>JARQOC010000002.1:465336500-465936500 GCA_033576535.1 Allobates femoralis | reverse complement strand
ACCTCACCTCGGTTATCATTCCAGCCCTGACTCATCTTTTCAACCTATCACTTACCACTGGCACCTTCCCATCAGCCTTCAAACACGCCTTGATCACACCCATCCTCAAAAAACCCTCCCTCGATCCCACAACTGTCTCCAACTACCACCCTATATCTCTTCTCCCTTTCGCCTCTAAACTACTTGAACAGCTTGTCCACTCTGAGCTGTCCTCTCACCTCTCCTCCTGCTCCCTCTTTGACCGCCTGCAATCTGGCTTCCGACCCCTCCACTCCACTGAAAAAGCCCTGACCAAAGTCACAAATGACCTACTGACTGCCAAAAGCAAGTGCCACTACTCTGTTCTCCTCCTCCTCGACCTGTCCGCCGCCTTCGACACTGTTGACCACTCCCTTCTACTACAGATCCTGGAATCTCTTGGCATCACGGACCTTGCCCTCTCTTGGATCTCCTCATACTTAACGGACCGCACCTTCAGCGTCACCCACTCCCACACATCCTCCTCTCCCTACCCCCTATCTGTCGGGGTCCCCCAGGGCTCGGTTCTTGGACCATTACTGTTCTCAATCTACACTCTCGGCCTAGGACAACTCATTGAGTCCCATGGCCTCCAATATCACCTCTACGCCGACGACACCCAAATCTACCTGTCTGGTCCTGACATCGCCTCCCTTCTATCCAAAATTCCACACTGCCTGTCCGCCATCTCCTCCTTCTTCTCTGCTCGCTTCCTTAAGCTGAACATGGACAAAACCGAGTTCATAGTCTTCCCCCCAAGACGCTCCCCCTCACTACCTGACCTATCCAACTGCTCTCTCTCTCCAGTCCCCCATGCCAAGTGCCTCGGGGTTATCCTTGACTCTTCCCTCTCCTTCAAGCCCCACATCCAGGCCCTCGCCACCTCCTGCCGACTCCAGCTCAAAAGCATCTATAGGATTCGCACTTTCCTTGACCATGACACTGCTAAAACCCTTATTCACGCTCTCATCATCTCCCGCTTCGATTACTGCAACCTCCTGCTCACCAGCCTCCCCAATACCTCCCTTGCACCTCTCCAATCTATCTTGAACTCCGCTGCCCGCCTAATCCATCTGTCTCCCCGCTACTCCCCTGTTTCCCCCCTCTGCCAAGCCCTTCACTGGCTCCCTACTTCCCAGAGATCCCGGTTTAAAACATTAACCATGACATACAAAGCCATTCACAACCTGTCCCCTCCATACATCTCTGACATGGTCTCCCGATACCTACCCTCACGCAACCTGCGATCCTCCCAAGAGCTTCTCCTCTACTCCCCCCTCATCTCCTCTACTCCCCCCTCATCTCCTCTTCGCACAACCGCATACAGGATTTCTCCCGTGCTTCACCTATACTCTGAAACTCTCTGCCCCAACGCATCAGACATTCTCCTACCCTGGGAAACTTCAAAAGAAGCCTGAAGACCCACCTCTTCTGCCAAGCCTACCACCTGCAATAAGACCCAGTCCACCACACCGCCTCACGAATGGAATTCCCCCTCCCACTGTATCCCCACCCGCCCCTCATAGACTGTGAGCCTTCGCAGACAGGATTTCTCCCCTCTTGTATCTGTACAACCGAATTGTCAACATTTATTGTTACCTGTATTGTTACTATGTTACCTGTCCTAGTCTGCCCTTTTAGCATGTAAAGCGCCATGGAATATAATGGCGCTATATAAATAAATAATAATAATAATTCACAAATGAGTATAATCAATCAAAAGAGGGTTAAAAGATCAAAAGAGAAGGTTGTTATCAAGGTATTAGGATTATCGGGTTAAATAATTGTGACATTGACATACCCTCAATGGAAATGCATCAAAGTAGTTATGTCCATATGGCTTGGGTTGTCAACCATCATGTGGTATAAGTTATCCTATGAGAAACGATGAAAAATAATATAAGCAGTGGTGGGTTAGGGGACATACTAAAAAGAATGAAGAAAAAGAATAAATAAAAAGAATGAAGATAATAATTTATTACCAAAAGATTATGTAGATGTAAAAAAGGTTTCTTGGGAATCTTAGACATGGAATGAACACATATCCCATATAATCAGGTGTATATTATGTTACCTGAGCATTTTAGGTGTGGAATGATTGTGAAATATCAGTAGATAATGGGAAAATGAACACATATCCCATATAACCAGGTGTATATTATGTTACCTGAGCATTTTAGGTGTGGAATGAATCAGAAATATCAGTAGATAATGTGAAAATGAACACATATCCCATATAACCAGGTGTATATTATGTTACCTGAGCATTTTAGGTGTGGAATGAATGTAAAATATCAGTAGATAATAGGAAAATGAACACATATGCCCTATAACCAGGTGTATATTATGTTACCTGAGCATTTTAGGTGTGGAATGAAGATGGAATATCAGTAGATAATAGGAGAATGAACACATATCCCATATAACCAGGTGTATATTATGTTACCTGAGCATTTTAGGTGTGGAATGAAGATGGAATATCAGTAGATAATAGGAAAATGAACACAGATCCCATATAAACAGGTGTATATTATGTTACCTGAGCATTTTAGGTGTGGAATGAAGATGAAATATCAGTAGATAATAAGAAAATGAACACAGATCCCATATAACCAGGTGTATATTATGTTACCTGAGCATTTTAGGTGTGGAATGAATGTAAAATATCAGTAGATAATAGGAAAATGAACACAGATCCCATATAACCAGGTGTATATTATGTTACCTGAGCATTTTAGGTGTGGAATGAAGATGGAATATCAGTAGATAATAAGAAAATGAACACATATCCCATATAACCAGGTGTATATTATCTTACCTGAGCATTTTAGGTGTGGAATGAACGTGAAATATCAGTAGATAATGGGAAAATGAACACATATCCCATATAACAAGGTGTATATTATGTTACCTGAGCATTTTAGGTGTGGAATGAATGTAAAATATCAGTAGATAATAGGAAAATGAACACATATGCCCTATAACCAGGTGTATATTATGTTACCTGAGCATTTTAGGTGTGGAATGAAGATGGAATATCAGTAGATAATAGAAGAATGAACACATATCCCATATAACCAGGTGTATATTATGTTACCTGAGCATTTTAGGTGTGGAATGAAGATGGAATATCAGTAGATAATGGGAAAATGAACACATATCCCATATAACCAGGTGTATATTATGTTACCTGAGCATTTTAGGTGTGGAATGAATGTAAAATATCAGTAGATAATAAGAAAATGAACACATATGCCCTATAACCAGGTGTATATTATGTTACCTGAGCATTTTAGGTGTGGAATGAAGATGGAATATCAGTAGATAATAGGAAAATGAACACATATCCCATATAACCAGGTGTATATTATGTTACCTGAGTATTTTAGGTGTGGAATGAATGTAAAATATCAGTAGATAATAGGAAAATGAACACAGATCCCATATAACCAGGTGTATATTATGTTACCTGAGCATTTTAGGTGTGGAATGAATGTAAAATATCAGTAGATAATAGGAAAATGAACACATATGCCCTATAACCAGGTGTATATTATGTTACCTGAGCATTTTAGGTGTGGAATGAAGATGGAATATCAGTAGATAATAAGAAAATGAACACATATGCCCTATAACCAGGTGTATATTATGTTACCTGAGCATTTTAGGTGTGGAATGAAGATGGAATATCAGTAGATAATAGGAGAATGAACACATATCCCATATAACCAGGTGTATATTATGTTACCTGAGCATTTTAGGTGTGGAATGAAGATGGAATATCAGTAGATAATAGGAAAATGAACACAGATCCCATATAAACAGGTGTATATTATGTTACCTGAGCATTTTAGGTGTGGAATGAAGATGAAATATCAGTAGATAATAAGAAAATGAACACAGATCCCATATAACCAGGTGTATATTATGTTACCTGAGCATTTTAGGTGTGGAATGAATGTAAAATATCAGTAGATAATAGAAAAATGAACAAAGATCCCATATAACCAGGTGTATATTATGTTACCTGAGCATTTTAGGTGTGGAATGAAGATGGAATATCAGTAGATAATAAGAAAATGAACACATATCCCATATAACCAGGTGTATATTATGTTACCTGAGCATTTTAGGTGTGGAATGAAGATGGAATATCAGTAAATAATAGGAAAATGAACATATATGCCCCATAACCAGGTGTATATTATGTTACCTGAGCATTTTAGGTGTGGAATGAACATGGAATATCAGTAGATAATAAGAAAATGAACACATAGCCCATATAACCTGGTGTATATTATGTTACCTGAGCATTTTAGGTGTGGAATGAAGATGGAATATCAGTAGATAATAGGAGAATGAACACATATCCCATATAACCAGGTGTATATTATGTTACCTGAGCATTTTAGGTGTGGAATGAAGATGGAATATCAGTAGATAATAGGAAAATGAACACAGATCCCATATAAACAGGTGTATATTATGTTACCTGAGCATTTTAGGTGTGGAATGAAGATGAAATATCAGTAGATAATAAGAAAATGAACACAGATCCCATATAACCAGGTGTATATTATGTTACCTGAGCATTTTAGGTGTGGAATGAATGTAAAATATCAGTAGATAATAGGAAAATGAACACAGATCCTATATAACCAGGTGTATATTATGTTACCTGAGCATTTTAGGTGTGGAATGAATGTAAAATATCAGTAGATAATAGGAAAATGAACACATATGCCCTATAACCAGGTGTATATTATGTTACCTGAGCATTTTAGGTGTGGAATGAAGATGGAATATCAGTAGATAATAGGAGAATGAACACATATCCCATATAAACAGGTGTATATTATGTTACCTGAGCATTTTAGGTGTGGAATGAAGATGAAATATCAGTAGATAATAAGAAATGAACACAGATCCCATATAACCAGGTGTATATTATGTTACCTGAGCATTTTAGGTGTGGAATGAATGTAAAATATCAGTAGATAATAGGAAAATGAACACAGATCCCATATAACCAGGTGTATATTATGTTACCTGAGCATTTTAGGTGTGGAATGAAGATGGAATATCAGTAGATAATAAGAAAATGAACACATATCCCATATAACCAGGTGTATATTATGTTACCTGAGCATTTTAGGTGTGGAATGAAGATGGAATATCAGTAGATAATAGGAAAATGAACACATATCCCATATAACCAGGTGTATATTATGTTACCTGAGCATTTTAGGTGTGGAATGAACGTGAAATATCAGTAGATAATGGGAAAATGAACACATATCCCATATAACAAGGTGTATATTATGTTACCTGAGCATTTTAGGTGTGGAATGAATGTAAAATATCAGTAGATAATAGGAAAATGAACACATATGCCCTATAACCAGGTGTATATTATGTTACCTGAGCATTTTAGGTGTGGAATGAAGATGGAATATCAGTAGATAATAGAAGAATGAACACATATCCCATATAACCAGGTGTATATTATGTTACCTGAGCATTTTAGGTGTGGAATGAAGATAGAATATCAGTAGATAATGGGAAAATGAACACATATCCCATATAACCAGGTGTATATTATGTTACCTGAGCATTTTAGGTGTGGAATGAATGTAAAATATCAGTAGATAATAAGAAAATGAACACATATGCCCTATAACCAGGTGTATATTATGTTACCTGAGCATTTTAGGTGTGGAATGAAGATGGAATATCAGTAGATAATAGGAAAATGAACACATATCCCATATAACCAGGTGTATATTATGTTACCTGAGTATTTTAGGTGTGGAATGAATGTAAAATATCAGTAGATAATAAGAAAATGAACACATATCCCATATAACCAGGTGTATATTATGTTACCTGAGCATTTGAGGTGTGGAATGAAGATGGAATATCAGTAGATAATAAGAAAATGAACACATATCACATATAACCAGGTGTATATTATGTTACCTGAGCATTTTAGGTGTGGAATGAATGTAAAATATCAGTAGATAATAAGAAAATGAACACATATCCCATATAACCAGGTGTATATTATGTTACCTGAGCATTTTAGGTGTGGAATGAATCAGAAATATCAGTAGATAATAAGAAAATGAACACATATGCCCTATAACCAGGTGTATATTATGTTACCTGAGCATTTTAGGTGTGGAATGAATCAGAAATATCAGTAGATAATGGGAAAATGAACACATATCCCATATAACCAGGTGTATATTATGTTACCTGAGCATTTTAGGTGTGGAATGAAGATGGAATATCAGTAGATAATAAGAAAATGAACACATATCCCATATAACCAGGTGTATATTATGTTACCTGAGCATTTTAGGTGTGGAATGAATGTAAAATATCAGTAGATAATAGTAAAATGAACACATATCCCATATAACCAAGTGTATATTATGTTACCTGAGCTTTTCAGGTGTGGCTACCAGTTTTGGGACATCTTGGTAGCGCCAGAGGGACACGTATGGGAGCGTTATGCCGGCGTTTCTACAATTTATAAAGGTATTTCATGATACACCTAAGGGACCTGCTCAACAAATGAACGATGGGTTTAGTAACATTATAACCCACCTTCACTGCCCTTAAGCTGTTGTAATTAATAGACCAGCACACCATTACTTCATGTCTATTGTCTGGCAGATGGAATTCCTTTTGCCTGCCAAGCAACTTCATGTAATCAATGCCTGCAAGGTTGCTCTAGCTCAAGTCCAGCAGCAGTCGGCACCTCATGTTCAGCAGTAGGCACCTTACATCCAGTAATCAGCACCTTACCACCAGCAGCTGGCATCCATCCACCAGCAGACAGCACCTTTATACCACCAGCATTCAGCACCCATCCACCACTAGCATTCAGGTCACATCCACCTCCGGCGGTCAGCCTACCTCCACCGCCAGCAGTCAACAGCCCACCAGTAGTTTGCATCAGTCCAGCAGCAGGCCCTTCATTCTCCCACTCCAATGCATTCAGGGAAGACGAGTAATTTTGGGAAAATGCATTAATCTATTCTCTCCTGGCCCTCTCATCCATCCTTAACCTCTCTTCCTCCCATCTTCAACCCCACCTCATCCACCCTAGAAGTGTTTCACCCCCATCTGTTCCCATACCATTACCTTCAACACCCCTTCACTTTGTGGCCCGGAATCCCCTTGTTTTATGCACTCATCCACCCATAACACACACCTTGGTCCCATCAAACCCTGTTAGTCATTCCACAAAAACTCCCCCTCCCAAATATCTTAATTTATAAATATGTGATTTTTGAGTTTTGACATTTCTTATCTTTTCCTGCTTTATTGCACTACACACACATTTATTTGCATTGCTAGAAAGGTGTATAAATATTTATTTAAAACATTTAGTCACTAGGATTAAAAAAAATTATATATATATTTTACCTGATCTGTCTAATTCACTTTTTCAATGCAAGGCATATTGGTGTATATCAGGGATCATAAACTCCATTACTCTTCTGCCACAAACAATGCATGTTTTCCGGATTTCATTACCATTATTGCACAGCTGATGATTTAAACAAACACCTGAAAACATGCAGTGTTTGCCGTCCTGGAGGACTGCAGTTTGCGATACATAGTGTACATGGCTGTTACCACTCTGAGTGGTTGTAACCATTGATACCTACTGCAGTGCCCTGCAGCTTGAGGAAAAGATATATCGGGAAAACAGTAACACTTTCTATGCTTTAGTAATATTCTCATTACACCTACTACATATTAGAATGAGTAAGAGTATAAAAAATTGAGATGTGTTAGATTTAATGATATAAATCAAATAAAACAAAATTGCTAAAGTGTACCTAAAATTTTGGATTTTATTGCCAGCTATTGATATGTTGTTTAGCCTCCTATAGCGTTCATCCAGAGTATGGCAAAATAAAACGTAATGAGGTAAAAGCAAATTTTCGACATTAGAGTAGAAAATTTGTTTCTCAGTGCAAATAGGTAATCAGAAATAAATTCTAAAACAACTACACACATGGGACGCAAGGTGAAAGGGGGGCAATGTAATGAACACTTTTCTTTCAACAGTACAATGCAAAAATTCTGGATGGAAGAGGAAGTGAAATCACAGGGCCGAAGCTTTGGGTTAGTGACACACATGATAGGGTAATGGGTGGTCAATGCCACATTATTAAACTTAATAAACATTAATTTTTGCCATTTGAATAACTGAGGTTAAATGAAAGGTAGAGAGAGGGTAAATTACATGGCTTTATTTTTATTGATGAACAGACATAAAATGATTACATCATTTGCTCCTGCCATGGCACTCGCCTCTTGTCCAACACAAAATAATCATCAAACTTATCCCTCATTTCTACAACTGCTACCGTTGTTCTCAGAGTCATATGTTCATAACTGTCCAATGTGCGGCTACAAGTGGGGCTCTCTTTTGACAATAAATAATTGTGAGGAATGACACACGCTTTTACTACTTCATCCACAGTCTCAGTTTTCAGATTATACGCTGTGCCAAAAATTTTCAATTTTACTGTTAGAAGTTCAAAGGCACACTCAACAGTTCTTCTGGCCCTTGTCAGTCTTTTGTTGACGATCCTTTTAACTTGCACTAAACCCACAACTGGACTACAGCTTGAACAGGTTTTCAGACATCTGGAATTCTTCATCCCCAACGAGAACCAATGGCATTTGTGGTCCATAAGTGTTTATGAATGGTGTTGGTGTTGGGAACTTAAAATCATTTCCATATAAGTGACATCCCAATGCACAGTGTTTGAAAACCTGATTCATTTGAGCATCTATAGCAACAATGTCTATGGATACAAAACTGTATTCTGCAATAGCCATCAAAACTAAGGAATGATGCTTCATAAAGCTGAAATACTCTAACCCAGGTCCTTAAAGAGGATCTGTCACCAAAACAGGGATGGTGATCTAATTACAGCCCTGGATGCAGCATGTCTGCAGCATGCAGGCAAGGGGTCACCCAGCACTTGAGCAGCCCTGTACCCCGAGATAATAGTTAGAAAACTTACATGCTCCAGCCACTAAGGAGGTGGCTAGGGGCTAAATAGGAGAGAAAAAAAAATGTTTACATGCTGCAGACAGGGAGAGAATGATTGGCAGCGGTGGGCAGATTACACAGGCAGGGGGTGTGAATCTGCACTTGGCTGCAGCCCCTAGCCACCTCCTTAATGGCTGGAGCATGTAAGTTTTCTAAGTGTATTATCTCGGGGTACAGGGCTGCTCAAGTGCTGGGGGACCCCTTGCCTGCATGCTGCAGACATGCTGCATCCAGTGCTGTAATTAAATCACCATGCCTGGTTTGGTGACAGGTCCTCTTTAAAGTTCCACAGACCCCAAATAGTTAGGAAATTAACAAATGTCCTAAAATTTCTTGGAAAATTTAATCCAGTGTGGGGGATGAATTCCTCATATATGATTTCCCATAAAGACCAGCAGGTCTCTTGAATAATTCCTGAGATGGTAGAAATTCCAAGCCTTAACTAAATATGCAACGATGATAAGGTCTCTCCAGTAGCCACGAATCTTCATTACACAATTTAAACAAAATGTTAATTGATGTTCCAAATAGTACTATTATTTCAATAAAATATCTGTTACAATAAAAATGTTGTACCTGAGTGTCATCATCAGATGTTCCTAAGGAGAAACAGATCGGTGATAACGCCTGATGATGAAGCCTCGGACGCGTTGCACCAAGTCATTTCGGCAGTCATGCTTATGTAGTCAAAAAGGTGTTTAGGGTGTCTCCATGTATAAGCAACAGAATGCACCTTGTTTTGCCAAGTAATGGGGTTCATGTAATATCATTGAAATTGTCTCCGTCTCAATCTTCTACATTCCTTTTCCCATGCCACAGCTATCAAATGTGCCACTACAAAATCCACGCAGAAACAGAAAGCCTCCTGTGATACAGCCATATTCATGTTTGATTTTAACAACAAAGCGTCTGGATTTAAAATAGAACAGTGTATATACATTTTTCATATGACAACTCCATTAGGCATGTCCTATGAACAATTTCAACTTTACAATGGATCAGGTAAAAAATGTATGCATTCATTTGCAACTGCAGTGGTATTATGCCTGATCGTAGTGTGAGATCAAGCATAATACTGATATGGTTGCATACGGTTGCACAAACACGATGTGTTGGGACGCATTTTCAGCCTGATCACACCTGAAGGCAAGTGTGAAACCAGCCAAAATTATTCAAAAGAAAAATAAAATTATGCAGTCAGATGTAACTATTGACCAATGAAGGAACTGTCATATCCCACCAATACAGTCATGGCAAAATGTTTTGAGAATGATACAAATATTAATTTTAACAAAGTCTACTGCTTCAGTTTTTCTAATGGCAATTTGCATATACTCCAGGATGACATAAAGAGTGATCAGCTTAACAGCAATTACTTGCAAAGTCAATATTTGCCTAGAAAATGAACTTTAACCCCCAAAACACATTTCAACATCATTGCAGTCCTGCCTTAAAAGGAGCAGCTAACATCGTTTTAGTGATTGTTCCATTAACACAGGTGTGGGTGTTGATGATGACAGGGCTGGCGATCAATCAGTCATGATTAAGTAAGAATGACACCACTGGACACTTTAAAAGGAGGCTGGTGCTTGGTATCATTGTTTCTCTTCAGTTAACCATGGTTATCTCTAAAGAAACACGTGCAGCCATCATTGCACTGCACAAAAATGGCCTAACAGGGAAGAGTATCACAGCTAGAAAGCTTGCACCTCAGTCAACAATCTATCGCATCATCAAGAACTTCAAGGAGAGAGCTTCCATTGTTGTCAAAAAGGCTCCAGGGCGCCCAAGAAAGACCAGCAAGCGCCAGGACCGTATCTTATAACTGTTTCAGCTGCGGGATCGGACTACCAGCAGTGCCGAGCTTGCTCAGGAATGGGAGCAGGCTGGTGTGAGTGCTTCTGCACGCACTGTGAGGTGGAGACTCTTTGAGCAAGGCCTGGTTTCCAGGAGGGCAGCAAAGAAGCCACTTCTCTCCAGAAAAAAACATCAGGGACTGACTGATATTCTGCAAAAGGTACAGGGAGTGGACTGCTGAGGACTGGGGGAAAGGTACAGGGAGTGGACTGCTGAGGACTGGGGTAAAGTCATTTTCTCTGATGAATCACCTTTTCGATTGTTTGGGACATCTGGAAAACAGCTTATTCGGAGAAGAAGAGGTGAGCGCTACCACCAGTCTTGTATCATGCCAACTGTAAAGCATCCTGAAACCATTCATGTGTGGGGTTGCTTCTCAGCCAAGGGAATCGGCTCACTCACAGTCTTGCCTAAAAACACAGCCATGAATAAAGAATGGTACCAGAATGTCCTCTAAGAGCAACTTCTCCCAACCGTCCAAGAGCAGTTTGGTGCCCAACAATGCCTTTTCCAGCATGATGGAGCACCTTCCCATAAAGCAAAGGTGATAACTAAATGGCTCAGGGAACAAAACATAGAGATTTTGGGTCCATGGCCTGGAAACTCCCCAGATCTTAATCCCATAGAGAACTTGTGGTCAATCATCAAGAGACGGGTGGACAAACAAAAACCAACAAATTCTGCCAAAATGCAAGCAATGCGTTGCTAGATGTGTGGGTGGTTCACTCGAGGTCCCTGGTGTCTAGTCGCTCATTTTGTGTAATAATGTTAACCTGTTTCACGCTGCCTGCATTTAAAATGCATCCATCTTTTCTGGGTATGACGTGCAGTGGTGTCACTTCTGGTCCAGAGCTGAACATAGAAGACATGTGGATTACGTCGAAGCAAGTTTTTTTTTTTTTTTTTTAATAAAGATGGAGTCAATTAATGTGTTTTGTGTCTCATTTATATTTAAAAAAAAAAAAAAACTCTGTATGGTGTTTTTCCATGGTTTTCTAGAAAGTCATGGAGGCTGGATATAATTTGGCCTGACATCATGAATTTTGGCCTTAGTGCCAGCTGATAATTCAAAGCTGGTATAAACCCTATTATAACCCATGCTGCCGCCGCTACCAGGGCCACTTGAAGAGCCGGGTAAAGTGCCTGAAAATGGCGCTACAATGAATGTGCCATTTTCAGGGGTGGCTGTGGTTTTAATCACTGGGGCCTAGAACACTTGAGCCTTACCACACTGAGAATTGAAGTTCCCAGCTGCCTAGTTTTACCATGGCTTGGGGATCAAAATACATCGGAAGCCCTTATGAGGCTTCATCATGTGCAGTGCACATGCCCAGAAGCCTGCAACAATACACCTATCATAGCAGCACAATGCGCAGGACCGGAAATCATACTAACAGCATCATCGCTGGAATGAGCACACAGCTTTCTGATGCTGTGAGTGCGCTTGGAGCCTATGTTAATACACCCAATGGGGCGTGAGTACCAGACAAGGAGGACGCCATGGTGCTACATAGGAAATACCCACACTTCTAGACCCTGCAATGAAAATGTAAGTTATTAAAATAATTTATTAAAGCATTACACAAGACATTTAGCTCAGACAGGGATGATTACAGATGTAGTAGGAAGCTGCAGGGACAGGTAGCGATAGATTAGGCTGGTTTCACATTGCAATTATCGTGGATCTGTGGCTGTGTGTTGTAAAACGGACAGCCACGGATCCAATTTAGCCCCCATGTATCCTTATGGGCAACGGATCTCCATGGGTTTGTCCTTAGTGGCATCCGATCTGTGACAGATCCGACTCTGTCCCATTTTTTGCTGTACCCAAAATCAGAGACTACTCAGATTTTGGGCACAGCGGACCAAATTGGACACAATCGGATCCGACACGATCCGCGGCCATTAACATGGAAGCCTATGGAGCGCGGGTCCAAGAAAGCACAGGATTGTTTATCTGACCCAATTTTAGAGTAATGAGCATGCTCAGTACACTAAAACTGCTCTGTTCCTGTTTAATGTCACTTCTCCAATGTATATACATGCATTGCGGAAGTAAAATTAACTAAAGCAGGTGTTAAAAATTAAAAAAAGAAATACTCACCTCTCCGGCATTTGTCCCACGATGCGCGCCATCTATTCCTAGCTTAAGGACCTGTCGGGGCGGGGCTACACGATTAGCTGATTGGTTTCAATCTCCCACCTGCCGATCCATTTTGGAGGGAGATTTAGCTGCTCAACTGATGGGGTCATGTGACTGATCACCTGATCATGTAGCCCCGCCCTGCCAGGTCCTTAAGCTCGGAATAGATGGCGAGCATCGAAGGTCAAACGCCGGAGAGGTGAGGATTTTTTTTTGGTTTTAACCCTTGCTTCACTCCTGCAATGTATGTATATAATGTATGTATATAGTGTATGTGTGGCGCCCTGCTCACTCAGGTAGCCACAACCTTCCGTACAGCACAGCTGGGTTTCCACAGCAGGTACCTACTACATGCAACACCTTCCACCCCGACACAGTTGGGGGAGCTAGACTCACTGACTTTAGGTGACATCACCTATAAATACTGCTGTTGGGGGAGGAGTTAGTCAGAGTGTGCAGACACTAGGAGAGCTGCGAAGGCGTCCTGGTGATCGGTGCAGCGGTTAGGCACGAACCAGTGACCTGGAGTGGCCCTTCTACGGGGAGCCAAGCCTAGGAGTGGGGACAGAAGGCAAGGAGCAGAGCCAAGGTAGTGAGGAACCGGTGGAGGTTCACCGCACTTCAGGGGTCTGCACCTGCAGGATTACTCCAAGACTGCAGAAAACCCGTCATTCCGTGGAGACTTCAGTCACCTGGTCCCCCTGCGTACCCAGAAAGAGGGAGCCAGACACCGTAGTGTGGGAACACACAGCAGTCATCACAGAGGGTAACCCGTGGACTGCGCAGGAGGAAGAGAGGACCAGAGGAAGTGAGGAGGCCAGTGTGGCTGCATGCAGACAGGGCTTCAGTAACTGCAGAGAAGCTGAGTAGACCTTATACCCACTTGCTGAGGAAGCTCACTGTGCACCTGGTCACCGACAGTGCTCTGGACGTCTTTACCTGCTAATACCACCAGTAGAAAGCTAAAAGAGACTTACTACAGTGTGTGTGCGTCATTCCTCTCCGTTCCCAGTGTCCATATAGACTGCTCCACCACTCCCTACCCTGACCTCAAGCTCCACTCCAAGCTGCCCCTTCACACTACGCTTCCCCGGAGGCCCAGCTCCACCTGTAGGGAGCTTTACCACCCTAGCCGTATAACCATCGACCTCCGGAGGACTGTGGCGGCGCTGGTGACCCGTCACCAGGTACTACAGGTGGTGTCACATGACAAACTCTTATACCATGTACATACACCCCTTACTGAATTGTCACCCAGGCCATGGGCTCATGCGCTGCCACCCGTGACATCTTCGTGAAAACATGCACCGAGCCTGATATAACCTGTTACATATACTAGATTATTTGATAGGGCGTTGATCCAGGGAACTAGTCTGATTGCCGTATCTGGAGTCAGGAAGGAATTTTTTTCCCCAATGTGGAGCTTAGTGTTGCCACATGTTTTTTTTTTTGCCTTCCTCTGGATCAACATGTTAGGCTATGGGTTGAACTAGATGGACTTAAAGTCTTGCTTCTACCTTAAAAGCTATGTTACTATGTTACTATGATACCCGAGTTCCCCAGGGCCTGGGGCTCCACATATGTATATACATTGCAGGAGTGAAAGTGCCCTGCTTGCCTGCTTTTTGCAGGCTCGGGCTTTCTGTGTCCCGATACATGAAAATCCCGGACCCGGACACAGAAATGGCATTCGGAGGTCATATCCAATGGTATCCTTTCCTGACCGTGGGGTCCTGCAGAAAATAGCATCTAGGGATGAGCGAGTATGCTTGTCACTACTCGGTACTCGCACGAATATCTCTGTACTCGGGGTACTCGGCAAGTAATGAGTAATCTCGCGATACTCTTGCTATGCTCGGGGTCCACCTTCCTGCATGTTGGCGCTCTTTACAAAGCCAGCCCACATGCAGGGATTGGTTGACAGACACTGTAATGCCACAGCCATGTTGGTTGTGGCATTACAGTGATTGGCTGGCCGCACAGCGTCATCAGGTCTTTATAAGACCTGCCAGCGTTGTGCACGTCACTCTGCTCCACAGACAGTCAGTGTAGCGAGAGCTGCTGCTGATTGAGGGACAGATTTGCGGCCTTTCAGCTAGTGTAGGCGCAGGGATGCCAATATAATTACAACAACAGTCCTTCTGAGGACTAATAGAGCTGTATACAGGGAGGCAGGGTATATAGCAAACTTCGTTGTGCCAGTATACCAGCCTGCATCACATCTGGGGCTGGGGTACAGGCTCATCCATCCCAAAATAGTTCTTTTAGGGATGAATTTAACTGTCTATAGGCAGGAGTAGGTTGTAGCGTAAATTAGGATACGCCAAAATACTCGATATTCTCGTCAGCGTTTGTGTCTGACCAGTCCACCTGCAGGGCCTTAATCTCTAACCTCAGTGTCCAGATAAAAACTAAATCTTGTCTGCATTCATTTAACATTCGTGTGCGGCAGAAGTGGATTGTAGCTCCAAGTAGTATACGTCAAAACACGGTATACACGTCAGCATTTGTGTCTGACCGTTCCAGCTGCCGGGATTAAAGCGCTCTAATCTGTAATCTCAGTGTCAAGCTACAAACCAACTCTTGTCTGCATTCATTTACCATTTTTGTGTGGGAGGAGGGGGTTGTATTTCAAATTTGTATACGCCAAAACACTCAGTATACTTGTGTCAGCGCTTGTGTCTGACCAGTATAGCTGCTGTAATTTAATCTCCAATCTCAGTATCCAGCTCAAAAACAACTGGTCAGCATTTTCAGTTGACAGGCGGGTGCGTGATTCCACCTGCGGCTATAAAAACACGCTCTGAAAAAACGCTAGCGGCAGGGCAGGCCAGGACTTCCAAGGCGTAGAGGGACAATTCCTGCCACATGTCCAGATTGGATACCCAAAAATTATAAGGCACAGAGGAGTCTAGGAGCACTTTCGTACAATTGGCAAGGTACTCCTTCAGCATCTTTACAAACTTTGCAGTCCTTGTGACAGTACCCTGCACCTGAGAGCCTGTGCTATGGGAGGGGCTGAGAAAACTCTCACAGATCTTTGAGAGTGTTCCCCTACCTCTGCTGGATTGGATTTGTGCCTCTCTCGGGCGGACGCCTTGGTTGTCCACCGAACCGTGACCTCTGCCGCTAGCGTTTTCAGAAGGGAATTTTTTGACTAATTCCGCAACTAGGGCCTTCTGGTACTGCAGCATTTTTGTAGACCTCTCCGCCTCTGGAATAAGACAAATAAAGTTCTCCTTGTAGCGTGGGTCTAAAAGTGAGTGTCCGCCAAGATGTAGATAACGCGAGGGTCTCAAGACAGGCAGCATCACATAAAGTCAGCCATGTGCGCCAGACTGTTAACAGGCGAGACTTCAGGTCCTCAACAACAGGATGACTGACCATGCTGTCTTCATTATCCCCCTCCTCCTTCTCTCCCCTGTCCTCTGGCCATCCACGCTGAACCGACGTTCTGACGGTTGTGCATGTACTAACGTCGAATTCCGCATGAAAGTAGCTCTATTTCTTCATCCTCCTCGTCATAGTCCTCCAATGCACGTTGTGATGAGATGAGGCTGGGCTGTGTGTAATCACCCCATACGGTTTATTGCTTCAACTCATCGTGTTCCGCCTGCAATGCATCGTCTTTGATTTTGAGCAGAGAGCGTTTTAGAAGACAGAGAAGCGGGATGGTGATGGTAATTATGGCGTCATCACCCCTCACCATCTTGGTGGAGTCCTGACAGTTTTTGAGGATGGTACATATGTCAGACATCCATGTCCACTCCTGAGGTCTTATGTGTGGAGTTTGAACCGTATACCGACGGCCTAGTTGATGCAGGTACTCAACAACTACCCTCTTCTGCTCACAAATACTGACGAACATGTGCAGTGTGGAATTCCAATGCATGGGGACATCACACACCAGTCTGTGATACGGAATCTGCAAACGCTGCTGAAAGCCGGCAAGGGCGGCTGAAGCAGTAGGTGACTTTCTAAAATGAGCACACAGGCGGCGTACTTTTACGAGCAGATCCGACAGCAGCTCCTGGTAGGATTTAAGAAACCGCTGAACCACGAGGTTGAGCACATGGGCCATGGAGGGAACATGTGTCAGCTCGCCTCGCCTGAGAGCCGCCACCAGGTTCCAGCCATTGTCACACACGACCATGCCTAGCTGTAGGTTCAGCGGTGTGAGCCAGTGATCTGCCTGCTGTTTCAGTGCTTTCCAAAACTCTTCAGCATTGTGGGGTTTGTGACCTACGCATATTAGCTTCAGCACAGCCTGTTGCCGCTTAGCCAAGGCAGTGCTGCAGTGTATACAGCTTTGGACTGGTATAGAGGGTGAAGTGGAGGAGGAGGAGGAGGCTGAGGAACATGACGTTCCAGAGCTGTAGACTGTGGGTGAAACCCTGACTGAGTTAGGGCCTGCAATCCTTGGTGTCGGAATGATGTGCTCCGTCCCAAGCTCAGACTGGGTCCTGGCTTCCAGAATATTAACCCAGTGTGTCAACAGTGAGATGTACCGCCCCTGCCCACAAGCACTTGTCCACGTGTCTGTGGTTAGGTGGACTTATCTGGAAACTACGTTGTTAAAGGCATGTGTAATGTTTTGTGACACATGCTTATGTAATGCGGTGACAACACACCGGGAGAAATAGTGGCGGCTGGGGACCGAGTAACGTGGGGCGGTCGCCGCCATCAGGTCATGGAATGCTTCCGCCTCCACCAGCCTAAAAGGCAACATTTCCAGTCCAAGCAATCGCGAAATGTGTGCATTTAGAACTGTGGCATGTGGGGCGTTGGCAGCGTATTTGCGCCTGTGTTCCAAAGATTGGTGTATGGATAACTGAAAGTTGCTCTGGGACAAGGATGTGGTTCAGGGGCGGACCTACTGTGGTGCAGCTGGTTCAGCTGCACCAGGGCTCTGACCGGCTAGGGGGCCCCTCAAGCCTGCAGGGGTGCACCCAGCCGATCCCCAGAACCCGATGTCAGAGGAGAGGAGGGTCAGGCAAGGGAAACAGGAAGCTTGCCTGATCCCGCCCCTCCTCTCCTCTGCCCCTCTGCTACCCCGGCTCCCAGTTCCCAGGAATGCACTCTGCGAGGCTCAGCAGGTAGGAGAACCGCGGCTCACTAACAAACGCCCCCCCGCACCTCACCGACGGCCGCAAGCAACTCCCTCTAGGTCCGCCACTGATGTGGTTGATGATGGTGGTATTTCTGCTTGGGCAACTAAAGGTGCAGGACAGGAGGCATCTTCACATGCAGTATGGACAGGGATTGCCTTGCACGCACAACAGTGGAAGATGCAGTGGTGTCACCCGCAGACACTGCTCCTGGACTCTGGTGTACATCCCACAAAGTCGGGTGCTTTGCTGACATGTGCCTGATCATGTGGTGGTCAGGCTGGTAGTTTTGCTACCCCTGCTGATGCTGGCATGCCATGTTTTGCAAATGTCCTTTTTGGAATTATCTGCAGACACCTTAAAATCAGCCAGAACCGGGAAGACCTAGCAGTTGTACTGGCAACTTCTGTCATTTTGTTTTTCCGGGGGAACGGTTGCCTGCCTTCTGCCTGTTGCAACCACCCTGCTTCTTCAGGCCTGTTGTGATGCTACGCCTTCTGCCAGGTTGGGTCAGTTACTGGATCATCCATCACGTCGTCTTACACTTCCTTACCCTAGTCCTCCTCCTGACTTTCTGGCAATTGTGTTTCATCATTGTCCACCTCTTGTTGAGACACGTTCCCAACGTTGCCTTCGTGAGACCGTGGCTGCTCAAATATTTGGGCATCGGTGCATATGATTTCCTCGTGACCCACTTCAAGTGGAGCTGGCGAGAGGCCAGAATCTAAGGATGGATAAGTGAACAGCTCTTCGGAGTGTCCAAGCCTGGGATCAGTTATGTCCGGGGCCGGGCAGTCGGCATGGTGGGAGGAAGGAGGATCAGGGTGTGGAATGTGCGGTACAGTCTCACGGCTACTCACACTTGACCGTGTGGAAGACAGGATGCTTGTGGTGGTGCCAAACTGACTGGAAGCAGTATCCGCTATCCAACTAACAACCTGTTTACACTGGTCTTGGTTTAATAGTGGTGTACTACTGCGGTCCCCTACAAATTGGGACAGGAAGGTCGAGCGAGATGATGTGGGCATTTGTCGTGGCGCAATTCGAGCTTGCACACGGCCACAGTCTCTGCATGCACCACCATCAAGTCCAGTTCCTTGGCCCTTACCACCGGCCTTGCGAATTTTCAATGATGTGCTGCCTGTATACAGCCAAATGAAGGCGTCCAAAAGATGTTTTTAGCTGGACACTGAGATGACAGATTAGAGATTACATTACAGCAGGTATACCGGTCAGTCACAAACGCTGAGATGGGTATACTGAGTGTTTTGGCGTATACAAATTGGAGCTACAACCCCCTCCTGCCTCAAAAAATGTTTAATGAAGGCAGACAGTCTGACTCTGTTCAAGAGGACGAAGGGTTGGATTGGGCCCGACTTTACCACTCCACCACCAAATGATAGCGGAATTTAAATTTTGTGCCGGTAAATTGCCATGCCCCTCCGCACACCCACACATGGGTAGACACTTCATGACTTTGGCTACTTGCTGTACTGCTACTCCTCCTCATCCGCCACCATCATATGATCAGTTTGACCGTGGTTCATGATGCCACGAAAACATTATATTTTTTACATCATATTTATGATGATGATGACCCTAACCATTCAAAAGATAGGCAGTAGTTTCATGTATACCCCCAGGGGTAAATGTTTTAGTCCATGCTTACAGAATGTGCATTACAAGTACAGGAGACCCGCTCCTTTGTCATGGGAACAATTTTTAGAGGCTCTCCTCCATGTTTCTTTCCAGGGGCATTAAAGTGCCTCTCAATTTTTGGCTGCCCTGTCAAGGCAATCCTACAAAAGAAACACTCTTTTTTTAATAGGCACAATATTAAAAGAGGCCCTCATGCACGCCACTATCCTGAGGCATCAGAGTGCCTCCCAACTTTTGGCAGCCCTGCCTAGGACAATACTACAAATGACCCACTTCCTTAAAATGGGCACATTATTTAAAGAGGCCTTCATGTACGTCTGTTCCCAGGGGCATGGGAGTGCCACACAATTTTTGGCTGCCCTGCCTAGGGCAATACTACAAAATACAAACTTCCTTATAATGGGGTCATTATTTAAAGAGGCCCTCATGCACGTCTCAAACCAGGGGCATTGGGGTGCCTCCCAACTTTTGGCAGCCCGGCCTAGGGCATTACTACAAAAGACCCACTTCCTTATAATGGGCACATTATTTAAAGAGGCTTTCATGTACGTCTCTTCCCAGGGGCATCAGAGTGCCACACAGTTTTTCTTTAAAAAATCTTTCATATAACCCAAAAAACTAACACACACCAACTCTGTCTCACAAGTGGGTATGAGCCCTTAATATTTTTGCCATGAAAATCAATTTTGGTTTCATTTTTTAATGTTTTCTTGACAATCCGTAAAAGTGTCGTAATAGTCTGACAACATTGTTCACATCAGTGGCCTTGGGGTCTGAAATGCTTCCAGGGGTCTTCTCCATGCTGTTCCCATGTCATTTCAGCACTGTGCTGATACTTTTGTTACATTTTTAGGGTTTATCTATGCTGCCGGGGTCATGCCAGAAAAATACTCAGGTCTCCCATAGCATTACATTGGACTCGGTGCTCGGGCCGAGTACACTAGTATCTTGGGATGCTCTGTCCGAGCTTCGAGCACCCGAGCATTTTAGTACTCGCTCATCTCTAATAGCATCTCCACAGAGAGGAAAAAATTATGATGTGAAACCAGCTTTAGGTGATCTAAACTACCTGATAGGTTCCCTTTCAGTTTCCATCTCAGGGCCACTTTACACACATCAACTTATCTGTCCAACTTCTGACCAACTTGCTTGGTTGCAGTGAAATCATGGACACATTGCTCCATTTTGTGGCTGTGTACAAATGGAGCAATGTGTCCATGATTTTACTGCAACCAGTAAGTTGGTCAGAAGTTGGACAGATAAGGGTGCCTTCACATTTCAGGACGTTTGCGCTGCGGACGGTGCGGCTCTGTGTCCCGCAATCCGCATGCGGATTGCGCACCTATCTTTAACATGGGATGCGCAGTCATCCGCACATAGCCACGTTTGTTCGCGTTGCGCTGCGTAACTATACGCATGCGGATGGAGAAGAAGATTTTATGCCGCCAGGGAACGCGGCTTGTAGCATTTTTCGGCGCATCCAAAAAAATTCAAGTGTCCACATGGCCACGCTGCGGATACAATTAACATTAGCCCCCTATGAGACTGGATGCATGCGGATAGTTTTGCGCACAGCAGCGGATGAAACGCATGCGGACACCTTAGCGCGCATGCTCAAAAAGAGTTTTTGGCGTCCAGCATACTCTCCGCCCATGAACCAGCCCACAACACATCCTCTATATAACTACTAGCTCCTGGTAGGCAAGACTCAACGGCCACACCTTTGGACCCTGCATAGCTGAGGACTGCTGGATGGACCTGGGCCTGGATCTTCCCTGCACCCTGCATCAGAACACTGCTTCCAGTATTCATTTCTGTTGGGATCTTCCCTGGAGGGCTGCCTGTGGACCTGCAAGCAATCCCTGGATCCGTCCATCCCATCTTGCCTGTCTGCCTGCCTGGCTGCATGCTGTGTTCTACCTGGATCTGGGTCTGGTCCTGTCTTCATTCTTGGTTCCTGGTTCTGGGCTTGGTTGGTAAAGTATATTCATTTTTAATAAGCATGTAATAATGAGATCTGATCCCCTATAGTACAATGTTTCTGGGAGGGTGTGGGACGCCTCTGTGTTGCTGGATTTGGGGGTCCCTGCTGCCAGAAGTATGGCCTCAGGCCAATATGTTATGTGGGCTAATGTATGTGACTGTCTCATTTGGGGTCCCTGCTGCCAGGAGTATGGCCTTAGGCCCATATGTTCTGTGGGCTAATGTATGTGACTGTGTCATGGGCCTAAGGCCATACTCCTGGCAGCAGGGACACCCAAATATGTTCTGTGGGCTAATGTATGTCACTGTGTGTCACTTGGGGGTCTGACATTGCACCTGTCTGTTGTCTTTACATTTACACCTTTGTCATTGTGTGCCCCTGCTGTAGGTGCTGCTGTTGCTGCTGCTGATCTATAGAGGTGTCTATTGCTGCTGGCTCGTTACCCACTTTCTCTGTCGATTTTGGTTCTTCTGGGCTGAGTGACACTGCTGCGCCAAGATTTCCGATTGCAGTGAATATATGGACCCTCATCAAGCTGAACCTAGTGACCCTGTAAGTCAACACTTGCTTGTTTCCAACTAGGCATCTGAAAAATAGGCCAAAATAACACTAAGGGTTATTATACAGGATTATGAAACAGAGGTCGACCAACCAGACAGTGAGGAAAGTGGCGAGAAATCAGCCCATAGTATTTGTGACGACACAGAAAATGTGGATAACCCAGTTGTAAGTGCTTATGTTTGGGAAATGTGATGTCTTGTAATTGTAGCGTTGAAATTACCATCATCTTTATTACATTCTAGGAGACTGTTGACATGGGCCAACCGTATGTGGACAATGACAAGTTAATACCACTTGTTCATGAGCGATCGTTGATTTGGGACCCACGTGACCGCAAACACTTTGACAATATTGTGTTGCGAAGACAATGGGCACAGATTGCCCGAATTATGTGGCCGGGCTATGACGCTGCACCTGTCAAGGACCAAGAAGCCTTTAGTAAGTTTTGTTTGGGAGGGCAAATGCGTTCTCTGTCCACACTCAGGAAATGTGAACATTAATCAAGTGATTTACTCTCTCCATTCTAGTGAAGTCTCTGACCGTTCGGTGGTGCTCTATGAAGGACAGACACAATAAGGATAAGAAAATAGTCCAGAATGTGCGCAGTGGTTCCAAACCTTCAAAGAAAAAGCCTTACATCTACCATCAGCAGCTCGATTTTCTGCCGGATGTCGTTACACAACGTGTGTAAGTATTACTTGGAAATTTTCCAAAAAACAGGAAGCTGTGGTAGGGAGGCTGTAGTTGGGAGGCTGTAGTTGGGAGGCTGTAGTTGGGAGCCTGTAGTTGGGAGGCTGTAGTTGGGAGGCTGTAGTTGGGAGGCTGTAGTTGGGAGGCTGTAGTTGGGAGGGTAGAGGAGGGGGGCTGTTGTTTGTTGTCATCGAGAAGATAAAGTTGCCTGGAGGGAAGGAGGCAGAGCAATAGACGGTAGTAGTAGGCAAGAGAACTAGTCCATTTCCTTTTTTTTCTAAATCTTTTTTCCTTTGTGTTTTTTACCCACAGGACTTGGAGCAGCACTGCCCAGCCGTCTGATGCAGCAAGGTCCCAGAATTTGCCTTCGCAGAGCGACACCGCACATTCTTCTCAAAGTCAGACAGCAGAGGGAGAAGGTGTGGACTTTCCATTATCTGGAACCCAGGTTGCCGGCACAGACAGTTATCCCCTATCCCAGGCCTCTTGTCCCTCCTTGGTGGGAACATCACGGCAGAGACAGAGGGCCAGTGATAGGACACTCATGCCTGAGTTTCTCCATCTAAGTTCGAGCTTCCAGGAGTCTATGAGGCGTCTGGGTAACTCTGTTGAAAGGGTTTTGTGTTTATGCAGACTCTTTTTGGTGAAGTTACCGGACAACTCGATGGCCTGGAGGCCGACCTTAGTAGACCGGCCCGACATTTTTTCTCATGTATCGAGAAGTGCGTGACGGATAACTTAGAAACTGAGTTTCAGATAAATGTCATTACTTCCTGTCAGGGCGCATATCGGCTGGCATTGCAACAGCAGCAGCTGCAACAACAACAGCAACAACAACAGCAGCAACAACAGCACATGCATCAAATTGCGTTTGAACAGCAGCAGCAAACATTATACAATCGTCCACCAATCAATTTAGAAAGAACATCGAGCTTGACTCAACCCACTGAGTTGGAACATGGACAACCGTTGACAACCTCCACATCACTGAACTTCTCTCAGTCCTCAGCAGCACCGGACTTGGCACCAGATGTTCCCTCTTACACCGCCCCCGTTTACATCATCTCCGCTTCGACCTGACTCCCGCCGAACATCAAGTACTTCAATGAGTACCTTTCGGGCAGTCTTCCGCTCAGCCAGCGTGGTACTAGATGGTCAGCCTGATGTTCACAGCCACAGAGTTACAGCTACTTCGGCCAATCCTCGCTCCAGCACCGCAGTCCTGCCGGGCCGGACAGTCGGTTCCAGCCAGAATGTCACCACAGCCACTCCAACTCCTCGCTCAAACGACGCAGTTCAGCAGGGCCGGGCACCTCAACCAATGTCAAGAGTCATGACATCAAACAAAGCTCCTCGCACAGAGCCAGCGGTGTTGCAACCTCAAAGCGATGTTGCAATCTCCACAGTCATGACAGCCAAGCCTCCTTCATCCTGTAGCTCTGTTCCAAAAAAAACTGGTGTTCCACGTACCAAAAAGCCTTTTTTTACAACACAAGAGTCAAGGTAAACCTCTCTTACAAATTCCAGCTGAGTTGATGACACCCATGAAGCCCCGGAAAAGGACCAAGACCCCAAAAGCGAAGGATTTTGAAAGCCTGCAACAGCAGTCTAAAAAGCGAAAAAAAAAAAAACAGGAAAATGTGGCAACCGCAGCACCACAGCGCAAGGTTGGTCGACAGAAAAAACAGCAGCACCTTCCAGACCTCTTCCCCCCTGCTACTTCACCTGCAAATGTTGCACTCCTACAGGTTTCCACTGCTCACACCCAGTCTAATCTCTCCCTTTTTTCAAACGTTTCATTTCCATCCACAGTCCCTTCTCTTCTCCTAGACACTTTTACACCTTCTATCCTTCCGTCCTCTCCCCATGTGTGTACGTATTTGACTTTAGAGGCGGCTGGTACTCCGTTGAACACCTCTGCAACAACCCCACTGACTAACCGCACAAGTCTCTCCACACCGACTGTGACTATTCCCACAGAGACTTTACAAACTTTTCCATTGTACATTGCCCTCACGGTGCCACCGGGATCCAGAAGCAACAGCAACAGCAGCACCACAAATTCCACAGGCAAATTTCAAGCATCTACTTTCACATCACTGTGACAATGGACTTGCACATATTGTCGTCTTTTACATTCTCACTTTGATTTGGCCAGTTTTATGGCTGTGATTTGTTCAATAAATTAAGTTTGGTTTACCATTTTATTCTTTTTTATTGACTTCAATGTATAGAGTTAAGTTAGGTAATTATTAAGGTGGGTTTATGTCCAGCTATGTGTTTAGCTATGTATAGCCAGCCTCCCATCCCTGAGTTTATCTTTCAAGCATCCATGATGCCCTCCCTGTTTTTCGCTTATGTATGCTGCATACCTCATTCCATCCCATTATCTAGCTCTCTGATAGATCATTGGCTAGAAGGATGTATGATATTATCATAGATACATACTGAGAAGGAATGATATTTGCTACATAGATGCACACAGGTATTTCAGGATGGATGATCCTGCCATACCTATGTTTAGGTATGTAGCATCCATCATGGCAGTCCTCAATTAATCTATCTAGCATCCATCCTGCCGTCCCTGTTTTTCGCTATGCATGTAGCATACCTCATTCCATCCCATTATCTATCTATCAGATAGATCCTTAAGCGGCCGTCACACGCTGCCATTTAATGCCCGATATCGTTTAAGCGATCTGCATTTTGATCGCTTAAGCGATATCGTTTTGGCATCGTTGCATGTAATCATGCGATTTTACTATGTAAAATCGCTTGATCGTGACATCGCAGATCTGAGATCAGGAGCTCAGATCTAGCAATGAACGATGTTACAAACAGCTTCATCGTCGTGTATGACACCACGATGAACGATCTCCCAGCGGCAGAGCCTATGCTGGGAGATGGTATCTATGGTAAAAGTCGGGTTACTAAGCGCCGCGCGGCACCTAGTAACCCGATGTGTACTATAGTTACCAGCGAGATCGCTGCTCTACATCGCTGGTGAGTCTGTCTGTGTGACATCTCATCAACGATGTGAACGATATTGTAAGTGATCGCGCGTGCACGTGATCGCTTACAATATCGTTCAAGATATGGCAGCGTGTGACGGCCGCCTAAGAAGGATGTTTGAAATATACCAAGCTACATAGTGGGATGGAATGATGTATGCTACATAGATGGACACAGGTATTGCAGGATGGAGGCTAGATAGGAGACAAACTTGTGAAACACACATAAATACACCAAGTTGTGTAAATAACCACAGATACTAAAAGTGTACCCAAAAACAAAAATTTACTGAATGTGTGCTTGGAAATCGGGAGTGTGTAGAAAAAACAAAGTTGGTCCAGACATTAACAGATGTCAATCATTACAGCATAACTGTACATGAATGGTGACACATATGAACTTTACATTTTAGGTGTTTTTGGGACATAGAATTTAAAGTCCAACATAATGATGGCATACTGCCATAGTAAAAAAAAGGTCCTTTTAAATAATTTTTAAACAAATCACACCATGTTGTCCTGCCAGTCGACTCGGCCCTCGTTTGAGACAAAGTAGGAGGCAAAGGAGTCCCGCATGCTCAGCACCTCCTGACTTGAGCGCACCATGTCTTGTTGGAAATCCACCAGGTTGGTAATTTCTGGTTCATCAAGGTCCAGTCGTGGTTTGTCCATTTGATGGACATAATTATGTAAGACAACACAGGCTCGTACCACATCGATGATAGTGTCATTTTTTAAGTTGATAGAGGTCGATAGAATGCGCCACCAAGCTACCAGCAAGCCAAAAGCACATTCTACTGTCCGCCTGCCATGGGAAAGCCGGTAGTTGTAGATTCGTCTTGTGTATGTTAAGTGCCGGCTGGAGTATGGCTTCACCAAGTTCACACACATTTGGAAGGCTTCATCCCCCACTATTAAAAAGGGCATGTCAGGTCCATCAGTGTGTGGTAGTGGTTTGGGCGGAGGAATGCCAAAAGTGTTTGTATAAAGCTTCCTGCCCATATCAGAGTTTTTGAACGCAGAGTAGTCATAGGCTCGGCCATATTGTCCCACATCCACAGCCGTGAAGCAGCAGTCTGCATCGGCTATGGCTATGAGTACTATTGAGAAGAATTTCTTGTAGTTATAATACTCAGAGCCTGATCCTGCTGGCTTCTGGATCCTGATGTGTTTCCCATCTACGGCCCCCACGCAGTTGGGAAACTGGCAGACTTCTTCGTATCTGGATGCTTTATGTAAACAGAGCTCGCTGGTGGTGGGAGGGAGGAAGTCTGGCTGTAGACACTCACAGATAGCTTGACACGTCTCCTGCACTATCCCAGAAAGTGTAGACAATCCCAGCCGAAATTGAAAGTGTAGCGATGATAATGTTTCGCCGGTAGCCAGGAATCTGCAAAGGAAAAAGACAAATAGTTCAGCCAAATTTATGACAAAAAGCAGAAGGTGAAGTTCAGCAGAGATGCTATTGCACGAGGTGGAACATAACGAGGATAGAATTGACAGAGACGAGGACAGGGACTAGGGGCCTGGAGATTGTAGAGTTGACACACACGACAGTACACAGTGGACACGGAGGTATAGAGTGGGTGCAGACAATTACACTGGGTAAGCTGTAGAGAGTGGACGGAGAGCAAGACGGTCTGGGCATCGACTACATCTACAGACTACGTCTGAGAGGACTAAACAAGAACAGGACACAGGATGTGAAGGAGGCGTACAGTTGATAAACAATACAGTTGCGAAAAAAATGCATAGCGAAGGGTGACCAGGAGACGTTCCTCTGGAGAAATACATCTTCGTAGTTGTGTGTCAGTGCGGCAGATGACATCTTGGACACGTCGCAGCAAGTGCAGGAAGCTGTCCACGGACATGCGGGTGTAGTCGTGGAACTTCACCGGATCTTCTTGCAACTCATGGAACAAGGAGTGGTACACTCCACGTGTACCCCGAAGATCGACAATAGGGTGCTGCCATAGACGAAGAGGTGGCCGACGTCTTCGTTCCCTTGCTCGGCGCCGATGTCCCTCGCAAGCCATGGCATAAGATACTGCAGTGTTCATCGCCAAGTCCAATTCTTGGTAAAAGCTGTCAAATCCAAGCTCCATCTTGTCTCTCTCATCAGCAAACAGCAACAGGCATAACTATGCGCAGGGTCTCTTTTTATGTCTTCCTTAAGGCCACTGCCCATGGGCGTGTCTGTAGGCAGGGTCACTGAAAATTGGGCTAAGTTTAGCGAACGCATGCAGATGGAAAACGCATGCGCAAGGCTCAAAACGCAAACAAACGCATGTGAACGTTGCGGACCTGCGTGCGCAAACCTATGCGCATGCGTATGTAAACCGCAACGTTTACACGCGTTCGCATGCGTTTTCACCTGCGGCTGCGCATGCGCATGAGACGCAACGTAACCGTCCTGAAATGTGAAGCTAGACTAAGGCCAGGGTCACATCTACGGGTTTTTTTTAGAATCCTGATCCGTTTTTGAGCTTTCAAAAAGCTCAAAACCGGACCAGGAAACGCTCCTCATAGGAGCCAATGCAAAACACCGGATGGCTTCACAAGCCATCCGGTGGCCGTATCCGGCACTGCTGCCTGCGTTAAAAATCATGCAGGCAGCAGTTTTCGCAGCGGTTCTCTGTACCGCTGTGCAGTAACCGGATGGCTCAGGATGTGTAATCCTGAGCCATCCGGCAACTGCATAGTTTGCGGATCCCGGCTATTGCCGGGATAAGCAAACTGTCCTATGTCTATTAAAGTGTTAAATTTACTGCCTAAAGGGATGTTTTAGGTCTGTAGGGGGGCTTAGACCCCCCTATAGACCGGCCGCCCACTCTGGTGGGCTTCTACTGTAAAGTCCACATAGCACGGGCTCCTCTGAGCTCCGTGCATGTTCCCCTACCTCCCGCCCCCCGTATCTGTACAGAGGGGTGCCTGCACCCCTCTGTTAGAATTATCCCTAAATGTGGCATCATCAGATTACAGTAATAAAGTTGTATAGTTACGGCAGTCTTCAAGATATTTCACGATCCCTTTATGGGTGGGGCTTTGTTCCTCTGCCACCGCCCATGGAAT
This sequence comes from Allobates femoralis, assembly GCA_033576535.1. NCBI lineage: Eukaryota > Metazoa > Chordata > Amphibia > Anura > Aromobatidae > Allobates > Allobates femoralis. The sequence goes on along the minus strand of JARQOC010000002.1, from coordinate 465,907,312 downwards.
GATGATGCCCGCCTCCTCTGGCCTTCACCCTGTGTTTTCAGGGCGGCCGCGTCATGAAAGGGGCGGGGCTACGTTCGCGTCATTCCGTAGCCCCGCCCCTTTCATGAAGCGGCCGCCCTGAAAACACAGGGTGAAGGCCAGAGGAGGCGGGCATCATCATTCCATGGGCGGCGGCAGAGGAACAAAGCCCCGCCCATAGAGGGATCGTGAAATATCTTGAAGAATGCCGTAAATATACAACTTTATTACTGTAATTTGATGATGCCACATTTAGGGATAATTCTAACAGAGGGGTGCAGGCACCCCTCTGTACAGATACGGGGGTCGGGAGGTAGGGGAACATGCACGGAGCTCAGAGGAGCCCGTGCCATGTGGACTTTACAGTAGAAGCCCACCAGAGTGGGCGGCCGGTCTATAGGGGGGTCTAAGCCCCCCTACAGACCTAAAACATCCCTTTAGGCAGTAAATTTAACACTTTAATAGACATAGGACAGTTTGCTTATCCCGGCAATAGCCGGGATCCGCAAACTATGCAGTTGCCGGATGGCTCAGGATTACACACCCTGAGCCATCCGGTTACTGCAGTGCGGTATTCTGCACACATTTTTGTAAAAAAATGTGTGTGCCCGCCATTGCGTTCATCGCATCCGGATCCGGATGCGGTGAATGCAATTCATGTTTGAAATGTGACCCCAGCCTAAGTTAGTGTGTGTAAAGTGGCCATCACAGGCAGCCAGGGTGCAACATTGTTTCAATATAGCAGAGCTCAGTGAGCTGCAAAATGTGTGTTTGCAAGAACTTAAATTTAAGTTCTCTTGTTCTGTGTCAGTTACTTGTCTCACACTGGTAACTCACTCCTCATTCAAGACAAGCTCTGGCAGCAGCCAGAGTTATCTGCCAGGCAACATCCACCCATGGATGGAAACAGCTAATCTATGTGAACTGATAAGATGATTTCTCAAAAACAAGGCATCTGACAAGAGGTAGACAGGTATGATTCTTTTCAGTAGTCTATAACCAGTATGCCCATATGAATACTTTACAAAGGTCAAAATGGTGACAGATTCCCTTTCATTTTAGGATTCATGATTGTAGTGAAGATGATCATAGAACGACTCACTGTTGCTGGCTGAGGTTGATCGTTCACAAAAATCTGAAAAATGTCATCTACAATCACCCCATATATGATCGGGGTACATGAGCAATTACCATTTGATGAAGTTTTCAAACTTCTTAGCAAGATCAAACTAAATGAAGCAAAAGTTATTTCAATGCCCCCTGCATTGCCTAAAGGAGGAGAAGTATATGTGTACTGCTCACAATCACCGGAAAGAGGCCATCAAATGGATTTCAAGTATGATCAGTACAGGTGGATTTGCAAAGGTTCTAATGTGACTTCACAGATGAAACATTTGCCGGTAGTTATAAAACAATACTACTACCTTAAAGATCCAAATGGTGTGAGAAAAGAAACATTATCCGGCTTCAAGAAACATGTATATTATCTTAGGGAATCATCAGACATGAACCAAATGTATGTCATTCATTACCTCGGTGATGAAAATCTACATAGGCCCTCAGTACACGGTAATCAGAAGCTATCAAACCGACCTTTTATTCCTTCAATGAAAAAAGTGTTTTCTGATGCTAGAAATGATATTATCAAGTCAAAGAACTGTAAGAAAGCCTATACCAGTTTGTTGGCCAATATGTCACAGTCTAAAAAGCAGCACATGCCTGTGGTTTTACCACGTGATTTAAAACAGGTTCAAAATGTGGGCCACAAATTAACTAAAGAAAAAAAAATTAGTAATGATGAGATCTTCTGTTTGTTTGAGCTATGTAATCAATTGGAGTCATTTTTTATTAGAATTCAAATGTTTCCAGAACTAACGGTATCATTTGGTCATCCAGACATAATCAAAGAAGCATGTACTCTTATCCAGCTATCCTGTCAAGATCCTAGTTTGCCACAATTGATATCATATGATACAACTTTCAACATTGGAGATTTCTATCTGTCTCCATTGGTTATGAGAAATGTAGCACTAGTAGGTGATCCAATATTCCCTGTGGCATTCCTACTTCATGTAAAAAAATTTATGAGAGATCATGAATATTTTTTAAATGAAATTCTCCACCAACTAGACTGCACAAATCTGACATCGGTGCCCTTGGTCACTGATAGAGAACCTGGAATTATAAGAGTTCTGAAGAAGAACTTTCCTCAAATAAAGAATGTGCACTGTGTAAACCATATACTAAGAGATGTTGGTCTATGGATTCGGAATCATGGAGGCAAAAAAGATGATATAAAGGTCTTGAGGGATCATGTGATTCAGCTAATTAAAAGCAATTCTATTGAAGACTACAACCAAAAATATGAACATTACAGTGAAATGTGGAGCAGTGCATTTAAAATATACTTTGACCACCAATTCAAGACGGCTTTGCCAGAACACTCAACAGATTTCTTTACAAAACAGTTTGCTGTATTTAGAAAAGACTGTACAGCAACAAACAATATCAGTAAGAGCTTCAACAAAATGGTGAAAGAACAAACTGACTGGAAAGAATTACCTGTGGATGCACTAGTGCTTGCAATGTACCACATGCAGTGTTTTTATCTTTTTGAATTCCAACGAGCATATTGTAACATGGGAAAATACCATGTGAAAGAGCAATTTTCACATTTGCTTAAGCACTGCAGTGAAGTAGATTTTCCCACATTTTTGGAACTAGAAAAAATAGTTGAGGCCATAAAAGGAGAAGTTCCAGCATCGGTTTTTACTGTGGAAAAAGGAAAAAATTTAAGACTGACCCAGATGTCAATGGCTAGAATGATTGTTAACTCTGCACATGTGTCACTTTGTGCACAGTCATCTACTTTCACAGTTAGAGACTTCAGGGGTTCCAAGGTTCAAGCAGTAAAACTTGCGCCAGAACCAACCTGTTCTTGTCCCAGTACTGGGAAATGCTACCATATTATTGCAGCCGAAATGGCAGTTGGTCTAAATAATGGGAATGACAGACATACCTACTCATTGAGTTTGCTTCTAAAAAGCAGATGAGGCAGAAGCAAGAAATCTGGAAGAAAGAAGCCAAAACTTGATGATTTTGATTATGATGTTTTACCTGCTCCAGACTCTTATCATACATTGGTTTCTCCAAAAAAATTTGAGGAAGATATTACAAATGAGCACAATAATGATGCATTTTCTAAGGATTTTCGGGGGAATAATATATTCCCAAAACATTCAACACCCAAAAAAAATGAAATAACTGATGACTTCAATTGTGAACCATGGATTGTGGAACCAAACAAAGATGACCGTATTCTATTTGATAATCTGAAGGATGGTCTAAAGCAAACACTTCAACCATTTGCATGGCTCTGTGGAGAAGCTATAGAGGAAGCCATTATGAACTTTATTTGTCAATTGAGTTATACAGAAAAAATCTTGTTGTGCCCAGTTTACATTTATCAGAGTACTGTCAGGGGGTGCAGTCGTATATTCTACAGTTTCCTTGCAAACAACTACGCCCTTAATAAGGACATTTTGCTTGTTCCATTTAATACAGATGTATATGGATATGGTGAACACTGGTGTTTAGGAGTGATTATCTTTAAAACCAAGGAGATTATCATTCTTGATTCATGCAAAAGCTTTGAGAGAGCACAAACACACATTTCAAATCTTGTTTCAATTGCTGCAGCATGCTACCAGTTGGGCAATGTAAACTGTAACATGACTGAGTGGAGGGCCTTACTGTGTGAGGATGCTGTGCAACAAAGAAATAGCTATGATTGTGGGGTTCACACAATATTAAATGCCTACAGTATCATTACTGGAAAATTCTATACGAATGTAATTAGTGAACATGCCAGAGTGTGGATAGGTGTAAATATTGCTGAACATAAATCATGCCCCTGTTCAAAAAAAGTCTGGAAAAAGCCAACTCTACATTTTGGTACATTACATAGATCTTTAAAAAGAATGAACCTTAGCATTAAGCTGTCGGAAAGACCCTTAATTAATTACTTAATTACCTTCATGAATGCACAGAGCACATGGTCTAAATGTTCAGCTGCAACTTGTCATGGAAACTTTACCCCTTTGAGTGAGATGGTATTTTGTTGTTGTTGCAGAACTTGGTTGCATTTTGACTGTCTTAAAATAAATGCACAAAATCTGCCAAAGTACTACATCTGCCCTAAATGTTCTCTATAGCATAGTGTACTAACACTAAATTAAAAAAAAATACTGCAATTGGAATAGCAGTATAAGTATATTGTGAAAGGCAACCAATAACAAGTATGAAATACCGCGCTACAATCAATGGGATGGACCTGACAAAAGGACAAAGATTTCAAAGTAAAAAAAAAATTGTTCATGTCACAGACTTTATTACATCCAAAAATTAGCTAAATACGAACATAAACATACACAGACTTATGTTTTTATGTAATTTTTGGATGTAATAAAGTCTGTGACATGAACAGTCTGTTTTTAACTTTGAAATCTTTGTCCTTTTGTCAGGTCCATCCCATTGATTGTAGCGCGGTATTTCATACTTGTTACTGGTGTAGATTTTTACTTCTACCGTAGTAAGCCTACATCCATTGTTAATTGAAATTACCAGCAGCAACCAAAATAGAAGAAAGAGGTGTATTTCATTTGTCTTTATTTTATCTTTCATGTTTTTCTTTGATCATACCAATTCCGTTGTAATTCATTTATTTATTGTTAAAGACCACTTGTGAAATTTAAACCTTGATATTAACAACTAGCTGGGTGCCCGATGCACATGCATCGGGATTCTAGAAGAGCGAGTCTCTGACTCGCAATGGCCGCTTCGCGGCCAATGCTTCGCGCTGCTAAGGCGACTCGCCATGCCCGCTGCGCGGGCATAGCGAGTCGCCTTAGAACTGCTCGCAATGGCCGCTGCGCGGCCAATGCTTCGGGCGTATCCACATGACGACACTGACTCGCAGTGCGAGTGGACTCAGAAGGGGCAAAAAACCCATTCGCAATTATATAATAGATAACATTTTAATCTTTGTCAATTTTGCTTCTTGCAATGATATGTTGTTAGTGTATTAATTCTATCTTCTAAACCATTTATTAATAAAGGTTATACATCACCAAACTCGGAATGCTATAGTTTTTTAGATTTGTACTGACCATCATAATTTTATCAGGATAAGTTGGGAGGTTTTAATGATACCATTTTGGGCCACATTATATTTTTTTATATTTCACTTTTTGTGAGACAGAATCTAGAAGGAACATAAATTCTGGGGTTTTGCTTACGCTGTTCACTACGTCATAAAAGTGATAGGGTGGCTTCACACTGCGGTGCGGTCCGGTCTTGGACTGTGTAATCTAAATCGGACAGCCCCGGACCACTTTTCAGCCCCATAGTATCCTACAGGGCCGGATTGAACTGGATGGCAGCTATCTGCCATCCTGTTTTTTGTTGTCCGGGAGGATCCGGGGTTTTCTCCCAGACACAAAAATGCTGCTTGCAGCATTTTTGTGTGCAGGGCAGAAAGCTCGGGACCCAGGATCTTCCTGGTCCGGGGTGATCTGGCGCACTCTAGCATGGGGCTCTATGGGGTGCCGGATCACCCCAGAGCCACCAGCTCCTGCAGCTCAGCCATTGCTGAGCTGCAATTCAGCACCAGAAGCTGTCCCCTATGAAGCGGTTCAGCACCACTTCTCAGGGAACAGCTCTGTGAGCTGCGACCTGAGGGATCCGGCTACCGGAGGGCATATTCTACCCTCTGGTGCTGTGTTCCGATCCGGTCCGGCATCACAAAGCACTCACTGATCTCAGGGAGACGAGTCGAGGAAAACACTGTGGGCAGCTGGCTAAAGTGCTCAAACACAGTGAAATCCACGGTGCATTGCCCCCTGTGAATTTGAACATGCAAATTAAGTACGTGGAGCCTCAATTAAGAGTCTCAAACACGGGATTGAATCCAGACAGCCCCGGACCAGACTGCACCACAGTGTGAAGCCACCAATAACACAAATTATTTTTTTTTTATTTGTTGCTTTAACCCCTTTAAAACAATTTAATAGGGAAAATGAATTGTTTTTGCATTGTTGTGTTCTGAGTCCTGGTAGTGTTTTACATATTTCACTGATGGAACTATGTGAGAGCTTCCATTTTTGCAGAAAAAGATGATGTTTCCACAGATAACATTTTTATTTACATGTGACTATTTGATCGCATTTGATTTGACTTTTTTTGGCCATATGATGAAAAAAGCATATTGATTGCCAGTTTTTATTTTTTAATTTTTACTGTGTTCACTGAACAGATAAACTAGTGTGACAGTTGTAAACAGTGAGTCGTTCCAAATGTGGCGATAAAAAAAAGTGTAAATGTATTGTTTAATTATGTATTTTAGTTAAAAATATGTATTAATTGTTATTCTATTTTGTGAGATTGTATTTGCTCTTTATAATTTTTTTTTAAATTTTTTTAACTTTTCTACTTACCGTATATGCTCGCGTATAAGCCGAGTTTTTCAGCCCAAAAATTGGGCTGAAAAGTCCTCCCCATGGCTTATACGCGAGTCACTGTATACTGTATACACTGTATACAGGCCCGCCCCCATCAGTATACAGGCCCCCCTGCCTTGTGCACAATCCTGTAAAGGAAGAGATTAGTATACTTATCACTGTCCCGCTGCCGCTGTCCCGCCGCCGCCATCGCTCTCCTCCGTCTTCATCCGGCTTCTTCCGGCTTCCTCCGGTCGACGCAGGCAATGACGTCATTGTCTGCGCGACCGAGGAGGAAACCGGAAGAAGACGGAGGAGCGCGATGGCGGCGGCGGGACAGCGGCAGCGGGACAGTGATAAGTATACTAATTTCTTCCTTTACAGGATTGTGCACAAGGCGGGGGGCCTGTATACTGATGGGGGGACTGTATACTAACTCTGGGGCTGCTGTATACTACCACTGGGGCTGTATATACCACTGGGGCTGCGTGTATACTACCAATGGGGCTGTATATACCTCTGGGGCTGCTGTATACTGATGGTGGGGCTGTATACTACCTCTGGGGCTGCTGTATACTACCACTGGGGCTGTATATACCACTGGGGCTGCTCTATACTACCACTGGGGCTGCAAATACCTCTGGGGCTGCTGTATACTACCACTGGGGCTGTATATACTACTGGGGCTGCCTGTATACTACCACTGGGGCTGTATATACCTCTGGGGCTGCTGTATACTGATGGGGGGGCTGTATACTACCTCTGGGGCTGCTGTATACTACCACTGGGGCTGTATATACCACTGGGGCTGCTGTATACTACCACTGGGGCTGTATATACCTCTGGGGCTGCTGTATACTACCACTGGGGCTGTATATACCACTGGGGCTGCGTGTATACTACCACTGGGGCTGTATATACCTCTGGGGCTGCTGTATACTGATGGGGGGGCTGTATACTACCTCTGGGGCTGCTGTATACTACCACTGGGTCTGCTGTATATACCTCTGGGCCTCCTGTAAACTAACTACTGGGGCTGCTGCTCTATATACCACTGGGGCTGCTGCTGTATATACCGCTGGGGCTGCTGCTGTATATACCACTGGGGCTGCTGCTGTAGACTACCACTAGGGCTGCTGTATATACCTCTGGGGCTGCTGTATACCACACTGCTGGGGGCTGTATACCTGTGCTGGGGTCCACCCTCGGCTTATACATGAGTCAATAGGTTTTCCCAGGTTTTGGGGGCAAAAGTAGGGGGGTCGGCATATACACGGGTCGGCTTATACACGAGTACATACGGTAGTCCATTTATGGGACCTCACCTTTTATTAGTTTCACTGCTGATATAATCCATTGCAATATACCAGCATTGCAATGGATTATATGTCAGAGCGGCACATGCAGCTGACACTTCACCTGACATACCATGCATTTGGCATTGTGTATCAGGAATTCTCTAGCTGGGTAACCCAGAAGTCATCATGACAGGTCAACATAGCAGCGATCGCATCCACCTAAATGCTGAGATTGTTCATTCCACACCTAAAATGCTCAGGTAACATTATATACACCTGGTTATATGGGATATGTGTTCATTTTCCTATTATCTACTGATATTTTACATTCATTCCACACCTAAAATGCTCAGGTAACATAATATACACCTGGTTATATGGGATATGTGTTCATTTTCCTATTATCTACTGATATTCCATCTTCATTCCACACCTAAAATGCTCAGGTAACATAATATACACCTGGTTATAGGGCATATGTGTTCATTTTCCTATTATCTACTGATATTTTACATTCATTCCACACCTAAAATGCTCAGGTAACATAATATACACCTGGTTATATGGGATCTGTGTTCAGTTTCTTATTATCTACTGATATTTTACATTCATTCCACACCTAAAATGCTCAGGTAACATAATATACACCTGGTTATATGGGATATGTGTTCATTTTCCATTATCTACTGATATTCCATCTTCATTCCACACCTAAAATGCTCAGGTAACATAATATACACCTGGTTATATGGGATATGTGTTCATTTTCTTATTATCTACTGATATTCCATCTTCATTCCACACCTAAAATGCTCAGGTAACATAATATACACCTGGTTATATAGGATCTGTGTTCATTTTCCCATTATCTACTGATATTCCATCTTCATTCCACACCTAAAATGCTCAGGTAACATAATATACACCTGGTTATATGGGCTATGTGTTCATTTTCTTATTATCTACTGATATTCCATCTTCATTCCACACCTAAAATGCTCAGGTAACATAATATACACCTGGTTATAGGGCATATGTGTTCATTTTCTATTATCTACTGATATTTTACATTCATTCCACACCTAAAATGCTCAGGTAACATAATATACACCTGGTTATATAGGATCTGTGTTCATTTTCCTATTATCTACTGATATTTTACATTCATTCCACACCTAAAATGCTCAGGTAACATAATATACACCTGGTTATATGGGATCTGTGTTCATTTTCCTTATTATCTACTGATATTTCATCTTCATTCCACACCTAAAATGCTCAGGTAACATAATATACACCTGTTTATATGGGATCTGTGTTCATTTTCCTATTATCTACTGATATTCCATCTTCATTCCACACCTAAAATGCTCAGGTAACATAATATACACCTGGTTATATGGGATATGTGTTCATTTCCTATTATCTACTGATATTCCATATTCATTCCACACCTAAAATGCTCAGGTAACATAATATACACCTGGTTATAGGGCATATGTGTTCATTTTCCTATTATCTACTGATATTTTACATTCATTCCACACCTAAAATGCTCAGGTAACATAATATACACCTGGTTATAGGGCATATGTGTTCATTTTCCTATTATCTACTGATATTCCATCTTCATTCCACACCTAAAATGCTCAGGTAACATAATATACACCTGGTTATAGGGCATATGTGTTCATTTTCTTATTATCTACTGATATTTATCATTCATTCCACACCTAAAATGCTCAGGTAACATAATATACACCTGGTTATGGGCATATGTGTTCTTTTCCTATTATCTACTGATATTCCATCTTCATTCCACACCTAAAATGCTCAGTAACATAATATCACCTGGTTATAGGGCATATGTGTTCATTTTCTTATTATCTACTGATATTCCATCTTCATTCCACACCTATAAATGCTCAGGTAACATAATATACACCTGTTATATGGGATCATGTGTTCATTTTCCTATTATCTACTGATATTTTAACATTCACTCCACACTAAAATGCTCAGGTAACATAATATAACCTGGTTATATGGGATATGTGTTCATTTTCTTATTATCTACTGATATTCCATTCATTCCACACCTAAAATGCTCAGGTAACATAATATACACCTGGTTATATGGATCTGTGTTCATTTTCCATTATTACTGATATTCATCTTCATTCACACTAAAATGCTCAGGTAACATAATATACACCTGGTTATATGGATATGTGTTCATTTTCCTATTATCTACTGATATTCCATCTTCATTCCACACCTAAAAATGCTCAGGTAACATAATATACACCTGGTTATATGGGATATGTGTTCATTCTTCTATTATCTACTGATATTTCACATTCATTCCACACCTATAAGCTCAGGTAACATAATATACACCTGTTATATGTGACATGTGTTCATTTCTATTATCTATTGATATTCATCTTCATTCCACACTAAATGCTCAGGTAACATAATATACACCTGGTTATATGGGATGTGTGTTCATTTCTATTTCTACTGATATTCCATCTTCATTCCACACCTAAAATGCTCAGGTAACATAAATACACCTGTTATAGGGCTATGTGTTCATTTTCCTATATCTACTGATATTACTCACCACACCTAAAATGCTCAGGTAACATAATTACACCTGGTTATGGGGATATGTGTTCATTTTCTATTATCTACTGTATTCATTCATTCCACACCTAAAATGCCAGGTAACATAATATACACCTGGTTATATGGGTATGTGTTCATTTTCTATTTTTATGATATTCCATCTTCATTCACACTAAAATGCTCAGGTAACATAATATACACCTGTTATAGGGATATGTTTCATTTTTATTATCTATGATATTTCTTCATTCACACCTAAATGCTCAGGTAACATAATAACACCTGTTATTGGGATATGTGTTTCATTTTCCTATTATCTACTGATATTCCATCTTCATTCCACACCTAAAATGCTCAGGTAACATAATATACACCTGGTTATATGGGATATGTGTTCATTTTCCTATTATCTACTGATATTTTACATTCTATTCCACACCTAAAATGCTCAGGTAACATAATATACACCTGGTTATATGGGATATGTGTTCATTTTCCTATTATCTACTGATATTCCATCTTCATTCCACACCTAAAATGCTCAGGTAACATAATATACACCTGGTTATAGGGCATATTGTTCATTTTCCTATTACTTACTGATATTCCATCTTCATTCCACACCTAAAATGCTCAGGTAACATAATATACACCTGGTTATATGGGCTATGTGTTCATTTTCTTATTATCTACTGATATTCATCTTCATTCCACACCTAAAATGCTCAGGTAACATAATATACACCTGGTTATATGGGCATATGTGTTCATTTTCCTATTATCTACTGATATTCCATCTTCATTCCACACCTAAAATGCTCAGGTAACATAATATACACCTGGTTATATGGGATATGTGTTCATTTTCTATTATCTACTGATATTCCATCTTCATTCCACACCTAAAATGCTCAGGTAACATAATATACACCTGGTTATGGGCATATGTGTTCATTTTCCTATTATCTACTGATATTTTACATTCATTCCACACCTAAAATGCTCAGGTAACATAATATACACCTGGTTATATGGGATATGTGTTCATTTTCCATATATCTACTGATATTCCATCTTCATTCCACACCTAAAATGCTCAGGTAACATAATATACACCTGTTTATGGGGCATATATGTTCATTTTCCTATTATCTACTGATATTCCATCTTCATTCCACACCTAAAATGCTCAGGTAACATAATATACACCTGGTTATATGGGATGTGTGTTCATTTTCTTATTATCTACTGATATTTTACATTCATTCCACACCTAAAATGCTAGGTAACATAATATACACCTGGTTATATGGGATATGTGTTCATTTTCTATTATCTACTGATATTCCATCTTCATTCCACACCTAAAATGCTCAGGTAACATAATATACACCTGGTTATATGGGATCTGTGTTCATTTTCCTATTATCTACTGATATTTTCATTTCATTCCACACCTAAAATGCTCAGGTAACATAATATACACCTGGTTATATGGGATATGTGTTCATTTTCCTATTATCTACTGATATTCCATCTTCATTCCACACCTAAAATGCTCAGGTAACATAATATACACCTGGTTATAGGGCATATGTGTTCATTTTCCTATTATCTACTGATATTCCATCTTCATTCCACACCTAAAATGCTCAGGTAACATAATATACACCTGGTTATAGGGCATATGTGTTCATTTTCCTATTATCTACTGATATTTTACATTCATTCCACACCTAAAATGCTCAGGTAACATAATATACACCTGGTTATAGGGCATATGTGTTCATTTTCCTATTATCTACTGATATTCCATCTTCATTCCACACCTAAAATGCTCAGGTAACATAATATACACCTGGTTATATGGGATATGTGTTCATTCTTCTATTATCTACTGATATTCCATCTTCATTCCACACCTAAAATGCTCAGGTAACATAATATACACCTGGTTATAGGGCATATGTGTTCATTTTCCTATTATCTACTGATATTTTACATTCATTCCACACCTAAATGCTCAGGTAACATAATATACACCTGGTTATATGGGATATGTGTTCATTTTCCTATTATCTACTGATATTTCACGTTCATTCCACACCTAAAATGCTCAGGTAACATAATATACACCTGGTTTATGGGATATGTGTTCATTTTCCTATTATCTACTGATATTCCATCTTCATTCCACACCTAAAATGCTCAGGTAACATAATTATACACCTGGTTATATGGGATATGTGTTCATTTTCTTATTATCTACTGATATTCCATCTTCATTCCACACCTAAAATGCTCAGGTAACATAATATACACCTGGTTTATATGGGATATGTGTTCATTTTCCTATTATCTACTGATATTTTACATTCATTCCACACCTAAAATGCTCAGGTAACATAATATACACCTGGTTATATGGGATCATGTGTTCATTTTCTTATTATCTACTGATATTTCCATCTTCATTCCACACCTAAAATGCTCAGGTAACATAATATACACCTGGTTTATATGGGATCTGTGTTCATTTTCCTATTATCTACTGATATTCCATCTTCATTCCACACCTAAAATGCTCAGGTAACATAATATACACCTGGTTATATGGGATATGTGTTCATTTTCCTATTATCTACTGATATTCCATCTTCATTCCACACCTAAAATGCTCAGGTAACATAATATACACCTGGTTATAGGGCATATGTGTTCATTTTCCTATTATCTACTGATATTTTTACATTCATTCCACACCTAAAATGCTCAGGTAACATAATATACACCTGGTTATATGGGCATATGTGTTCATTTTCCTATTATCTACTGATATTCCATCTTCATTCCACACCTAAAATGCTCAGGTAACATAATATACACCTGGTTATAGGGATATGTGTTCATTTTCTTATTATCTACTGATATTCCATCTTCATTCCACACCTAAATGCTCAGGTAACATAATATACACCTGGTTATATGGGATTGTGTTCATTTTCCTATTATCTACTGATATTTTACATTCACTCCACACCTAAAATGCTCAGGTAACATAATATACACCTGGTTATATGGGATATGTGTTCATTTTCTTATTATCTACTGATATTCATCTTCATTCCACACCTAAAAAGCTCAGGTAACATAATATACACCTGGTTATATGAGGATATGTGTTCATTTTCCATTATCTACTGATATTCCATCTTCATTCCACACCTAAAATGCTCAGGTAACATAATATACACCTGGTTATATGGGATATGTGTTCATTTTCCTATTATCTACTGATATTCCATCTTCATTCCACACCTAAAATGCTCAGGTAACATAATATACACCTGGTTATGGGGCATATATGTTCATTTTCCTATTATTTACTGATATTCCATCTTCATTCCACACCTAAAATGCTCAGGTAACATAATATACACCTGGTTATATGGGATGTGTGTTCATTTTCCTATTATCTACTGATTATTCCATCTTCATTCCACACCTAAAATGCTCAGGTAACATAATATACACCTGGTTATATGGGATATGTGTTCATTTTCCTATTATCTACTGATATTTACATTCATTCCACACCTAAAATGCTCAGGTAACATAATATACACCTGGTTATAGGGCATATGTGTTCATTTTCCTATTATCTACTGATATTCCATCTTCATTCCACACCTAAAATGCTCAGGTAACATAATATACACCTGGTTATAGGGCATATGTGTTCATTTTCTATTATCTACTGATATTTCATTCATTCCACACCTAAAATGCTCAGGTAACATAATATACACCTGGTTATAGGGCATATGTGTTCATTTTCCTATTATCTACTGATATTTTCCATTTCATTCACACCTAAAATGCTCAGGTAACATAATATACACCTGGTTATATGGGATATGTGTTCATTTTCTCCATTATCTACTGATATTTCCATCTTCATTCCACACCTAAAATGCTCAGGTAACATAATATACACCTGGTTATGGGATATGTGTTCATTTTCCTATTATCTACTGATATTACATTCATTCCACACCTAAATGCTCAGGTAACATAATATACACCTTGGTTATATGGGATATGTGTTCATTTTATTATCTACTGATATTTCATCTTCATTCCACACCTAAAATGCTCAGGTAACATAATATACACCTGGTTATATGGGATATGTGTTCATTTTCCTATTATCTACTGATATTTTACATTACATTCCACACCTAAAATGCTCAGGTAACATAATATACACCTGGTTATATGGGATCTGTGTTCATTTTCTTATTATCTACTGATATTCATCTTCATTCCACACCTAAAATGCTCAGGTAACATAATATACACCTGGTTATATGGGATCTGTGTTCATTTTCCTATTATCTACTGATATTATCTTCATTCCACACCTAAAATGCTCAGGTAACATAATATACACCTGGTTATATGGGATTGTGTTCATTTTCTATTATCTACTGATATTCCATCTTCATTCCACACTAAAATGCTCAGGTAACATAATATACACCTGGTTATAGGGCATATGTGTTCATTTTCCTATTATCTACTGATATTTTCATTCATTCCACACCTAAAATGCTCAGGTAACATAATATACACTGGTTATATGGGATATGTGTTCATTTTCCTATTATCTACTGATATTCCATTCATTCCACACCTAAAATGCTCAGGTAACATAATATACACCTGGTTATAGGGCATATGTGTTCATTTTCTTATTATTACTGATATTTTCCATCTCATTCCACACCTAAAATGCTCAGGTAACATAATATACACCTGGTTATAGGGATCTGTGTTCATTTTCCTATTATCTACTGATATTCCTCTTCATTCCACACCTAAAATGCTCAGGTAACATAATATACACCTGGTTATAGGGCATATGTGTTCATTTTCTTATTATCTACTGATATTCCATCTTCATTCCACACCTAAAATGCTCAGGTAACATAATATACACCTGGTTATATGGGATCTGTGTTCATTTTCCTATTATCTACTGATATTTTACATTCACTCCACACCTAAAATGCTCAGGTAACATAATATACACCTGGTTATATGGGATATGTGTTCATTTTCTTATTATCTACTGATATTCCATCTTCATTCCACACCTAAAATGCTCAGGTAATAATATACACCTGGTTATATGGGATCTGTGTTCATTTTCCTATTATCTACTGATATTCCATCTTCATTCCACACCTAAATGCTCAGGTAACATAATATACACCTGGTTATATGTGATATGTGTTCATTTCTCTATTATCTATTGATATTCCATCTTCATTCCACACCTAAAATGCTCAGGTAACATAATATACACCTGGTTATATGGGATATGTGTTCATTCTTCTATTATCTACTGATATTTCCATTCATTCCACACCTATAATGCTCAGGTAACATAATATACACCTGGTTATATGGTATGTGTTCATTTTCTTATTATCTATTGATATTCCATCTTCATTCCACACCTAAAATGCTCAGGTAACATAATATACACCTGGTTATGGCATGGGATGTGTGTTCATTTTCCTATTACTCTACTGATATTCCATCTTCATTCCACACCTAAAATGCTCAGGTAACATAATATACACCTGATTATATGGGCTATGTGTTCATTTTTCTATTATCTACTGATATTCCATCTTCATTCCACACCTAAAATGCTCAGGTAACATAATATACACCTGGTTATGGGCATATGTGTTCATTTTCCTATTATCTACTGATATTTTCCATTCATTCCACACCTAAAATGCTCAGGTAACATAATATACACCTGGTTATATGGGCTTTGTGTTCATTTTCCTATTATCTACTGATATTCCATCTTCATTTCACACCTAAAATGCTCAGGTAACATAATATACACCTGGTTATGGGGCATATATGTTCATTTTCCTATTATTTACTGATATTCCATCTTCATTCCACACCTAAAATGCTCAGGTAACATAATATACACCTGGTTATATGGGCTATGTGTTCATTTTCTTATTATCTACTGATATTCCATCTTCATTCCACACCTAAAATGCTCAGGTAACATAATATACACCAGGTTATATGGGATCTGTGTTCATTTTCTTATTATCTACTGATATTCCATGTTCATTCCACACCTAAAATGCTCAGGTAACATAATATACACCTGGTTATAGGGCATATATGTTAATTTTCCTATTATTTACTGATATTTCATCTTCATTCCACACCTATAATGCTCAGGTAACATAATATACACCTGGTTATATGGGCTATGTGTTCATTCCATATCTAAGATTCCCAAGAAACCTTTTATACATCTAGATAATCTTTCTGTAATAAGTTATTATCTTCATTCTTTTTATTTATTCCTTTTCTTCATTCTTTTTAGTATGTCCCTGCTTTAAAGTCTGTTTATCAGCATCTGGCCAAGATTTAACTCCCCTCAGGGCGGCACCAGTGAGCTGGCCAGAGAGTATGCCAACTTTCTGTCCTCCGACAGTGGGTAGACATCAAACAGGCTGCGCAGTCTTCCTTCAAAGAACACTCAGGGTATGGGATTCTCCTGTATACGGTGGCAGCCAGGCGGCACCCGGTATATAAACCATCGACAGAGGCAGTATGGGGGTAGCAGTGGCCACTACAGGGGGGGGTCACTGGTGTTGAGCATCTTCATGCCCCCAGTTAAACCTTGCAGGGGTGTGACTCACCGCACCGGATGCTGCAGATTGTTGCTTTTCTGTGGTCTCCAGTGGTTTTCAGGTGCTTGGGGTCTGAAGCGGTGTGACCTAGCAAAACTCCACCCAACGTGAGTCATTCCTCGCATGGCCGGTCACTAGGACTGCTTTGTTGGTCACAGTACAGCAGCGGTCCTTTGCACAGCTTCTCATGCTTGATTTCACAGGAACTGGCAGGATGGATGGATCACACAGCACAGTGCTTCTTGCAGCAGCCTCCTCCCTCCAGGCAGGCTCACAGCACACACTGTTCTCAGTGTAGAGGGGCGTATCAATCTTCATAAGGAAATGCTTCACAGTTTATGGAGAGAGGCAGGCACAGCCTTTGTAGGGGGATGCGACAATATCTCCACACAATCTGATGCAGGGGGTTTGCCACTTTTTCTTGGTTGACAAAGGCACGTTAGCGCACAGTCTATGTGAGTGGGAGGGGCCTCTTTTGGCACCATTTCCAAGGCTTCACCAATGATGGGACAACCCTTGCATATGATTAACTGTACAAGTCCCACACAGTAGTAATGGCCATTCTCAAAGTTCCACAACACCACACAGAATGCCACATTTTACACAGTTCACAAACAGTCCAGAAGCAGAAATTAGGTGCACAGCACATCACTTTGGGCCGGGGTACTCTGTAGCCAGTCAGTCGGTATGTTACGATGGCAATTACCCAGCCCCATGGCCCTGACAGACAAGTAAAAGGGGAAGTATTTACAGGGGAATAGGAGTCTATGGATGATCCATGATGCCAGCTGAGGTATCTAGTCAGGAGTAACCAGTGCTGCTTATGGAGTTCCCAGGGGATAGATGAAACACTGCCTGATGAAACACTGGAAGATATCCTTAAAGCTCTGGTGGCGAATCAGGATGGGAATACAATAGTATAGAATCTAGTACAAGAATTCCTACAGAACGGGGCACTAGAAGAGGTGCCAATTCATCAAGGAGCGCTAGGAGTGTGCTTCCTCTGTCTCCATTCCTCAAGTCTGGAGAGAGATGACGTCTAGTGATAGATCTCACTTTCTTGGTAAATAAATAGTTCAGAATGAAGACCACTTGATCAGTACTATTGGTTGTGCTGAGGGACATTTGGTTATCAACTATAGATCTTCAGGATGCTATCTGCATGTCCCTATTCTCCCAGCACTTCGCAAGTTCCTTTGGTAAGCCATCATGGAGGAATTCCAGTTACACCACTTCCGGTTCACCTATCTTCCCTTTGGGATCTCTGTAGTCCCAAAGATATTCGCCAAATAACTGAGATATTTATAGCTACTCTCAGACTCCAGGGGATCTACATAGAACCCTATTTAAATGTCTAGTCACTATAGGCCTTTTTCAAATCCCAGCTAATGGACCATCATCAGAAGGCTGAGTTTACTAACATCTCATAGATTCCTCATAAACATACCAAAGTCACAACTGGTTCCTTACAAGAGATAGAAAATCCTCGGGTATGTCATCCACTCTCACTATTTCTCTTTGACTTTGTCCAGCGAAATGCTCCTGTAACTTCAGATCAGTCTGTCTCTTCTACCCTGCTCGGCTTTAGTCTTGATCAGAGCAGATATGAGAGTCTTGGAAATACTGTTGTCATCCATAGAAGCAGTTCCATGGACCAAGCATCATTTCTGCTCTCTCCGAGCAAATATCTTGTGCTCGACCGAGTTAGACTTTCACTATCATTCCCTGTGCGTGTACCACAAGCCGCCAGGCAAGATCTCCTGTGGTTATTGTCACGTTCGAGTCAAGGAAGACCCTTCTTCCTCTTTGCCCAATGACTCTCACTGCATCAGGGCTTGCATGAGGGGAGGACAAGGTGGATGACAGTTCGATGCAGAGACCTTGGTCAGAGCAAGTAACCTGCCTATCATCCAACCGCAAGGTTTTGGACAATAAGACTGGCACTTTTTCATTTCTGTCAACTTCTTTACTAGCTATTGATAGTAGTCCAATCTGATAATCTAGCATCAGTGGTTTATATCCTCAAACAAGATGGAACCAAGAGTCCCCTATTAGCTGTGGAATATCACAAGATCTTTCGGCGAACAAGAACCTTCACAATATCTCAGTAGTTCACATACCTGGCATCTATAATGTCAGGGCTAATTGGCTGAGTTGCAACAAAATACTTCTCTCAGAATGGAGCCTCAACAGAAAGATCTTCCTGCAAAATACCAACATCATGGAAGTGACCACACATCAGAAGGGGATGTGTAATTGATTCAAAGACACAATCATCCGTGGGTAATGGATGGCCTAGCCCTTTCTTGGGTAGGTTTGCTGAGCTATGTCTTCCCTCCTTGGACACTGGTTCTAAGAGTCCTGAACAAGATCAGGGAAGAACATGCAGAAGCTACAGCAGTTATTCCCTTCTGGCCTCAAGGAAACTGGTCTCCTCTTGTGTGTCAGCTATTGAGGGCAGATTCTGAGAGCTTCAACTTTTACCAGATCACCTATTTCAAGGAAGCGTTCTTCACAGGATCCAAGCAAGTTGCATCTGTCAGCATGGAGATTGTCAAGACAAATCTATCAGTTTACGGACTGCAGGAGCAAGTCATCAACCTTCTTGATAGCTAGAATACCAGAAACTTTAAGAGTGTGTGCAGAATTATGGAAAATCTTATAACAGACGGTGTTTCATGCAAGACACTGAATAAAGGTCTATAGCCTCAGCGTTACAATTCCTCCAGGCTGGTCTCAATAACAGACTGACGTTTAACACACTCAAGACACGAGTTTCAGCCATCAATGCACACCTATATGGCACATTTTCCAGACCAGCTATTCTGCAGGGTTTTTTAAGGCTGTTATGAACCTAAGACCACTGTTAATGTTCTATTTGTTTTTTCCCTCATGGGATCTTGCCTTGGTCCTTAAAGGGATCCTGTCACCTCCAAAACGCCTCCTAAGCTACCAAAACATGTCCCTGCAGCATCCTATCACTATTCTCACACTCCTTTTGTCTCCTAAAAGCATCCTGTGAAAGTGCATAAAAGCGTTTTAATACACCCTCATTAGGGATTATAATTAGCAGGGGCTATATTCTTTAGCCCTTAGGGCGTGTTGTTTTTCAGCCTCGAGGATCCACCCTCTCTGTCTGTTTGCTTTGCTTTTGCAGGGTTTGTCCTCCCCCTCTCTGTCATTCACAGAATGCAAATCATTAGTCCTGCCTTCAGTTGCACATCACAGCAGAAACTGCACAGAGAGGGCTGGATCATTCAGGCTGCAAAACAACACGCCCTAAGGGCTAAAGAATATAGACCCTGCTAATTATAATCCCTAATGAGGGAGTATTAAAACGTATGCTTGGTTTTAACGCAACTTGATTCTTTCATGAGTTATTTAGAAGTTTATGACCACTTATAAAATGTGTTCAAAATGCTGCCCATTGATGGTATGGTGTGGTATATGTGGTACTAAGATAGTGGGGCCATTCTCATCAATGGAAACCTCAATGCCACTGGATATCTGAAATTGCTACATGATTCAGATATCCAGTGGCATTGAGGTTTCCATTGATGAGAATGGCCCCACTATCTTTGTACCCCATATACCACACCATACCATCAATTTTTGTGTTCCAACAGTCTTGGAGGGATCTATCCACTGTGGGTTAGTGTCAGACCAATAGCGGTGGTTTTGTTTGTTAACTTCACCATTCACAAAAAGTTTGCCTCATCACTCATCTGAAGGCAATTGTCTATGCTGTGAAGATACGAGATGTGCAGCATCTGAAACAACAGATAATGGAAGGCTGTGCTAGCATTTCTTCTGCGGTGTTGCTATCAGTGTGTCAAGAGTGGGAGAAGAGGGTTACATAGTCAATCCAACACAATGAGCAGCACTTTGAACACATTTTATAAGTGGTCATAAACTTGTAAATAACTCATGAAAGAATAAAGGTACGTTAAAACCATGCACAATATTGTTTTTTTTTTTATGAAATTCAAAATGAGTTTGATGTGTCACATGACCCTCTTCCCATTGAAAAAAATTAAGTTGGATCCAAAATGGCCGACTTCAAAATGGCCACCAATGGCCATATACTAATATGCCACAAACAGGAAGTTGATATCACCAACCATTCCCATTTTATTTAGTTGCATCCATATAAATGGCCCACCCTGTATATATAACGTGAGGCTTATACAAGTTCATGTTTTTTGTCATAGAGGAAAAAGATTGAAGCAATTAAATTTTATAGATTCAATCTGAAAGAATAGGCAGTGTTTAAAAAAATATACAAGATTTTACAAAGGGACAAATTATACTGTATAGAAAATTACTTAAAAAGGGATTAAAGTATAAAGTTACTATACCTGTGCCACAGGGATGGCTTCCATGTATAGAGAGGAAGAGACTTCTAAGGCTTGTTTCACACCTGTGTATTTTGCAATCCATGTGAATCCATGTGAAAATGGATGCCCACGGATCCATTTTCATCTCCATTGACTTTCAATGGTGACGGATGGGACTTGCATGTGCATCCAGTTGTTACCATGTTCCCACAGATCTGTATGTCTGCATATTTTTCACGACACAAAAAATGCAAATTATTGTAGATTTGTGTTGCGTCAAAAACACACAATCACATGGACACACAGATCCATGGCTATACATCTGGATTTAAAATGGAGCTCTATGGACCACGTATCCAGGGCAACATGGATCCGTGTGCTTCTGTATGCAGGGATCGATTTTGCGGGACTGAGCATGCTCAGAAGCAGGGTTGAGCACCTCCTACCCCCCACCACTGGAGACTGTTGACGGATCCATGTAAATAACATTGCGTGGACATCTGTTGGTATCCGTTTTCACAATTCTGTGGGTGTCCGTCCGTATCCAGCAAGATGCAGGTTTAACATGCATGCACACGGATTGCAAATTATGCAAGTGTTAAACCAGCCTTAGAAAACATGATTCACTTCCACAGCATAGTTTCAACTGCCTCTTCATGGGTATGAATAGCTCACAAAATGGAGTTTTCAGTTTTTATGATCATTTATCCCTCCTACCTAGTGACCTCATGGGGCTGGGTTTTTTTTTACCAAATCATTTTTATTATTTTGAACAGAAATAAATAACAAACATTTGAAATTGTAACAAAGTGACAAGCAGTGAGAACAAGCAGTATTACATACCACATTCAATGCCGTATAACGATTGTCACTGGGGGAACATGGGGGGGGAAAGGTAGATAGGAGGTGAATTGAAAAGGGAGTGGCATTGCCGCTCTTTGCTCTTTGCCATATCCCTGCCTCTGTGCATGGCATGTGAAAGACATTCATGTCATCTTGTCGCTTGTGAATTTATCTTTTGATGGACTGGAAACACGACATAGCTGTGATTCTCTAATAGGAAAAAATTCATTTGCTATGAATCCAGTCATTACACAGCGAAGCAAGGCAGTGTTTTGTGTTTGACATGTCATATGGATTCTGAAAATATAAGTTTCATTATCCTCATATTAATGTGGTGTATAAAATCTGCCTTAAAGTGTTTTCTAGCTGGGAAAATAAAGAAATTTAAATCTTTGTTTCATACTTGTTTCCTGCCAAATGTGTTATCTTTTAAAAGGTATAAAACTGCATTCCTTAGCTTCCACTAATTGCCCTAAGGGAGGGGGGAATTAGAGAGGGAGACTAAATGCAGCTGAAATGTGTGTTTTATACAGAAGGAAGGTAGAGAGTCAGCTCTTGAACAGGGGGAAAATATCATTTTATTATATGTTCCTGATAGACTTATCCCTCCCCCTTCATTATGTATTAATGTTCCCCATCCTGGTATATATGTCCCCATCCTAGTATATAAGTTCCACATCATTGCCTAATTGTCTCCCATCCAGGTATATATGTCCCAATCCTGGTATATACAGTATATTCCCCTTTTTGGTATATATGTCTCCCATGCTGTGCCTATTCTGGTTTATATGATCCCCATTCTGGTATATATGTCTTCATCCTGGTGTATAGGCCCCCCATACTAGAATATATCGTCCTTATCCTGCATCCATACTGGTATATATGATTCTCATCCTGGTATATAGGTGCCACTTCCAGGTATATATGTCCACCATCCCTGTATATATATCTATATTTCCTCTGTCATTGTCTCTATATTCCTCATCCTGGTATATATGGTATATTATGTCCCCATACTGGTATATATGTTCCATTTGGTCCCCATCCTGTTATATATGGGCCCTATCCTGGTATAAATCTCCCCATCCTGATATATATAGATATGTCCCCATCCTGGCATATATGGGCCCATCCTGGTTTGTATGTTCCCTTCAAGGAATACATGGTCCCCATTCTGGCATATACGGTCCTCATACTGGTATGTATGTGTGGAGCCATCATGGTATATATGTCCTCATCCTGGTATACATAGTCCCATTCTGGTATATATGTAGCCATCCTGTTATACTTGGTCCCCATCCTGGTATATATTGTCCCCTTCCTGGATTATATGGTCCTCATCCTGGTATACATCTCCATCCTGAGCCCAGAGGGACAATGTGTATACGATCCACGCTGCTGTGTGATGAAGGCACCAAGAAAATGTATTAAGCAATGGTTGCTTTATTCGCCACGTTTCAGAGCATTATCCTCGCTCCTTCCTCAGGAAACCAACCATATATTATGGTTGTCCTTCTGGGCTCCCTTTGGCTACCACCGTGTACACGGTGATTGTGGATCCTGCAGCAGCCATCTTATGTGCTACAACCTGGTTGTGTGTCACATAACCAGACCAGGTGAGCAGTGACATCTGCCTCATTAGATGTGTGTTATAAAGATAATAATAATCTTTATTTATATAGCGCCAACATATTCCGCAGCTCTTCACAATACAGAAGTTCATATTTAAGCAATCATAAGAAACAGTTATCAGAAAATACAATACAATACAAAAAAAATACAATACAAAGCATAATGCAATACAATAATTAGAGCAAAATAATGACAGCCCTGCTCATAAGAGCTTACAATCTAACAATGAGCTGGGGGTGACACAAAGTACAGGTGCTTATTTAAAATGATGGTATAGTCAACCTGGGAGATGGAGAACAGATGGAGCAGATAAGTGGCCACCAACCATTATTTGTGGTCCACTTGCAACTGGTGGAGCAGATACACTATGTCTAGATGACTTTGACTAGGGATCATGATAGGCCGTCCTAAAAAGATGTGTTTTTACGGATCGCCTGAAACTATGTAAGTTGTGGATACACCTAATTTCTGGTGGTAGAGCATTCCAGAGAATTGGTGCAGCTCGGGAGAAGTCTTGGAGCCGGGAGTGTGAGGTTCGGATTAATGCAGAAGTGAGTCTAAAGTCACTTCCAGAGCAAAGAAAACGGGGTGGGGTGATAGACAGAGATGAGGGAGGAGATGTAGGGAGGTGCTGCACTATGAAGAGCTTTGTGGGTGAGAACAAGCAGTTTGAATTGGATCCTAAAATGTACAGAAAGCCAGTGCAGTGATTGGCATAGAGCAGAAACATCTGAGTAACGGTTCGCTAGATAGGTGATCCTGGCTGCTGCATTAAGGATGGACTGGACAGGGGAGAGTCAATTAAAAGAGAATTACAATAGTCAAGGTGGGAGTGAATCAGGGTCACAGGGAGGGTTTTTGTGGTTTCCAAGGTGAGAAAGTGGCGAATTCTAGAGATGTTCTTCAGGTGCAAGAGGCAAGAGCGGGCAAGAGATTGAATATATGGGGTGAAGGAAAGATCAGAGTCAAACAAAACACCTACACAGTGAGCCTGCTGACTAGGCGTTATCGTGGTGCCGCACACTGAGAGAGAGATGTGATACTTAAGGAGGTTAGTGGAGGGCGGGGAGCATAAGAAGTTCAGTTTTGGAAAGGTTAAGTTTCAGGTAGAGAGCGAACATGATATTGGAAACTGCAGTTAGACAGTCAATGGTGTTCTTTATTAGAGCCGGAGTAAGGTCAGGGGAAGAAGTGTATAGCTGTGTGTCATCAGAATAAGGATGGTACTGAATGCCAAATCTGCTGATGGTCTGTCCAATTGGAGCCGTGAAGAGAGAGGAGAGAAGAGGTCCAAGGACTGAACCCTGAGGGACTCCAATAGTGAGAGGAAGAGGGGAGGAAGTGGAACCAGCAAATGATACACTGAAAGATAGGAAAAGAAACAGGAGAGAGCAGTGTCCTTGATGCCAATGGAGTGCAGCATGGAGAGTAGGAAATGGCGGTCAACAATGTCAAAGGATGCAGAGAGATCAAGAAGGATAATCAGAGAGTGGTCACCATTACGTTTTGCTGTCAGAAGGTCGTTGGTCACTTTGGTGAGAGTAGTTTCTGTAGAATGTAGGGGTGGAAACCAGACTGTAATGGGTCAAGAAGAGAGTGAGTGGAGAGGTAATGAGTGAGGCAGGAGTAGACCAGGCACTCCAGGAGTTTAGAGATGAAGGGGAGATTGGAGACTGGTCTGTAGTTGTTTGTGCAAGAGGGGCGAGAGAAGTTTTCTTTAATAATGGAGTAATGATAGAGTGTTTGAAGGAGCAGGGGAAGATGCCAGAAGAGAGGGAGAGATTGAAGATTTTGGCTAGGTGAGTGGTGACAACCGGAGAGAGAGACTGGAGTAGGTGAGAGGGGATGGGGTCAGCAGTGCACGTAGTGGGACAAAGGAAGAGAGGAGCCTGGAGACTACTTCTTCTGTGACTGGGTCAAAAGTGGAGAGTGAGCTAATTGTAGGGAGAGGTAGGGGTAACAGCGATTTGAGGTTGGGAGTTGATTTCCTGATGGATGTTTTCTATTTTCTCTGTGAAGTAAGAAGCCAGATCATCAGCACAGAGGTCGGTGATAGGGGCCTGATCTTTAGGACATAGGAGAGAGTGAAAGGTGTCAAAAGTTTTTTTGGGTTGTTGGATAGTGAGGAGATCAGGGTGGTGAAGTAGGTTTGTTTAGCAAGGTGAAGGGCAGAGTTGTAAATTCTCAGCATAAATTTATAGTGAATGAAGTTTTCTGGAGTGCGGGTTTTCCTCCAGCAGTCCTAGAGTATCGCTGGTGGAATCGAGTTTGTGATGTGAGCCAGGGCTGTTTAACAATTTGTTTGGAGGTTCTGAGGGTGAGGGGCGATACTTGGTCCAGGGTGCTTCTGAGAGAGTCATTAAAGTGATTCACTGCCAGATCGGGACAGGAGAATGAGGAGATTGGGGACAATGATGAGTGTAGAGAGTCTGTGAATATATGAGGGTTAATGGCCTGTAGATTTCTGAATGTGTGATAGGTCAGACTGTGCTATGGTAGGCGAGGGTTTGTGAGCGTGAAGGAGAGAATGTTGTGGTCAGAGAGGGGAAGAGATGAATTATCTAAGGAGGAGGTTGAGCAGAGCCGGACAAAGATCAGGTCAAGGGTGTTAACATCAT
This sequence comes from Allobates femoralis, assembly GCA_033576535.1. Lineage (NCBI taxonomy): Eukaryota > Metazoa > Chordata > Amphibia > Anura > Aromobatidae > Allobates > Allobates femoralis. The sequence continues at coordinate 465,880,695 of JARQOC010000002.1, read as the reverse complement.
TGTGTGTCTCTGAGGTTGGGAGCTGTGAGAGGCCGAGAGATGTGGTTAGAGATAGGAGCTGAGATTCAGATGGGGAGATGGGGCTGTTTATGGGGATGTTGAAGTCTCCCAGAATAAGGGTTGGTAATTCTGAAGACATGAAATGCAGCAGCCACGCGGAGAAATGGTCGAGGAATTGGGTGGGTGACCCTGGGGGGGCAGTATACCACCGTTACTCTGAGGGGGAGGGGATGGAAGAGCCTAATTGTGTGGACCTTAAAAGAGGGGAATGAGAGTGATGGGGCTGGAGGGATGACCTGGAAGGTACATTGTGGGGACAGGAGAAAGCCAACTCCACCACCATGTCTGTTCCCAGGTCTCGAGGAATGAGATAAATCCTGGATCCAGGTTTCTGTGAGAGCCAGTAGGTTAAGGGAGTTAGTGAGAAAGTAGTTATGAATGATGGGATGTTTGTTGCATATAGACCTTGGATTCCAGAGAGCGCAATTAAAAGAGGGAGATGAAGGTGTGAAAGGAATGTTAATAATGTTAGTAGGGTTTCTATGTGAGGTGGGAGAGGGGTTGAAGTTTGTAGAGGGTGGACCAGGATTTGGAGAGATATCACCTGACAGGAGCAACAGTAAAAAGAGAAAAGGCAAATAGTTTTTGTAATTGTGACTTTGTTTCTGATACAACGGACTGGAATATGGTGATCTGAGATTATTCAGTAAATTGAAGAGAGTATGGGAGCTCAATAAAGTAGAGGTTAGGAGAGAGGGGCTTATGTGGATGGGGGGTGATGGAGGGGGAATGTGGCAGTAAAGGTGAATGGCAAAGGTACATAGATCAATAGACATTGAAGTAAAGGACATGGTAAGGGAAAAGAAATTGGTGAAAGTAAAGTAACAAACACTGTTAGCAGATGGGGATAAGTCCCTATATGCACTTTTGTATCCCTTTATAGTTGTCCCTATATCTCCATCCTGATATATTTGGTTTCCATGTGGTATACATGGTCCCCATCTTGGTATATATGTATTTATCCTCATATATATGGGCTCAACCTGGTGTATATGTCCCCATCTTGGAATACATGGTGCCCATATTGGTATATATGGTCCCTATACTGGTATATATGTGACAATCCTGGTATATATGTCCCGATCCTGGTATACATATTTTCAGTATATGTACCTATCCTATTATACATGGTTCCAATCTTGGTATATATGTCCCCCATCCTGGTATATATGTCCCAATCCTGGTATGCATGGGTCCCATTTTGGTATATATGTCCTGTTCTGGTATACATAGTCCTGTTCTGGTATATATGTTCCCATCCTTGTATATATGTTTCCCAAACTGGCATTATTGTCCTCATCCTGTTTCTATCCAGCTATACATAATTCCCATCCTGGTATATAGGTCCCTCATCCTGGTAAATATGTTCCCATCCTGGTATATATGTAACCAACCTGGTATTTATGGTCCCAGTCCTGGTATATATGGTTCCATACTGGCATGCATGATCCTATCCTGGCATATATAGTCCCCATGATGGTACATATGTCCCTATCCTGGTATATATGTGCCCATCCTGGTATATATGTCCCAAATCCAGTTTACATGGTTCCCATTTTGGTATATATGTGCTGTTCTGGTGTATATGGTCCTGCTCTGGTATATATGGTCTTCATTTTGGCATACATGGTCCCCATCCCATCCTGGCATATAGGATCCCCATCCTTGTATGTAGGTCTGATATATATATCTTTGGTCATTATGGCACCATCCTGGAATGTATGGTGGATTTCATCCCTATCCTGGTATATATGGGCCCATCCTAGTAAATATGTTCCCATCCTGGTATATATGGGCCCTATCCTGATATACAGTTAGGGCCATAAATATTTGGACAGTGACACAATTTTCGCGAGTTGGGCTCTGCATGCCACCACATTGGATTTGAAATGAAACCTCTACAACAGAACTCAAGTGCAGATTGTAATGTTTAATTTGAAGGGTTGAACAAAAATATCTGATAGAAAATGTAGGAATTGTACACATTTCTTTACAAACACTCCACATTTTAGGAGGTCAAAAGTAATTGGACAAATAAACATAACCCAAACAAAATATTTTTATTTTCAATATTTTGTTGCGAATCCTTTGGAGGCAATCATTGCCTTAAGTCTGGAACCCATGGACATCACCAAACGCTGGGTTTCCTCCTTCTTAATGCTTTGCCAGGCCTTTACAGCCGCAGCCTTCAGGTCTTGCTTGTTTGTGGGTCTTTCCGTCTTAAGTCTGGATTTGAGCAAGTGAAATGCATGCTCAATTGGGTTAAGATCTGGTGTTTGACTTGGCCATTGCAGAATGTTCCACTTTTTTGCACTCATGAACTCCTGGGTAGCTTTGGCTGTATGCTTGGGGTCATTGTCCATCTGTACTATGAAGCGCCGTCCAATCAACTTTGCAGCATTTGGCTGAATCTGGGCTGAAAGTATATCCCGGTACACTTCAGAATTCATCCGGCTACTCTTGTGTGCTGTTATGTCATCAATAAACACAAGTGACCCAGTGCCATTGAAAGCCATGCATGCCCATGCCATCACGTTGCCTCCACCATGTTTTACAGAGGATGTGGTGTGCCTTGGATCATGTGCCGTTCCCTTTCTTCTCCAAACTTTTTTCTTTCCATCATTCTGGTACAGGTTGATCTTTGTCTCATCTGTCCATAGAATACTTTTCCAGAACTGAGCTGGCTTCTTGAGGTGTTTTTCAGCAAATTTAACTCTGGCCTGTCTATTTTTGGAATTGATGAATGGTTTGCATCTAGATGTGAACCCTTTGTATTTACTGTCATGGAGTCTTCTCTTTACTGTTGACTTAGAGACAGATACACCTACTTCACTGAGAGTGTTCTGGACTTCAGTTGATGTTGTGAACGGGTTCTTCTTCACCAAATAAAGTATGCGGCGATCATCCACCACTGTTGTCATCCGTGGACGCCCAGGCCTTTTACAGTTCCCAAGCTCACCAGTCAATTCCTTTTTTCTCAGAATGTACCCAACTGTTGATTTTGCTACTCCAAGCATGTCTGCTATCTCTGATGGATTTTTTTCTTTTTTTTCAGCCTCAGTATGTTCTGCTTCACCTCAATTGAGAGTTCCTTTGACCGCATGTTGTCTGGTCACAGCAACAGCTTCCAAATGCAAAACCACACACCTGGAATCCACCCCTGACCTTTTAACTACTTCATTGATTACAGGTTAACGAGGGAGACGCCTTCAGAGTTAATTGCAGCCCTTAGAGTCCATTGTCCAATTACTTTTGGTCCCTTGAAAAAGAGGAGGCTATGCATTACAGAGCTATAATTCCTAAACCCTTTCTCCGATTTGGATGTGGAAACTCTCATATTGCAGCTGGGAGTGTGCACTTTCAGCCCATATTATATATATAATTGTATTTCTGAACATGTTTTTGTAAACAGCTAAAATAACAAAACTTGTGTCACTGTCCAAATATTTCTGGCCCTAACTGTATATGTCGCCATCCTTTTATATATGTCCTCATTCTGGTATATATTTGCCATCATGCTTTGTATGTCCCCATCCTGGAATACATGGTCCCCAAACTGGTATATATGGAGCCATCATGGTATATACAGTTAGGGCCAGAAATATTTGGACAGTGACACAAGTTTTGTTATTTTAGCTGTTTACAAAAACATGTTCAGAAATACAATTATATATATAATATGGGCTGAAAGTGCACACTCCCAGCTGCAATATGAGAGTTTCCACATCCAAATCGGAGAAAGGGTTTAGGAATCATAGCTCTGTAATGCATAGCCTCCTCTTTTTCAAGGGACCAAAAGTAATTGGACAATGGACTCTAAGGGCTGCAATTAACTCTGAAGGCGTCTCCCTCGTTAACCTGTAATCAATTAAGTAGTTTAAAAGGTCAGGGGTGGATTCCAGGTGTGTGGTTTTGCATTTGGAAGCTGTTGCTGTGACCAGACAACATGCGGTCAAAGGAACTCTCAATTGAGGTGAAGCAGAACATCCTGAGGCTGAAAAAAAAGAAAAAATCCATTAGAGAGATAGCAGACATGCTTGGAGTAGCAAAATCAACAGTTGGGTAGATTCTGAGAAAAAAGGAATTGACTGGTGAGCTTGGGAACTCTAAAAGGCCTGGGCGTCCACGAATGACAACAGTGGTGGATGATCGCCGCATACTTTATTTGGTGAAGAAGAACCCGTTCACAACATCAACTGAAGTCCAGAACACTCTCAGTGAAGTAGGTGTATCTGTCTCTAAGTCAACAGTAAAGAGAAGCCTCCATGACAGTAAATACAAAGGGTTCACATCTAGATGCAAACCATTCATCAATTCCAAAAATAGACAGGCCAGAGTTAAATTTGCTGAAAAACACCTCAAGAAGCCAGCTCAGTTTTGGAAAAGTATTCTATGGACAGATGAGACAAAGATCAACCTGTACTAGAATGATGGGAAGAAAAAAGTTTGGAGAAGAAAGGGAACGGCACATGATCCAAGGCACACCACATCCTCTGTAAAACATGGTGGAGGCAACGTGATGGCATGGGCATGCATGGCTTTCAACGGCACTGGGTCACTTGTGTTTATTGATGACATAACAGCAGACAAGAGTAGCCGGATGAATTCTGAAGTGTACCGGGATATACTTTCAGCCCAGATTCAGCCAAATGCTGCAAAGTTGATTGGACGGCGCTTCATAGTACAGATGGACAATGACCCCAAGCATACAGCCAAAGCTACCCAGGAGTTCATGAGTGCAAAAAAGTGGAACATTCTGCAATGGCCAAGTCAATCACCAGATCTTAACCCAATTGAGCATGCATTTCACTTGCTCAAATCCAGACTTAAGACGGAAAGACCCACAAACAAGCAAGACCTGAAGGCTGCGGCTATAAAGGCCTGGCAAAGCATTAAGAAGGAGGAAACCCAGCGTTTGGTGATGTCCATGGGTTCCAGACTTAAGGCAGTGATTGCCTCCAAAGGATTCGCAACAAAATATTGAAAATAAAAATATTTTGTTTGGGTTATGTTTATTTGTCCAATTACTTTTGACCTCCTAAAATGTGGAGTGTTTGTAAAGAAATGTGTACAATTCCTACATTTTCTATCAGATATTTTTGTTCAACCCTTCAAATTAAACGTTACAATCTGCACTTGAATTCTGTTGTAGAGGTTTCATTTCAAATCCAATGTGGTGGCATGCAGAGCCCAACTCGCGAAAATTGTGTCACTGTCCAAATATTTCTGGCCCTAACTGTATGTCCTCATACTGGTATACATTGTCGCCTCCTGGTATATAGGTCCCCATGCTGGTATTCATAGTTCCCATCCTGGTATATATAGTCCCCATCCTGGTACATATGTCCCGATCCTAGTAAACATGGTTCCCATTTTGGTATATATGCCCTGTTCTGGTATATACGGTCCCGTTCTGGTATATATGGCCCCATCCTGGTATATATGGTCCCCAATCCTGGTATATATGTCATCCATCCGGTTATATATGTCTCTTATTCTTGTGAACAGTTTATATACCAGCATCGAGCATGATGCAGGTATACATGCAGTGGAATTGCTTATCCAGAAACACATGACTTTCACAGAAAAGGTTAGACAATTTTGCATCGATACCCTTAAAATCATATTGTTTAATAATTTTTTTCTCTTTGAAGATCAGTACTTTTGCAGAGGAGAGGGACCATTATGGGGTCGAATGTGGCAATTTTTATATGGTGGAATTCAAAGAAACTTTTGTTTTTTCCCATCCACTATACCGGTGCCATATCCTTTACTGGGGCTGGTATATTGATATATATCATTTGGAAAGGGAACATTGATTCGATACACATTTTTTCCTCTGATATCAATAGATACACCCCGGGCCTAACATTTATTCTGCATACTGATGAGAAAACTATTAATTTCCTTGATACTCAAGTAACAATGGAACAGGACGGCTCACTATCACCGGACTTGTACACAAAACTGACTGATAGAAATAGTTTTCTGGACTATAGTAGCTGTCATCCAAGACATTTAAAAAGTGCACTTCTCATTTCGACAAGGGTGTCTAGGATAGTATCTAATCCTGAACTACGTGAAACAAGATTATCTGATATGAAAAAGTAATTTTACAATAAAAGTTATCCAACACATATCCTCAATACAATAACGTCGCATTCTAGACCTGCCAGCAAAAACCCTAGGTTAGCTTTTGTTAATACTTAACATCCATGCAGCCCAATGATCAGTAACATCATTAGGAAACATTATTATGTCCTTGAGGACTCTTATCCAGCGATTTTGGAATTTGCACTCCCCCCCCACCCCCCCATTACATGCCACAAGCGACCATGGAACTTGAGGGATCTCCTCGTAAGAGTGGATATTGGTACCAAAAAAACATTGAGTGTACAAAGTACTAACTGTCACATTCCCTTGTTTAGGTTGCCATCAGTGCACACGGCAGGGCGGAAGGAGCGCAATTTGACTTTTGGAGCTAATTTTCCATTCAAAAAGTCAAATGGCGTTCCTTCCCTTCTGAGCCCTGCCGTGCGCCCAAACAGTGGTTAATGACCATATATGAGGTATCTGTGTACTCAGGAGAAATTGCCCAACAGTTTTTAGGATGCATTTTATCCTGTTCCACATGTGAAAATGAAAAAAATTAGGCTAAAAGAAAATTTTTGTGAAAAAAAAAAAAAAGTACTTTTTCATTTTTACAGATGAATTTGTGAAGCAACTGGGGGTTCAAAGTGCTCACCATCCATCTAGATAAGTTTCCTGGGGGCTCTAGTTTCTAGGGGGCTCTAGTTTCCAAAATGGGGTCACTTGTGGGGGAGCTCCAATGTTTAGGCACACAAAGGCTATCCAAACGCGACATGGTGTCCACTAACAACTTGAGCTGATTTTCCAATCAAATTGTTAGCGGACACCATGTCGTGTTTGGAGAGCCTTATCTCGATGCATTGAGAGCACTTTGAACCCCAGGTGCTTCACAAATTGATCCGTAATAAGGAAAAAGTACTTTTTTTCACGCAAATTTTCTTTTTTCATTTTTATGGGTCAATTTGTGAAGCACCTGGGGGTTCAAAGTGCTCACTATGCATCTAGATCCATTCATTGGGGGTCTAGTTTCCAAAATGGGGTCACTTGTGAGGGAGCTTCAATGTTTAGGCACACAGGGGCTCTCCATACGCGACATGGTGTCCGCTAACAATTGGAGCTAATTTTCCATTCAACTTGTTAGCGGACACCATGTCGCGTATGGAGTGCTCCTGTGTGCCACCAGCAGCACAAGGGAAACGGAAGGGGTACAGCACCAGAAAGTGGCGCCTCTAATTAATGTGCTATTTTCTGGGGTGGCTGTGGGTTGCAAATTGCAGCGTGGGGGGGCCACAACATTTGGGTCTCTCCACGATGAGGATTGCAGCCCCCCAACTGCCAAGTTGTACCTGGCTGGCAACCAAAAACATGTCAAAGCTCCATGTCATTTTATTGGTAGAAGCAATAAAAAAAAAAAAAGATGTGGGGCTTCGCCATATTTTTGGTCCAGCCAGGTACAACCTGGCAGCTACGGACTGCCACCAACCCCCAGCTGCCTTGTTGTACCTGGCTGGCAACCAAAAATACAGCAAAGCCTCTTTTTGTCTTTCTAGAACTAATTCTAGAAAAAAAATTACGTGGAGCTCCGCCATATTTTTGGTCCAGCCAGGTAGAACTAGGCAGCTGGGGGCTGGAATCCGCAGCGTGGAGAGGCCCAAGCGTTCTGGGCCCCCCATGCTGCGAATTGCAGCCCCCCAGAAAATGGCGCATTCATTGAAGCGCCATTTTCTGGCGCTGTACCCAGACTCTTCCAGTTGCTCTGGTGCTGGTGGCAAACTGGGTAATAAAGGGGTTAATGCCAGCTTTTTTTTTGTCAGCTGGCACTAAACCCGAGATTCATAATGTCGGGCCAATGTTAGACCCGGCCATTAGGAATCTGTAGTAAATAATCAAAAAAATACACCAGAGAAAAATCTTTTTATTTGAAGAAAAAAAAACACAATCAAAATTCGGACTCCATCCTTATTATAAAGATCCGACGTAGTCCACAACGAAGGTCCCACGACGCTCGATCGCCTCTGCTCAATCCAGAGACTGCAGCAAGGGATCAAGTGTCCTCTTCCTGCAGTCTCTGGGGTCAGTTATGGTGCACTGTATGACAATTATCTGCCATACAGTGCACCATGACTATGATCCCAGAGACTACAACAAGAGGACACTTGATCCCTTGTTGCACCCATCCATCCACGCACACATATCCACATCCACGCACGCTGACATCCTCAAACGCACATCCATGCACACATCCATGCACGGTGAAATCCACGCACACATCCACGCACGGATATCCACATCCACGTACATCCGCGCACGCACGCATCCACGCACGCACATCTACGCACATTGACATCCATGCACGCACACATCCACGCACGCTGACATCCACGCACGAATATCCACATACGAATATCCACATCCGCGCACGGTGACATCCGCGCACGGTGACATCCGCGCACGGTGACATCCGCGCACAGTGACATCCGCGCACAGTGACATCCGCGCACAGTGACATCCGCGCACAGTGACATCTGCGCGCGCTGACATCCATGCACGCGCACATCCATGCACGCGCACATCCATGCACGCGCACATCCATGCACGCGCCTGCACAGCCCCCTCCCACGCACACATCCGCGCACGCACACATCCGCGCACACTGACATCCACGCGCGCAGACATCCACGCGCGCACACATCAGTGCACGCACACATCCACGCATGCACACAGCCACGCAGGGTGAGATCCGCGCACGCACGCTGACATCCACGCACGCTGACATCCGCGCACTACCTCACAGGCGCATCCATGCACGCACACATCACGCACGCATATCCACATACGTAGACATCCGCGCACGGTGACATCCTGCACAGTGACATCCGCACACAGTGACATCCGCACACAGTGACATCCGCGCACTCTCATCCATCCACCCATACACGCACCCATCCACCCATGCACGCACCCATCCATTTATTCATACTTACCCACCGATGAGGAGGAGGGGCCACACAAGAGCTGCAGAGGAGATGGGTGGGTGCCCGCCGGAATAGGTGAACGGGGCCAGAGGTGGGTGGGGGGGGGCTAGACTGGGGGGTGTGATGACCAGGGTGGGAGGGGGCTGTGCAGGCTGACCGGCGGGCGCATGAGTGCGCCGGCAGATACATTACAGAGGAAGGAGGGCAGGAGGATGGCCAGGGGTGGGGGGAAGCTGGACACAGGGGGGCTGGTGTGCAGGGGGACAGGACACAGGGGTGGCTGGAGGAGGAAGGGGGTGGGGGCGCAGGAAAGGATGACCGGCGGGTGCAGCGGCGGTGCAGCCCGCTGTCAGATAGATATGATTGGGGGGGAGGGGGCGGATGGGAGAGATGGGGGGGCCCTGATCAGCTCTGGAGCGGGAGGGGGTTGAGGAGGGGGAGGGCACATGCTGATCTGTCCCTCTAGATCGGATTGGAGAGCTCCAATCACATCTAGAGGGGTGAATGTGTCTGATTCGCTCCGATCGGCAGTTTGTTTTACACTGCCGATCGGAGGGATCCTGGGCACGGGGGGGTTAATCCACCCCCCGTGGGGTCAACTACAGGTTGCCACTGAGCAGCAGCAACTGTGACACCTGAGTGACCCAGATCACAGGAGCTGCAGGGGAGCGTTCCCCCGATGGCACAGACGCTGTGCCATCGGTCGGGAACGCACTGGATTTCATGGCACAAACGGTGTGCCATGTGTCGTGAAGGGGTTAACCCCTTAGTGACGGAGCCAATTTCCACCTTAATGACCAGACCGTTTTTTGCAATTCTGACCAGTGTCCCTTTATGAGGTTATATCTCAGGAACACTTCAACGGATCCTAGCAATTCTGAGATTGTTTTTTTGTGACATATTGGGCTTCATGTTAGTGGTAATTTTAGGTCGATAATTTTTGCGTTTATTTGTGAAAATATAAAAAAATTGGCAAAAAGTTTGAAAATTTCACAATTTTCAAATTTTGAATTTTTATTCTGTTAAACCAGAGAGCTATGTGACACAAAATAGTTAATAAATAACATTTCCCACATGTCTACTTTACATCAGCGCAATTTTGGGAAAAAAATTTTTTTGGGTTAGGACGTTATAAGGGTTCAAAGTTCATCAGCAATTTCTCATTTTTACAGCAAAATTTACAAAGCAATTTTTTTAGTGACCACATCACATTTGAAGTCCCTTTGAGGGGTGTAGATGACAGAAAACACCCAAAAGTGACACCATTCCAAAAACTGCACCCCTCAAGCTACTCAAAACTACATTCAAGAAGATTATTAACCCTTCAGGTGCTTTACAGGAACTAAAGCAAAGTAGAAACAAAAAATGGACATTTTAATTTTTCCAACAAAAATGTTCTTTTAGCCACAATTTTTTAATTTTCACATGGGCAACAGGATAAAATGCATCCTAAAATTTGTTGGCCAATTTCTCTTGAGTACACCGATACCTCATATGTGGTCATAAACCACTGTTTGGGCTCACGGCAGGCTCAGAAGGGAGGGAGCGCAATTTGATTTTTGGAGCTAATTTTCCATTCAAAAAGTGAAATGGCGCTCCTTCCCTTTCGAGCCCTGCGGTGCGCCCAAACAGTGGTTTATGACCACATATGAGGTATCGGTGTACTCAGGAGTAATTGCCCAACAAATTTTAGGATGCATTTTATCCTGTTGCTCATGTGAAAATGAAAGAATTCAGAACAAAAGAAAGTTTTTGTGAAAAAAAAAGTACTTTTTCATTTTTTTGGATCAATTTGTGAAGCACCAGAGAGTTCAAAGTGCTCACTATGCATCTAGATAAGTTCCTTGGGGGGTCTAGTTTCCAAAATGGGGTCACTTGTGGGGAAGCTCCAATGTTTAGGCACACAGGGGCTCTCCATATGCGACATGGCGTCCGCTAACAATTTGAATGGAAAATTAGCTCCAATTCTTAGCGGAGACCATGTTGCGTATGGAGAGCCCCTGTGTGCCTAAACATTGGAGCTCCCTCACAAGTGACCCCATTTTGGAAACTAGACCACCCAAGGAACTTATCTAGATGGGTGATGAGCACTTTGAACCCCCAAGTGCTTCACAAATGAATCCATAAAAATGAAAAAAGAAAATTTTTGTGGAAAAGAAAGTACTTTTTAATTTTTACGGATTAATTTGTGAAGCACCTGGGGGTTCAATGAGCTCACTATGCATCTAAATAAATTCCTTGGGGTGTCTAGTTTCCATAATGGGGTCACTTGTTGGGGAGCTACAATGTTTAGGCACACAGGGGCTCTCCAAACGCAACATGGTGTCCGCTAACAATTTGAATGGAAAATTAGCTCCAATTGTTAGCGGACACCATGTCACGTATGGAGAGCCCCTGTGTGCCTAAACATTGTAGCTCCCACACAAGTGACCCCATTTTGGAAACTAGACACCCCAAGTAATTTATTGGTCTAGCCAGGTACAGCAGGCAGCTACGGGCTGCCACCAACCCCTTCTGTCTAGTTTTACCTGGCTGGAAACCAAAAATATAGGAAAGCCCTTCTTTTTTTTAAATGATTTCATGAAATAATTTTAAAAAAAAACGGCGTGGGCTTCGCCATGTTTTTGGGCCAGCCAGGTACAACTAAGCAGCTGGGGGCTGGAATCCTCAGCATAGGGAGGCCCAAGCTTTCTGGGCCCCCCCCCCCCCCCGCTGCGAATTGCAGTCCGCAGCCGCCCCAGAAAATGACGCATTCATAGAAGCTCCATTTTCTGGGCTGTATCCAGCTCTTCCAGCTGCCGTGTAGCGGTGGCAGACTGGGTAATAAGGGGTTAATGCCAGCTTTTTTTTGCAGCTGGCACTATGCCCGAGATTCTTAATGTCTGGCCAATATTAAACCGGGCCATTAAGAATCTCTAGTAAATTGTAAAGAAGACACAAGACAGAAAAAAATATTTTTATTAGAAAAAAAACACAGACACTATTTAGACCCCAGCAGGAAGGTCTATTTAGTCCAGCAGGAAGGTCCAACGTAGTCCAGTGAGAGGTCCCTCGATGATCTCCAGTCTTTTACAGCATATGGGGGCGTCCCCCATATGCTATAAAATCTGGCATTCTTCCAGGAGAATGACAGGTCATGACCTCAGTAGGGTGATATCAGGTCAGGATCCTTGGTTCACAAAGCGTCAATTGTGATCCCATCATGGGATCACAACTGACCCTTTGTGAACCAAGGATCCTGACCTGACATGACCTCACTGCGATCATGAGCTGTCAGTCTATGCAGAGACTGCACTGTCTGTGATTAGACTGACAGTTCATGATCGCAGTGAGGTCATGTCAGGTCAGAATCCTTGGTTCACAAAGGGTCAATTGTGATCCCATCATGGGATCACAATTGACCCTTTGTGAACAAAGGATCCTGACCAGCCATGACGTCAGGTCATGAGCAGTCTATTAGCAGACAGAGCATTCCCTGCTCTGTCTGCGCAAGAAGCCGGCAGACAGCACAGGGAGCCAGCAGAAGAAGGAGCCGCTCCAGGGAGATGAAGACAGGTGAGATCGGGGGATGAGGGGGGGGCTATTAGAACCAGGGGGCAGGGGGCCAGGGTGCATTAGATCCCTCTCCGATGTGACATGTGTGACATGTCACATCGGAGAGGATTGAGCAGGAGGGGGCAGCCGGCGGTTCCTGAGCGCTGCGGCGCTATTTTAGAGAGATGGAGGAGGAGGATAACGGGGGGTGCAGGGGGAGCCGGTTCCGGGTGGAAGCGGGGGGCAGGGCACTGCACTTGGTCCCTCTCTGATGTGACATGTCACACATGTCACATCAGAGAGGAATCTGCAGAAGTAGGCTGCAGGTGGCAGCTTCCTGAGCGCTGCGGCGCCATTTTAGGAGCAGGGGAGGGGAGTGCAGGCTCTGTACCGGTACCGGGGGCTGTGTACCGGTACCGGGAGACAGGGCAGACATGGCAGACATTTCTCTGTCATGCCACAGGTGTGATCCTGTGGCATGACAGAGAAATCATTATTTTTACCAGCGATTATATATATGTTTATGTGATCACGGTTATACACCGGTAAACGGTGTATAACCGTGATCACAAAGCCGGTATCGGTAAAAACCGGCCCGATTCATAATCTGCAGGGTCTCAGCTACCCCGGTAGCTGAAACCCCGGAGATTTTCGGCCACTGGGGGGCGCTACAGGGCTTATTCTGTTAGGACTTATTTTAACGTCCTAACAGAATAAGGACCCTGTTTTTAGGACGTTTATATACAGTGGGCCGTCACTAAGGTGTTAAATACTGTATTTTTTGTTTTCTGCAGGTGTCCACACCAAACTACTCAATAACCGTAATAATAATTTTAATGATTTTTTCTGGGGGAAGAGAGACGACAGAAGGAGGAGAATAGCGCAAAAGGGGAGGAGAAAGACAGCGCACAGGGGGAGAAAAGTCGACAGGGGAGGAGAGGAAGAGTGCATAAGGGGAGAATAATGCACAGAGTGGAGAGAAACCATGCACAGGGGGAGGGAGAGCACACGGGAGAGAAAAAGCACACAGGAGGAGGAGAGAAAGTACGCACAGTGGGGAGAGAGACAGTGCACAGGGGGAACAAAAGCGCACAAGGGGGAGAGAGACAGCTCCCGGGGTGAGAAGAGTGTACAGGGGGAGAGAGAACGCATTGGGGAAAAAAGCATAGAGGGGGAGAGAAAGAGCTCACAGAGGGAAGAGAGAGTGCACAGCAGGGAGAGAGAGTACATGGGGGAATAGACAGCACATGGGAGGCAGAACGCATCAGGGGAGAAAGTGTACGAGGGGGACAGAGCATACGATGGGAAGATAGAGCGTGCACAAGTGGGATAGAGTGCATGACAGGGATAGAGCGCATGAGAGGATGAGCATATTTATGGGGATTGTATTCTATATACTGTGTATACAGCGCAAAGCCTCTATATTATAATCATGAACCTGGAGCTTGCCCTGGGAAGCGGGTGCTGGGACTGGAGAGAGAATTTGCTTAACAACAGCATAATTAGCATTGTAATGAGGAAAGGCTCTCCTGAGGAACTCTTTGCACTGTAACTTTTGTACCTTATTGCCTGTAAAGCAGCCTTTGATTGGCTAACAATCACATCTGTGATTGGCTGACAACCAGGGGTGAACATATTGCTTGTGCAACTGCACAGAAGTTCTGAAGGGAGGGGTGCTCGAACCCATACCAATAACTTTTGGTACATCACTGAGCAGTGGTACCAACAGTATCATGAAATGAAGGGGGCCGTGATGATGTCAGTTTCAGATGGAGGGGTCGGACTCGCTCTGCTGTACTCTGCAACTGATGCTGTCAGTGACCTCTTCTACTGCTTCTTTTAGTACTATAATCGTGGTTGCAGGGGTTGTGTCCGTAAATGGGATTGCAGGAGCCCGCAGACCCAAGTACCTGCTTCAGATGGATGTGCGTCCTAGGATGCATATTCACCTGAAATGAAATGCAGCACAGATACCCTTCGGGTCCATGCACTGCAATACACGCTTCTGGTCAAACAGTAGCTGGCAGCTGACGTCGGCAATAAAATGACAGGGGGCGGCTCATGACAGTGATGCCATGGCACGCACTCCAATGTCAGCTGCCGGCCTCTGTGCTCTGGCTACAGAGGACACAGAACGACGATGTGGGAGTGGAGGAAAGGTGTGTAGAATGTTTTTGTTCTTAATTATGTGTTAGAGATAAAAAGGGAGAAAAAACGAAGAAAAAAGGGTGCTTTTTCAAAATCTACTTCCACTTTTATTGCGTACAAGGGAAATACCGGTAGATTACACCAAGGTTTTAGCAGTTTCTTCTGCCTTTTTCAGGGTATCTACTATATAATTGCCGTAGGCACTTCCGTGTCGGACCCCGAAAAGACCGTGGCTATGTCACTCTGTGACGTCAGCACGGCGAAGCATTGGCCGCGTAACGGCCAATGCGAGTCGCTGGCCTGCGCGAGCAATGGCCGCGAGGCCATTGCTCGCGCAGGCTGAGTATGAGCAATGGCCGCGAAGCGGCCATTGCGAGTCGCTGGCCGAAAATCGAACCAGAGGCTCGGCCTCAAAGTTAACGATTTACCGGTCAGGTAGCGCGAGCAATGGCCGCGAGGCCATTGCGAGTCGCTGCCTGAGCCGCGCTTCTAATTGGTCGGCGCCAGCGAGTCGTTACAAAATCTTTAAAAAAAAATAAACATATTCTAGACACCCGATGCATTTGCATCGGGCTCACAGCTAGTAACTGTATAATGATATAAACAGAAAACAGTAGACAATAAATCAGATTACAATCGTGACATATCTTTTTACAAACATGACATGTCTTGTATGAAAAAATAAAGTATTTACATGGGAAAAAATGCATCTTGTTTCCCTATTTATTTTATAGCTGTAAAGTTGTTTTGATGCTCATGTGATACTTATGGAAAAAGGACGTGAAACCGTAGAGGTGTTGCGTTGTAAAGAAATGATATAACCGAGGTGAATGTGACCCCTATTTCTATTGTGAAGTGATTAACCATATTACATGCCAACGTGTATCACTCTGATGTAATATGGTCAGAATACCTCTTCTGAACCTTGTACCCGTTGGAAGTATAGAATTTGTGAAGATTGCTCGCCCTAAGACTCAGGTTAGCTAGAAGAAGATTAAGAAAAATAAGTCAAGACAAGGAAAGTAGGAAAAAGAATATGAAAGAAAAAATAATCTGGAGATATATTCACCTTACTACACTGTTGTAACCCATTTGTATGTATCAGGGTTACTGATGCTTGATACTTAGTCCTTTTATACAGTGAAATGTCACGGCCAGTGTATTCTATGTGAAAGCAAAAGAGAGCCCATGAAGAACTAGAGATAAATATAATATCATAATGTTTATTTAATACATTATTTACCTGTTATAGGTAACCAACTGTCACCTTATGTGTCGCCTATAATGTTGTTAGCATGGGTAATTGAGTGATTTCTTTTGCTTTGACAAAAGGAAAAAGGAGAAGAAAGAAATTCAGACTTTGCCTCATAGGCTATTGGGCATTATCCTCATATCCTAAGGGTATGTGCGCACTGGCCGGGTTAGGGTCGGTTTAGACGTGTAAACCGCCGGTCGGTTTACATAGATTTCATGTAAATTTATGTTAATCCAAACCGCCGTTTGGATTAACATTAAAACCTATGTAAACCGACACCCGGTGTCCACACACCGGCGGTTTACACATGCTCATCCGTTGCTAACCCGCTGGCCACCCGCCCGGCACCCGCCCGTCTCCCGCCGCACATACCCGCCAGGATGCCGGTGGACAGCTCCGGAGCTTCCTGGCGGGTCCGCCCAGCCGTCGCCGACCAACCCGCCGGCCAGTGCGCACATACCCTTAGAAAGATAGAAAAATAGAATTACCGTCGCACTTGTAATATATGAACATTAGTGGTGATTATATTGTCCCTAATGACAAGGCCTCTATATCAAGAGAAATATACTTGAATCCACCTACAGTGATAAATGTATATAATTATCAAGTAACAAATATCCCTATATGAATATATATGCTAACTGAGTCAAGGACTGAAGTTCAGTTCCTATGAAGTAGAACAGGTATAAGAATAAAAGCAACAAGATAGGTACCCTAAAAGAGAGGGGGAAGACCAATTAGAGATTACTTTAAGGAAAATGTGAGCATGGAGTAGCAGAGACTAGTTGCACTGTGCAATAGTGCGGTATGTGCCCCTGGCCGCCGCCATTAATGAGACTTGGGATATGACGTTGTTTCCGGTAGGTGGAGAGATCCGGCGCATGCGCGGTTAGGTTCCGGCTTTCTGGACAGAGCCGGATAAAGCCGATGCCTTCTGATTGAGGTGGATGTGACGTCAGCTCTCTGGTCAGAGCTAGAGAAAGCCAAAGTGAAGAACGATGATGTGAGCTCTCCAGCGTTCCGGGCAGGACCAGAGAAAGCCGAAGGGGGGACAAATGCATCAAGTGATTGTAGTGGTCATTCCTAGAATTTTCTACAGCATATCAAATCATTCAAAGTATTGTTACTAAAAGAGTAAAAAAGGAATAATCAATTAGCAAATATACATATAATAAAGTACGATCTAGTATATACTAAACATTACAATGTTATATGAATAATACATTGATAACAGGAATGAACACACTTATTATGTATACTAGAGTGATGGTCCACAAAGGAGGGAATCCCCAAGGGTGACACAGACCGAGCATAGTATAGTAGTGGGGATAATTAATTTAAGATTATTTAATCTATTACATCAAGTATGTTATGTTTGTTGGAGATGTTCAATAGAGAACCTCATACTGTCTGTTCAGGCCATGCGGCTACAGGGTCCCCAAAGTGAGGATCCAAAATTATTCTTTCTCTTTTAATCTTTTAATTCTTTGACCTCCCCTTCTTGCTTGAGGTATATGATCTATTACTAGAAATTTAAGCTGGGACACTGAATGCCCGCAAGAATTAAGAACTTTTATACTTGTGTTTCGTCATATGTGGTATACTATATCAAGTGTCCATGCAGTCTCGGATATGTTGGGATAACAACCCAGCATATCCGAGACTGCATCGCCAACATAAATCTACTAATAGATGCAAGCGAAATCTATTACCGATACCAGCTCACTTTAAACAACATGTGACCATAGACTTAGACACAAAAAAACAGATGTCATATAGTTTACGGTAGTTTACATAAAAAAGAAAAAGTTCTGGCTACTACAACTATGAAAAATAAATTAATTGGTCCCATCTAGAGAAGAGCATAATGCACAAATGACATTATACCGGTTCAAGCTAATCAAAAGCTGCCCCCGGTACCACTGGCCTTGACTCTGAACCAGACTTCTGTGAATCGATCCACTCATCTCTAGTCCCAATCATCCAGGGTACAACAGACAGCCCTGGATTTTGGTCTACGCCCTGCAGAGCCGGACACCTGCTGAATGTCCCTCACTGCCACTGCTCCTCTGCTATTTCCTCCTGCTAGGCTAGAAAGCTATGGTAAATCAGTGTGGTTTAGGGTGTGGCCAAATAATTTTGCTGGCCACATTTTGACCATGCCGCTAGCCACACTCATGTTTTGTCCCTCTTTCAATTCTTCCAAAGTTGAGAGGTGTGGTTTTGTAGTAGTAAAACCACTTTGCTCTGAATGAAACTTTGTGCTTTCCAAGATTACTGCTGACTGCATCTTTCAAAGCATATACTGTAATCCAGCTGACCTACTACTTCTCAAGGGGAAGATTCACTCATAAAAGCAGAAATTCTGATATTTGTTGATATCATTAGACTGCAGTTATCAGGCACTCAGAATAAATACTTCACTACATAAGTAGATGGGATGCACGAAAAGTAAATTCGACCTCTCGTGTGCAGCACATTGCTTATCTCAGCTTTACTTTTGAGAACCCGCAACCCTCAAATTTGTATACAACTTATCCCAGCAGGTTGCTCGTGTAATGTACAAGGAAGATAGATTGATACAGAAATTCTGATATTTGCTGATGTCTTCAGCCAGCAGTTATCCAGCACTCAGTCAGAATAAAAACTTCACTACTTTATTGGATCAGATGCATAAAAAGTAAATTCCACCTGTCAGTGGAGTGCTGCACTGTGCTTATCTCAGCTATTCTTTCTGAGACCTTGAAGCCCTCAAATTTTTCTACAATTTATCCCAGCAAGTTGATCATGTAATGTACAAGGATGATAGATTGTTACAGAAATTGTTCATCCTAGTACCATTTAAAGATGGTTTAAATATGGAAGGATTACTTGCCCTGCACCAGCACCCATACTATTGAGCTGGCTAATATTATTTTCCCCAGAATGTCCTGCAGCTATGACATCTTTATTCTCATAACTTGCATAGGGGGTGTCAGTACCCGGGAAATCACATGTCCCCAGTTTCCATGAGGAGAATTTGTATGGTAGAGTCATTACTATCTCCAGAGTTACTGGCTAAGTCTCTTTTTTATGTAGAGCAGGGGTCTCAAACTCACGACCTGCGGGCCACATGCGGCCCCTGGGGCCTCTCAGTGCGGCCCCCGACACAGTGGACAGTGAATCATGCCGGCGGTCCTGTGCGGGGGCCGCGGCGATACTGCTGTATTATCACTTCCAGCCCCTTCATTGACACTTCACTGCTGCTCGCTCTGCAGCTTGCTCTATGCCCTGCAAGTTCAATACAAGCCGCCAGCCAATAAGAGGCGCATGACGTCACCTGCGGGCCTCTCATTGGTTGGCGGCTTGCATAGGGCACAGAGCGAGCGGCAGTGAAGTGTCAGTGAAGGGGCCGGAAGTAATAATACAGCAGTATCGCGGCGGCCCCCTGCACAAGACCGCCGGCTAGGTTAGTTTTACAAAAGAGTCTGTGTCTGTGAGTTAATGTGAGTGTGTGTATGTGTGTGGAGAGTGAGTGTGAGTGTGTGAGCCTGAATGTGTGAGCCTGAATGTGTGAGCCTGAGTGTCTGAGCGTGAGTGTCTGAGCCTGAGTGTCTGAGCGTGAGTGTCTGAGCGTGAGTGTCTGAGCGTGAGTGTCTGAGCGTGAGTGTCTGAGCGTGAGTGTCTGAGCGTGAGTGTCTGAGCGTGAGTGTCTGAGCGTGAGTGTCTGAGCGTGAGTGTCTGAGCGTGAGTGTCTGAGCGTGAGTGTCTGAGCGTGAGTGTCTGAGCGTGAGTGTCTGAGCGTGAGTGTCTGAGCGTGAGTGAGCGTGAGTGTCTGAGCGTGAGTGTCTGAGCGTGTCTGAGAGTGAGTGTCTGAGCGTGAGTGTGCGAGTGTGAGCCTGAGCGTGTTTGAGCATGAGCGTGTCTGAGCCTGAGCATGTCTGAGCGTGAGTGCGTCTGAGCCTGAGCGTGAGTGCGTCTGAGCCTGAGCGTGAGTGCGTCTGAGCCTGAGAGTGAGTGCGTCTGAGCGTGAGTGCGTCTGAGCCTGAGCGCGCCTGAGCCTGAGTGCGTCTGAGCGTGAGTGCGTCTGAGCGTGAGTGCGTCTGAGCGTGAGTGCGTCTGAGCCTGAGTGCGTCTGAGCCTGAGTGCGTCTGAGCCTGAGCGTGAGTGCGTCTGAGCCTGAGCGTGAGTGCGTCTGAGCCTGAGCGTGAGTGCGCCTGAGCCTGAGTGCGTCTGAGCCTGAGCGCGTCTGAGCCTGAGCCTGAGTGCGTCTGAGCCTGAGCCTGAGCGCGTCTGAGCCTGAGCGTGAGTGCGTCTGAGCCTGAGCGTGAGTGCGTCTGAGCCTGAGCGTGAGTGCGTCTGAGCCTGAGTGCGCCTGAGCCTGAGTGCGTCTGAGCCTGAGTGCGTCTGAGCCTGAGCCTGAGTGCGTCTGAGCCTGAGCGTGAGTACGTCTGAGCCTGAGCGTGAGTGCGTCTGCGTCTGAGCCTGTGAGTGCGTCTGAGCCTGTGAGTGCGTCTGAGCCTGTGAGTGCGTCTGAGCCTGTGAGTGCGTCTGAGTCTGAGCCTGTGAGTGCGTCTGAGCCTGTGAGTGCGTCTGAGCCTGTGAGTGCGTCTGAGCCTGTGAGTGCGTCTGAGCCTGTGAGTGCGTTTGAGCCTGTGAGTGCGTCTGAGCGTGAGTGCGTCTGAGCCTGAGCGTGAGTGCGTCTGAGCCTGAGTGCGCCTGAGCCTGAGCGTGAGTGCGTCTGAGCCTGAGTGCGTCTGAGCTTGAGCGTGAGTGCGTCTGAGCCTGAGTGCGTCTGAGCATGAGTGCGTCTGAGCCTGAGCGTGAGTACGTCTGAGCCTGAGCGTGAGTGCGTCTGAGCCTGAGCGTGAGTGCGTCTGCGTCTGAGCGTGAGTGCGTCTGCGTCTGAGCGTGAGTGCGTCTGCGTCTGAGCCTGTGAGTGCGTCTGAGCCTGTGAGTGCGTCTGAGCCTGTGAGTGCGTCTGAGTCTGAGCCTGTGAGTGCGTCTGAGTCTGAGCCTGTGAGTGGATCTGAGTCTGAGCCTGTGAGTGCATCTGAGCCTGTGAGTGCGTCTGAGCCTGTGCCTGTGAGTGCATCTGAGCCTGTGCCTATGAGTGCGTTTGAGCCTGTGCCTGTGAGTGTGTCTGAGCCTGTGCCTGTGAGTGCGTCTGAGCCTGTGCCTGTGTCTGAGACTGTGCCTGTGAGTGCGTCTGAGCCAGAGCCTGTGAGTGCGTCTGAGCCAGAGCCTGTGAGTGCGTCTGAGCCAGAGCCTGTGAGTGCGTCTGAGCCAGAGCCTGTGAGTGCGTCTGAGCCTGTGCCTGTGAGTGCGTCTGAGCCTGTGCCTGTGAGTGCGTCTGAGCCTGTGCCTGTGAGTGCGTCTGAGTCTGTGCCTGTGAGTGCGTCTGAACCTGTGCCTGTGAGTGCGTCTGAGCCTGCGCCTGTGAGTGCGTCTGAGCCTGTGCCTGTGTCTGAGCCTGAGCCTGTGAGTGCGTCTGAGCCTGAGCCTGTGAGTGCATCTGAGCCTGTGCCTGTGTCTGAGCCTGTGAGTGCGTCTGAGCCTGTGCCTGTAAGTGCATCTGAGCCTGAGCCTGTGAGTGCGTCTGAGCCTGTGCCTGTGAGTGCGTCTGAGCCTGTGGCTGTGAGTGCGTCTGAGCCTGTGCCTGTGAGTGCATCTGAGACTGTGCCTGTGAGTGAGTGAATGTGTGTGTGTGTGTAAAAAGAATGTAGACTAGGTTGGGGACATCAGTACAAAAGGGGATCAGGATGGGGATATTAGTACAAGAAAGGGACCAAGATGGGGACATTACTACAAGAAGGGGATAAGGATTTGGACAGTACTACATTGAGCAAAAAATTCTGGTGTTACTAAAAATGTTACTTAGTCCTACAAGCAATGCGGCCCCCGATAAAAAATATTTTCTATGTGCGGCCCACCAACCCAGCCGAGTTTGAGACCCCTGATGTAGAGTGTAAGTGTGGAGCGCAAAGGGCTGGGCTACCCAGAAGCTGGACAGGGGTTAAGTTCACAGTGGCTGTGCCCAGTGCTGGCTCATATTGAAAAGGGAATGCAAAAATGGAAAAATAAAAGCAATTTATTATGTACTTACCTAGTGGCGTCTGTCATCAACTTCCGAAGCGATGTCCACGAACCCCACAATTCACTTCGCTACCAGAAAGATGCCGGAAGTCATATTAACACACCTAAGTGATGGGTGTGCTATTATGTTGTCTGCTAGCAGTGCCACCACTGATAAAAACCCAACGCACATGCCGCCCGCAGTCCGGTCCATGCTCCTGTGCAGCCCGCCCCCCTCAACCTCCGCCCCAATGCAGCATGCCTGCCCATTTCATGATCCCGTACAGCTTGCCTGCCCACTCCATGCAGCCTGGTCGCTCGCTCGATGCTTTCGTGCACTCCTCCTGCTCCACAGTCCTGGACATTAGCTTCTCTGCAGCCCACCCTTTCCATGCCCCTGTACAGCCCACCCATTCCACGCTCCTGTACATCCCGCCAACCGCTCCATGCAACCTGCCTAATCCAGTACAGCCCGCACTCACCCCTGCATAGCCCAAATGCTCCCTGCTCACCGCCGCACAGCCCACATGCTCCCCCTCACCGCCGCTGCATGCTCCCTGCTCTCCCCCGCATAGCCCACTTACCCCTGCCGCATGCTCCCCCCTGCACAGCACACTCACCCTGCCACATGGTCCCCACACACCCCCGCACAGCCCACTCACCCCTGCAGCACCCTCCCCAAGCAGCCCAATCATCCTTACAGCATGCTCCCTGCTCACACCTGCAAAACCCACTCACCCTTGCAGTACACTCCCTGCTCACACCCGCACAGCCCCCCTACCCCTGCAGCACGTTCCCCGCTCATCCCTGCAGCACGTTCCCCGCTCACCCCCTCAGAACCCACTCACCCATGCAGCACGCTCGCCACTCACCCCAACACAGCCCACTTACATTTGCAGCACACTCCCCGCTCAACCACGCCCAACCCACTCACCCCTGTAGCACGCTTCCTAGTCACCCCCACATAGCCCACTCACACCTGCTGCATGCTCCCCCCCGTATACCCCATTCACCCCTGCGCACAATCCCCGCTCACCCCCGCACAGTCTACTCACACCTGCAGCATGCACCCCACTGACCCCTGCACAGCCTACACGCTCCCCGCAATGATGGGTGCAGAGGGAAAGGAGGCACACAAAGTAAGTGTCTTTGCTTTTATCTTTTACTGAAGATTGTTGCAGCAATCCAGGTTTACAAGCACCAACAGGCTAATGGCCTGGCCAATCTGGAAGAACTGCAGTCCCCTCTGCTAGGTCAGTATAGTGGCCTACCTGCTGACTCGTCCTTGTAATAGGTTTCTAGGTGCCTGTGAGCTGACCTTTACGCCCTCTGATTGCTGTGAGTTACCTCAAGCCAGACAGGTAATGCGGGCCCTGTGAGTATCCTTGTTCTTTCAGAGCAGTTCTCTGGCCCTCTGTATTACTGATGCCCTGGAAAGCAACAATTAATCAGTTAGTGAGTGTAAAACCGACAAACCTCCAGTTTCTTTCACTAGACCTTGAAATCCTAGCAACCTAGGGCCTCAAGCTCTGTTCTGCAGCTGGTCCACTTCCCAGCTCCCTCCAGACAGTACCTTCTCCTTCGCCATACTCAATCTTACTACCTTCTACAGCTTACCACTCCCTCCAACTAAAGGATTAGTCACAGCTTAAGCCAGGCGTCTCAGAGCTCAACCTTCTAGCTGGTGTTCAGGCTGTGTGTGAATGCTTCAGATTTCTAGCAGAGGAAACTCCAATTCTTCTTGGACATGGCATTACAAATAATGTTAGGAAATACTATTTGTGGCAGGCAGACTGCAGGGGCACCACATCAGCTTTTATTGTTAACAAGGTTCTCTCTTTCTTTTTTCTGTATAGTCTATTGTAGTCAGCAAGATATTCTTTCTCTCTCTTGTACAGTCCCTGACAAAAGTTATGTCTCTTATCCATGTTACGTAAATAAAAGCTTATAACCTAATGTTAAATTCATCCATTGGTTTTATGAATTACTCTTTTGAAAGCTGAAACCCTCCCAAATCTAGATGAACTCTGGGAGGCATGTAAGATTGCATTCTTTGCTATTCCTGATGACTTCAGTAATAAATTGTATGAATCATTGTTGAACCACATGGATGCAGTCCTTCAAGCTCATGGAAGTCACACAAAATATTAAATATGACTCTAATAGCACCACAACATCATTCACCAATGTTATGCAACATATATTTGTATTTTAAGTTAATTATTTCTTTGAATATCACATTACTTTTGTCTTGCTATAATCTGACTATTCTGTGTTCATTAAATGATCAATATTTCAGCATTGATGCCAATTTATTTTCTTAACCTAAACCACATTTGGGAGGGTTTCAGCTTTCAAAAGAGTAATTTATAAAACCAATGGATGAATTTAACGTCAAGTTATAAGCTTTTATTTACATAACATGGATAAACGACATACATTCTACAGTCACTGACAAAAGTTAAGCTCTTATGGCTAACATGGTTCCTTCTCTTCTGGTCAGCAGGGTCCTCCCTTGCTTTTAAAGTGTTCTCTCAGCAAATTTGAATTTCAAAAGATCCACTGATCTCTAGTTGTGACCAATCCAAAACAGCACATGGGAATCTAGAACTTTTTCCTTTAATCACTCTTTAAAATGTAAGTCTACTTGGGTGGCCAGAGAAAGTAAATCATAATGGGAGTAAAGAAAAAGTATCAGTAAGTTTATCATTTATCCAGCTGGATATGCTGGCATAAAAAATGGGAAACACAAGAAAGCATTACTGTTTCAAGTCGACTCAACACTGTATGTCCCACAGAATTAGTTCTTTGGGAATTTTTAGAATCAGTGGCTTAGTGGACTTAACCTGGTTCATTAAACACTCTATGAAAGACAGACAGAAAGAGATTGTAGGATCATCCCACTCCCATAATGGTTCAGTCCATGCCACAGCATCTCCAGATAACAAAGAAAAATGTTTGCCACTTTCCATCATTGAGAAAAAAAAACTGCTGCGGGCAAATGTGTATGGTGCATTAGTGCAAAGTCCTGCAGTCATGAGGCTCACCATTGAAATGGGCAGGAATAGATAAATGTGGAACTGTTCCCCAAGCAGAAAGTCCTGAGTTATTAGATTAAAGGGAACCTGTCACCTCCGAAAAGCCACCTAACCTATCAATACATGTCCCTGCACCTTCCTTTTACAATTATAACTATCCCTCTCTCTGCTAAATGCTTGCTTTCAATCTGCTAAAAAACATTTTTTTACTTACTAATTAGGATGATAATGAAGCGGGGGCTATATGCAATAGTCCCCCTGGGCGTGTTGGTTTGCAGCTTGAATGATCGTTTATCACGCCCCCATGGGCATGATATCTATTATATAATCACAAATGGGTTTTTTGCCCCTTTTGAGACCGCTCACGCTGCGAGTCAGCGTGGTCATGTGGATACGAACGAAGCATTGGCCGCGCAGCGGCCATTGCGAGTCAGAGACTCGCTCTGCTAGAATCCCGATGCATTGTGCATCGGGCACCCAGCTAGTTGTAATAAGATTTCTCTCTGCCCCAGCCTGCGTCGTACGTCACTCTCCAATTTGGGGTATGACGCGAATCGCATCATTTCCGGTTCTGGTGACGTCGGTACACCTTCGTCTCTCGGCCGGCTTCAAGCAGCGCATTTCGCATGCTTTATGGCATCACTGACGTAATGTGCTCCTTCAAGCATGCGCAATGTGCTGCTTGAAGAAGGCCAAGAGACGAAGGTGTACCGACGTCACCAGAACCGGAAATGATGCGATTCGCGTCATACCCCGAACTGGAGAGCGACGTACGATGCAGGCTGGGGCAGAGAGGAATCTTATTACACAATATTATGCCCATCGGGGCGTGATAAACGATCATTCAGGCTGCAAACCAACACGCCCAGGGGGACTATTGAATATAACCCCCAGCTTCATTATTATCCTAATGAGTAAGTATAAAAACGTTTTTTAGCAGATTGAAAGCAAATATTTAGCAGAGAGAGGGATAGTTATAATGGTAATAGGAAGGTGCAGAGATATGTATTCATAGGTTACGTGGCTTTTAGGAGGCGACAGGTTCACTTTAAGGCAGAGGAGGAGTAAGAGAAGTATGAGGCAGTGCAGTAAGGGTCAGTGCTATCTCTACAGTTTCAGAGATCTTACGCAGCTAGCACAAGCTTCCATTCGATTACAGCAGTATAGATCAGGGGTCTCAAACTCGGCTGGGTTGGTGGGCCGCACATAGAAATTTTTTTTTATTGGGGGCCGCATTGCTTGAAGGACTAAGTAACATTTTTAGTAATACCAGAATTTATTGCTCAATGTAGTAATGTCCAAATCCTTATCCCCTTCTTGTAGTAATGTCCCCATCTTGGTCTCTTTCTTGTACTAATATCCTCATCCTGATCCCCTTTTGTACTGATGTCCCCAACCTAGTCTACATTCTTTTTACACAAACACATTCACTCACTCACACTCAGAGTCTCAGATGCACTCACAGGCACAGGCTCAGATGCACTCACAGGCACAGGCTCAGATGCACTCACAGGCAAAGGCTCAGATGCACTCACAGGCACAGGCTCAGACGCACTCACAGGCACAGGCTCAGATGCACTCACAGGCACAGGCTCAGATGCACTCACAGGCACAGGCTCAGACGCACTCACAGGCACAGGCTCAGATGCACTCACAGGCACAGGCTCAGATGCACTCACAAGCACAGGCTCAGACGCACTCACAGGCACAGGCTCAGACGCACTCACAGGCACAGGCTCAGACGCACTCACAGGCACAGGCTCAGACGCACTCACAGGCACAGGCTCAGACGCACTCAAAGTCTCAGGCTCAGACGCACTCACAGGCTCAGACGCACTCACAGGCTCAGGCTCAGACACACTCAAAGGCTCAGGCTCAGACGCACTCACAGGCTCAGGTTCAGACGCACTCACAGGCTCAGACACAGGCTCAGACGCACTCACAGGCTCAGGCTCAGACGCACTCACAGGCGCAGACACACTCACAGCCACAGGCTCAGACGCACTCACAGCCACAGGCTCAGACACAGGCACAGGCTCAGACGCACTCACAGGCACAGGCTCAGACGCACTCACAGCCACAGGCTCAGACGCACTCACAGCCACAGGCTCAGACACAGGCACAGGCTCAGACGCACTCACAGGCACAGGCTCAGACGCACTCACAGACACAGGCTCAGACGCACTCACAGGCTCAGACACACTCACGCTCAGGTTCAGATGCACTCACAGGTGCAGACGCACTCCCGCTCAGGCTCAGACGCACTCACAGGCGCAGACGCACTCACGCTCAGGCTCAGACGCACTCACGCTCAGGCTCAGACGCACTCACAGGCTCAGGCTCAGACGCACTCACAGGCTCAGACACAGGCTCAGACGCACTCACAGCCACAGGCTCAGATGCACTCACAGCCACAGGCTCAGACGCACTCACAGCCACAGGCTCAGACACAGGCACAGGCTCAGACGTACTCACAGGCACAGGCTCAGACGCACTCACAGACACAGGCTCAGACGCACTCACAGCTCAGACGCACTCACAGGCTCAGACGCACTCACAGGCTCAGACGCACTCACAGGCTCAGACACACTCACAGGCTCAGACGCACTCACAGCCACAGGCTCAGACGCACTCACAGCCACAGACTCAGACACAGGCACAGGCGCACTCACAGGCACAGGCTCAGACGCACTCACAGACACAGGCTCAGACGCACTCACAGGCTCAGACGTACTCACAGGCTCAGACTCAGACACACTCACAGGCTCAGACGCACTCACAGGCGCAGACACACTCACGCTCAGGCTCAGACGCACTCACAGGCGCAGACGCACTCACGCTCAGGCTCAGACGCACTCACAGGCGCAGACGCACTCACAGGCGCAGACGCACTCACAGGCGCAGACGCACTCACAGGCGCAGACGCACTCACAGGCTCAGACGCACTCACAGGCTCAGACGCACTCACAGGCTCAGACGCACTCACAGGCTCAGACGCACTCACAGGCTCAGACGCACTCACAGGCTCAGCACGCACTCACAGGCTCAGACGCACTCACTCAGGCTCAGACACTCACTCAGGCTCAGACACTCACTCAGGCTCAGACACTCACTCAGGCTCAGACACTCACTCAGGCTCAGACACTCACTCAGGCTCAGACACTCACTCAGGCTCAGACACTCACTCAGGCTCAGACACTCAGGCTCAGACACTCAGACGCACTCACAGGCTCAGACGTACTCACAGGCTCAGACTCAGACACACTCACAGGCTCAGGCTCAGACGCACTCACAGGCTCAGGCTCAGAGGCACTCACAGGCTCAGAGGCACTCACAGGCTCAGGCTCAGAGGCACTCACAGGCTCAGGCTCAGAGGCACTCACAGGCTCAGGCTCAGAGGCACTCACAGGCTCAGGCTCAGAGGCACTCACAGGCTCAGGCTCAAACGCACTCACAGGCTCAGGCTCAAACGCACTCACAGGCTCAGGCTCAGAGGCACTCACAGGCTCAGGCTCAGAGGCACTCACAGGCTCAGACGCACTCACAGGCTCAGGCTCAGAGGCACTCACAGGCTCAGAGGCACTCACAGGCTCAGGCTCAGAGGCACTCACAGGCTCAGGCTCAGAGGCACTCACAGGCTCAGGCTCAGAGGCACTCACAGGCTCAGGCTCAGAGGCACTCACAGGCTCAGGCTCAAACGCACTCACAGGCTCAGGCTCAAACGCACTCACAGGCTCAGGCTCAGAGGCACTCACAGGCTCAGGCTCAGAGGCACTCACAGGCTCAGACGCACTCACAGGCTCAGACACACTCACAGGCGCAGACGCACTCACAGGCGCAGACGCACTCACGCTCAGGCGCAGACGCACTCACGCTCAGGCTCAGAGGCACTCACAGGCTCAGGCTCAGAGGCACTCACAGGCTCAGACTCAGACGCACTCACAGGCTCAATCTCAAACGCACTCACAGGCTCAGGCTCAAACGCACTCACAGGCTCAGGCTCAAACGCACTCACAGGCTCAGGCTCAAACGCACTCACAGGCTCAGGCTCAGAGGCACTCACAGGCTCAGACGCACTCACAGGCTCAGACACACTCACGCTCAGGTTCAGATGCACTCACAGGTGCAGACGCACTCCCGCTCAGGCTCAGACGCACTCACAGGCGCAGACGCACTCACAGGCTCAGACGCACTCACAGGCTCAGACACTCAGGCTCACACACTCACTCAGGCTCACACACTCACTCAGGCTCACACACTCACTCAGGCTCACACACTCACTCAGGCTCACACACTCACTCAGGCTCACACACTCAGGCTCACACACTCAGGCTCACACACTCAGGCTCACACACTCAGGCTCAGGCTCACACACTCACACTCAGGCTCACACACTCAGGCTCACACACTCAGGCTCAGGCTCAGACACTCAGGCTCAGACTCAGACACTCACTCAGGCTCAGACACTCACTCAGGCTCAGACACTCACATTCAGACACTCACACTCAGACACTCACGCTCAGACACTCACGCTCAGACACTCACGCTCAGACACTCACGCTCACACACTCACGCTCACATACTCACGCTCACATACTCACGCTCACACACTCACGCTCAGGCTCACACACTCACACTCAGGCTCACACACTCACACTCAGGCTCAGACACATACACACACTCACATTAACTCACAGACACAGACTTTTTTGTAAAACTAACCTAGCCGGCGGTCCTGTGCAGGGTTGCCGCGATACTGCTGTATTATTACTTCCGGCCCCTTCACTGACACTTCACTGCCGCTCTCTCTGCCGCTCGCTCTGCGCCCTATGCAAGCCGCCAACCAATGAGAGGCCCGCAGGTGACGTCATGCGCCTCTTATTGGCTTGCGGCTTGTATTGAACTTACAGGGCACAGAGCAAGCTGCAGAGCGAGCGGCAGTAAAGTGTCAATGAAGGGGCCGGAAGTGATAATACAGCAGTATCGCGGCGGCCCCCGCACAGGACCGTCGGCATGATTCACTGTCCACTGTGTCGGGGGCCGCACTGAGAGGCCCCGGGGGCCGCACTGAGAGGCCCCAGGGGCCGCATGCGGCCCGCGAGTTTGAGACCCCTGAGCTACAGTATATGTGGGTAGCAGAATCCACAGCAGATTGTTAAAATTACACTACAATCTCTAATAACAGTAAATGATGCTTAGAGCAAATGATTGGTTAATCAGCAGGTTACAGAAGATGTAACATAACATTCACTGCAGATTGCAAGAAATGTGAACGGATTCTAAAAACATTCTGTGATATTTACTACTAACGCTGAGTTACCAGCAGGTAACAGAAGCACTAGATGCAAATCATAGAAATCACAGGAGTATAAGGAGAGGAGATGATGTCACTGGAAGAAACTGGTAACAATCCCCCAAAAAATGGTAGCTGAACACATTACAGTCCCAATACTTAAGGACCAGTTACACACAGGGATATTGCTGCAACATTACAGGTTTTGTGACGTTGCAGCAACCTCGCAGCGATGTCGCTGCGTGTGACATGCCACAGTGACCAGCGATAAGCTCGCTGATCGCTGCGGAATGGCCGGGACCATTTTTCAGTTGCTGGTCTGCCGCTGGCACGCATGCATCGGCATGTGTGACAGGGGCAACAACCAGTGATCCCCAGTCTACGCCCGAGACGCATCACTGGGTGATCGCTGGTAAGTATGCCTGAGTGGCATCTCACCAGCGATCACATGGCGATGTTCCAGCGATCCCGATCATTGGTCAGGTCGCTGAAACATTGCAATGTGTAACCCGGCCTTTAGACACAGAGTTGTGTCCAAGTGGGCCTCAAATGGCATTGAAAGATTATACTGTATCACTGAGAAATGCCACCTTGCAAGACTCATGGTGGAGCACAATAGGACAGCAACCAATAGAGAAGAAATTAAGGTTAGGTCCTGAAGATGAGACCGTTGTGTAACAATCTATTTTCCCCCTCCAACCTATTGTTTTCACCTCCTCATTGTTCCATTTTCTATGTAAGGGAATGTTCAAACTGTGTTTGAAGTACACATTTAAAGGGACTCTGTCAGATCATGTTTCAATATGATACTAATAATACCCTTTAATAGTGCCCGGGCAGACCTTTTAAAACATGTAAAAATCATTACTGTACCCTTTGTAGGTTTCTTACTATAAGCAGCTTCACACCCTGCAGGCAGCTATCCTCAGCAGTAAAAGTATTTGATGGACTAGTGAATAGTCCAGGTATGTAAATATTATTTAAATAACCACGTCTATCTAAGCTGTTATTCTGTCCTTCACCTCTGTGCTCTGTGTTGAAGTCAGTCACTGAAACTTCCAGGCTTCTGCAGGCTCCTTGAAGGGGGAAGGAGAGCTAGGAGAAGGGGAGATGTTTTGTGCTACAATGTGTGCATCGCCAGACTGGGGTGTTTGGGGCCCACCATGGAAATTGACTCCAGGGGCCCACCCACCTGGGCCCACCCACCCTTCAGCTATATGCAAATACCTGTTAGCCGTTATACCAAATATAGTGGCGGCTCCTCCACATCACTGTGCGCTCACCATAACTGGGATGTACAATTACTGTAGTTTGCAGTAAAGGGATTTTTTGGTGAAATCAAGTTATCAGCGATCTGCAGGTTAGGAAGGTGATCACTTATTTATTGGTGGAATCCGCACCGTTAGAAGAATGTGGCACTTTCAGCATTTGGTGAGTTTTGGTGATAAGACAAAACCAGGAGTGGAGCAATCAGAGGTAATTTTTTATGCATTTCTCACCCACTCCTGGTTTTCTCTTACAAATACTGAGGTGAAAATCTCACCAAATGCCAACATGCTTTCTCTGTTGAATCTCTGTAATTGCATTTCTGCTGCTGTGTCACAAAACAGGGAGGGGTTAAGTTTCCCTCATTGATATCAGATAAAACAAATGACCAACCACAGTTCACTCTATCAAGACCAATAATACCAGATATAAGGCAGAAATACTACCACACCGTGACCAGATCACATATTACCACCACATAGTGCCCAAATAATGCCACATACAAGGCTCAAATACTGCCACACCAAGACCAAAGCACATAATACCACCACATAGAGATCAAATGCTATCACAGACAAGGTATAAATATTGCCACACCATGAGACCACATATTACCACCACATAGTGACCGAATAATACCACATACAAGGGACAAATACTGTCGTGTTATGACCAAAGCACATAATGCCACCACATAGTGACAAATAATACTAAAATAATAAAAATGTAAAAAGCTCTGTATATTGGGTCAGTGTAGTACAGTGATTACCAGTGACATACACAGGAGCTCTGTATATAGTGTCAGTGTACAGGTATTACAGTGATCATCGGTGACATTATACACAGGATCTCTGTATATAGTGTACAGGTTATACAGTCATCACCAGTGACATTATAAACAGAAGCTCTGTATATAGTGTCAGTGTACAGGTAATGCATGATCACCATTGACATTATACACAGGAGCTCTGTATATAGT
The DNA here is from genome assembly GCA_033576535.1 of Allobates femoralis. Lineage (NCBI taxonomy): Eukaryota > Metazoa > Chordata > Amphibia > Anura > Aromobatidae > Allobates > Allobates femoralis. Next base: position 465,848,003 of record JARQOC010000002.1, on the reverse strand, counting down.
GTATAGCTTATACAGTCATCATCACTGATATTATACACAGAAGCTCTGTATATAGTGTCATTGTACAGGTAATATTATCACCATTGACATTATGCACAGGAGCTCTGTATATAGTGTCAGTGTGTGTATAGGTAACACACATACTCACCAGTGATGTCTCTAGGTGAAGTTCTTCATCTGTCGCAGGCAGACACGTCTTCTAGCCAGAACTTTGCCGAAAATAACACAATTAACTGATCACTTCCAGAGCACATTCCACACTTTTCCCAAGATTTCTACACTACATCAAATTACAAAAAAAGCGACATAGAGCCGCCCTGCAGTAACAAGACCTCCCTTTTGTTCCCCTCATGGAAAACCGTATTCTCTAAAGTAAATTATATTACAGCAGTAATGTCCCCTAATTGGCCCCTACAGTAAATATGTCCCCCCTTGCCACCATAAACCAAAAATGTATGTTCCTCATTCTGGTCCCTTTATTTAAATATGTCATAGGTCCCTATGTTCCTCTATCCTGGGCCCCTATGTTCCTCTATTCTGGACCCCATATAGTAATAATGTCTCCCATCCTGGCCCCCTTTATTTTATAATGTCCCCCATCCCATGTCCCTATGTTCCTCCATCCTAGGTCCCCAAACATCTTCAGCCATCTAGATAAATTAAAACAATGACACATCTGACTTCTCACATTTCCAGTCCTGTCCCTATCTATTCCCAAACTGGACAAACTCCTCATCCTACTGATCCCCCAAAACTGAGCCACTGCTGTATGTGTCCCTTTTACTGCTCCTGCTGCATAGTACAAAAACAGTGCTCCTCTTACTGCCCCATGCAACAATGCCACCACTGTGCCCCCCCTACATAATAATGCCATCACTGTGCCCCCACATAATAATACCACCACTGTGCAAGTGTTCCTTATCCTGAGCCCCTTAAATGTACAGTACAGACCAAACGTTTGGACACACCTTATCATTCAAAGAGTTTTCATTATTTTCATGACTATGAAAATTGTAGACTCACATTGAAGGCATCAAAACTATGAATTAATACATGTGGAATTATATACTTACCAAAAAAAGTCTGAAACAACTGAAAATATGTCTTATATTCTTCAAAGTAGCCACCTTTTGCTTTGATTACTGCTTTGCACACTCTTGGCATTCTCTTGATGAGCTTCAAGAGGTAGTCACTGGAAATGGTCTTCCAACAGTCTTGATGGAGTTCCCAGAGATGCTTAGCACTTGTTGGCCCTTTTGCCTTCACTCTGCGGTCCAGCTCACCCCAAACCATCTCGATTGGGTTCAGGTCTGGTGACTGTGGAGGCCAGGTCATCTGACGTAGCACCCCATCACTCTCTTTCTTGGTCAAATAGCCCTTACACAGCCTTGAGGTGTGTTTGGGTTCATTGTCCTGTTGAAAAATAAATGATGGTCCAACTAAATGCAATACCAGATGGAATAGCATGCCGCTGCAAGATGCTGTGGTAGCCATGCTAGTTCAGTATGCCTTCAATTTTGAATAAATCCCCAACAGTGTCACCAGCAAAGCACCCCCACACCATAACATCTCCTCCTCTATGCTTCACGGTGGGAACCAGTCATGTAGAGTCCATCCGTTCACCTTTTCTGCGTTGCATAAAAACACGGTGGTTGGAACCAAAGATCTCAAATTTGGACTCATCAGACCAAAGCACAGATTTCCACTGGTCTAATGTCCATTCCTTGTGTTCTTTAGCCCAAACAAGTCTCTTCTGCTTGTTGCCTGCCCTTAACAGTGGTTTCCTAGCAGCTATTTTACCATGAAGGCCTGCTGAACAAAGTCTCCTCTTAACAGTTGTTGTAGAGATGTGTCTGCTGCTAGAACTCTGTGTGGCATTGACCTGGTCTCTAATCTGAGCTGCTGTTAACCTGCGATTTCTGAGGCTGGTGACTCAGATGATCTTATCCTCAGCAGAGGTGACTCTTGGTCTTTCTTTCCTGGGGCGGTCCTCATGTGAGCCAGTGTCTTTGTAGCGCTTGATGGTTTTTGCAACTGCACTTGGGGACACTTTCAAAGTTTTCCCAATTTTTTGGACTGACTGACCTTCATTTCTTAAAGTACTGAAGTGCAAATTTTCTTAAAGTAATGATGGCCACTTGTTTTTCTTTACTTTTTTCTTGCCATAATACAAATTCTAAGAGTCTATTCAGTATGACTATCAGCTGTGTATCCACCAGAGTTCTGCACAACACAACTGATGGTCCCATCCCCATTTATAAGGCAAGAAATCCCAGTTATTAAACCTGACAGGGCACACCTGTGAAGTGAAAACCATTTCCGGTGACTACCTCTTGAAGCTCATCAAGAGAATGCCAAGAGTGTGCAAAGCAGTAATCAAAGCAAAAGGTGGCTACTTTGAAGATCCTAGAATATAAGACATATTTTCAGTTGTTTCACACTTTTTTGTTAAGTATATAATTCCACATGTGTTAATTCATAGTCTTAATGCCTTCAGTGTGAATCTACAATTTTCATAGTCATGAAAAAAAAAAAAACTCTTTGAATGAGAAGGTGTGTCCAAACTTTTGGTCTGTACTGTATATATGTCCTCCATCCTGGTCTATACGTCCCCATCCGGGTCTATATGTCCCCATCCTGGTCTATATGTCCCCATCCTGGTCTATACGTCCCCTTCTTGTTACATACGTCCCCACCCTGGTATATGTGACCCCATCCTGGTAAATACTGTACCCTATCCTGGTATATATTGCATGACTCCCATCCTGGTGTATATGTCCCCTATCCTAGTATATATATGTCCCCATTCTGGTATATATGTCTCCATCCTGGTAAATATGTCACCCATCATGGTATATATGTCCCCATTCCTGATATATATGTCCCCATCCTGAGTCCTTCCTGGTACACATGTCCCTTATACTGGTATATGTGTCCCCCATCCTGGCATATATATGTCCCCCATACTGGGCCACTTTCTGGTATACATGTCCTACATCCTAGGCCCTCTATAATACTCCATCCTGGGCTCCTTTCTTCCTGGTATATGTCCGCCATACCTCATCCTGGGTCCCTGGTATATGTCCCCATCCTGGGCCCCTGGTATATGTCCCCATCCTGTGCCCCATATACCCCTATCCTGGTCCTCTGATATATGCCCCCATCCTGGGCACCTGATATATTTCCCCATAAGCCACCATCCTGGGCCCCCTATGTCCCCATCCTGGGATCCCTATGCCCCCATCCTGGGATCCCTATGCCCCCATCCTAGGAGCCCCCTATGCCCCCGTCCTAGGAGCCCCCTATGGACCCATCCTAGGAGCCCCCTGTGTGGACCCATCATGTGGGCACCCATCCTGTGGGCCCCATCCTGTGTGGACCCATCCTGTGTGGACCCATCCTGTGTGGACCCATCCTGTGGGCCCCCATCCTGTGTGGACCCATCCTGTGGGCCCCCATCCTGTGTCGACCCATCCTGTGGGCCCCCATCCTGTGTGGACCCATCCTGTGGGTCCCCATCCTGTGAGTCCCCATCCTGTGTGGACCCATCCTGTGGGTCCCCATCCTGTGGGTCCCCATCCTGTGTGGACCCATCCTGTGTGGACCCATCCTGTGAGCCCCCATCCTGTGGGTCCCCATCCTGTGGGCCCCCATGCTGTGTGGGCCCCCATCTTGTGTGCCCCCATCCTGTGTGAACCCATCCTGTGTGAACCCATCCTGTGGGCCCCCATCCTGTGTGGACCCATCCTGTAAGCTCCCATCCTGTGTGGACCCATCCTGTGGGTCCCCATCCTGTGGGTCCCCATCCTGTGAGTACCCATCCTGTGGGTCCCCATTCTGTGGGTCCCCATCCTGTGTGGACCCATCCTGTGTGGACCCATCCTGTGTGGACCCATCCTGTGTGGACCCATCCTGTGGGTCCCCATCCTGTGGGCCTCCATGCTGTGTGGACCCATTCTGTGGGCCCCCATCTTGTGTGCCCCCATCCTGTGTGAACCCATCCTGTGGGCCCCCATCCTGTAAGCTCCCATCCTGTGTGGATCCATCCTGTGGGCCCCCATCCTGTGTGGACCCATCCTGTGGACCCCCATCCTGTGTGGTCCCATCCTGTGGACCCCCATCCTGTGTGGTCCCATCCTGTGGACCCCCATCCTGTGTGGACCCATTTTGTGGGGCTCCATCCTGTGTGGACCCATTTTGTGGGGCTCCATCCTGTGTGAACCCATCCTGTGATCATCTACCACTGTTGTCTTCCATGGATGACCAGGACTTTTTAAATTCCCAAACTAACCCGTGTGCAATTTTTATGCAGACTATAACAAACTGTGCATTTGGCCACTTCTAACATTTCTGCTCTCTCTGATGGATTTCATTTTTTTTTTCAGGCTAATGATGGTCTGTTTCACTTACATTGAGAGCTCTTTTAACTGCATATTGTGGGCTCACAGCAACAGCTTTCAAATGCAAATGCCACACCTGAAATCAGCTCCACACCTTTTACCTGCTTAGTTGGTGAGAGATTGAAAGGGGAATAGCCCATGCAGCCCATTAAAGAGCTTGTGATATAATTGTACAATTACATTTGGTCCTTTGAAAAAGAAGCATCTACATATTAAAGAGTTGTAATTCCTAATCCCTTACTTCAGTTAGGAAGTGAATACTCTCATATTAAAGCCAAGAGTCTGTACTTTAAGGCCATATTGATAATATACCTGTACCTTGAACATGTTTTGGTATACAGTTGAAATGCCAAAACGTGTGTCACTGTCCTAATATTTCTGGACCTGACTATATTTGATGTGTTCTGCTCATCCTTCAAATTGCAATGTAGAGACCAAACGCACATTTCTAAACTTGTCTGATTTATTGCTATTTTAACTTTAGTGTATTACATGTTTGTGAAGATTTTTTGCATTGTCAAGAAGGAATTATATTAAAGGGATCCTGTCACCAGGTTTTTGCCATCCATCTGAGAGCAGCATAATGTAGAAATAGAGACCCTGATTCCAGCGATGTGTCACTTACTGAGCTGCTTGCTGTCATTTTGATAAAATTAGTGTTTTCTCTATTGCAGATTTAGCTGTGAATATGCCAGACTACCTGGCAACAGGCCAAGTAGACTGCTAATGATAATCTCCAGATGCTTAAAGCGAACCTGTCACCCCCCCCAGGCATCTAAAGATAATAGCCACCTCCTGCAGCACTAAGGCTGCATTCTGACGGTGTATATAGCATTTATGCTCCCTTGATTCACTGAAATAAAGACTTTTATAAAATCTGTTTCAAACCAGACCCAAGACCGGGAGGCGGGTTTTCAAGCGTCTATCTCCTTCCTCTGTGGTGTCAGTCATCCCTCTCTGCTCTCTGTGCACCACCTCCAGGGCCACCTCCCTGCATTACAGAGCTTTGTCAGCTCTGCTACAACATAGAGCTGCTGTTATAGGAGACCCCATAGTAGTAAATCTTGCAGGAGGATCCTGAGCAGACAAAGCACTGCCTGCTACGTAGCAGCCCTTGAGCTGTCAGCAGTGCAGCAGAGTTGAGTTTGTGCTTTAGATCAGGGGCTGAGGACGGAGCAATGCTGCTGGGTACAAGAAACTGAAAGTGAAACCTGCTCAGCTCAAGGGCTGCTACGTAGCAGGCAGTGCTTTGTCTGCTGTTCTGCTCAGGATCCTCCTGCTAGATTTACTACTGTGGGGTCTCCTATACCAGCAGCTCTATGTTGTAGCAGAGCTGACAAAGCTCTGTAGTGCAGGGAGATGGCCCTGGAGGCGGTGCACAGAGAGCAGAGAGGGATGACTGACACCACAGAGGAGGGAGATAGACACTTGAAAACCCACCTCCCGGTCTTGGATCAGGTTTGAAACAGATTTGATAAAAGTCTTTATTTCAGTGAATCAAGGGAGCATAAATGCTATAGACACCTTGTCAGAATGCAGCCTTAGTGCTGCAGAAGGTGGCTATGTTATCTTTAGATGCCTGGAGGGGGTGACAGGTTCGCTTTAAACAGGGATTTTATCAAAACTACACTGAGCAGCCCAGTAAGTGACACATCGCTGGAATCAGGATCTCGGGTCCTATATTATGCTATTCTCAGATTAGGTTGCAAAAACCTGATGACAGGTTCCCTTTAAGTCTATGGGTCCTTTGATATTTAAGCCTTTGTTTTCCAGCTTATTTATATGACTATTTTTTTTTAATATTTTCTTTGGCGAAAATAAATGTAGAAGTGAACAAAAAAGAGTGAAAAAGATTTCTAAATGAGATAGACCAGAATCAAAGGATGGCCAGTAGATGGTGCTCACAGACTTGTAGGCGAAAACACCTCCTTGGCTTGTAGCAAGACGATTGTAGAATCCAGCATCCTTTGCCAGCCACAAAATGTCTGAGTCTGGCTTCAGTTGTGCATTTTCCATGCTTTGGCTGGTGGCAGCCTTACTGTCTTATTCTCACGGCTATGTGATTGTGAATTCTGTTTCGTGGTCGGTCACCAATGAGGTGGAGGAAGAACTGGACAGCTCTTCCACTGAAGATGCTTTACCAGCACTATTGGAAGACACAATCAGTATGTGGAAACAGAGCTACCCAGCCTCAGCCTACAAGGAGGAGAGGGAGATGAAATCCAGGCCAGGGCCTGATGTGACCAAGCAGATGATCTCCCCATCCAGGATGTTCTCCTACAAGAGGGAAACCACTACAGTCACAGAGAACCCTTCTCTAGCCGCCCTCCAGAACAGGCTGCTCACAAATGCCAGAATATTAGCCCACAAAAGCAAATGGGGGACCCTGGCAACGCTTTCCACCCAGGAGACTGTAAGTGCTTTGTGTCTGCAGTGTGCAGTTCATTCATACATCCCCGGGGTCATTGTCTTGGTCTACTTTTGTGTTACAGGCTCCGTATTGATTATCTGCAGCGTTATGCTGCAACGGTCCTTTAATGTTACACATATAATCAGGGGCGTAACTACAACAGGTGCAGGGGTTACAATCGCACCCGGGCCCTGGAGCCTAGGGGGACGCAAAAGTCCCTTTGGCCTATAGAAAAAAGACAGGCGTTAAAGATTTGCAATAATTGGGGGCCCCATTGAAGCTTTTGAAAGGGGCCCATGAGCTACAAGTTAGGTACCTGCATATGATATTATGCCACATCATGTGCTTATACATCAATTCATGTTTCCAGATTTTAGTTTAATTTGTTTTACCTTTTTTATTTTATTTGCAAAAATGATAATTTTGCCATACTTTACCCGTCTGGAGGAGATGTAAAGAACTTGTCACTCATACAGCAGACAATATGGTCACACGTTGCTTTTTTGCTGCTTTCTTTTCTGCAGCAACACCTACTCTTGGCAGTCACATAGCTGTGTGTGCATGAGATTTCTAAAATCACATAGCTTTTGATATAAAAATCAGCTTTTAAATTTACATAAAACTCATGAAAAAGTGTAGCAAAAATGCAACATGAACATAGTTTAACGTTAGTAAGTACACCTATGTTAATGCTCGCTCAGACAAGTGCATGAATCGGACAAGTGCTATATTCGATGTTTTATCAGATAGCGCTCACTCCAATGTTATACTATGGGGCAGTGCCGATTAGATATTAGATTTGGCATGAGAAAAAAATAGCAGCATGCTGTGAGTGCATCTAAAAATCAATTGGCCTGCACCCATTCAAGTCTTTGCATGCATGTAAAACATCGGACTGCACCGGGATGTCGTTACGTTCTCCATCTTCTACTCACCTGGTCCGATTCTCAGATGAAAGAATGGTAGCGCACAAAGCAGACACCCTGATCAAACTGTGGTCAGAGTTTGAGTCGAGTGTCATTGGCATAATTGTCCCGATTCTCTCACATGAGAGACTATACGGCTTTGTGACTCCAGCCTTAGATGGAGCTTCAGATGCTGGAGCCTACTTGTTCAAGGACGATATAGAGCATCTGATGTAAATGTTAGACACCAAGCCAAATTATGAGATATTTGTTTCATTTAGGGCCCTTTCACATCAGCGTTTTTCGTAATTCGCGGCAGATGCGGTGAAAAACCCGCATCTGCCGCGTTTGCCGCATAACCGTTCCACTTGCGGCGCGGTTGCGGTTTTTCCCATACAAAGTATAGGGGGACTTGCGGCAGATGCGGCAAGTGCGGTTTTGCACTTGCGGCAGGTGCGGCAGCGAAAAAAAACGCGGTCAGCCGCGAATTACGAAAAACGCTGATGTGAAAGGGCCCTTAGATAAAAAAAAATAATTTCATTGAGTCTAGTATGTTGCCCATCTGAAAGGGAATTTGCTATCAGAAAAAAATCTTATGTTGAAATTAGTTTTTTGTGTTCTGTTTTTTAAAAAAAATCTTGATGGTTTATTTCTCTCCCCAGCTCACAATTTGTATCAGAAATTAAAAAAAATGGGAAATAATGCAGATTTCACACTGCTTGCTGGGGCTAGACTCCCAATCCTTGAACTTTTAGGAAATACACATGCACATTAGCAGTGTCACGGGGTGGTATATAGCAGATAGGAATTAGGAGGCAAGATGGTAGAATGGGTAAGGCGTTCAGGGGAGCTAGTCTGACCCTTAGATTGGGGTTCCCTAACTCACCCTGTTCCCAAAAGTACCCCAGATGGCTGTGAGGTTTGGGTCACCACTCTAGCCCTTCGCTCCTGATCAGCCCTAGGCTTAGAGCCCCTACCTCCACCCACGAACCTGGAGAACCCAGCAGCTTAAATCGATGTCAATGGCAGCAAACACACAGTTCACCACACCTCCCACAACTTCATGGCACGGTGTCCAAGTAGAAATGAACTCTATCTGTGACCCCTAGTGGAGGGAAGTGGAGTTATTTCAAGGCTGGGGGAGTGGAGATCTGAATACTAAGACACACCCCTCCACCTCCACCCAAATGCTATGACTCACCCCTCCACCTGCAGAGCTGCACACAGCAGACTAAAGCTGGGTTTACACATACCGACATTGTTTTAACAATGTTGCTGCAACGTAGCTATGTCACTACGTGTGACATCCTGCAGCGATCAGCTCGCTGATCGTTGGTATAATGGTCAGGGACATGTTTCGACATTGGTCTCCCTCTGGACAACCAGCATCGGCGTGTGTGACAGCAGGAGACCAACGATCAACGACCTCCCAGCGCCGCACAGTACACGCTGGGAGCTGGTAACCTGGGTAAACATCAGGTAACTAATGCAGCACTCTACTTAGTTACCCGATGTTTACCCTGGTACCCTGGATAACAGCGTTCTCGCTGGTCGCTGATTGCTGGTGAGTCTGCCTGTGTGACAGCTCACCAGCAATCAGATAATGATGTCCCAGTGCCCCCCATCGTTGGTGGGGTCGCTGGGACATCGTTATGTGTAACCCGGGCTTAAGGAAAATTAACTCAGTTTAATCACAGCAGCACTCATGGATTGCAACGCAGTCAACATGTGACAAGCAGCAATATACAGATCATACCTTTTGCACTGAAGCAACTATTGAGTGTGTGCAAAGGTCATTATGAAGGGAAGGGGAACAGGGTCAGCTGTGACATCACTTGGATCCTGTGTTACTAGCTGTGTGTGCAGGTGTTACCTAGCATTATAATCTTTCTGATTGGCTTCGTAACATACGGTAAGGATTTAATCTAGGACATACATCGTTGACGCGGCTGTAATGGTGTTAAGGCCGCTTTGCACATCGCAATATCGTTCCGATATTGCATACAATTTCACGGGAGCGCGCACGTTTTTGGCACTTGCATAGGAGCTTTCACACAGGTAGATATCGGCAGGTAAAGCAACAGCAATGTCTACGCCCCCTCCTTTGCGCTGTGTACGAGCGACCCAGGGAACGACCATTTAACATGGGAGTGAATAGGGGAAGTTGCGCTCCAAATCGTAGTTGCGCTGTCACACAGCACGATCCTGCCACATCGCCTATACAATATCGTACGGTAGGAGCGCATGCACAATTCACAAACGATATCGTACTTACATCGTTTTTGAGGTGCGTTGCCCATTTACATGACACAACGCACGAACGATATTGGCGGCAACGCCCGAACCACGCGACTTTTTATCGTAGTTGGGTTACGATATCATGCCGTGTAAAGCGGCCTTTAGTCCAGCAGCTGACTTTGTTGTTTTTTTTATTCTATTGAGGAGGGGACATTTTTGCATTTAAGAAGGGGTTGTCAAGTGGTAGACAACATTTTAATGAATTATTATTTAGTTAAAGCCTCATTAGATATACATTCACATAGTCTGGACTCTCCAAGCTAAGTTATAAGTCTGCACATTACATTTATGCAATATAGCTCTACATATTTACTTTCCAAAAGCCAGATGTACAGTAGAAACCACAGTCAGAAAATTACCTAATCACTTATATTACAGGCTTTGTGGGCATACTTGGTGAATTGTGTAGCGGTCACTGTGTAGAGAGGCAGCCGCCAGTGACAGAACCCCCCCCACTCCTCACCCACGGCCCCCGGTGATAGCACCCCCCTCCCAGCTCCTCACCTGGCTCAGGTGGCAGGGAGTCTTGATGCACCCCTGGATCTGCGAACAATCTCTGCACAATTATCTGTTTGGGTAACTGGGCCTTTAGACATCGTGCCATATGATAAATAAATAACTGCTGAAAATTGATCTTTAGAAAATAGGAAATGTAAACGTATTGTGTGAAGCCTTAGTGACAGGTGGAAAAACTGACATTTTCAATTATTTGTTTTTGTATTGATAGTTAAATAGAAAACAGAAGCAAAAAAAAAATCACTTACGGAAAACCTATTACCAAGAGCACAAGTTTGATCTACTAAGATTTATGGATAAGTGAATAGACACAATGATTTCTCTGAACTTTTCATTTCCTTCTAGTAAACTGAGAAACGGTCCATGCTCTGCACAACCCAAAACCATCAGTGCTCTGACCCAGCACTTCTAGACACGTTATGAGCATAAGGAGTTTAAGCTAGTTGCACGCTTGGGAAACATTCAGGCGACAGTATAGGCAACATTCACATGTTCAGTTTTTGGTCTGTTTTTTAAATCAAGCCAAAACCAACAGTGGATTTAAAATACAGAAGTGGTGACAAGTTTCTATTAAGGTACCGTTACATGGTACGAGATTGTGAACGATATCGCTCAAACGTTACGGGTTTGGAGTCTTTCAAACGACATCGTTAGGACGTCGTTGCGCGTTACATCGAGATACAACTACGATAAATTGTTGGATCATTGATCACAGATTTGAGAACATGTTCACAAATCAAACGATCCTCGATCAGCCAACCTGCTGCATCATTCTATGTGACACTGCAATAACGATGTCTTTAACGACTTTGCCTATTCACAACAGTGAACAAGGATCGTTCGCTGGGTTGTGCGAACAATAGCTGCTTGCTACATCGTTGGTACATCATTCACGATATCTAGACGTGTGACATCTCACCAATGATGTCAAAAAGATGTCCTACCGACCGCGTTCCCGTGAGATCGTTGGTGAGATCCTAACGACATTTAAGCGTGTAATGGTATCTTTATTTTTTTCCTCTGATTGTTTCACCCTTGGGTTTGTAATTCTGAACATTGCGGTCGGATCTTGCACCGATATATGGTCGTCTAAATACGCCCTGTCTTTGGGGGAGTTAAAATGAGTTCTGTTTCTATACATTATTTTATTTTCTGTTTTCATGGTGACAAATTTTAGCTGCAAATATGTAGCAAATTTGTCCAGTGTTCAAGTATTCTTACAGCGGTGGTCCACTACTTGGACAACACCTTCTTAAATGCCCAAAGTAAAATAAGATGAGCTTATACTCACCACTCACAGCTGCACCCTTCTATCGGTGTCGGCGCTGGGCCTCCTGGGACTCATGTGACATTGATATGTCATGTGAGCACTGCAGGCAATCAGTAGTTGCTGATCAGTTGCTACTCAACAAGTTTCCGACAGAGCTGAGATCCGCACTGACAAAATAGTAAAGACTACAGCTGATCAGAGACCGCTGCAGTGATTACTTGACATTGCAATATCACGCAGGTGTCAGATTTTTTCAGACATTAATTAGTTAAAAATGGAGGCATATTCACCTTCTAGGACCTATGGATCCAGAGCAGGTCCAGAAGCGATGTGGGCTCTGTTCAGAAGTCACAGTACTGCTGCAGCCTGTAACTGAGATGTTTCTAAGGCGGCCGTCACACGCATCAATATCGTGAGCGATATTGTTAGCGATCACATGCACGCGCGATCGCTAACGATATCGCTCACATCGCTTGTGAGCTGTCACACAGGCAGACTCACCAGCGATGTGGAGCAGCGAGATCGCTGGTAACTATGGTACACATCGGGTTACTAGGCGCCGCGCGGCGCTTAGTAACCTGATGTTTACCATAGATACCATCTCCCAGCATAGGCTGTGCCGCTGGAGGTCGTTCATCGTGGTGTCACACACCACGATGAAGCAGATTGCTCAAGCGTTTATCGCTTGATATGAGCTCCGGCTCTCATATCTGCGATGTCACGATCAAGCGATTTTACATTGTAAAATTGCTTGATTGCACGCAGCGATGCACAAACGATATCACTTAAGCAATCAAAACGCAGATCGCTTAAACGATATCGTTAGCAATATTGAACCGTGTGACGGCCGCCTTAGGCCGGCTTCAGACTGCGTTTAAGATCCGATCCGTAGCTAACCGCTTGAAGCAGACAGCCGTGGACCAGATTCGCACACAGGATTGGGGGGCTATTATGCCCTCCGATCCTGTGTGCAGCCGCTGACAGGTCAGGACCGCGGCGCCTGCGGTCCTCACCTATCAGCAGCAGGAACTGCGTGCGGCTGCACACAGGATCGGAGGGCATAATAGCCCCCCAGTCCTGTGTGCTGATCTGTTCCGCGGCTGTCTGCTTCAAGCGGTTAGCTACGGATCGGATCTTAAGCGCAGTCTGAAGCCGGCCTAAGATGATGAGCTCCTCTAGTTACCTGACCGCTGCAGTTAATTACAGGCTGCAGGGTCCTGTGACTTCCAAAGGGGCAGACTCTGTTTCCGGCAGGGCTGTGGAGTCAGTGAGCCAAACGTCCGACTCCTCAATTTCCCTGACTCTGACTCCAACTCTGACTCTGATCTTCATGCTGTATTAAGTGATAATTACCATGATAAGTTGAACATAATTTATTTTAGTGATAAATTATAGTTTTTTCGCTATACAATGTAACTCAAATTTATATCATCTATTATTTATGAACTATAGGTTTTTAGCCAAATATATTCATAATAATTTAGGGATATGATTGCCATTATATTGTACCAACTAATAAATTGTGGACTGACTGTCCAACACTCCAAAAAATGCCGACCCAACTCCACAACCGACCACAGGGTTTCCGGTGCCAGTAAGGACCTCCAACAGAGCTTGCACTCGATCCAAGGAGGAGGTGTGAGAAGACAACTATGCCTCCATTTCTTATTTTTCATCATTCTATAGCTAAAAAAATATACTGGTGGACAACCCTTTTAAGGCAGTTACTAATTTTTTCTTTTATCTGTGTTTCAATAGAAATCAATATGTACATTGTGAAAAACAAAGGTAGAAATTTACATTGTGGCAACATAATTCTACACTGTAAAGTTCAAACCAAAGAATGTGTGAAATATTACGTATTTAACTGATATACATCACCTTGTTTTACTATGTTCTTAGATACAAGGAGTGCCTTTTGGGCAGGTGCTTTTAACTAGTGATGGTCCCATGAATAACAGTACTGGAGTTCCTTACTTTTATATTCCTCCCAAGTCAAGCGTCATTACAGATTTGATGAAGAACCCAGTTGTATCGTTCACATTTGCTGATCCAAACGGCGATATCTGCAGGTAATAAAAGAAACAGATACATTGAAAAATGTACTTTTATTTAAAGGGAATCTGTCGGAATGATCCTCCACCCCTAATCCATCAAACTAGTTAGGCTACTTTCACACTACGATTTTTGTAAAATCCGATGCTGTCCGATATAAATCGGACAGCATCGGATTCTACTAATGCCTGGAATCGGGTGCCAAATAGGCATCCGATTCCGACAGAAAATAGGATGCCCGCCCTCCTGTCAGATCGCTCCCTGAGAGCTGTCAGTCTCTCCCCCGGTCCTCTTCTTTATCCCCTGTGTCTCCCCTCTTGGCCCCCTGTCCTCTCCTCTTATCGCCCGGTCCTCCCCTCTTGGCCCCCGGTCCTTTCCTCTTATCCCCTGTGTCTCCCCTCTTGGCCCCCGGTCCTGTGTCTCCCCTCTTGGCCCCCGGTCCTGTGTCTCCCCTCTTGGCCCCCGGTCCTGTGTCTCCCCTCTTGGCCCCCGGTCCTGTGTCTCCCCTCTTGGCCCCCGGTCCTGTGTCTCCCCTCTTGGCCCCCGGTCCTGTGTCTCCCCTCTTGGCCCCCGGTGCTGTGTCTCACCTCTTGGCCCCCGGTCCTCTCATCCCCTGTGTCTCCCCTCTTGGCCCCCGGTCCTCCTATGCGTCCTCCTCCTCTTGTCCTCCTCCTCCTCTCCTTCTCTCCTTTCTCACCTGTCCACGACTCCTGCACAGTCCCGCGCGTCTCCCGGTATCTTGCTGTTCTGTCTCAGTGCAGCCAGGACCTCTCGTGATGTCACAATCACATGACTGCCTGCTATTGGTTCCTGGCAGTCATGTGATTGTGACATCACGGCAGGTCTTATCAGCACAGACGGCAAGATACCTGGAGACACCGGAGACGCCGGGAGACGACGTGGGCCTCGTGGACAGGTGAGCATAGTTTTGTTTTTTTTTATTAACCCCTTAATTTACTTTTAGGAGCTATTTTAGTGTACTGAGCATGCTCAGTACACTAAAATCGGTCCGAGGAGACATCACATGTTTTCTCGGACCCTGCTCCATAGGGCCCCATGCTAAATTGATCGGGTCGGATCGGATGTGCACTAAATGCCATCCGATCTGGTCCGATCCGAATCTGTCAGATTTTATTTTCGGTGCAAAAATCGGAGCAAGCTCCGATTTTTGCACCGATAAAAAAATCGGACAGATTCGGATCGGACCAAATCGGATGGCATTTAGTGCACATCCTATTCGGTCCGATGCCCATAGGCCTGCATGGGGTCCGAAAATCGGTCCGATGCTGTCCGATTTTTATCGGACAGCATCGGAACTGAAAAAATCGTTATGTGAAAGCAGCCTTTGGGTGCTTTCACACCACGATTTTTGTATTTCCGATGCTGTCCGAAAAAAATCGGACAGCATCGGACCGATTTTCGGATCCTATGGATCCCTATGGGGATCGGACCGAATCGGATGTGCACTAAATGCCATCCGATTTGGTCCGATCCGATTCTGCCCGATTTTGGCCGATTTTTTTCAGGAGAAAAAAATCGTTGCCTGCAACGATTTTTTCATCCGATTGCAAAATCTGACAGAGTCGGATCGGACCAAATCGGATGGCATTTAGTGCACATCCGATCTGACCCGATCCCTAACATGGGGCCCTATGGAGAAAGGTCCGAGGAAATATGTGATGTTTCCTCGGACCCCATTTTACTGTACTGAGCAAGCTCAGTACAGTAAAAATGCTCCTGGGAGCACAAGGGTTAAAAAGAAAAAAAAAAAAAAGTTTATTCTCACCTCTCCCCGAGCCCCCGCTGTCTTCCGCCATCTTCCTCTAGGTTCCCGGTGGCTCCCGCAGGCTGCCGCAGGCTCCGGTGTCAGCAGAGGTGTACCTCTGCTGTTCAGGACCTGCGGTGATGTCACAGTCATGTGACCGCGGGTTCACCATTGTGAATGGTGAACCCGCGGTCACGTGACTGTGACATCACCGCAGGTCCTGTGTACAGCAGAGGTACACCTCTGCTGACACCGGCAGCCTGCGAGAGCCACCGGGAACCTAGAGGAAGATGGCGGAAGACGGCGGGGGCTCGGGGAGAGGTGAGAATAAACTTTTTTTTTTTTTCTTTTTTTGCAGCCTCCGGCGCCGATTTTATGCCGGAATCGGGCGCCTATTTGGCACCCGATTCCAGGCATCAGAAGGGAGCCGATGCTGTCCGAATTATATCGGACAGCATCGGCTCCCTAAAAATCGTGGTGTGAACGCACCCTTAGATGGTCATGTTTCTCTCTGAATAGAGGTCATCTATACCTTTACTGATGTAATCTGTTGCTCTCTAACAAAAAATTATCGCTTTTCAATTTATATACAAGTGAAGCAAATGTGAGCGTGATCAGAGCATTTATGCGTTATTTGAAGGTTAATTAAACCAGTGTTTTTCAGTCATGGGATAACAAATTGCAGTAAAGGTATGGATGTCATTATCTTTTAAGGCCACGTCACACCTGGCGACGTCGGCGGCGATATTATTGATGAGGCGGGGGAGTGGCCTATCGCCGCCGACGTCGCCAATGCGTCGCCCTATGTAAGTGGGTGAGGGCGACACATTCGCCTGGTCGCAGGTTTCATAGCAGCGCTGTGAAACTAGGCGGCCAATCTGGGGCAATGTGTACACATCACCCCATGTAAATGGCCGCCGGCGACCTGACAGGCGATGGGAACCATAGGCTCCAATTGTCCTGCATCGCCGCTGGGGTTTTGAGACACCCTGGCGGCGATGCTGCCTGTCAGCTCGCCAGTGCCTCACTGGAGGTGTCTCCCCGTGTAAACGGGGGGCGGCGACGCTGGCGGGGCGCCAAAAGCGTGCGCGCTCCTGCCAGTCACAGCCGACATCTCTGGCGAGGTGGTACCGTGTGACGGTACCCTTAGAGAGCAGCATGACCATTGAAACAGTTTGAGGGCTGAAACAGCATTTCAGTGCAACAATTAAAGAGGTTGTATACTACTTAAACTATGAGAATCTATTCTTAGGAGAGGTCATCAATGTCTGATTGTCCAGGATCAGCTTTTCCGATGTCGGTGGCAGCAGCGGGTTGCCATAAATGCTGAGTTCAAGAGCTGCTCCATCTCCTCTGATTGTGGTCACGGCTGGTACTGCACATCCACCTCCTATTCAAATCAGTAGGAGGCAGATGTGCAGTACCCATCCACTGCCACTGTTAGAAGATGTAGCAGCTCTGGAACTGAGCGTTTATGGTCACCCAGTACTGCCGCCGTCACAGGAAAAGCTAATCGGAAAAGGCGCCAGGTGTCGGACCCTGGACAATCAGACACTGATGACCTCTCCTAAGAATAGATAGATCCTCAGAGTTTAAGTAGTGTACAACCTCTTAAATATCAATATATTTTAGGAAATGGAAGTTGTTAGTAAAAACTCATTTAGTGTAACAGCCACACCACAAGACAGTAGATAATAACTGCAGCATGAAAAACAAGATAACAACACGTGTAACATTAATACTCACAAGCACAAAGAAAATGGTGTGTTTTTCGTTGTGTTTTTATCAAGGTTTTGATGCTGTTTATTTTGTCTCTTTTTTGTAATTCATATTTAAAAAATAGCTGCATTGTTTTTGATACTTCCTGGCATTCGATTTTGACAAAACATTATTGATCCAGCTATGAGCAGATTACATGCGTTTTTATTGCCTTTTCATAGTGGAAACACACTAAAAACATATGCATTTTTTACCTGCAGATTTTCTGCATTTAATGCAATTTTATGGTAAAAATCTGCTCATAAAACTCAGTCTGCCCACAAGAGAAATCGACATGTTGCGGTGCGTATAAAAAAAAAAAGCACGGTAGGCATGACATTTCTATAAATCCCATCCACTTTGCAAGAACTATAAGATGCTACAGTTTAGGAGCAGTAAAAATACGCAGAGTCAAAAATTCATTGTGTGAAGATAACCTTCAATGGGCAGGTCCACTTGTATACTGTGGCCATTAAAAAAAATGGTTTGACAACTATATCTTAAGCACAATTAGGTCCAGGCCCTGGTCTGTCCCCATCTATTTTGAAGCCTGGTATATAGTGAGGTGAGCTATTAGAGTTAAGGCTCCGTTACACACTACGATGTTCCAGTGATCCGACCACTGATGGGGGTTGCTGGGACATCGTTATCTGATTGCTGGTGAGCTGTCACACAGGCAGACTCACCAGCGATCAGCGAGGACGCTGGTATCCAGAGTAAACACCGGGTGACTAAGCAGAGCGCTGCGCTTAGTTACCCGATGTTTACCCTGGTTACCTGCTCTCAGCATGTACTGTGCAGCGCTGGGAGGCCCAGCGGGAGACCAACGATCAAAAAATGGTCCTTGTCATTTACCAACCTCATCATTGGTCGTTTGTAAATGTCACACGCAACGATGTCGTTTCAAGGTCGTTGCAACGTCACAAAACTGGTGACTTTGCAATGATATCGTTAGCGATATCGTAGTGTGTAACGGGGCCTTTAGAGACCATTCAGATGTTTGGGTTCACCTTGTCTCGGTGGTATGGATTTTGCACTTTTTTGATTAATAAAAAATATATTAACTAAGTACCCTATGATTTGATGTGTTACAATTTATTTACTTATTGCAGCACGCCTACACATTCTCGTTTTCTTCTAGGTTATTTGTTAATGGCCACAACATACATATCATTCTGCATATTATATTTGTACTACCAGGTGTGCTTGTGCTTGTTTTTGCTTTTGTCCTGGAGAATCATGTCTTTTTTTTTCCATTTTTTTCACCATTTTATCCCACATTAAATTTTGTTCCCATTTTTCAGTAAATGTTATTGTGAAATTAATTGTGTAATTCAAAACTACAACTCTTCTAGACCTTATACGACTATTTTTATGGATAAATAGAAATACTATGGCTCTTGGAAGAAGAGCAAAAAATAAAAGTGCAAAATTGAAATTGTCCACATTGGGAAAAGCCTTTTTAACTCTGAATAAGATGTTGGTTTACATTACATAATGTATTAAGGGTTTTATTTGGTTCCTGCATTATTTTTTACATAGAGATTGAAATTTGCTATTTGTTTGTGCTGTATTTTTAGAGAGACCATCACAGACCCACAGGACCCACAGTGTGCTGCATTAACACTCACAGGCCAAATGGCGCATGTACCACCAGATGGGGCAGATTTTGCCAAGAAAGCGCTTTATTCCAGGTAGTAATGTTGGATTTACAATAAAAGATATTGAACTTGGCCATATTGAACTAAAAAAGATTTTTGGCCAAAAAATAAAACTGGCTGTATATGGATACATCAGGACTTAGAGCACAGACTAGCTTAGGCTACATTCACACGCTGCGCTATTGCTGGGCTTTTGATCTGCTAACTGTGGATGCGCTATTGCAGTGAAATGCATTGGCGTTAGCTGTCCCAGCCAAGTCAATGCATTTCACTGTTTTCCAGTCGCATGCTGCGCTTTTTGTGCATCCGCTTTTGGGCTGAAAAGCGGATGCGTAAAAAGAATGAACATGTTAATTCTATGGCACTTTTTTCGCTGCACTTTCACTCACCTCCCCGCGCTCCATTTCTGATCTGTCCTCATCCTGATGCTGCAGGACCTTTGGCGAACACGGGGACTGTACCATGTGACCAAGTGACGTCACCCGGTCACATGACCAGGCTGCAGGGTCCTAAAGACCGCGCTCGCTGTGGCTTCCGGGATGAGGATAGATCACCGGCAGTCACAAGGGGAGTGCGGCAAGGTGAGTAAGCGCAGGCGAATAGTGCAGCAGCGTTCACACACAGAACGCTGCTTTCTGTGAGGATCCGCTCTCAGTGCAGTTTTTGGACCAAAAACAGATCTTGGCAATACGCTGCGTGTGAATGTAGCCTTAGTCTCTTTTACACAGTGTATTGGCATTTTATTTAATTTTGCAAGCCAGTTTTTAAACTCTGGCAACCAAAAGTGTAGCCATCACAGTGAAAAATGATGCAATAATCAAAATGTAATGAAAAGCTTGGCCTGCTCTAATTTCTGGTTTACCAATATAATGACACTATTCTGTGTTCAGGATAAATCACCATTAAAGAGTACCTGTCATTTCAGGTGACTTTTCAGAATTTTAGGATATGTGTGTGCTCGAGCAATAAAGCTATTTACAGCTATTACCGTATATGATTTCTGTCTGGCATCTTTTTCATCAATTTTCCCCTCTGCAGGTTGTATCAATAATTTTCATTTGTCTCCGAGTTAATGAGTGGAGATTAGACCCTATGATGTTTCCCATACACTGTACACAAAACTATGAAAGATATAGCAACAGCAAACACAACTTTATATAGCAGAATCGAGCATTGTAGCTGTGAATCCAGCACCTGGTAATGTAAAAGACTAGCTAGAAATCAACAGTATATCTGTGTGACTGTACTTCCCTCAATGTGCACCTACCTCCCTCTCCACGCATCACAGACTTCAGTATACAGCTGGTATCTTATCATTCAGTGAGCTGGGAATCTAATTTATTATTTCAGACTTATCAATGAGTAGAGTAGGCAGTGTGGTAGGGAGAAAAAGTGCCTTAGGCTGGTTTCACACTACGGATTTTTCAGTTCCGATGCTGCCCGATAGAAATCGGACAGCAGCGGAACGATTTTGGCCCCCATGCAGCCCTATGGGCATCGGACCAAATCGGATGTGCACTAAATGGCATCCGATTTGGTCCGATTCGATTCTGTCTGATTTTTTTATCGGTGCAAAAATTGGAGCATGCTCCGATTTTTGCAACGAAAATAAAATCGGACAGAATTGGATCGGACCAAATCGGATGCTATTTAGTGCACATCCGATTTGGTCCGATCAATTTAACATGGAGCCCTATGGAGCGGGGTCCGAGGAAACATCTGATGTATCCTCGGACCCGATTTTACTGTACTGAGCATGCTCAGTACAGTAAAACTGCTCCTAACAGCAGCAGGGGTTAAAAAAAACCAAACTGTATGCTCACCTGTCCCCGAGGCCCCCGTCCTCTCCCGCAGGCTCCTGGTGGCCTCCCGGTGTGTGCAGAGGTCTTCTTCTTCATAACAGGACCTGCCGTGATGTCACAATCACGTAACCGCAGGTTACACCATGTTAACCTGCGGTCATGTGATTGTGACATCACGGCAGGTCCTGTTATGAAGAAGAAGACCTCTGCAGACACCGGGAGGCCACCAGGAGCCTGCGGGAGAGGACGGGGGCCTCGGGGACAGGTGAGCATACAGTTTGGTTTTTTTTTATCAGCCCGGAGGGAGCGATTTTCTGTCAGAATCGGATGCCTATTTGGCATCCGATTCCAGGCATCAAAGGGATCCGATGCTGTCCTATTTTATCGGACAGCATCGGCTCCCTCAAAAATCGTAATGTGAAAGTAGCCTTAGAAGCATAGAAATGACCAAAACATATCAAAAGTATAGTAGTGTGGGTATTAATCTATTTGATTCAGTGGTGACTGCTTGGCACCACTTTAACCATGGGCTTCATGCACACGTATGCTTTCTTGCAGAGGTTTACTTTGAGAAAGGTTTTCTTGGTCTTACAAGATGGATTGACATTTTTTGGCTCTAAATGTACAGCCTCATTATGGGCGCTTACAGACTATGAGGCAGAAATATTAGTACATTAAAGTGTCAAATGCTTTATGATAAATTTGGTACATTTTATTCAATATATTAGACCCTTTTCTTCCACCACCTGTTAGCTAACTTAGGGTGGCTTCACACTGCGGTCTGACCGGATTTTGGCCCCATAGTATCTTATGGGGCCGGATGGAGTCGGATGGCAGCTATCTGCCATCCGGCTTCCATCTCGCCGGAATAATCCGGGATAAGTGGGATTTTTCTCCCGGATACAAAAATGTTGCTTGCAACGTTTTTGTGTCTGGAAAAACCAATCTCCCCATAATTGGTGTCTCCCGGATTCCACCGGATTCCCCAGATCCTTCCGGGGCAGTCCAGCGCTCCCTTAACATGGGAGGATCCAGGAGGATCCGGGAACCGGACACCTGCGGCTGCACGCCTCTGTTATAATTCAGAACCGCGGCTCGCATCTGAATATTCAGCTGCGCCAGGCTGCACACCGGACCGGAGGGCATATTAGCCCTCCGGTTATGTGAGCTGATCCGGTCCCGTTTTTGTCCGTTTTGAAATGGATGGACACTGATCCGTTTTTGTCTCCATTGATTTTCAATGGTGACGAATTCATCTTGCGTGTGCATCTAGTTGACACAAATCTGTTTGTCTGCATATTTTTCACGTTCCCAAAAATGCAAAATGTTGCATTTTTGGGCTTGCATGAAAGACATGCAAACAGATGCCCTCATATCCGTGACTATATGTCATAAACTGAAATGGAACTCTATGGAAAATGGATTTGTTTGCTTCTGTGTGTACGGATCTGTTTCGGTGGACTGAGCATGCTCAGAACCAAGGTACAGCTCCTCCTAGCTCTGCCTCTGGTGACTGATAACGGATCTGTTAAAAAAAATGTTGCAAGGACATCCTTTGGCACGGATCCATGGGAATGCAGGCATATCCAGGGAGGTGCACAAATTTCACTAGTCTAACTTCAGACCTCCTGCAGGGAACACAGGACCGTATTTGGAGTTCCTGCTGCCCTAGGCACTCTCAGCGGCCTGCCGCCCCCCCCCCCCCGTCACGGCTCCTCCCCCCCCATTGTGGCCCCTCCCCCTGTCACGACGCCTCCCCCCTGTTGAAGCCCCTCCCCTGTCATGGCTCCTCCCCCGTTGCAGCCCCTCCCCCATCACGGACAATCTTCCCATCAGTTGCAGTCTTCCCCCCCAAGCTTTGTGTAGCTTCTACCCCCACATTTCATCATGTAGTACATATAAAAGGTTTGTCCAACCACACTCCAGAGACATACTGACAGGATGTTTAAATTGTGAGCCCCAACGGGGGACAGTGTTAATGATGTATGTAAAGTGCTGTGGAGTTCATAGTGTAATATAAGTGCAAAAAATATTATTCTTAAGATGATGTCACAATACCAGGATCTGAGGATCTTCTATTTCGAGGTCAGGGGCTCTCTGATGCCATGTTGCTGTCTGCCTCGCTGTCGTCCTCTTTTGACACTGCAGTGCGGTGGATAAGAGCATTAACTGGTTAATAACAAGAAGTATGGAGTGTGTACTAACTGAGCCTTAAACCCTCCCCATACCATGTCCCGCAGACATTGTAGGATTACTATATGGATTCTATTATTAGGGTACGGACACACTGGCGTGAAACTTGGATGAGTGCAATGTGTGATTTCATCACATTGCACTCGGACCAATGTTAATCAATCTCTGAGAGCAGATTGTCGAGTGTCGGACGCTTTTTTCTCAGCCAGATTCAGGATGAGAAAAAAGTCGCAACATTCTGCGACAGTCTGCGATTCACGACCGAGACTCACCAATGCATGTCTATGGGTCTGACAAAATCACATACCGCACACTGACAGCACACCGACCATCCGAGAGGCATCAGTTTTTATTTCACTGATACATTATCATTCTGCAGCTGAGACAACTGTAAAATGTTCCTGTAAATGATTCTACACTAATAGCTGCTGAGGAAAGAACAGATTGCACACGGATGTGATCTGAGAGAAATGTCGGACACTCGCACAGCAGTTGGAAGCCAAACGGACCAAAAACCGATGACGCTCATCCGACTCTCCTGGATGAGAAACAAACCGAGTTTAAGGCGGCGGGAGACAGTGTACCACCGTGTCCTCAGCTCCGTGCTGTGCAGTGTACCACCATGTCCTCAGCTCCGTGCTGTGCACAGATAGTGTACCACCATGTCCTCAGCTCTGTGCTGTGTACCACCATCTCCCCAGCTCTATGCTGTGCACAGACAGTGTACGGTACACTGTCTGTGCACAGCAGGGAGCTGAGGACATCCCAGAAGAGACAGACAGACCACAGACGGGTGGCGGGACAACACTGAGCCCACCTGGAAGAACAACAACACCCAGCACCCAACACACTGCCCAGAAATCATATAGGACAGGCAGGCAGGAGAACTACAACTCCCGGCATGCCACACCCTGCAAACTCAGGAAGGTGGCGGCAGCTGCATGGAGGCAGACACACGGTACAGCCGCCATCAGGGGCGGACTGGCCCGGCGGGAGATCGGGAGATCCCCCGGGGGGCCCCGACACATTTTAGCCCCGCCCACTTAGTCACGCCCCCATACCCCCCCTGGGCCCGAGATGCGTCTGTGACAGTGTGAGGGGCCCCCCCCCCCGGCCCCCGGTATTATCACTAATCATATCGGCGCACTGCCAATATGATTAGTGAATGATTATGTTCTTGATAGTTGTCCTCTTGCAGCAGCAAAGCACGGAGAGAGCTCTCCGTGCTTTGCCTGCTGTGGTGCCGCTCAGCCTCCTCTGCGCAGCGCGACACTGCCGGCGCGTGCGCAGATGGAGACAGTCTCAGCCTGCGATGACTGTCTCCATCCAGGCTGTGTCTGCAGCGCAGCCGGCAGAGTCACTGTAGAGGAGAGCGGGCTGAGGACCGTCACCCGCCGTCGCCCCAGCAGACCCGCAGACAGTCAGGCGGCAGCCCAGGCATGGTGACTATAAAGGCGGTTGGCCAGGGCAGGACTCAGAGACTTTGTTTAGGGGGGGCAGGGGGGGGTGAGCAGTGTGTTAGGTCGTCCTGCAGTGCTGAGTGACTGAGGAGCCCATTCTGATTCTTCCATAAGAAATGGGCTCCTCAGCCATCATCAGTCTGGGGCCTGGGGGTCCCAGACCGTGCTGCAGCCTCCACCATCCAGTGACACCTGCTGGGGGCCTGTAGTGTGAGGAGATGCTGCTGCTTCTACTACTGCCCCCAGCATGGTGCCCTCAGGGAGGTCCCACAGGGCATGACAGGCCTTAGTATGAAGCAAACACTGTGGGAGCTCCCTGATGGCACCATACTGGGGTGCAGTGAGAGCCTAACCTCACGGAGCCCCATGATCTCTATGTGCGCCTATGTGTGGGCCCCATGATCTCTATGTGCGCCTATGTGTGTGCCCCATGTTGATCTCTATGTACGTCTCTGAGTGGGCCCCATGAAATCTATGTGCGCTTATGTGTGGGCCCATGATCTCTATGTGTGGGCCCCACGATGATCTCTGTGTACGCATCTGGGTGGGCCCCATGATCTCTGTGTGCGCCTTTGTGTGGGCCCCATGTTGATCTATATGTACACATCTGAGTGGGCCCCATGAAATCTATGTGCGCTTATGTGTGGGCCCATGATCTCTATGTGTGGGCCCCACGATGATCTCTGTGTACGCATCTGGGTGGGCCCCATGATCTCTGTGTGCGCCTTTGTGTGGGCCCCATGTTGATCTATATGTACACATCTGAGTGGGCACCATGAAATCTATGTGCGCTTATGTGTGGGCCCATGATCTCTATGTGTGGGCCCCACGATGATCTCTGTGTACGCATCTGGGTGGGCCCCATGATCTCTGTGTGCGCCTTTGTGTGGGCCCCATGTTGATCTATATGTACACATCTGAGTGGGCACCATGAAATCTATGTGCGCTTATGTGTGGGCCCATGATCTCTATGTGTGGGCCCCACGATGATCTCTGTGTACGCATCTGAGTGGGCCCCATGATCTCTGTGTGCGCCTATGTGTGGGCCCCATGTTGATCTATATGTACGCATCTGAGTGGGCCCCATGATCTCTATGTGCGCTTATGTGTGGGCCCCATAATGATCTCTATGTGCGGTTCTGAGTGGGCCCCGTGATCTCTATGTGCGCTTATGTGTGGGCCCCATGATGATCTCTATGTACGTATCTGAGTGGGCCCCGTGATCGCTATGTGCGCTTATGTGTGGGCCCCATGATGATCTCAATGTACGCATCTGAGTGGGCCCCATGATGATCTCTATGTACGCATCTGAGTGGGTCCCATGATGATCTCTATGTACGCATCTGAGTGGGCCCCGTGATCGCTATGTGCGCTTATGTGTGGGCCCCATGATGATCTCTATGTACGCATCTGAGTGGGTCCCATGATGATCTCTATGTACGCATCTGAGTGGGCCCCGTGATCGCTATGTGCGCTTATGTGTGGGCCCCATGATGATCTCAATGTACGCATCTGAGTGGGCCCCATGATGATCTCTATGTACGCATCTGAGTGGGTCCCATGATGATCTCTATGTACGCATCTGAGTGGGCCCCGTGATCGCTATGTGCGCTTATGTGTGGGCCCCATGATGATCTCTATGTACGCATCTGAGTGGGCCCCATGATGATCTCTATGTACGCATCTGAGTGGGCCCCATGATCGCTATGTGCGCTTATGTGTGGGCCCCATGATGATCTCTATGTACGCATCTGAGTGGGCCCCATGATGATCTCTATGTACGCATCTGAGTGGGCCCCGTGATCGCTATGTGCGCTTATGTGTGGGCCCCATGATGATCTCTATGTACGCATCTGAGTGGGCCCCATGATGATCTCTATGTACGCATCTGAGTGGGCCCCATGATCTCAATGTACGATCCCTGAGTGGGCCCCATGATTTTTATACACGCCCTTGACTGTGCCCCATATTATCTATGTACGCCTATGATTTGGCCCCATGATCTTTATGCACGCCCCTGAGAGTGCCCATTGATCTCTATGTACGCCCCTGATTGGGACCCACATCCGCCCCTTATGCGGCCCCTGTAATCTCTATGTGGCCCTGAGCCTCTCCTCCATGTGGCAGTAGTAGAAGCAGCATCTCCATAGTGCGGCATTCACACTACATGCTGTACTATACAGGACTCCCAGCCAGCAGCAGAACGGATGAGAAGGTAACTGCCTGGGACCCTTAGCTGAGGCTGGCAGGACAAACTACTGGGCAATGGCCATGATTATCATGCCCATTGGCCAGCATGTTATGCCAGCCTCTGGTGGTACTATCATGCATGCACATTGCCCAATATGTCCTGCCAGCATCTTTGGTACTATCATGCCCCCCCAGCATGTCCTGACAGTCACTGGTGGTAGTACTAGCATGATAGTACCACAGAGGCAGGCAGTACATACTGGGCAATGGGCATAATAGTGCCACAAAGGCTGGAAGGACATACTGGGCAATGTGTATGATAGTACCATCAGTAGACTGACTAGGCGGTATCCAGGGCTCTGTCTCCCCTCCTCGCAGCTGTTAACATTGCGTTTACGCTGTCCATTGCAACGGATCCGTTGTAAATCAGCACAAATGCAATGTACCGTAGACTTGCATTGCAAAAATGCATTCTAACGCTTGCAAAAATAGCCATGTGTTTGAAAGTATGCATTATTTGCAATGCACAGGAAACACGGTCGGCGGCTGGAGGCCAGCTGAGCGCTTCTATCACTTACAGGTGTGTTCTACTGTTATTCTGTGCCTGCTCATCTCTGTCAGCAGACATATTGTCTGATTGCAAAGATGTAGCAGAGCTGAAGACAGAAGACCTGTGTATTACGTCTGAGCAAGGATTTTTTTTATTTACTAAAGATGGAGTCCCTAAATGTGTTTGAGTTTTATTAAACATCTATTTTCTCTGTGTTGTGTTTTTTTTCTGTTTACTAGAAAGTCATGGTGGCCATGTCTAGTTTGGCGTGATGCCATGAATTTCAGGGTTAGTACCAACTGATAATACAAAGCTGGTACTAACCCCTTTATTACCCAGCGTGCCACCCCCCACCAGGGCCACTGGAAGAGCCGAATAAAGCGCCTGGAAATGGCGCTATGATGACTGCGCCAATTCCAGGGGTAGCTGTGGGCTGCCGTTTTCAGCATCGGGGGCCCAGAATGCTTGGGCCTTACCATGCTGAGAATCCCAGCCCCCAGCTGCCGATCAAGATATGGCGGGAGCTCACTCATTTTTTTTTAATAATTTATAAAAAAATATTGGGCTTTCCTGACTTTTGATCACCATCGAAGGTAAAGCCAGGCAGCTGGGGGTGGCAGGCCGTAGCTGTCCGCTTTATCTGCGGTGAGAATCAAAAATTCTGCAGAGCGCAACGTCATGTTTTTAAAAATTATTTATTTTCACACTTCTATATGTGACAGACCACAACAGCCAATCACAGATGCGGTCAAAGAGGATGGGCATCTGTGATTGGCTGTTCGAGTAATCTACAACCAGCCCATACATTCTAGAACGGGCTGCGTTCAGGTTACCTAAGCAGCCAATCACAGATGCCCATTCTCTGTGTCAGTGTCTGTGATTAGCTGTTGGGCCTGTCACACATATGTGTGAAAACAAATAAATACTAAAAAAAACATGACGTAGCGCTCCGCAGATTTTTTGATTCTCAGCGCAGATAAAGCAGACAGCTACGGGCTGCCACCTCCAGCTCCCTGGCTTTACCTTGGCTGGCAATCAAAAGACAGAGAAGCCTAATATTTGTTTTAAACTTATGTAAAATATCTATATTTTTTTAAATGTGTGGGCTCCCGTGATATGTTGATCGCCAGCCAGGTTAAACAAGGCAGCAAGGGGCTGGGATTCTCAGCATGGTAAGGCCCAAGCTTTCTTGGCCTCCCACACTGAAAATCGCAAACCACAGCCACCCCTGAAAATGGTGCATTCATCATAGCACCATTTCCAGGCACTTTACCCAGCTCTTCCAGTGGCTCTGGTGGTGAGTAGCACCCTGCGTAATAAAAGGGTTAGTACCAGGCCAGCTTTGTATTATTAGCTGGTACTAAGCCCAAACTTCATGGTGTCATGACAAATTAGACATGGCCAACATGAATTTCTAGTAAACAGAAATGAATTTTTTTTTTAACTTAAAAATAAAACAAAACACATTTAGGGACACCATCTTTAATTAAAAAATCCTTGTTTTGACGTAATCCACGGGTCTTTTGTCTTCAGCTCTGCTACATCTTTGCCATCAGACAAATATGTCTACTGACAAGGATGAGCAGGCACAGAATGACACTGGAGCACTGTTACTATGTAGTGCGGCACTATGTTTCTTTTTTTGTCATTTCATGTATTGTAGAAATCTTGGGAAAAGTGTGGATTGTGCTCTGGAAGTGAGTCAGGTATAGCTAACTATGTTATTTTCTGCAGAGATGAGTCCTACATAGAAGACGTGATATCGGTCTGCGACAGATAAAGAACTTCACCTAGAGACATCACTCGTGAGTATGTGTATAAGGCTAGGGTCACACTTGCAAAATGTTAAGTTCTCTGCGTTGGTTGCATAGAACTTAGAATTTTTTTCTCACTACGCAGCCTTCACGCAGGCTGAGTAGCGGCGAATGTGGCCCCTAGCAACCCTGCAGGGAGTGCAATTTGCACCACGCACAGGGGAACGCATCGTGATGCGTTCCCCTGTGCGTGGTGCATGCGTAGTGCATATTGCACTCCCCATAGCCCGCTGTGTAGCTGGTATCCAGGAAACACAGCGGGGTGCTAGGGGCCGAGTTCGCCGCTACTCAGCCTGCGTGAAGGCTGCGTACAGGCTGCGTAGGGAGAGAAAAAAAATGTAAGTTCTATGCAAACAACGCAGGGAACTTAGAATTTTGCAAGTGTGACCTTAGCCTTACTTATACACACACACTGACACTATATACAGAGCTCCTGTGTATAATGTCAATGGTGATCATTGCATTGCCTGTACACTGACACTATATGCAGAGCTTTTTTACATTTTTATTAATTTAGTATTATTTGTCACTATGTGGTGGCATTATGTACTTTGGTCATGACATTACGGTATTTGTCCCTTGTATGTAGTATTATTCGGTCACTATGTGGTGGTAATATGAGGTCTCATGGTGTCGCAGTATTTATACCTTATATGTGGTAGCATTTGATCATTATGGTTTTATGTGCTTTGGTAATGGTGTGGCAGTATTTGTTCCTTGTATGTGGCATTATTTAGGTACTATGTCATGGTAATATGTGATCTGGTCACGGTGTAGTGGTATTTCAGACTTGTATCTGGTAATATTGGTTTTGGTAGAGTGGATTGTGGTCGGTCATTTGTGTTATCTGATATCAATAAGGGGAATCTTCTTTATTTCCAAAACATATTAAATACTTGGTATTTAACCCCTCCCTGTCCTGTGACATATCAGCAGAGATGCAGTCAGGGTGTGTGCACACGATCAGTGTATGCAGCGTCTTGCTTCTGCATCTAAAACGCTGCGTAGTACAGTACAAGCATAGTGGATGGGATTTCAAGAAATCCCATCCTCACTATTCTTTACCCACCCACAGCGTGTTTGGAGCTGCGGTGCAGGTTGCCGGCTGTCCCCCCCCCTCTGCAGCATGTTTATTTCATGCTGCGGAGTCGGAAGCGGCTGTCAGAGAGAAGCCGCCCGGCACCCGCCGCACACGGTGAGTACAGGGCGGCTGCGGTCTCCCTGCGGCCACCCACGGCTTCACTCAGGTCCGGAGGAGCCGCGTCCAACACGCAGCTCCGCCGGACCGTGTGCACGCACCCTCACAGAGGTTCTCCAGAGAAAGAAAGTTGAGCATTTGGTGAGATTTTCACCTCAGTATTTATAAGACAAAACCAGAAGAGGGTGAGAAATGCAGAAACATTACCTGTGATTGCTCCACTCCTGGTTTTGTCTTACAAATACTGAGGTAAAAAACTCACCAAATGCTCAAAATGCCACATTCTTCTGATGGTGCGGATTCCACCAATAAATAAGTGATCACCTTCCTAACCTGTGCATCGCTGAGAACTTGTTTTCACCAAAAAATCCCTTTAATGCAAACTCCAGTAATGATACATCACAGTAATGGTGAGCGCACAGTGAGGTGCAGGAGCCGCCTGGGTTTTACAGTCCACGCTACACTATAATGGGTATAACGGATAACAGGTATTTGCATATAGCTGAAGAATGGGTGGGCCCGGGTGGGTGGGCTCGGGTCGGTGGGCCCCTGGAGTCAATTTTCCTGGTGGGCCCCAGACACCCCAGTCCGGCGCTGGCCGCCATTATCACCATACACAGCGCCAGCCACAGCCTCAGTCCTCATGCACCCCCGTCCTTCTTTCCTCTGTCCCTCCTGCTGCTCCTGTCCTCCTGCACCTCCGTCCTCCTCTATCCTCCTGCACCCCGTCCTCCTCTCCTGTCCCTCCTGCTGCTCCTCTATCATCCTCCTCCTCCCCCCCCTTCTCTCCTCTGCCCCTCCTGCACCCCCGTCCTGCTCTCCTCTATCCTCCTGCACCCCCGTCCTGCTCTCCTCTGTCCTCCTGCTCTCTGTCCTCCTGCACCCCCGTCCTCCTCTGTCCCTCCTGCACCCCTGTCCTCCTCTCCTCTGTCAATCCTGCACCCCCGTCCTCCTCTGTCCCTCCTGCACCCCCGTCCTCCTCTCCCCTGTCCCTCCTGCTGCTTGGCTGTCCTCCTGCACCCCGTCCTCCTCTCCTCTGTCCCTCCTGCTGCTCCTCTTGCACCCCCGTCCTCCTCTCCTTTGTCCCTCCTGCTGCTCCTCTGTCCTTCTGCACCCCAGTCCTCCTCTCCTCTGTCTCTCCTGCTGCTCCTCTTTCCTCTCCTCCTGTCCCCTTGTTTCTGGCCCCCTGCCCCTCTGTCCTCTTCTTCTCTGTCCCCCTGTTTCTGTCCTTCTGCCCCTCTGTCCCCCTGTTTCTGTCCTCTTCTCCTAGGACCCCTGCTCCTTTCTCCTCTTCTCCTCTGTCCCTTGCACAGTTCCCTCACACTTTCCTCACCTGGTGCTGGCTGCAGACATTGGGGGGCTCCCTCTGAGCACAGTGATGCGCCAGCCGCACCATCCTCCAGTGCCTCCAGCCGGCTGCTTCCCCATTTCCCTGAGTCTGGAGTGGGCGGCTGGGTGCAGGAGTGGGGTCCTGAGGGGTCCTGAGGAGCCGCCAGTACTGCCGGCGCCATCAGCGCAGCACTTGGGCACACGGGAGAGGAGGGAACAGAGCGGGAACTTCAAGTTTCCCCTCCGTTGCGGGCCCCTCCTTCTCCCTCGTCTCTTCCGGGTCTTCACTGAGGTGGGTGGGTGGGAAGGCAGGCGGGGCGGCAGGCGGGGCGGCCCTGATGATGAAGGGAAGGGGGGGGGTATGGGGGCAGGGCTTGCGACCCGGCTGGCCCGGAGCCGGGAAAAAAAAAAAAGAGAACACGCTGAGACGCCGCCCCCTATGAGAATGGCCCCGCCTTAGGCACGTGCCTACGAGTGCCTAATGGGAAATACGGCCCTGAGGGAACACAGGTGTTTTCTTGCTCATTTTGGTTTGAGGGTGGAAGCACACTGTCATGCATCAAAAATGGAGCGTTTTTGATGCATGACAGTCATGCGAGTGCTGGGCGTTTTTTGCTTGAGTGTGGTGCGAGTGTGCATGGCTTTATGCATGACAGTGTGGTGCAAGTGAGGAGCGAGAGTCAGCGTGTGGTGCAAATCAGTGTGCTGCTGTCCGCGGTCCTGAAGTTTGCTCGGCTGGATTTGTCAGCATGCTGAGAAATCCCTCCGAACAAACTTCAGCACCGAGGACAACACTGACTGTCAACTCAGCGCTGACTCCAGCCCCGCTAACGGCATTTACCTGCTAATTCAAACACCGCTGCTGTCATAGCAGCAGTGTTTGAAATTGCTGGGTTGCTGGCTCAGTAACGAATCAGTTTTCACCACTGTGAAAGCAGCGGTGAAGGCTGATTGGTTAAATCAGCTGGTAAATGGTGTCCATGGTGTTGAAGATAAACCTTCAGCACCATAGAAAGCATGGTCTTTCAAACATCAGTGGTGTTTGAATTTTCCAATACATGCTGTCCATAGTGTTGAAGTTTTATCGGCTGGATTTCTCCAGCCGCTAACACTTCAGCACCATAGACCGGAAAATATTCAGCACCATGGACACTATTTACCGGCCGATTTAACCGATCAGCTTTCACCGCTGCTGTCACAGCGGTGAAAGCTGATTGGTTACTGTGCCAGCAACTCGGCAATTTCAAACACTGCTGCTTTGACAGCAGCGGTGTTTGCCGACATTGTAAGATAGCACACGCGTGCGACTATCGCATAGTGTGCTGTATGGGTGCGAGATTTTCTCACACCCATATACTTACAATGGGCACTCGCGTGATGAAATTGCGTTCAATCGTAGCATGCTGCAAATGAACTCGCATTTCACTCGCAATGCAAGTTCAGTGCGTGGAAAACACACTGATATGACCAGAATCATTTAATGATACTGGTCCGAGTGCAATGCGAGTTTTTCTCGTATTGCACTTTCGTGACTTTCACGTCCGTGTGCCTCCACTCTAAGGAAGGTTTTCCTAATCTTACCGGAAGGTATATAATCTTGTCTGTGGCTCTATGAGCTCCTGTATGGATGCTTACATTCTATGAGGCATACATTATGCCTGATATAACCTTCCCCAATCTATTCTAGAATAAAAATGCAGGTTCACACACGTGGTGCATGGTGCTTAAATGCTGGATGAGAATCTATTGAGAAGTATGATATATTTGTAACATTTCTTGTCATTTTTTAACACTGACCTTGTTAATCAAGGCCCAACCCTGTAAAAAATATTTGCCCTTGATACATTGTGCAACATAAGCATAAAAAGTATAATTTATGTCTTCTATTTTTTCCACAGGCATCCCGTTATGAGAAAATGGTCTCAAAGTAACAATTGTCTCCTAATGAAAATGAATATAGAGCACATCTATGTAACAGACTGTTATGGAGGAGTGTACAGCCTTCCCCTGGAAGATTACTACAAACTGAATCCTAAATGACCAGTGTTTTTCACTGTTACATAGCATGACCATACCCATAACAGTTTACGACACCATCAGACGGCCACCTACTTACCAAGTGTTATTGCATTGAAGCAGTCACTGCCTGTCTCACTGTAAATGTGTATTCGGAGGGTACATTTGTTCTTAAGTATTTTGTCCATTGTGCGAAAACTTTGGAATTTTAACATGAACTAAACTAGTATTTATGATACCAGGGATAATTTTTCTAACAAAGAAAAGATGATTCTAGCAAATTTTGTCTGTTTTGGCCAATCAGCTAAAAATTCTGCACACAAAGTCTGGGGAAGTGGATTTGTGTAATCATCTATCTGCCGTTTTTCTGCAGTCGTTGCCTTGCTGGCCAAATCTCAAAAATAAATGCACAGCGAAAGGGCAGGTGTTGGTAGGTATAAGAGTTTTACAGGAGGGCTCGTTTTTGTACCTTTTAGATAAATTATCTATCCAACCGGACATCAGTGAGTCAGTAACATTTTATCTATGGCTACCCAGGGTATGTGTAGCATTGAATCAAATCATCAAATATGCATTTCCTGGCAAATACACCAGACCAAAAATGCAATTCATTTTTGCAAGCGTTTTTTCATGCATTTGGGGTAGCAAAAGTTTGCAATAATTGACAAGCTGTAGATTTATTTCTGCACCAAATCTTCAAGGTGAAAAAAAAACCGTGCACAAAAGTTCAGTATTCTCATTGACTATTTTGGCACAAGGATCTGAATGTAGTTTTGTGACAAAACTGCACTAAAAACACATTAAAAAAACACAATAAAACGCCTAAAAGGGTTATTTGGTTTAGAATGACAAGTCTGCAGTCATTCTATATGACTGCAGCAGGGGTGGGCTGGTGCACCTGGCTCAGGGAGGCATTCTCTCCTTGTCACCCCTAGGTGAGGAACGGGGGGTTGTGCTAGCAGTGTTTGGCGAGGTGAGGAGCGGGGGGGTTGCTGGCAGTGTTTGGCGAGGCGAGGAGCGGGAGGGGTGCTACTGAGGTAGTGAAGTTCGGCGAGGTGAAGAGCGGGGAGGGGGGGCTGACACACTCACCAGTCTGTTGCCCGCCGCCTGGCCAGCTGCTGTGAGATGAGCGGCTGCGGCAGAGCAGATCCCGGACCGGCCCATTTTAGAATGGGGGTGGCCCTGGATGACCCACCTGCCTGCCACCTGAGCCAGTCAGCCCCTGGACTGCAGGTTTGTAGATCCTCACATCCTCAGTGTCAGCACCGGGAATGGCAGTCATGTGACCACAAATATGTGATATGCATAACCCCGTCCAGAAATTGTCTAGACAGTTTCTGGCGCGCTCAGTGCAAGTGTATTGCTTGAGTCTGCAAACAGTTTTGTCGGATTCTGGCTGCGATTATGCATGTCACATACTTGTGATCACATGACCGCCATTCCCAGCACTGACACCAAATAATCCTCACATATCACAGTGCATGCAGTGTGATGAATCACATGACTGCAGTCATATAGAGTGACTGCAGATGAGCCATTTTGTACCAGACAACCCTTGAATCTGTAGATACAAAGCTTAGATTTTCAGTTCTGTTTATAATTTAGTTTATTTTAGATAAATTGGTTGCTGAATCTGCAGTGAAAATATTACTGTCCTACAACTTTACTAATAGGAACTAAACACAACTGCATAAAAATCAAATATTCTAAAATGAAATGTTCTCACATATGGGGCAGAAGATTTAATGGAAATCGGTCATAAAACTGCAATTCTTTTAAACATAAGAACAATATTTTCTTGAAAGGGAACCTATCAGATGATCCATTCTGCCCAAACCACAAATACAGCCAGATATCATTATCTGAAAACCTCCGAAGTTTCAGAGAATATATACTGTACTTTGAGTATCCGGCCAAGGACCATAGCGGGAGGCCAGACGTGTGGTGGTGTCCTCGGCTGGCTCTTCCCAATGTTGACAAGAGAGAACTCTGTCAATCAGCTGCAGTAATGCTGTTAAGGGTGGAGGCACACTGGCGTGAGAATCGCACGAGTGCAATGCGAGAAAAACTCGCATTGCACTCGGACCAGTATTAATAAATCTTTCTGGTCATCTTTGTGCGTTTTCAATGCACTGTACTCGCGCATTGCGAGTCAAATGTGAGTTAAATTGCAGCATGCTGCGATTGAGCGCGATTTTCTCCTGCGAGGGGCCAATGAAAGTATACTGTATGGGTGAGATAAAATCTCGCACCCATACACACACTGTGCAATTTAGTAGCATGTTTTTTGCCATGCTGCTGAATGTTAGACTAGACAGTAATGCTAGATACATATATAGATGTATAGAGCGATTGGTAGTTATAATAGCAAGATCGGGTTTAATGCTGCTATCAAAGCTGCAGTGTTTGAATTTGCTAGGTTGCCGGCAGATCAGCAAATTGGGTTTACCGCTGCTTTGACAGCAGTGGTGTTTGAATTTGCCAGGTTGCTGGCAGATCAGCGAGTCGGGTTTACCAGTCGGGTTTTTGAATTTGCTGGGTTCCGATTAGCCAATGCAGCTGCATTGTGGTGTCAAAGCAACGGTAAACCCGATTGGCTGATCTGCCGGCAACCCGGCAAATTCAAACACCGCTGCCTTGACACAGCAGTAAACCCGATCTTGCTATTATAACTACTGATCACTCTATACATCTATATATCTATCTGTCATTACTGTCTAGTCTAAAGGCCCCATCACACCAGGCGACGGGGCTGGGGATGTCGGTGGCGACTGGCGGGTGCCGCACGTTTTTGGCGCCCCGCTAGCGTTGCCGTCCCCCGTTTACATGGGGCAACACCTCCAGCCCTGCGCCGGCGAGCTCTCAGGCGGCATCACCGCCGGGGTGTCTGGAAACCCCAGCGGCGATGCAGGACAATGGGAGCCTATGGCTCCCATCGCCTGACAGGTTGCTGGCGCCCGGTTACATGGGGCGATGTATGCACATCGCCCCATGATGGTCACCTGGTTTCAGAGCACTGCTCTGAAACCAGGCGACTGCCCAGCACCGCTGTCATCGCCCCTTTACATGAGGTGATGTAAGGGCGATGTCGCCGCCAATAGGCCACGCCCCCATGTCGCCTCTGTAATGGGCGACGATGTCGCCCCGTGTGACGGGGGCTTAACTTTCAGCAGCATGGCAAAAACCATGCTACTAAATCGCACCACACTTGCATGAACACGCATGCTTACACACACAACAGGCACAGCCATACGGACAGCACTTGCATGACTCCGTTTTTGATGCATGATAGTGTGCCTCCTATCTAAGAGCCGTCCAGGGGCAGCACTGGAATATTCTGATCTCTGGCTGAAACATCACAGAGAATCAGAGAATAATATATCTGACTGCAGTTGAGCAGCCAGGCTGCATTTAATTATGCCCCAGTTTGGGAAGCATGAATCTCCTAACAGGTTCCAATTTAAGAGACTCATCAACTAGAAAAATGTAATGCTCAAAAAGACAATACTAATACATATTTAGATACTTTATAAAGGTATCACTTTTAGAATATTTTTTTTGTTTTTGGGCATAAAAGTATGTTTATATAAGAACCCAATAAAAATAAAAAAAACTGCAGTAGCGCAGTTCTAGCGAATTCTGCGCCCCTCTTCCCGGAAAGTGATGTGATTTGTGTCATCGTACCGACTGTCAGTCAATGAATGACCGACCTTTGGCAGCAGCTCACCAGTATCCAAGTCACTTTCAAGGTACAGCGGAGCCATATCGTTGGAACACATCTGCAGCAGGAAGTGATTAAATACTGCTTTTATAATGTAGATATGAACAAAAGCTTATAATGAATGTCCAATCCATAGGATAAAATATAGAAAGTCTTTTATCAATATGCCCTTACTCATAGGAAGTTCAGTCCATCCTATGAGTAAGGGCATTTTTTTAATGCCAGACAGTGGTGGACATAGCATTGGTGCAGCCTGTGCAGCCGCACAGGGGCCCAAGAGCTAAGGGGGGACTATCTCTGCCTCCATAGCAGCGGGAATTGTGCATTTTGATGGGCTTTTGAGTGAGCAAAGGGCCCATATATTGTTCTTGCACAGGGGCCCTTTTCTGTCTGTGTCCTTCACTGTGCCCAGTACCCACTTACAGAAATTATCTGCATAGTTTTCAATAGATGAATGATCATTACTACATAAAAGAGGAGCAAAAAAGTTTCAGTTCACTCCTGCTCTCTCCACCAGACTCAATGCAAACCAATGTCTGTCAACGTCCATATTGTTACGTGGGAAATCGGATCTGTCAGTGTTATAGCTTCCATTAGGAACATAATCACTGATGTCAGTATGAACAAAACTTAGCTCTCTTAGGTCATCCAATAAGCAAAGTATTGACAAAAGAAGAGTTAATAAATGACACTTTTCAGACTATATTTGTGAGATGATAGAACTTTCCAAAGCAAATGAATGAATGTATATAACACATATGAATGTAATATGATTTTGATATACATAGGTATCATACAAGCTTTGTTCAGTCTAATACTTAGTGATCAGCATACAGTATTCAAGATACCTAACAAGTGCTGAAGGGCAAGTGGAAATTAACATACAAAACCAAACAGAGCACCAAAAATTTATACTAGAATACTACTGTCTACACCTTTTATTGGCCAATATATACTGTCGCAAGGAGGAGAAATTAAGATTCTAGCAAAACCAGTCTGTTTTCTCTTTAAAACCAACTTGTTACTTGTTCTATCTGCTGCATCTTTGTATGGTACAGGGACACTAAGCTGACAAGTATATGGTTTTGTGGGGGAAGATTGAGTATGCAGTAACTTTAAATGTTTGCTCCCAGTGAGTCCAGTGGGCGACCCTACAAGATGACTATACTCACAAAAATAAGTCTGTTAATAAATGTGTGAGCCTGTCAATAAGTTAAAAAAGCAAACTACAAGTTCTACTGAATCAGTTCCCACAAAATCTATATATCAACATGTTGGATAAGGTGAGGTCCACAAATACAGCAACATATAACCCTAAGACAAGCTCAAGTCACAAAATCAAGTTCTGCACACAAGGTGTTAACAAGGGTGAATGTAGTAAATGCCTACCTATATCTTTTGGGAAAAGTGAGTCCATAAATCCACCTGTACCTTGAATTAAGCAATCCAATGCTCAATAATGGTTTTTCCCATTTGCAGATTAGCACAAGTTGCTCTGAACGTGCCAAGGAACTTCCTATACTTCTGCCTCATGCAACTTAATTCTACTGTACTTAAAGGGAACCAACCACCCCCAATGACCCCCCCGGCTATTAATATGGCTCCCTACACCCAGCACATACATGTGCTGCAATGTTTTTTGCTAAAAAAACTGGTTTTTAAAAGTAAAGATAATGCTTTATAAAGTTTCAAACGAAGGGACGGTTGGGCGTTACTTACATGTGGTTAAAGCCGATTTGCAGCTGCCACTCATTCTCCTCTCTCCCCTCACAGCCGTAACGGCCAGCCCTTTTTGCAGCGTCACAGCCTGGTGCACGGGCTCGCATGCCCGTGCACACGTCATCAGCTACAGCCGGGTAGCAAGCGCGCGCTCTGACTTCCACAGCCGAGCGCAGGAAGTCAGAGGCGCGCTCGCTACCCGGCTGTAGCTGATGACGTGTGCACGGGCATGCGAGCCCGTGCACCAGGCTGTGACGCTGCAAAAAGGGCTGGCCGTTACTGCTGCGAGCCGAGAGAGGAGAATGAGTGGCAGCTGCAAATCGGCTTTAGCCACATGTAAGTAACGTCCCAACCGTCCCTTCGTTTGAAACTTTATAAAGCATTATCTTTACTTTTAAAAAGCATTTTTTTTAGCAAAAAACATTGCAGCACATGTATGTGCTGGGTGTAGGGAGCCATATTAATAGTCCGGGGGGGGTCATTGGGGGTGGTTGGTTCCCTTTAATTGTGCAGTCTAGCCAGAGAGTTGTCAGATAAAGAGGACCTGTCACCCCCTGGTGCTTTCCAAACTGAAAGCACCCCTGAATGCAGCGTGTCTGCTGCATTTAGGGAAGGGGTCCCCCATGTCTCTAGCCACCCCCCTGTAAGTTGTACAAAACACTTCATCAAGTGTACAGTTAACACGTCCAGAGGGACTTACTCAGTAGTGAGTCGTCTCTACTCCCTAGTGTCTTCCCCGCCTCCAGCCTTCTCTGTGCCACCTCCAGCCCCCTCAGTAACGTCTCCTATATGTGTCTCCCCTCCTCGGCCACTCAGTGCTTCTCTGCATCTGAAGTCACGCAGACGCAGAGCAAGCAATGGGCTAGCCCGGGTTCCGGTAGCTGAAACGCCTCCTGCTGGTGACGTCAGCGCCGGAGCCCAACCTGATCCAGTTTATGTATGTACAGCAGGGTGGACTCCAGTGCTGACATCACTGGCAGGAGGTGTTTCAGCTGCCGAGAACTGGTCTAGCCCTTTGCTTGCTCTGCGTCTGCGTGAGTGCAGCACTGAGCGGCCGAGGAGGGGAGACACATAAAGGAGGCGTTACTGAGGGGGCTGGAGGCGGCACAGAGAGGGCTGGAGGCGGGAAGGATACCAGGGAGCAGTGAGGACTCATTACTAAGTCCCTCCGGACTCCTTATCTGTACACTTTATAAATGGTTTTGTACAACTTACAGGGGGCTAGAGACATGGGAGATCCCTTCCCTGAATGCAGCATACATGCTGCATTCAGGGGTGCTGTCAGTTTTTAAAGCACCAAGGGGGTGACAGGTCCTTTTTAAACTAGAGAAGGTGCCAGGTAGGAATAGAGCAGAGAGAGCAGAGGCTCGCGAAGGGCTCTGTCATGTCATAGGGAGCAGAAAGTACACACCAGAAAATTACTATGATTAAACACACTACCATACCATTCTATACTTCTCCCATTGAGAAAAAAAAGATTACATAATTCATGTGCTTTTTTAGGGACTCCCCCAAAAATGCAGTCAACTACATTGATTTGTACATCCATAAAAAAAACACTTATGCAATGTAAACTTGTCAAAACATACTCAAAAGAACACTTTTTTTGTCTACCTTTCCCATTTTAGTTTTTTAATAAACTGCCATATAAATCTTAACATCCCTGGCGGTATGATTTTGTCTGGAATTTTATGCTAAAAGCGGTACCATTTTTTTGCATGGAAATTTTGTGTTATGTATTGTAGGCAGGACAGTGATGACAGTGTAGGATGAGCAAATGTCAAATCTGAGGTGATACAGTGTAATCTGACAGGATTACACTGTATCACCTGACTTTATTTGTGTACTGTCACTTTTAGACTTTTTTTTTACATTTACATTTAAATCTCCCGCCCAGTTCCGCCTCCCATGAGCCCCTGCAGCTCACAGAGACGGAACCAGGAAGTGAGAAGGGGCTCGCACCGGCTCTCGCCGGCGATCACAGCAGGGACATCGCTGGATCACCGGGGAGATGGTAAGAAACTCCACTGCGCCCGCTCTGCAATTTGCCCCGAGCGTGACTCGGGGTTACCGCTTCTGGCAGCGAAAATTAACCCGAGTCACGCTCGGGAATATCGCCAGGGAGGTTAATACAGAAGGTTTTATTTTTGCAATTCAGGCGTATTCACTGTATAAATGTGAATGTAGTCACACTGCAGATACTCTATTTTATTGAAAAATCTCACCTTGTCTACATCATGTAATGTATGGTAAATAACAAAATAGATAAAAAATAGTGAGTCCAAAAAATGTAACACTTAGCCTTTCTGAATGCATTTCTAAAGCCTCTGGCGCTTGTTCTACCCACTGTATCACGTTCAATGAAAGGAGCTGTTGTCCTTTGGTACTTTAATTAATCTGCAGAATTAGAATCAGATTTCTGAATAATGCCCTCTTCAATGACTCCACATACGTAAGCCATCTGGTGTACACTGGTTCTCCAACTATATTCTGTTAGGATACTTTCACAAACAATAGCCCACAATTTAAAAGTATGGGCTGGGTGTGTGGAAAAAGTCCATAAATCCGGACTACAGGGGTGCAACTGAGGATTTGGCACAATTTGCATCATGTTTTTTGTATGACAATTTGTTACCTACAAATAAAATCATTTAATCAAGTACACATGTCTAAGTATTTAGATTTTATATAGATCAAAAGTCTTTTTGGGGTAAAATCAAATAAAATTCTAGGAGACAGGTGACTGCCACAATCATACATTTATGGGATGCTTATAGTAAAATAACAATCAGGGCACCAATAAGACTCCTTACATCTGCCAGCTTCCAAAAAATCTGCCTTAAAGTGTACATAGAGCTTCATGTTTATTTTATTTTTTATTTAATATCTAGTCCCTTCCTAATGTTGAGGGGTTGGCACGAGGGCTGTGTAGTGTGCGGAGCAGCTCTGGGCTTGCGGTGCGCACCCCGGTTGGCGCCCCACTGCCACACTTCAGTTCACAATCGTCTTCATTGAGGGCCAAGGCAGACAATGAGTTAGTGATGCTCAAAAACTGTTCTTTACTTAGTCTCATGAAACACGGGCACAAGGCTTAAACATTACTTTCTTAGGGGTAATCACAATAACTGACTTTGGTGCAGACTGCTCCCGCCTTTCCGGTACCTCTAGGCTCTTGCCCACTCCGGTCAGCACCATGGTATTCCACTGCAAATTCATTTAGTCTCTACTGGCTCCAGCCCAACTCTTCCTGTGGGGATCCGCTCCAGAGTACAGTTATGGCCACATTTTAGACAAACATTCCTTTACTCCCAGCTGTCACACGCTTAGATTGTGCTGACTTTGCTGGATGCTGCTGTGTGTGTTGTATCTGCATTTCTTCAAGAACTGCATGAGGTACCGTTGTGAAGGTCTTAATCCTGACTTACCTCCTGTATTATTCTCCATAGCTGCACTCACTATTATGCTTAGCTGCTGACTACGGCGGGGTCAGGAACATAATGATAAGACTCAAGTTGCCTAGGAAGTTGGTACCCATGAGGGGAGACAGGGTCGGTAGCCTAGCTAAAGTGGCAGCAGGGCCACACACACACAGCGCAGGAGTAGGAAGCCAAGGACCCAGACAGGGTGGGAAGCAACCCGGCCCCGGTACAGACTTTGTGGACAGTACTCTGCTGAATGTCATCTATAGTAAAGACTTGGAAAACTAGAAAACCGTGAGACTGTGTAATCCTTGCGCTTGAGTCCTACTCTCCCTCACAAACTGTCATCATCACTACTGCCCCGGGGACCAGGCTCTGCCCGTGGAGAGCCGTTACATCACAGGCTGCCATCCATCATCCCCGGAGGTTCTGCAGCAGCCGTGGTCACCCTGACCACATACCCCCTATTACTTGTGGGCTCAGGACACGGTCCAGACCAAGACCACCGTGATAACCCCCGTGATACCCCGGTCCGGTACCGAGTACCCCGACTCAGTGTGCTCCACATACCTATCCCTGCTGAGGACACTATTCCCGATGAACCCATGCAGTTGGGGGCAGTAGGTTCTCGTGTTAAACCTCCTGTGGCTACTGTTCACCAAGTGGGCAAGCCTTGTTTTTTCTGTGACAAATCGGACCATTTTATTAAGGTTTGTCCACTTCGCTCCAAAGCAACCTTACAGTCTCAGAAGCAGCCTACCACGGGTCGTTCGGAAGGAGACGACCAGAGGGTTTATATTTCCTTTCTTGCTAAGTCTCCGTTCACACTGTCTGCCAGGGTGGTGGTAGATGGGAAAACCGACACTGTGCCGATAATGATCGATAGCGGAGCGGGGGTCAATTTGATGGATTCTCGCTTTGCTCAGGCTTATGGTCTCACCAGCAGTGCTTTAGTGAGACCCATTCCCATCGCCTCGATCGACTCAGTTCCACTCAGCCAGAAGATCCTCTCCCAAGTGGTGCGTAATGTGACCTTGAGCATAAGAACTCTCCACCAGGAGGTTCTGTCCTGTCACCTCTTGGAGAACCTGCCCACACCCATTGTATTAGGCCTTCCGTGGATGGGGAAACACAACCCGGTGATTGACTGACAGGCCAGAAAAGTTGTAACTTGGGGGGCTTTCTATCTGAGCAATTGCCTGCCTACACCTATTTCTACCGTACTGGTTGGTCCAACTCCTACCCCTCTACCAGAAGTGGTTAGGAGCAAGCCCGGAAAAGGGGGTGGAATCCGAACTACGCCTCAGCTTCATGGTGGGTCTATGCGTCGTTCCAGGAGGAGGGGACGGACAGTGGTTCCTAGTGTGCACTCCAGGGGAGGGAGCCCTGGGCACCGGGGGGACACTGCTGTTGCTTGCCATCCTGGATGTGTGCCCTCTGACTGTGACCGCAGACTTGGAAATAAACATGCAGGTCCAGACCTGGGAGTGAACGAGTATGTGTGGGTCTTGTCCAAACATGTCAGGTGGAGGTGTGCTGCTGGGGGTCCTAGTTCCGGGGTTATAAGACCATTTTGGATTTTGGCCATTTGCAACAATGTGCTGTTGACCAGCTTGACCTACCCTCAGTTTTGGCGACTCGTAACATCTTTCATGTTTTGTCACTCAGGAGATGTGGATTTCCTTCAGAGGTGTCTGTTGTCGAGTCCTTAGGCCCCTCTTAAAAGAGGGGGTACTGTCACATGCTTAGATTGCGCTGACTTTGCTGGATGCTTTTGTGTGTGTTGTGTCTGCATTTCTTCAAGAGTTGCATGAGGTATGGTTGTGAAGGTCTAGATCCTGACTTACCTCCTGTATTATACTCCAGAGCTGCACTCAATATTATGCTCAGCTGCTGGTTGATGTG
Organism: Allobates femoralis; assembly: GCA_033576535.1. Lineage (NCBI taxonomy): Eukaryota > Metazoa > Chordata > Amphibia > Anura > Aromobatidae > Allobates > Allobates femoralis. The sequence continues at coordinate 465,803,649 of JARQOC010000002.1, read as the reverse complement.
AGGCTTGGGTGTGCCTCACCTGGAATCCCCTCCCCCTGGCTTTAAATAGCATTCCCCCTCCTCTGTCATACACTGCTGATTGTTATTTACTCTTGGTCTTTGTGCTGTGCTGACGCTTTGTTGCTGTGCTGAAGTCCTTGCTTTGGGAGTAGCTGTGTTTCCCGATCTGTGGGTGGAGGTAGGGGCCCTCAGCCTAGGGCTAATTAGGAGCTCAGGAAAACAGGGTGGAGAGACGGACCTCCTCACCATCAGAGGTACTTCCGAGAGCAGGGTGAGCCAGGGATCCCCAGTGTAAGGGTCAGATTAGCTCCCCCTGAATCCCCTCGCCCCTCTCACCAGTTACCTGATTCCCTCACCTCCTTAGCGTGACACCAGCACTCTGTTGACCTCTTCGCCCATGTCTATGCTGAAGTTCACTACACATGTATCGAAGGAATCAGTCGCTTTCCATGAAGCCTTCCATGAAGAGGGCCAATGCAGTACCCTAGGCCACTTACAACTAACATGCAGCAGTTGACAGGGGGATTGATTCCTAAGACCATCCCTCCCCAAAATGATCACTCGCAAAAAAAATGCTCTGTACCATGCTGCTCAGTACACAGAAGCTCACACATATCGGTGTATAGGCTCAGCAGTAAGAGTAAAAACCTGCACCCCACATACCACTGCTAGAAGGAATAACCATAAGAAAAAGGTTACATAGTTGACTGAGCGTATAATAAAATATACACTGACCATAGAGCTTATGAACTGAATATTTCATCAGTGTCTTTACATGAAAATATTGAGGGGATTCTGCTGGTTTTTTACAAAGTTGTGTAAAATTGTTCAGGTATTTTTACTCCAGTCCCAGCTAGGTTTCCAAATATTCAGAACTTGATCTGGTCAGGGTGTGGATACCTCCACCTGCATAAACGTACACCATTTTGTGGAGGTAAATTTTGCCAGAAATGTACTAATTAACAGTTATAAGATGAGTCTAATTAATCCATTGAAAGTAGCAGGGACAGGACGCTACCAAGTTCCTATTGGGGTAGGGAGACCATGACAGAGCTGATCAGTGTAGTGCTTTGCCTGTTCTCCCAGCCTCATACATCTCAGTAAACATTATGCAACCATCATATCATTGTACTGCAGAAAATCACAGCATGTATTTCTATCTGCTTGATGAAATGATTGCTATTTCAAGCCAGAACACCCGTCACATCACATAGGAAGGTATATCAGGGGCTGGATTGTTGTGTGAGCATCGGGCTAGCTGCCACACCCCCTCCCCATACAGAAGTGTGAGGGCGCTGGAATGTAGGATGATTCTGCAGCTACCAGCATCCATGCCCCCAACACACCTCCTAATCTCTGCTGCTGCATAAAGCTGTCAGGCTAAAATTCTACGTCCCACGAGGGAGGGGTGAGAGCAAAAGAGCAGGTATGATTTTATTGAATTATAAGTAATCTATAAATCCTGGAACTGTAGTGTACAACTCTGCCTTATTATGTAGGAGGACAGGGACAGTAGTAAAAGGTTTTCTCTCCCTGGAGTTCCCCTTTAAAGGATTAGAATAAATGCTTCCCATTTCCTGGCAGTCTGCCTATTTTGACCAACACTATCCATCCAAGAGGTGGTGAGTGGCACCTTTCACTGACTGCAGGGACAGCATCACGGTACATGCCCATTCCACAACTCAATTGTGCCCTGCTCCCCACAGCTCCAATGTGCCCTGCTCTCCACAGCTCACATGTGCCTTGCCCTGCTCAGCTCCAATGTACCCTGACCTGCTCTCCACAGCTCCAATGTGCCCTGCTCTCCACAGCTCACATGTGCCTTGCCCTGCTCAGCTCCAATGTACCCTGACCTGCTCTCCACAGCTCCAATGTGCCCTGCTCTCCACAGCTCACATGTGCCGTGCCCTGCCCAGCTCCAATGTACCCTTACCTGCTCTCCACATCTCCAGTGTGCCCAGTGCTGCTCTCCACAGCTCCAGTGTGTCCTGCCCTGCTCTCCACAGCTCCAGTGTGCCCAGTACTGCTCTCCACAGCTCCAGTGTTTCCTGCCCTGCTCTCCACAGCCCCAGTGTTTCCTGCCCTGCTCTCCACAGCTCCAGTGTGCCCAGTACTGCTCTCCACAGCTCCAGTGTTTCCTGCCCTGCTCTCCACAGCTCCAGTGTGCCCAGTGCTGCTCTCCACAGCTCCAGTGTTTCCTGCCCTGCTCTCCACAGCCCCAGTGTTTCCTGCCCTGCTCTCCACAGCTCCAGTGTGCCCAGTGCTGCTCTCCACAGCCCCAGTGTTTCCTGCCCTGCTCTCCACAGCTCCAGTGTTTCCTGCCCTGCTCTCCACAGCTCCAGTGTGCCCAGTGCTGCTCTCCACAGCTCCAGTGTTTCCTGCCCTGCTCTCCACAGCCCCAGTGTTTCCTGCCCTGCTCTCCACAGCCCCAGTGTTTCCTGCCCTGCTCTCCACAGCGCCAGTGTTTCCTGCCCTGCTCTCCACAGCGCCAGTGTTTCCTGCCCTGCTCTCCACAGCTCCAGTGTGCCCAGTGCTGCTCTCCACAGCCCCAGTGTTTCCTGCCCTGCTCTCCACAGCTCCAGTGTTTCCTGCCCTGCTCTCCACAGCCCCAGTGTTTCCTGCCCTGCTCTCCACAGCTCCAGTGTGCCCAGTACTGCTCTCCACAGCTCCAGTGTTTCCTGCCCTGCTCTCCACAGCTCCAGTGTGCCCAGTGCTGCTCTCCACAGCTCCAGTGTTTTCTGCCCTGCTCTCCACAGCCCCAGTGTTTCCTGCCCTGCTCTCCACAGCTCCAGTGTGCCCAGTGATGCTCTCCACAGCTCCAGTGTTTCCTGCCCTGCTCTCCACAGCTCCAGTGGGCCCAGTGCTGCTCTCCACAGCCCCAGTGTGCCCAGTGCTGCTCTCCACAGCCCCAGTGTGCCCAGTGCTGCTCTCCACAGCTCCAGTGTGCCCAGTGCTGCTCTCCACAGCCCCAGTGTGCCCAGTGCTGCTCTCCACAGCTCCAGTGTTTCCTGCCCTGCTCTCCACAGCTCCAGTGGGCCCAGTGCTGCTCTCCACAGCCCCAGTGTGCCCAGTGCTGCTCTCCACAGCTCCAGTGTGCCCAGTGCTGCTCTCCACAGCTCCAGTGTTTCCTGCCCTGCTCTCCACAGCTCCAGTGGGCCCAGTGCTGCTCTCCACAGCCCCAGTGTGCCCAGTGCTGCTCTCCACAGCCCCAGTGTGCCCAGTGCTGCTCTCCACAGCCCCAGTGTGCCCAGTGCTGCTCTCCACAGCTCCAGTGTGCCCAGTGCTGCTCTCCACAGCCCCAGTGTGCCCAGTGCTGCTCTCCACAGCCCCAGTGTGCCCAGTGCTGCTCTCCACAGCCCCAGTGTGCCCAGTGCTGCTCTCCATAGATCGTGTGCTCAGTCATGCACACACAGTTCCAGTGTGCCCTGCTCCCTGCCTACAAGCTCGGCCTCAGCATCCCTCCTCTCTGGTCCATGGCCATAGCAGTACATAGGACAGATGCCACCTTATGGAGAAGCAGGGCAGCGCTCAGCCTGTGCATCAGGGAAGAGGAAAGGGAGGAGTCGTGACTGGAGGGGAAGCAGTGAGGAGGAGGGGAGACTTGTACTGAGTGATCACAACACTGTCACAAGGAGCAACCTGTACCGGGACACGGCCAGTGAGATCCACACGGCAGGTGCCCTGTTCTGCCCATGCCAACTCGGCTGCAGTAACTAGAGTACCAGGGTCCATGCCCTGCTGTGTTCCCAGGTGCTGAGTGTCAGGGGCACAGGAGAGGATGTGGCTGTGTGCGCTCTCCCTGCTGTGTGCCCTGTGCCCCGGCTCCTCCAGCCGCTCTCTGGAGTGGTTCACCGCCCTGGTGCGCACAGAACACACGGAGCCCCTGACCAACAGCACCGTGCTGGGCACCACCGAGAGCGGCCGCTACGGGGACAGCTCCCCCAAGGAGAGCGTCCAAGGCTTGGTGGGCTTCCCCCGGGATCCCGGCAGCTGGAGGGCTGTCACCCTGACGTGCAGTACACTGTGCCTGGCATGAGTGCCAGGGCCATGCTGGAGGGAGAGCCATGGATAGCCCTGGTGTCCAGAGGAGGCTGCACATTCAAAGACAAAGTGGTGAACGCTGCCAACAGGAAGGCATCAGCTGTGGTGATCTACAATGAAGCCAAGAACGGCAATGGCACGGTGCCTATGGCACATTTAGGTAAGTGGTGGTATGCCCTCTGCTATCACACCCATGGGGGCTGAAGGAATGCACTGGGTGTGATCTGTCACTGGAACCAGTGGTGCCCCTTACAGTGCATGTTGTGGGTGTCCTCACAGGTAATGTGTAACTTATGATGACCCCTTTAAGACACGCAAAACATGCACTGTAATTAGTGGTGCCCTCTAACACCTCACCAGTGATGGCACCCTTAACATGTACTATATGTAGTAGTGCCTTCTTACACCTCATCTGTGATGTCACCCACAACATGTACTATATATTGTGGTGCCCTCTAACACCTCACCAGTGATGCCACCCACAACATGTACTATATATTGTGGTGCCCTCTAACACCTCACCAGTGATGCCACCCACAACATGTACTATATATTGTGGTGCCCTCTAACACCTCACCTGTGATGCCACCCACAACATGTACTATATATTGTGGTGCCCTCTTACACCTCACCTGTGATGCCACCCACAACATGTATTATATATTGTGGTGCCCTCTTACACCTCACCTGTGATGCCACCCACAACATGTATTATATCTAGTTGTGCCCTTTTACACCTCACCTGCGATGTCACCCGCAACATGTACTATCTTGTGATACCCTCTTACACCTCACCTGTGATGCCACCCACAAAATGTACAATATTTTGTGGTGCCCTCTTAAACCTCAATTGTGATGCCACCCTCAACATCTAGTATATCTAGTGGTGCCCTCTTACACCGCAACGGTAATGTCAACCAAAATATGCACTGCCACTATTGCCCTCATACTCCTTCCCCATGATGTCACCCACAATATGCATGTTATGGGAGCACCAGTATGATCTGCTCTCTGGTTTATCTGGTCAGAATATTCTTTAAATATCTATAATGTTACTTTTAAGAACTGTCAGGGGTTATATGTATATGTAATCCTCTACTGTACTGTTAAACCATGTTGAGTATTTGGTGAGTTTTTTTTATTCAATATTTGTAAGGGTGTTTATTATTGTTGTTGTTGTTATTTTATTTTTTTTCTTTATATAGCACCATTGGGTTCCATGGCGCTTTACATTTTACATTGCATTGTACTAAGCATTTAGTGGTCCCATTGGGGCTTGCAAAACAGGCTTCGGACATACGGGGCCATTGATTTTAATGGTGCAGACGGAGTCAGTGTGCTATGTTGTGCACAATTTTTGGAAGTGTATGTTTAATACAGGCAGACACGAGAATACAGAACTCTGTAGGCTGCGTAGTCTCTCATTGGTCCACTCATGGTTTAATTTACCAATACTGATGTAAAAACTCACCAGATCCTCAAAGTGTGCATGTGTCCTTTGGGTTTTGTGCTTATATCATCTTTTTGATGTTGGCGATTTGAAGCTGAGGACACCTCAGGAAGATGCTGGTGGTATATTTCACTGAAGCATCTGCTCTCACAACCTCATTGAGGTCTTTTGTGGCTGTTTAGCTGACGCCGCTTTTTTTTAATCCAATATATAACATACCGGCGGCTTCCAGGATACCAGAAGAATGGTGAAGGTCACTTCTTTTTAGCTGAAGAATGACCGCTTCACTGTTGAAGCCATTGATTGGCTGTGGCAATCAGATGGGTAGACAAAAAGTAATCAGATCAATGGGGTCCACTGGAGCGGTGGCACGGGGCTGGATGGTGGGGAAAGGCTTCTTTATTTTATATAATTTCTTAAATTTGGTTGAAATTTTTCCAATCTCGAAAACCTTTTAAAGGATTTGTTCAACAACTGAATTTGTTAAGAACATGTTAACACTTGTATAACACACCATCAGGAATCTACTCACTTTACTGATCCACTAAAGCTTCTGTGGCTGTCATCCGATTCCAGCAATGATGCCTTTACATGACATGGGACCGCTGCAGCCAATCACTGGCTTCAATGACGTCGACATGAACAAAGATTAGCAGGAACCAGCTAAGCATCAGCAATGAGTTTTGCTGCTTTGTGTTGTTGTACAGTGTTTAATGAGGTTGGACAACCTCTTTAACATATGTTCCTATGAAGTGAATATGCCGCGTAGTTTGCAAGCGGCAAATCTGCACCCCCACAATTTCTAGACTAAATAGCATATAGAGGCTGGAAAACGTTGCGTAAAATGCCCGCTTTTCTTCCTTCATTTATTTGAATGGGTTAAAAATGGTGTAAATACGTTGAAATAATTGACATACTGCACATGTGAAATGGCTTCCTATCTGCAAGGAATAAATAAACCGTGTGTGGACGAGATTTCAGCAACCGCAGTCACTTTGCTCCAACAGTAAGGCTGGGGTCACACACACAGATATCTGGGCAGATATTGTTGACAGATCTCTGGTTGCAGTGAAATCATGGACACATTGTACCATTTTGTGGCTGTGTACAAATGGAGCAATGTGTCCATGATTTCACTGCAACCAGAGATCTGTGAACAATATCTGCCCAGATATCTGTGTGTGTGACCCCAGCCTATAAGGTGTTTTTTTTTAAGCAAAAACACAATGTGTGAACATTTACCATCTCCAATATTTTAATTGATCTCTACAGTCATTGTTGCTGGGACACTTGCCTTGTTGGAGATGCTGTGAGTGGCACATATCGTATGGCTGATCACATTGGGATGAGGTCTCTAGCTTCCAGCCGAAAATGTCTGCACCAAATACTCAACGTTGGCACATACCCTGAGCATGTTTTCCAATATTTACAAATGAGTACATTTATTTTTACATATTCTTGTCTTTAGAGTGATACAAGTGACAAACATGTTTAAATCATCTTTCTCAATTTAGCGTGACTGATCCTTGTTTCTCTCAACATCTGCCATTGGGGGACAGTTGGTAGACCTCCGTGCCCATTAGATTGGCAGGATCTGCCAAGATTAATCTGCTGTGTAGAGACAGCTTAAGGCCCTAATGCACATGGCCATTTTACTTATCCATATTACAGCACCCATAGCCTGCTACGTTAATTCTGAGTGCTTGTGATGATGTACAGAGGAGCTAGGATTTATTACTTCACTCTAATGAGGGTTTTTTTTTTTTGCACAATCCTAAGTAGAGCACAGATATACTCAATAGACTGAGGATTTTATCAGACAGCAATGACAGGAAGAGACATTAGATGAAATTCATAACCGAGCATATACGGTATCTTGATGAAGCAAAACAAAGAGAAGAAAGTCACTGGATCTCCTTGGGAAAGTGATTTGATTAAATGGGTAAATCTGCAGCTTTGCGTAGTTGCTGTAAAGGAGCATTTTTAGGAACGCTCGTTTCCCAATAATCATGCAGTGTAAACAGGCATGCCAGGTGCCAGACTGTCACCGATTGGATGTTGATGATGATTATATTGCCTATGGATACATCATCATAAAAGTAGTGCTCAACCCCCTTAAACTGCACATTTCACCCGATACATTGCAAAAGGTAAAATAAGCAGTAACATCATCAGTATCTCAGCATAAACTGACCTGCTGCAGTCAGTGGTGTTACTAGAGTCCAGCGAGCCCCGGTGCAATTATCACCCACCCTGTATGTTGCTTCGGTGTACTGGCCCTTGTAGCTTTTTAAATCATATAAAGACACATGTTGCTCCCCTTTCCCCTTCATTGTGTACAAATGTCCCTTATCCTGAACCCCTTCCAGGTATTTATGTCCTCTATCCTGGATCCATCCTGGTATATACATTGTCCCCCATTTTGGAATCATCCTGGTCTATATATCCCCATCATAGGCCCATTCTGGTATATCTGTCCCCCTATCCTGGTATATCTGTTCCCTATCCTGGGCCGACACTATTATATCTTTCCACCATCCTGGTATATATGTTCCTTGTTCTGTATGAAAAAAACACGGCCCTCTGCTCCCCTGCTGCAAGGCATCCATTTCTACAGCTGGCACAGGAGCCAGCCACTAACATCAGCATGTGCTCCACATGACATCACTCCCATGGGCCCTCTAGTCACTACGTTAGTTGCCGGCCTCTGATTGACCGGCTGCGTTAATCGCAGTTCATGAACCCAATGGGTTTCTGCGTCGCTATACACTTCAGCTAATGTATGTCCTTAGACTCGCATCCAACTGAAGTAGGAGCTGGGGTCGGTGGGCCCTCCTGCAGCATGATTCAGGTCATGGTCACGATGTCTGTGACTGCAATCGTTACACCTCTGGCTGTAGATCTGAAATCCTAGGCATATTTCATATTGTACTGTGAATATTCTGCACAACTTTAACATGTGGTGTTGTTTTTTTAACTCTCATGCACAATACCAGTACTTTATCAGTTATTTCATCCCAGTGGAATGTACCTTGACAGTGCCTTACATACCCAAGATTAGAAACTTGGGCAATGCATTTAAGATTAGTAGTAAAGTCGTCATAATACCACGTCAAGATTCAATCTTCCAACATAAATGCTGGAAATCCAAGAGTTTTGCTTTTTCCAAGTGCAAATTTCAAGATTTGAAAATAAGAATATTAAAGTTGCATAGCAGGCTGCAGCATTTATCACCCCAATTGCTGGGACCCCAAGTCCATTCTGGTCTCCCTTCCTCCTTATCCGCTAGACCACAGTTGGGCAGATGGAATGGTGTGAAGGCAGAGTATGAGTCGTACGTCCCATTGATTCTATAGGACTTAGATAACAGCTGAACACTGGAGATTCCCATTGAGCTATCATTTATCACCTACGGTATATGGAGAGATAAATGCTGCTGGCTGAAATACACCTTAAACTTATTTCCATGAATTCCTGCAGCTCTTTAATATTTAATGTACATGTTTACAGTGTAGAACATTGTTTTCCCATCGACTTGCTGAGCAATAATACTATGGAAGAACACTACGGCCTTGTAAACACATCCAGGCAGATTTAATATTTATTCTTAGTTGTTTCCGCACAGAATAGAATTAGACTCATCATATCTAGTTTAATCTTGAAATGGCTCATTGTAAAGTTGGATGATGAACAGTGCCATTCGTGACTGTTAATAGATTGCCACCAGGGCTGTGGAGTCGGTAATCCAAACCTCTGATTCCTCAATTTCCCTGACTCCAAGACTCTGAACTCCTTCATACATGGCTCATCTTTAAGTGATAAATTTATTGTAGTACGATGTGAACATGAGGCTTTAATCATTATTATGATACAATAATCAAGATAGTTAGATAGAACATAATAATATTCAGCAAATACTGCATTGAACTACTGGATCTAATTTATTATATACTTTAGGAGTCAGAGTCAGTCCATTTTATACAGACTCAGACTCCACAGCCCTGATGTCAATGAACATGTCTCATGACTTGGAAGTGTAATTAAGGCAAGGTTCACCAAACCATTTTTCTCGTGTGTTGTTTAAAGTCATCATAGGAGTGGTGCAGAGGAGGTTTCAGTCACCACTCAATATAAAGCCACACTTCTAGGAACCTTGCCAGACACTACTTGCAGATTATCATTATATCTGCAGGTAAAAAGTTTTTTTGTTTTTTTTGAGGCAACAAGCTCTGCTTAAACTCTTTTGGGATGATGTGCTGTCAGTTTAAAGCCAACCAGCCAGCAGGATTTAGGGCTATAAAGTGAAGCAGGTGCCTTACATGCACTGGGATACTGAATGCAATCCTGCCTTTCCTTGAATGATTCCATGTGTGTCTGCAGAGATTCCATGTTTGACTGCAGAGAAAAGTGTCATAAAACTACTAGAGAACAGGGCAGCAAATAATTGATGTGTGCAGCACTGGGGAGGGTTTGGCTTACAGCCGAAAGGCTTGCCCACAGAGGAAGGAAACAAAAAAAAAAAAAAAAAAAACTACCCCAGTGCTGCACACTTCACTCATCTGCTGCCCTATTTTCCAGGAATTTTATAACACTTTTCTGTTTTCTCTGCAATCAAGCATAGAATCATTCTTAGCAAAGGTATGATTGCATTCAGTATACTAGTGCCTATAAGGCACTGGCTGTGATGACAAGGACTGTTTCAATGTATGGCATAAATTAAGTTTCTTAAATTAGCCAGACATGATTTTGTTTGTTAACTTATGATAAGTCAGTCATTGTTTCTGCCAGACTCTTCATTGTCCAAAGTTTGTGTATTACTAATGTAATTATCTTACCCTCATTGTCAGAGACGGTCATGACTCCTAGAGAATTATGTATGCAAGTCTTCCATTGTTTTAAGGTTGTGTATTTTTAATTTAATTTAAATTACCTGACCCCCTCTGTCAGAGATGGTCATGACTCAAAGGGATACTATGTATGCAGCTTGAAATACAGCCAATGAGAGCACAGTCTTTTTCCACCAATCCTGAAGTCCCCAATGTCCTGAAATGAGTGCTTAGAGTATATAAAGGGGTCCTGTCCATTATCCAAGAGTGATATGCTAGATTGCTTCAATCTAGGGCCTGCAAATCCGGTTGGAAGGGTATAGACCTGGCCTAGGCACTCTGGTGCCGGCTAGGGAGTCAGAACCTGGATTATAGTATTACATGGACTTCAGGGAATGCTAGGATTTGGCTTACTAGGTAAGGAAGATACCCAGGTTGGGACCATTCGGTCACCTGGCTACAGACTTTGCTGTGCTTGGTCAGCTTCCTATGCTTGTCTCTATTCCTCTCTCGGTGGGTGCCCACCGAAAGTGGGGTGCTGCTGGATTGAAGTAAGAGGCCCTGGAAGCCCTGAGGCACGAACATTGTAATCCCTGATGAGCCAGTGGAAGGTAGCGACTCTGTTGCCTGTTACAACGTATGTTTTGCTTGGTTGTTTGTTACATGCCTTTAACTGTTTGGGAAAAAATAAAGTCTTACTATTGTGGTTTCCTCACTCTATGGTGTCTGAGTAGTGTCATTCACCCCCCTCCCCAAGGTTAAGGAGTTCAGGCGTTCAGTGGAGATGAGCCCTGGTCCTTGCGATCTTTCAAAAGATGGCCGGGCCAGCAGACGAGAACACCCACTGACCCCCATGTCACCGCACTATCTTCACTTTATAGCCTTTAATCCTGCTGGTTGGTTCCCTCTAAAATGACAGCACATCATCTCATAAGAGTTTAAACAGAGCCTGTTGCCTCCAAAGAAACACTCCTTACCTGCATATATAGTTAGTGTCTGGCAAGGTTGCTAGAAGTGTGGCTGTATCCTCTGCTGCACTACCCCCATGATGACTGTAAAGGTACCGTCACACAGGGACATATCGCCGGCGATATTGCCGGGGATCGCGGGAGCGCGCATCCCTGACAACATCGCCGGTGAGATGTCACACTGAGCAACTTACCGGCGATGTCGCCGGCTAGTTGCCGCGGCTATCGCTCGCTGGGTTGCCCAGCAACCCAGCAAGCGATCACTCACAATGTTGCATATAGGCGGAATCGCCCGCAACATTGCAGGTTGCCGCTTTACACAGGGCGATCAGGCAGGATCGCCTGAGCAACATCGCCAGGTGTCCCAACATTGTTGGGAAACCTGGCGATGTGACTCAGGTGATTCATCGCCTGATTATCGCCCTGTCACACGAGGCAACTCGCCGGCGATGTCGCCGCAACCTGGCCACGCCCCTCAGTTGCCGGCAACATCGCCGGCGATATGTCCCTGTGTGACGGGCCCTTAAGTGATTTCTCCTTGTAGCTGCTGTTCCAGCAAACCAGCCTGCCATGATTTACAGGGAATCGGTTAGTAAACTTTCATAAAGCACTCAGACCTGGAGCAAAACACGCCAGGGTAATACCTGTCCTAATTCATTGCTGTCCAATGTTGTGCCGAATCAAAATGAGTCTTTTACTCATATGTAAATTAGCCTTGTGGTCCTTGGCTTCTTTGTTTTTCTCCCTATCACCCGCTTGACACCTGATCCTAGTGGAGATAGGCGACATCATGCAGCAGAGCCTATGCTACACTATCAATCAAGAAATGGAGGGCACCACTAGGGGAGAGAAACAAAGAGGAGCCAAGGATTGCAAGTGCATGGATACCCCAAACCAGTATACTTGCACAGCTAATTTGCATGTGAATAAAATATCTTTTCCATCTAACACAGCACTGGAAGGTGATGGCATGGACATCATCAGAGAGGTTTCACCCTATCCTGCTGTACCTCCGGGTATTTAGTCTTTTCCGTTTAAATGCTCTCTGCCTGTGTGCAAATAGTATTTCTAGAGGTGACAGTTTCCTTTTAATGGATCTGTTCACGCATTTTTTTTTTTTTAACAGATCTATGTGTCCATACTGCTGAACACACTGAGATAAAGTATAAGGCTACATGCACAAAGGACATTTCCATTATGGACCTCCAGCAATGCTAATGATGCAGCAAAATCTTCAGTTGTAAGCACTGCTGCCGATTTTATGGCAGTACAGTTTAGGCCGCACGCTTCACTCTTTGCTTCTGTAGTGACATTCACAGCATAAAATGACATACGGTACTTCAGATTTCAAATCCACATTGCCAGTCAATTTATGCTGCAGGGATTCTGTTCTTAAAGCACTACCACCCCTGCTTTTAATCTAAGGGCCCTGGCCCTGGTCTTGTACTCACCCTCCGATGGTTTTCATCTTTAATTGATGACACCCCCATCAGTCTCAGACAGTTTGTGGCCTTCCTGGATCTCTCCAGTGTTTCATGGAGCAAGCCAGAGGTCACTCTTCAATACAAGTCTTTGAGAGCCTCGTTCTGGCTCTGGGATTCATTGAGAGCTTGTGACATAGCTTCCGACTTACAGCCAATGAGAAGTTATGATCACAGGATGAGGTCATAAACTGGAGCAGTGCATAAAAGGTGAAGACACCGCATGTCGAGCATAAGATGGCGGGGCAGAAACCTTATATTAAAAGCACCAGTCCAGCAGTGAAATAAGAAAATAAAAATAATGCTAATAATAATAAAAAATCTGTGCTTTGGACCTGCTCTTGGTTATTGCCTAAAAATGATGCCCCGTACTCGCGATGTGAAAGTGATCTATCTGTTGAAGTCATTGAGCACTTTGTTATATACTAGGCTCTGTCCTGCGTCTGTCCGTATAATACAGGGTTGGGGAACCTCAGTTGGCCTGCAGTGACCTTTTTGCTGCCCCAAAGCAGATTCCTGCAGTGGTCGTCCTGCAAGCTGCTGGCCCTTTAACTTCTCTGTTCATGCAGCATTCACTATTGAAGGTGCAATCATGAAGGATTATATCAGCACACTAGCATTGCCAGCGTAAGGATGCACTTTTTTAGGTGCGGGCTTAGCATATGATGAGATCTAGTCACACAGAAGTGGAGTGGCTGCCCCAGCATCCACAGGGCTGTCGGGGGCCCACCCCTCCCCCCGTTGACCTTTGTCCTCCCTAGTGTGGAGCCCACTGGGACGGGGTACTCGGTGCCGGACCGGGGTATCGCGGGGAATCACGGTGGTCTTGGTCCGGACCGTGTCCCGGGCCCACAAGTAATGGGTTTGGGGGTTATTTACAGGGGATATAGTCGTGACGCCACCCGTGGTATGTGGTCAAAGTGACCATCGCTGCTGCAGAACCTCCGTGGATGATGTTTGGCAGTCGGTGATGTAACGGCTCTCCACGGGCAGAGCCTGGTTCCCCAGGGCAGTGGTGATAGTCTTTGGATAATGCAGGGTAGGGGTAGTGGTGGAGATGATAAGTTTGTGAGGGAGAGTAGGGCTCGAGCGCAAGGATCACACAGACTCATGGTTTTGTAGTTTTCCAAGTTTTTACAGTAGATGGTGTTCAGTAAGTATTGTCCACAGAGTCTGTACCAGGGCCGGGTTGCTCCCACCCTGGCCAGGATGCTCCCACCCTGGCCGGGTCCTTTGGATTCCTACTTCTGCGCTGTGTGTGTGGCCCTGCTGCCGCTTTAGCTAGGCTGCCAGCCCTGCCTTCCCTCACGGGTACCAATTTGCTAGGCAACTTGAGTCTTATTCCGTGTTCCTGACCCCGCCGTGTTGCTTTGCTGTGGTACAGTGAAGATGTTGGACCTTCACTATTCCGGTATTCACTGTGCTGTCTGTTTCAGGCACAGCATTGGATCCGGTAACCGTCCTATGCGCTTCTCTGGGGTGAGTCTCAGGGGACTCTGTCTCCTAGGTGTGTTCCTCTCTGCTCTGTCTCCTTTTCCTCAGACCTTGGCTTGGCCTGGAACTGGACAGTGGACCGTGGGGTGAGCCTAACGCAGCCCTTTTACACCCAGGTCCTTTTCCTCAGTCCTCTCAGGAACTGAACTCACTCCAACTAACTGCCCACTTCCTCTCCACACCAGAATATATAGAGAAGCAGCGTTAGCTCCCCCTTCTGGCATGGAGGCGCTAGTGTAGTTTTGTAGGTTGTGTGGGGAATTAACCTTTGGTGATGTTACTATGGCACATTAACCCCTGGGGTGCCACACTAGTACTATTTGCCCCCTACTGATCTCTGTGCCTCCCCCCACCCGGTGACCTCTGTCCTCCCTAGTACTATATGCCTCCAACTGATCTCTGTACCCCCCCAATGATGCCTGTGCCCCACAGTGATCTCTATGACCCCCCAATAGTATAATACGACTGAAATAATGGTAAAGCCTGTGTTTTCCTTATTCCATTTATTGCGAATGAAGACGTTCTATCAGTGACAGAACTGTATATTGGAAACAGTGGGAGAAGCATTGACGGCTGCATAGCTAGTACAATTGATTCATATGATGGAATTGGGGTCTCTTCAGGTCGCTGTTGGTGGCTTTTGTTTCTGTGGCTCTGTTTGGCTTTGGAAGTACTTGACCTATTCTTTCTGTTTACTTTTCCTAAAATGTAGAGATTTAAAAACATGTTTTTTGTACAATTTGTAGGATGAACTAGTGGTGTGTCCACAAATACCCATTATTGCCCTGCCAATATGGAATCAGGAGCCATCCGCTCCATGGACACCAGATTGTCGTTTGATAGCTTTGATATCGGCATATGCAGACAACTCCTTTCTGTGTCTGGCAAGATAAGTAAATCTGACAATACGTACTAAGCGTAATTTAGCAATATATGGCCGCCTGATGTTAATGGCTTTACAGGGAGGCTACTGCCTGTATTGTTTGCCTGGATTTATGTATACAATATTGTACTGTTACCTAGGTTTTGTGTGTATTTACGGTTTCTCTCCAGATGATATCATTTTGTATTGTTGTTTGTAGAAGGTGTTTGTCCTCGGAGAGCAAGCAGACAGAGTTGTTTGTATGTGAGAACAATGGAGACTCAACAAGGAAACATCTGGGGTCTGATAAGTGTCCTGACCTGAATTCATGGATGCCGACAGGAACATCCATTTTCTTTATCTTCATTTACATTTATCTCCTAATATTACACTTTTGTAAAAGAACAACAATCCACAGCAGTATGGGTGGATTCTCATTTGCCGACATGAAATGACCTGTGCACACAGAACGAACCTCGTTCGTCGCTCATAGAATACTATTGTTCTCAATAGCACGTCTTCATTAAAAAGATTTGCTGCCTCCAACAATGCAAGATTTTAGACCAGCCGTATATTGGGGCAAGCGTGTTCCTAGAGATGCACACTAGTAACTATAAGGATCTCTGAAGGACCAGCAATGTCCAATGAATAAGCAAAAACTCGTTCGTTGGATACCATAATTGGTGAGCCTGTGTATGAGAAAGTCGGGGGCGAGATAGCTGCCAGCCAACCATCGTTTGTCTGAAAGCCATCGAAAGGATATGGGGGCTTTAAATGTCCTTTCATTTTTTTTGTAAATTGAACAAAGTATTCTGGAGCCACAAAGTTGAATAATATGAGACATATATTGTAGTCAAGACTTCGTAAATGTGTATATTAACGTGCCTGAGGAAGGGGCCACAGTGTCCGGAAAGCTTGCTATGTTTACCATCTTTTCAGTTAGCCATTAAAAGGTATCAACCACTGAGGACTCTCAGATTGCAATATATTTTTCTATCTAGTGGCTAACACGGTATAAACATTTTTTACCTTATATTAACATGAACACAGGACGCTAGTTATACAATTACAGGTCTAGGCAGGACTTTACCTTCCAGCATATAGCTGCATTTTGTAAAGTCATTCAAAGACTGTAACTAGAATAAAAATTCCTGCAAATGCTGAGTTGGAGTTGTTTTTCAGGTAGCAGATGCATCCACTACTGTCCTCCATCACAGATCCTTCGGGGGTTAATAGCCATTTTTGCACATATAGTAAATGATACTTCAATCTTCATTTTTAGCCATTCTAATAATAGGAAATATATTTATCAGTAAGCCCTGAGGCATCTGGGACATGAACTTCATGAAATTCTGTTTGTGCAAAAATAAATACATGTGTCCTTTTATAGCATTGTTGAAAAAGAAAACAATTAAAAATATATTTTGGTATTTACACACAAATATCCACCATTTGTGATCATCATTCTTCTGCACCTTTGCATTTGTCACCCTCCAATTCTTTAAAAAAGTAAAGGTAGTGATGCAGGTGGAGGTAAGAATACAGGACGTACACACAGGGTTCATCATTTACCAGACATCTGTTCTCTATATGGGTCAAGTCTATAAGCTCTTGCAGTGCACTGTACCCTGGTCAAATGATGTTTGTTCATGTCCTGCAAATAGAAAAGAGCATGCAGAATCACATCTACTGCACCCTGACTCACACATATGCTCTCTGCTGCCTATATGTTACAGCCCAATCTGATGGAGGGTGTCAGCGTGACTGTTGCCTGGCAGCTCAGTGCCAGATCAACTTGTAGCTGAACACATAAATGGTGTCAGACAGTGTGCTTTCCAGGGATGCACCAGCTAATACCCACAATCTTTTTAATAAAATTGCCAGACAGACCAACACTAATGAGCCATGCACACAGTGAACACGTCTGTAGGTCAGTGTTCACACCACCAAAAGACTGAATCACAAAAAAAGAGTCAAACAAACGTGCAAAAATACTCTGGTGTAAAAAATAAACACAGTGAAAAGCAAGTGCTGCTAAAAAAAGTAGTAAAATACAGGGTATTTAGTTGATACGTTTTTTGCAAAAATAAAATGTATACTAAGCCGCTCTACCACTTCAAGGTAACCAGTATCGGAGCAGTCCCTATCTGATGTATTTAAAACCTGACCATGTGTATTGGTACCTAAAATGAGCAGGATCCAGACAGGTCCAATGTCTGACTTGGACTGACTGCAGAAGATCAAAGACAAAAAAGAGGGGGGGGGGACAAGAGGCGCAATAGTGCCCTTATCACTAGACACTAGGACGTACAAGTGGTGAAAAAGGCAATTCACTCACCTATTTCAGTTGTGTTACCCACAACTGGTTTGAAGGCTCAAAGATAAGTATCCTGATGGCTGCTGCAGGACTCCCACCGGCTCCACGCACGTGGAGATGTATCAAACAAAATGGGGAAAAGATGGTGTTATCCGGTCCGCGCTGCCAGATCAATTCACATCAAAGAACACCAATAACCGATGTTAAGATCCAAATCTTCCTTTATTCACCTCCTACGCGTTTCAGTGCCCACCTGGCCCTGATGAAGGTGCCAGGTGGGCACTGAAACGCGTAAGAGGTGAATAAAGGAAGATTTGGATCTTAACATCGGTTATTGGTGTTCTTTGATGTGAATTGATCTGGCAGCGTGGACCGGATAACACCATCTTTTCCCCATTTTGTTTGACTGCAGAAGATGGCTTTTATGTGCAGTGCTCAAATTGCCAGATAGGAACCTACACTATCAGACGTCTCATTGTCACTGACAGGTAGGCTCAGTCTGATCTAACATTCATATATTCATTGTTTACCTCTAGCATAGTGCGCTAAAGAGGATGTCACACGCGTCGATATCGCTGTCAATGTCGCTCATACGTCACGGATTTTCAGTCGCTCAAGCGACGTAGGAGTGACGCAGGAGCGACATTGAAGCGTGTGACCAAGCGATGCAACCAGCGATATGTCACTAATCGCCGATTGCAGGTTTCACTGCCAGACGTAAAACCTGTCGCTCATCGCTCAGTAGACCTTGTGCATCGCTGCGTGTGACACTAAACTCAGCGACGTATTTTCTATTTTGACACCGTACAAGCGACTAAATAAAATCGCTCGTTGGATCGTCCGCAAGATGGCGACATCACCGCATCGCTGGGTCATATTGACGCGTGTGACATCTTACCCGCGATAATTCCACATCGCTCAGGCGACGAATAATATGTGACACATGAGCGATATCGCGGGCGACATTGACACGTGTGACAGGCCCTTAAGAGAGTAATTGTCTTTGTTTTCTGTATGCCACTACAATTTAGTCCATTGAAATGAAGCCTTATGTTAATTTTAAAGGTGTGGTCACACTGAGCTCTTGGAGCAGAACAAATACTTCTCAAAACATGGGGTTTCTGCTCCAAAACACTCAGCAAAAAGACTGTGTGCTCATACCTTATGGGTAAGTGTACGTAACATCTCACCTATAGTCCAAAGTTGTCACAAGATTATTACTACCATGAGCTGGTCCAACCGCACACCCAGCACTGATTAACAGCTCACTGTCATTAGACAATGTACATAGAGAGCCGTGGTGTGGGCGGGGGCAGCTTTCTTAGATCTGCCACATGCTAAATCCAGGTCACAACTGCAGCAGCGATACATTGTTGAATTAAGTGTCTTTTTTCCTACATTATGCTGCTCTCAGAGGAGGCAGCAAAAACCTGGTGGACAAGTTCTCTGTATAAAAAATGAAAGAAAAACTGGGCCCGCAGCTCACTTAACAATTATGCTCCACTGCCCACCGAATGACTGCGTTGGACACCCCTGCTTTGTAGAAATCCTAAACAGTGATTTTGTGAATTAAAAAAAAAAAATCAAGCAAGACTTGCAATGAAAAAACAGATCAAAAATAAAGTAAATGATATGACAGCGGGAGGGATACAGCCTCCAACGTCAATGTAGAAAGAAAGCCTTTGCTATTTGGCTTGTATGGAGGTGTAATATATGGTAACACCTAGGGCTGGGCGATTTTGGGAAAAATCAAAATCTCGATTTTATTTAAACCTATGGACGATTTTCGATTTAAATCTCGATTTTTTTTTCTATTTTCTATTACTTTAAGGAGACCGCATCTATTGAACGGAGCAGGTTCCCCCAGGTATATAATGTATGAGGGGGAGGGGATATAGGACCCAGGTATAGAATATATAAAGATGGGGAGGCGATATAGGACCCAGGTATAGAATATATGAGGGGATATAGGGCACAGGTATATAATCTGTAAGGAGGGGGAGGGATATAGAACACAGGTATATTATAGAATATGTAAGGAGGGCGAGGGGATATAGGACCAGTCACCCAGGTATTCTATAATCTGTAAGGAGGGGGAGAGATATAATATATAGGGAGGAGGATGGAATATAGGACCTGGAGTATAATTCCTGTCACACAGCAACTATAAACTGCCTTTACCTTCAGTTATCTACTTTAGCTATGTCCTGCATTTCCCACAGCACACATCACCGCAGCAGACATCACGCATCACCACAGCACACGGCACCACAGCACACGCCACCACAGCACACGCCACCACAGCAGACATCACGCATCACCACAGCACACACCACCACAGCACATATCACCACAGCACACGCCACCACGGCACATATCACCACAGCACATATCACCACAGCCAGCTCGGCCTGTCAGCACATCCCCGGCTGCACAGCAGAGGCGGCGGCGGTGGTGCTGTGCCGGGCTCAGCCAGCTCGGCCTGTCAGCACATCCCCCGGCTGCACAGCAGGGGCGGCGGCGGTGGTGCTGTGCCGGGATCAGCCAGCTCGGCCTGTCAGCACATCCCCCAGCTGCACAGCAGGGGCGGCGGCGGTGGTGCTGTGCCGGGCTCAGCCAGCTCGGCCTGTCAGCACATCCCCCGGCTGCACAGCAGGGGCGGCGGCGGTGGTGCTGTGCCGGGCTCAGCCAGCTCGGCCTGTCAGCACATCCCCCAGCTGCACAGCAGGGGCGGCGGCGGTGGTGCTGTGCCGGGCTCAGCCAGCTCGGCCTGTCAGCACATCCCCCGGCTGCACAGCAGGGGCGGCGGCGGTGGTGCTGTGCCGGGCTCAGCCAGCTCGGCCTGTCAGCACATCCCCCGGCTGCACAGCAGGGGCGGCGGCGGTGGTGCTGTGCCGGGCTCAGCCAGCTCGGCCTGTCAGCACATCCCCCGGCTGCACAGCAGGGGCGGCGGCGGTGGTGCTGTGCCGGGCTCAGCCAGCTCGGCCTGTCAGCACATCCCCCAGCTGCACAGCAGGGGCGGCGGCGGTGGTGCTGTGCCGGGCTCAGCCAGCTCGGCCTGTCAGCACATCCCCCAGCTGCACAGCAGGGGCGGCGGCGGTGGTGCTGTGCCGGGCTCAGCCAGCTCGGCCTGTCAGCACATCCCCCAGCTGCACAGCAGGGGCGGTGGCGGTGGTGCTGTGCCGGGCTCAGCCAGCTCGGCCTGTCAGCACATCCCCCAGCTGCACAGCAGGGGCGGCGGCGGTGGTGCTGTGCCGGGCTCAGCCAGCTCGGCCTGTCAGCACATCCCCCGGCTGCACAGCAGGGGCGGCGGAGGTGCTGGGCCCCGTCCGGTCCTCTTCCCGCGGCCGCTGCAGGGGCGGCAGCGGGCGGTGCTGGGAACGTGTCAGCACCCCCCCCCTTCCTCCCGGGGGCTCATCAGCAGCAGGGGCTCAGCCAACCCCAAACCAAGTCCTCACCCTCGGCAGCGTTACCATCAGCAGGTAATCCCGAGTGTGACTCGGGGTTACCGCTTCTGAAAGTGAAAG
This sequence comes from Allobates femoralis, assembly GCA_033576535.1. Taxonomy (NCBI): domain Eukaryota; kingdom Metazoa; phylum Chordata; class Amphibia; order Anura; family Aromobatidae; genus Allobates; species Allobates femoralis. Next base: position 465,782,683 of record JARQOC010000002.1, on the reverse strand, counting down.
TCAACCCCGAGTTACACTCGGGATTACCGCTAGGCGTCCGGAGCGCTGTTAAGAAGATCCGGCCGGCTTCTAAACAGCGCTCCGGACGCCATTTTAAATCGAATTTGACGATTGTGGTTAAAACCACAATCGTGGCCACAGCAGGGGGCGAATTAATCGAATTAATTCGATTAATCGCCCAGCCCTAGTAACACCACATCATATTCAGTGAGAACACCGAAAATGACACATGGTGAAGGAAGAGACTGTGCACAGGAAATGACAAAAAAGTAGGGTGTTTCTTGGCAATATGTCATGTTTGAAGCTAGAAGTGGCAAGACTAGAGGAGTCTAGAAATGAATTGAGTAAATGTGGGTTTAGAGTAGTGCTCCCCAGTCCAGTCCTCAGGAGCCACCAACAGATTTCAGTTTTCAGAGTTTCCTTAGAATTACACAGGTGACAATTCCAGCATCTGTGCAATACAAGGGAAATCCTAAAAATATCATCTGTTGATGGCTCCTAGACTGGAGATTGGGAACTGTGATGTAGAGACATAGAACAATAGACACAAAAGCAGTATGGAGGGGATATTAAAGATAGAAATCGAGGAGAATCAGTATGATACTAATGATAAAAGTATAAAAGTACAGAAGTGAAAACTGAAATAAAGATAAAATATTAAAATCTGCACACAGTGACTTCCTAATCCGTTGCACCTGAAGATCCCTATTTGGATGCATTACTTGTCAGCCATTGAAACATATACTATGTTAGTGTTCCAATTCTGTCCATAGAGACGAGTCACCAAGGAGGTGTTCAATTCAAGATTGTTCATTTGCCCTAAGAAGGCACCTAGAAAGGGGTTTTCAGCATGAGTCGACTTCTATAAGTCCAGGTTCACATTTGTACACTTGTAGACATTTGAGTATGGGGTGCATATATAATTATTATATATATATATATATATATATATATATATATATATATATATATAATATATATATATATATGGTAATATTAAAAACGTTTGCCTGCATATGCCATGAGTTGAAATACAGTGCATTGAGAAAGTATTCGGCCCCCTTGAACTTTTCAACCTTTTGACGCATTTCAGGCTTCAAACATAAAGATATCAATTATTATTTTTTTTTTTTTGAAGAATCAACAAGTGGGACACAATTGTGAAGTGGAATGAAATTTATTGGATATTTTAAACATTTTTAACAAATAAAAAAACTGAGTCGTGGGGTGTGCAATATTATTTGGCCCCTTTACTTTCAGTGCAGCAAACTCACTCCAGACGTTCAGTGAGGATCTCTGACTGATTCAATGTTGTCCTAAATGACTGGTAATGATAAATAGAATTCACCTGTGTGTAATCAAGTCTCTGTATAAATGCACCTACTCTGCGATAGTCTCAGGGTTCTGTTTCAAGTGCAGAGAGCACCATGAAGACCAAGGAACACACCAGGCAGGTCCGAGATACTGTTGTGGTGAAGTGTAAAGTCAGATATGGAAACAAAAAGATTTCCCAAGTTTTAAACATCTCAAGGATCACTGTGCAAGTGATTATATTGAAATGGAAGGAGTATCTGACCACTGCAAATCTACCAAGACCAGGCCGTCCCTCTAAACTTTCATTTTAAACAAGAATAAGACTGATCGGAGATGCAGCCAAAAGGCCCATGATCACTCTGGATGAACTGCAGAGATCTAGAGCTGAGGTGGGAGAGTCTGGCCATAGGACAACAATCAGTCGTACACTGCACAAACCTGGCCTTTATGGAAGAGTGGCAAGAAGAAAGCCATTTCTCAAAGATATCCATAAAAAGTCTTGTTTGAAATTTGCCACAAGCCACCTTGGAGACACACCAAACATGTGGAATAAGGTGCTCTGGTCAGATGAAACCAAAATCAAACTTTTTGGCCACAATGCAAAACGATATGTTTGGCGTAAAAGCAACACAGCTCATCACCCTCAAAATACCATCCCCACTGTCAAACATGGTGGTGGCAGCATCATGGTTTGGGCATGCTTTTCTTCAGCAGGGGCAGGGAAGATGGTTAAAATTGATGGGAAGATGGACAGAGCCAAATACAGGACCATTCTGGAAGAAAACCTGTTGGAGTCTGCAAAAGACCTGAGACTGTGACGGAGATTTATGTTCCAACAAGACAATGATCCCAAACATAAAGCAAAATCTACAATGGAATGGTTCAAAAATAAACGTATCCAGGTGTTAGAATGGCCAAGTCACATCCAGACCTGAATCCAATCAAGAATCTGTGGAAAGAGCTGAAAACTGCTGTTCACAAACGCTCTCCATCCAACCCCACTGAGCTCGAGCTGCTTTGCAAGGAAGAATGGGCAAGAATTTCTGTCTCTCGATGTGCAAAACTGCTAGAGACATACCCCAAGCGACTTGCAGCTGTAATCGCAACAAAAGGTGGAGCTACAAAGTATTAACTCAAGGAGGCGGAATAATATTGCACGCCCCACTGTTCAGTTTTTTATTTGTTAAAAAAGTTTAAAATATCCAATAAATTTCGTTCCACTTCATGATTGTGTCTCACTTGTTGATTATTCACAAAAAAATCAGAACTTACCGTATTTTTCGCTTTTTAAGACGCACTTTTGTTCCCCCCAAACTTTGGGGGGGAACGGGGGTGCGTCTTAAAAAGCGCATGTAAAAAAAAAAAAACATAAAAAATTCAAATAGTACCAGATAAGGGGGGCGAGGGGTGCAGCTGCCCAGTGTGAGTGCCGGAGGCAAGTTCCGGTGGGTGTGGAGAACCGCTGCAGGACCAGAGCAGCGGAGATTTACCGGCAGCAGCAAGCGATGGGCGCCGCCATGTTTATTGTGGCAGTCGGCCGGTAGAGGTAGAGGCTTCAAAATGGCCGCGGGTCTCCATTATGGCCGCGGCCATTTTGTTGAAGCCTCTACCGCTGGCTGCAGTGTTAATGAATGCAGCCAGCCACAAAAACATGGCGGCGCCCACCGCTTACTGCCGCCGGTACATCTCCGCTCCCTGGTCCTGCAGCTGTGTCCCCCCACCCACGAGAACCTGCCCCCCGGCACTCCCGCTGAGCAGCTACACCCCTCCTCGGTGAGCCATGGGGGTCTGGGGGGAAGATGGGCCATATGTCATAATCAATAATTGTGGATGGGGGGCATATACAGAGGATGGGGGGCATATATACAGCATGAGGGCATATACACAGGATGGGGACATATATACATCATGGGGGGCATGTATACAGGATGGGGGACATATATATAGGATGGGGGGCATATACAGGATGGGGGGGCATATATACAGGATGGGGGGGCATATATACAGGATGGGGGGCATATACAGGATGGGGGCATATATACAGGATGGGGGGGCATGTATACAGGATGGGGGGCATATACAGGATGGGGGCATATATACAGGATGGGGGCATATATACAGGATGGGGGGGGCATGTATACAGGATGGGGGACATGTATATAGGATGGGGGGCATGTATACAGGATGGGGGGCATATACAGGATGGGGGCATATATACAGGATGGGGGGGGCATGTATACAGGATGGGGGGGGCATGTATACAGGATGGGGGACATGTATATAGGATGGGGGGCATGTATACAGGATGGGGGGCATATATGCAGGATGGGGGGGCATGTATATAGGATGGGGGCATGTATACAGGATGGGGGGCATGTATATAGGATGGGGGAACATATACAGGATGGGGGCCATATATACATGATGGGCACATGTATACCAGGATGAGGGACATACCGTATGCCATGCTGGGGGCATATGTTCCAGGATGGGGGCATATATACCAGGATGAGCAATATACATACCAGGATGGGGGCATTTATACAGGATGGGGACATGTATACGAGGATGAGAGACATATATGCCAGGATGAGGGATATATATACCAGGATTGGGGGGTTTATGTACCAGGATGAGGAACATATATACTGATTGTAAGACGGACACTGGCATTATAAGACGGACCCCATTTAACATTAAAAACTATTTTTCTGGTCATCATAATGGGAGACCCAGACAATGGGGTTTAGGGCACTGCCCTCCGGAGGTCACACTAGGTACTACAAGTTTGTAGACACCGCCTCCTTCGCTTATAAACCCCTACCGCAGGGAACATCCTCAGTTTTAAACTTAGTGTGCTCGGAGGATCACGCTTTGCTTGCACTTCACTGCATTCTCACAGCTTACGTGATGGCGTCTGAAGACAAGGTAATACGGTCCTATCGGGACCGGTGACAGCCTCCCCGCTCACCCTTAGTGGCACACGCTGGTGGAGGTACCGGAGGGCCTAGAGCCTGGACACTTCGTGTTCTCCCGGTACGCTGTTACGCTCCTCTCCATCCCTCTCTGGGGGGCTCTGGAGAGTGGGAGATGGGAGCCTTGCACAGCTCCGCTCCGTCCGAGGCCTCCCTAAATGGTGCTTACAGACCGGACTGGAGCCAGCCCAGTCCGAGGCCTCCCTAAATGGTGCTTACACTCCGGACTGGTGCTGAGCGGCCCAGTCTGAGGCCTCCCTAAATGGTGCTTACAGACCAGACTGGTGCTGCACCCCCGTCCGAGGCCTCCCTAAATGGTGCTTACAGACCGGACCGGCACTGAGGCACTCTGTGTCTCCTGCGTGCCTGGGGGTAGTGTCTGGCACTTTATGTGTTTCAGGACACTCAGACCGCGCGTTACCCTCGGGTCCGCGGATCTGCGGGTGTACCCTGTGCTGGGGTCACCCTGGCTGACCGCCCTGTGTGTCACAGGGGCTGAAGCCGTAGGCTGCGGATGTTTGTCCCCTCATGGTGTACATGCAGTCTGTGTATAATGTTTTTACACTCTTTCCCGCGCTGCGGGCTCCGGCTCCCTCATGCTGTGGATGCTTGGAGGATGGGAAGCAGCCCGTGCGGTGACGTCATCGCTGGGCGTGTGTGTGTGTTTCCCGCGTCTCTCGGCGCCGCCCACAGTTTCACTGTCGGCGGCCATCTTTACCCTCACTTCCCTGTTGGGATTCTTATGCAGCGTGCGTCTGCACTCCAGAGGGGAGACCGGAAACCGTCGCGGAGGTCACACACACACCGCTTCCTCATACCGCTTTACTGCGGTCGGTAAGCCACCGGGATTCCCGGTTTTGTTGTCAATTTGGCTTATTTTCCCCTACTGTGGCGATGTCCTCAGCCGGGAAGCGTGCTGCTAAGGCGGCAGTAACCACCATTACCTGTGCTACATGCAATGGTGCACTGGTGGAGGGGTCCTGCAATAACTGCGGACGCCCAGAGGCCCGGGCTGGCACTGTTGAGTCAGCAGCTCCGGTGCTATACCCTGAGGTTCAGGTGATCTCAGGGCCATGGGAGACTCAGAATAAGATCAATGAATCTCTGCTGTCTCAGCTGTCCTCCATGTCGCAATCCCTGGAGGCACTTAATAGGAGACTGGATAGCCCAGCTACTACATCCAGTTACCCCCGGGTGTCCCCCTCTTCTGCTGCGAGACCCCTTAAGCGGGCTCGTCGTGAGGATTCACCCGAGCTCCATACTCTCTCTGAGGAGGAGCGTTCCTCTGATGGTGAGGAAGATGATGGGGGTTCAAATTTCGGGTCTGTGTCTGTATCTGAACCGCCAGACGGGGTGGAGGATCTGGTGTCCTCTATTAACGAGACTTTACGTCTCGTGACACCCCCTGAGGAGGTGACGGTGCACCCGAAGGAGGTCTATCAATGGCTGCGGCCGGAGGCTAGACCAAGTGGCTCCTTCATGGACCACACTAATTTTGGAAGGGTGGTTAGAGCTCCCAGGTTACATCCTGGGCGGCGTTTTGTCCGTAAAACCAAGGACAATCGCTTCCCCTTCCCCCAGGAGGTGCTTCAGGAGTGGTCGCAGTCCCCGAAGGTGGACGCTTCCATGACCAGGATTGCTGCACGCTCCCTTTTCTCTGCCTCTGATAGCTCCTCACTGAAGGATGCTACTGATAGACAGGTCGAGCAGCTCGCCAAGTCTTCCTATGAGGCTGTGGGGTCTTCATTTGCCCCTAATTTTGCCACGGTCTGGACCTTACAAGCGATTACTACCTGCTTGGATGGTATCTCTGACATGGCAAGATCCAGTCCAGAGGTCCTAGCACTTACCGAAAGGGCAAGGGCCTATGCGGACTACGCCAGGACGGCGACTCTGGAAACTGCCACTCGCTCAGCTGTGGCTTCGGCCAATGCTATAGCGATCCGCAGGTTGTTGTGGCTGCGTCTTTGGGACTCAGATGCCACATCCAAGAAGATTTTGCAGAATCTTCCGTTCGCTGGTGACAGGCTTTTTGGCACAGAGCTGGACAAGCTAATTAAGGATTCTGCTGAGTCTAAGATACCGCAGAATAAGCCTAAGCCACGGTATACCGTTAAAAGGAACCCTAAACAGTGGTCCTTTCGTTCCAGCTTGCAGTCATCAGCACCGTCCGCTCGCACGGACCGAGGGGGAAAGCCCGCTTCCCAGTGGCGCTCTAAGAGTCGTCCAAAGAAGCCGGCGGGGGCGGCAGCTGCCACCCCCAAACCCGCCTCTACATGACTCGCTCTCTCATCCTGCCTCCCCACAGGTGGGGGGCCGCTTGTCTCGCTTTCAGGACAAGTGGCTGCTTCACGTTCAAGATCAGTGGGTTCGAGACGTGATCTCGCGAGGGTACAGGATAGAGCTGACGTCAAAACCGATATCCCGATTCCATCGGTCGGTCCCGTCACCAGAAAAAGCTCAGGCTTTTTACCAGGTGTTGGAGGGTCTCCGCAGAGACGGAGTGGTGGTCCCGGTACCTTCCGGAGAGAGGTTCAGGGGTTTTTACTCCAACCTCTTTATCGTCCCGAAGAAGGACGGATCCTTCCGCCCAGTACTGGACCTGAAGCTGTTCAACCATCACGTGTTGGTTCGGAAGTTCCGTATGGAATCACTGCGCTCCGTGATCGCAGCTGTGTCACAGGGGGACTTCCTAGCGTCCATAGATATCAGAGACGCTTACCTTCACGTACCCATTGCACCGGCTCATCAGCGCTGGTTGCGATTCGCAGTGGGGGAAGAACACTTCCAATTTGTGGCACTGCCATTCGGGCTAGCCTCGGCACCGCGGGTGTTCACAAAAGTGATGGCCTCTATGATGGCTCCCCTGCACGGACAGGGACATGCCGTCATTCCCTATTTAGACGACCTACTGGTCAGGGCGCCATCAGAACACCTCTGTCAAGAGAGCCTGGATGTGACCATGCGGTCTCTGGAACAGTTCGGTTGGCTCCTCAATATTCAGAAGTCAACGCTAGTTCCGACCCAGTCTTTGACTTATCTGGGAATGGACTTCAACACAGCCTCAGCCCTGGTGTCTCTGCCACGAGTCAAACAGATGGCGATCCAATCAGGAGTACAAGCAGTCCTCCTGTCACCACACTCATCCCTACGGGTATTGATGAGACTGGTGGGACGCATGGTAGCGGCGATAGAGGCGGTGCCGTTCGCACAGTTTCGCCTCCGTCCTCTCCAGCTGGAGATTCTTCACAGATGGGACAAGAGGACGATCTCGCTGAATCGGCTGGTGACACTGTCACAACCGACCAAGGACTCCCTACAGTGGTGGCTCCAGCCACGTCACCTGTCACGAGGCCGGTCCTTCCTAAAACCGTCATGGTTAGTGGTGACCACAGACGCCAGTCTGAAGGGCTGGGGTGCGGTGTTCTTGCACCACAGGGCTCAAGACCTCTGGACTCAGTCGGAGTCGGCATTGCAGATCAATGTGCTGGAGATCAAGGCGGTCTATCTGGCGCTCCTGGCGTTTCAGAAATTCCTGTCAGGACACCCCATTCGGGTGCAGTCCGACAATGCGACGGCCGTCGCCTACATAAATCATCAGGGAGGGACCAGAAGTGCTCAGGCCCTCGCCGAAGTCCACCGCATTCTAGCCTGGGTGGAGGAAAACGGCTGCCTGATCTCCGCAGTTCACATCCCAGGGGTCGAGAACTGGGAGGCCGACTACCTGAGCCGACAGGGCATGGACGCCGGAGAGTGGTCTCTTCATCCAGACGTCTTCCGGGACATCTGCGGCAGATGGGGCACTCCGGACGTGGATCTGATGGCCTCACGGCTGAATCATCAGGTGCCCCAATACATGGCGAGATCATGGGATCCTCAGTCTCTGGGGGCGGATGCCCTGATCCTGAGTTGGTCCAGCTTCCAGCTGCCATATGTGTTCCCGCCTCTGGCTCTGATTCCCAGGGTCCTGTGGAAAATCAGGATGGAATGCAGAGTAGCCATTCTAGTGGCTCCAGATTGGCCCAGGAGGTCCTGGTACCCGGACCTGTGGCAACTGTCAGGCGGACACCGGTGGGCTCTTCCAGAACGCGCAGATCTACTCGCGCAAGGCCCATTCTTCCACCTCAATTCCAGGGCCCTCAAATTGACTGCATGGCTCTTGAGGCCTGGCTGCTGACGTCCAGAGGATTCTCTCCTACAGTGGTTGCCACTATGAATAGGGCTAGGAGACCTGTCTCCAGGAAGATATACCACAGAACGTGGAAAATCTTTTTCTCCTGGTGTGCCTCTGGTGGACGCTCACCGTGGCCATTGTCCATCCCGACATTGTTGGCTTTCCTACAGTCGGGGTTGGAGTTGGGACTATCCCTTGGCTCTCTGAAAGGTCAAGTGTCAGCACTTTCAGTGCTGTTTGACAGGCGCTTGGCGCTCCTACCGAAGGTCCGCCAATTTCTGCAGGGGGTAGCTCGGGTGGTTCCGCCTTACAGGCGACCTCTGGACCCTTGGGACCTCAACATGGTCCTGGCGGCTCTGCAGAAACCGCCGTTTGAGCCACTGAGAGACATCTCTCTCTCTCGTCTGTCCCAGAAAGTGGTCTTTCTGGTGGCAATTACGTCCCTGAGAAGGGTCTCAGAATTGGCTGCACTTTCGTGCAAGTCACCCTTTCTGGTGGTTCACCAAGACAAGGTGGTGTTGCGCCCACGGCCAGAATTCTTGCCGAAGGTGGTTTCAACGTTTCACCTAAACCAGGAGATTGTTCTCCCATCATTTTGCCCCGCTCCCGTTCATCAGGTTGAGCGCGACCTCCATACTCTGGATCTCGTGAGGGCTGTACGCATTTATGTGTCCAGGACCGCCTCCTTTAGGAGTTCGGATTCCTTATTTGTCCTCACGATGGGTCGCTGTAAGGGGTCCGCGGCCTCGAAGTCGACCTTGGCCAGATGGATCAAGGCTCCCATTCAGGAGGCTTACCGGTCTTCTGGTTTGCCTCTCCCGGTGGGTTTGAAGGCACACTCTACTAGAGCTGTAGGTGCCTCCTGGGCCTTGCGACATAGAGCGTCTGCTCTACAGGTGTGTCAGGCGGCCACTTGGTCCAGCCTGCACACTTTCTCTAAGCACTATATGGTGCATGCCCATGCCTCTGCGGATGCAAGTTTGGGCAGGCGGGTTCTCCAGGCGGCGGTTGCCCACCTTTAAAAGGGAACCATGTGTTATCCGTCTTGTTGAGGAACTCTTCCCGCCCTGGGGTATTGCTTTAGGACATCCCCATTGTCTGGGTCTCCCATTATGATGACCAGAAAAAAGAGAATTTTGTTTACGTACCGTAAATTCTTTTTTCTTTAATCATCAATGGGAGACCCAGCACCCACCCAGTTGTTCCTTTGCATGTTTTGCATTTGCTCTGTTCTCTGTTGAGACAGTGTTTGCCGGGTTGTTGAGCCGTTTTGTGTACGGCATTCTTCCCGATGTTTCGGGTGTGGTTTATTTCCTCCTCGCAGCTTGTAGACCAAACTGAGGATGTTCCCTGCGGTAGGGGTTTATAAGCGGAGGAGGCGGTGTCTACAAACTTGTAGTACCTAGTGTGACCTCCGGAGGGCAGTGCCCTAAACCCCATTGTCTGGGTCTCCCATTGATGATTAAAGAAAAAAGAATTTACGGTACGTAAACAAAATTCTCTTTTTTTCTCATTTCCTTCACCAAATTTGGGGGTGCGTCTTATAATCCGGTGCGTCTTATAAAGCGAAAAATACGGTATATCTTTATGTTTGAAGCCTAAAATGTGGCAAAAGGTTGAAAAGTCCAAGGGGGCCAAATGCTTTCACAAGGCACTGTATGTCTGTCTGAATTTCAATGGATATATCTATATATGTTTGGGGGGGTGGGGGGGGTGTTTGCATTTTTTTTTTTTAAAGTACGGTAGCTTTTATTGGTATATTTTAGAACTATTGAAATGTACTGCTTTACCTTTCAGTGCATTTCCCATTTAGGCTACGTTCACACTTTGAGCTATTTTTGCGCAGGCGCTTTTTGTCACGTTTTGCACCAGCGCAAGAAAGCGCTGTAAAAAAAATGTGGTGCATTCACGTACCACGTTTTTTTACAGCCTCACTTCTCGCCCGAAAGTGCAGGGGAGAAGGGATGTCACACAGGGGAGGAAGAATCCTCCCCTGTGTTGCATCTGTGACAGCCCCTTTTGGGTTTCGTAGTGTATTAATATACACTGCAAAACCCAAATTATAGTAGTCAAAATGTGTCCTTCCAGGACCATAGCACGTCACATATCACATGACCGCCAATCAGCGATCTTGATAGGTCCAAGAAGGTTGAAACCTGTGGATCTCTCGGCTCCTGGAACACCCGGCGGCGAGGTAAATATTCAATTTTTATTATTTTTCATATTTTGACTACGGTACTTTAATTTGGGTTTCGTAGTGTATATTAATACATTATGAAACCCAAAAGGTGCTGTCACATATGTCACACAGGGGAGGATTGTTCCTCCCCTGTGTGACATCATATCCTGCAGCGCCGGCATATTCCCGCTGGAATTGTGCATTGTCTGAACGGTGATGCGCAATTCCAGCGGGGATAATGGCTCCTATGGGAGAAAGCACGGGTGCATAAACAATTGACATGATCATTCTTTTTACTCCCGTGCTTTCTCCCATAAAAGCTCTGCGTATATTTATTCACTGTCTGCACGGCAAAGTGAATTTCCCATTCACTTTGCCGGCAGACGCACACACACATTGCGTTTTTTTTGTGCGCATTTTTTAAAAAAGTGCAATGTGTGAACGTAGCCTTAGAATGATTAAGAAAAATCTGTTTTTCATGTTTTTATTGTTTTGGAAGAAAAAACATAGCCAACTATCTTTTTGTATATTCAAAGTAATTCTATCAACTTGTCAAAATGTAAACTAAAGGACATTGTTTTGCCTAAGTTTTTCTCGTTTTAGACCTTGGATACACTGCCATGGGTGTCTAAATACAGATTTTTCCATTTCAGGTATTTACACCCAAGCATTATACAAATGTGAACTTAGCCTTCGCTTTACCCCTGGAGGTACTAAACAAGAACTATAATAGTGTTTGCCCAAGCAAGTTCTTTCCCTCAAAATGTCCTTATTTTCGGCTGCCGATCTCCACATCCTGCTACCACTTCCAGGAAAACAACTTAAAATATCCTTCGTATGTCATTTTTAGGCTGATGTGTGAGAGTTTTAGTAGCTCACGTTGTATACACCAGTTATTTGTGCTGAAATTACAGTGTAGACTCGTGTCCACATCCTTGGACATCAGGAGGCTTTTCAGAACTGTGTTGTCACAGAGTACACTGAGCCGTATGACTGCAGATGTATCTCGGGGAGCAGACGGTAGTTATTTTCCATATTGCATCTGTCAGATGTATTGATTCTCCTAATGTGATACCTGGGATGATGAACCTTGGTTTGGACGGATCTCGAGTGCTTCCATAGGTGATTAGATTTCAGCCTTGAATAGCTGAACGGTATCCAGCTTCACTTTTCTGTACAGGTGGCACGGATACATTTACCTGAGCACTTGTGGTGAACCCTGCTGCACGCGGCTCTGATAAAATATGTATATGCAGGGATCAAGCTTTCTCTATTTTTTATTAAACAAACATAAAACCACTATAGTCTCAGAAAAGTTCATTCTAAGTTTCACTCTTGAAAATTGTCTTTACATTTGCGCTGTCCATCATGAATGTTGTAGAATGCCTTTCCATCAAGATGAGCAGAGCCCTGACCGACCGCACAGGGTATATATGAATGGTGTCTTTCTTCAAACAGGTTCCATGAGCTTACTAAAGGTTACAAATTATAAACAGTTACAGCATTGTCAAAATTACTTGCTTGCGCGTATGTTCCATCTTTTGTAACTTCTTTTAATCGCTTTACACTGAAAGAAATTAAGTATTCTGACCACTATCTCTTATATGTAAAATAAAAAATATGACCACTAGAGTTTTCATGAAGCTTCTTCTGCTTCAAAACATATGTGGGTACAGAGGTAGACATACCATTGGCGCAACCTGTGCAGACGCACAGGGTCCTATTAGGTACGGGGGCCAATTTTTACCTCCAAAGCAATTTTGCATTTTTAGGACCTCTTGGACTGCATAGGACATATTGTTCTTGTACAGGGTCCCTTTTCTGTCTCTCTTCCAGTGCGTGTCTGTCACGCAGGCGCACACCGAGGACTTCATGTCAGTGGTTCCCGGCCGCTCTTAAGAGTGCATGCGTGTGACGCAAGCACCAGGGCCCGCCCTGTTAAACGTTATGCGGTATGCAGGGCGGGCTCTGGTGCTTGCATCACATGAATGCACTCTTAGAGCGGCCAGGCACCACTGACATGAAGTCCTCGGTGTTCACCTAACAGGCTTAGGCGCCAAAGAGGAGGGGAAACACAAAGAAGAGGAGGTGGAACACAAAGGCAGGAGGTGGGAAGGACTGGGCTGGCAGCGTTCTTTGTGCACAGTGACTAGACCCATCGGACCGCTTAAGTAGCAATTACCATACAGTGTGGGAAACTTTACAAAGTCTTTCATTTGGTGTAGGGGGGGTGAGAGAGACATTCTGCACTGTCACAGAATGCAGCATACATGCTGCAGAAGGTGGTGTTTCAGTTTTGAAAGAATTAGGGGGGGGGGTGACAGGTTCTCTTTAAGGATGCTGTGTGCACATACTCTTTCAAGCAAATGCATCCTAAAGGGCCCGTTACACGCAGTAATATCGCTAACGATATAGTTGCAACGTCACCGGTTTTGTGATGTTGCAGTGACCTCGCAGCGATGCCACTGTGTGTGACTTGCACCAACGACCAGCGATCAGCTCGCTGATCACAAATGGCCAGGACCATTCTTCCTTCATTGGTCTCCCGCTCAGCGGCCAGCATCGGCGTGTGTGACAGCAGGAGACCAACGATCAACGACCTCCCGACCGATGGCCAGCGCTGCACAGTACACACTGGGACACGGTAACCAGGGTAGACATCGGGTAACTAAGCACAGTGCTTTGCTTAGTTACCCGATGTGTCGCTGGTGAGTCTGCTTGTGTGACAGCTCACCAGCGATCATATAGCGATGTCCCAGCGATCCCGATCGTTGGTCGGATCGCTGAAACATCGCAGCGTGTGACCCGGCCTTACGGGGGTTTTATCATAGCCTTTACTGTTCCATATTGTGTCACCAGAACTTTCTGATTGTTGACATAAGTATTCCAATGCATTATTATCTAACAGTAAAAATGATGGTGTTCAATAAGTTTAGGTCAGAAGTTACAAATGTATAATAAATAGACATTTCTTTTGGTAGAAATCTACGCTGTGGGGTTTTTGCAGCAGATTTTTTTCCAGTCAAAACCTTCAATCTAAGTGGAACGGTTATCACCATTTCTATAGAGTGGGAGCGGAGGGGTGGACAGGGGGTGGGTGAAGGGGTCCCCTTCCTTTCTTTTTCTGTTTTTTCTTGTATTCCCTTTCATTTTCCTCTTATTTATTTTTATCCCTTTTTTTTTTTTCCTTTTCCATTTCATTTTTTTCTCTTTCTTTTTTTTTTTTTGCGGCGGGGGGGGGGGTTGTTAAAGGCTTACTATACTAAGCTCACATACACATATATCGTTGTCTGTATTTAGTAAGTGTCACCACATGGAATACAGACAGACCTGAGACGCACGTCTTCATGAATGGACAATTTATACTTTACAGGCTTTACATGTGGGGAATATTATGTTATACAACTGTATGTTATTTGTGAAACTTAATAAAAAAGAGTTAAAAAAAAGAACTGAGTTTTATAGGTAGATTGCTTCTGTAATTGGATATAGACCTATTCCTGACTTGTTTAGTTATAAAGCCTTAAGGCCACGTTACACACACAGATATCTGTATCCAACTTCTGAACAACTTACTGGTTGCAGTGAAATCATGGACACATTGTCCCATTTTGTGGCTGTGTGCAAATGGAACAATGTGTCCATGATTTCACTGCAACCAGAGATCTGTTCAGAAGTTGGTCACAGATATCTGTGTGTGTAAAGTGTCCTTTACGGAATTTGTAATTTTTGTATATTTGCCCAGTCAGTTACAATTGCCCTCAGATGAACCGTGTAGGCAGCACAAAGGGATGGACTGGTAAAGCTTATTTTTAACAAAATATATAACAAAATCTGCAAAACAAATAGTGGTTGTCGTCTTTTTTGCTTTTAACAATTTTGTAAATACAGTGGGAAAAAAGTATTTAGTCCGTCAACAATTGTGCAAGTTCTCCCACTTATAAAGATAAGAGAGGCCTGTAATTGACATCACAGGTAGACCTCAACTATGAGAGACAAAATGAGAAAACAAATCCTGAAAATCACATTGTCTAATTTGGAATGACGTTTTTTTTCAATTATTTGGTGGAAAATAAGTATTTGGTCAATGACAAAATTTCATCTCAATACTTTGTTATATATCGTTTATGGCAATGACAGGGGTCAAACGTTTTCTTCACAAGGTTGGCATACGCTGTTGCTGGTATGTTGGCCCATTCCTCCATGCAGATTTCCTCTAGAGCAGTGATGTTTTGGGGCTGTCGCTGGGCAACACGGACTTTCACCACCCTCCAAAGGTTTTCTATGGGGTTATAATCTGGAGATTGGCAAGGCTACTCCAGGACCTTGAAATGCTTCTTATGAAGCTACTTCTTTGTTGCCCTGGCTGTGTGCTTGGATTGTCATGCTGAAAGACCTAGCCACGTTTCATCTTCAATGTCCTTACTGATGGAAGAAGGTTTGCACTCACAATCTCATGATACATGGCCCCATTCATTCTTTCATGTACATGGATCAGTTGTCATGGTCCCTTGGCAGAGAAACAGTCCCAAAGGATGATGTTCACAGTAGGTATGGTGTTCTTTGGATGCAACTCTGCATTCTTTCTCCTCCAAACATGACTAGTTGTGTTTCTATCATACAGTTCTACTTTGGTTTCATCTGACTATATGACATTCTCCCAATACTCTGCTGGATTATCCAAATGCTCTCTAGCAAACTTCAGATGGACCAGACATGTAATGGCTTAAGCAGGGGGACACCTCTGGCACTGCAGGATCTGAGTCCCTGGTGGTGTAGTGTGTTACTGATGGTAGCTCTCTGCAAGTCATTCACTAGGTCCCCCCGTGTGGTTCTGGGATTTTTGCTCACCGTTCTTGAGATCATTTTGACCCCATGGGATGAGATTTTACGTGGAGCCCCAGATTGAGGGAGATCATCAGTGGTCTTGTTTGTGTTCCATTTTTGAGTTATTGCTTCCACAGTTGATTTCTTCACCAAACTGCTTGCCTATTGCAGATTCAGTCTTTCCAGCCTGGTACAGGGCTACAGTTTTGTTTCTGCCATTCTTGGACAGCTCTTTGGTCTTCACCATAGTGGAGTTTGGAGTGTGACTGTTTGAGGTTGCGGACAAGTGTCTTTTATACTGATAACAAGTTCAAACAGGTGCCAGTACTACAGGTAATGATTGTAGGATAGAGGAGCCTCTTAAAGAAGAGGTTACAGGTCTGTGAGAGACAGAAATAATGCTTTTTGTAGGTGACCAAATACTTATTTTCCACCAATATTTGAAAAAAAACTTCTTTCCAAATCAGACGATGTGATTTTCAGGATTTGTTTTCTCATTTTGTCTCTCATAGTTGAGGTCTACCTATGATGTTAATTACAGGCCTCTCTCATCTTTTTAGTAGGAGAAGTTGCACAATTGGTGGCTGACTAAATACTTTTTTTTTTCCCCACTTTACAATGGTCCTGAAGGGCCATCCACTCCTGCTCACTTAAAATCCCGAACATGGAATTTTTCTCCTTACTTTTTTTTTAAATTTCATTATGATTTTGTTTAGTAGAAGTGACTGTAATATACCTTGATGTCTATTTTTATTCTTCTTTTTGACCATTTTAAAGTATACCTGAATTTCCTGACACTAGCTTTGCTCTCAAGGTTACTAACATTTTTAAGACCTGCAGAAATCAATTATTTTCAGCAACTAATTGTTTGCCCACTTCTGTTTATTAGAGACTGAACATGCAGTTTAACCAGACTTATTCAAGATAGAAGACATAATCGATGAACTTAAGTCATGAAATATAAACATTTAATGGCCTCGAAGTAAGGTCATCCTTCCGTAAGGCTACAGGAAAGCTCTTCACAGAATGCACCTAAACTTCCCTTCAGTTTGGTATAATCTATTTGACAGTTTTATATATGTAGGGGTACTTTCACATCTGCGTTTTTTCAAATCCGGCAGAATTTCGCCTTTTTTGTAAAAACTGGATGCGGCACACTTGCGGCAACATTGTGGCAACATTGTGTTCAGGGTAATGCATTTTGTATTGGAGTTCTGGACATGTGCAGCACTTGCGGTTTCATCGCGATGTAGCAAATCCGGCATTTCTGGCTTGTCTTAAAGCCGCAGTTAGCAGCAGTATTTGTCCGGTGCCTGAAGTGCCAGATTTGCCGGATTGCAATGAAAACCCAAGTGCCGCACATGTCCAGAACTGTAATACCAAATGCATTAGCCTAAATGCAATTTTGCCGCAAGGGTGCCACATCCGTTTTTTTTGCAAAAAAGGCGGAATTCTGCCTGTTTTGAAAAAACGCGGATGTGAAAGAAAAATAAAAAACTGAAGTTCAAAAGTTCAGGTTTGCCGGAACTGAAACTTACCGCAGATGTGAAAGTACCCTAAGGCTGGTTTCACGCCAGCATTTTTTCAAATTGGGCACAAATCATTTTTTTCTCCGAAAACCTGATCCTTTCACGATCAGGTATTTGCCTATTCACTTTTAATGTTGTCTAGTAGCAACCTGAAGCAACTGGATGCTACTTGATGCTACTGGACACCATTACAATACCATTAGAGGGAAATTGATCCAGCCCATGAGAAGATATCCAGTGCTTTAGCTTTTAGTATAAAATCTCAATTTATTGACGAAAATATTTTACAAAATTGCACGCACGACAGTAAGATCAAACCATGTGGATAATAGAATAAAACTTGTGGCACATTTTGGCTAACTGCGAGCCTTATTCATGGTACAAAGTCGGAGTACAAATAAAAGGAATATATACAAAAGATTAGGTAGGCTAACACCAGTTAATTACTGTATTTTTCTGACTATAAGATACACTTTTTCCCCCCAAAAGTCTGGGGGGAAGTGGAGGGTGCATCATATAGTCCGAATATACGGGCTATGTGCTGGTTGAGGGGCTCTGCTGGGGAGCAGCGGCTCTGGAAAAGGCTGGCGAAGGCTTCTGCAGCCTGTGATCACGTGTGCCCGCACATTAGTCTACTGTAATATTCAATACATCCCCCTGCCCATCATCTCTCAGCATTGAATCTGGTGGTGAGAGGTGGGTGGAGGGGTGACGCATATTACAGTAGACTAAAGGGGGGTTTACCCATAGCGACGCACCATCGATCACGACAATGATCCTGCCTGACCGGGATCGCTGGTGCGTCTCTACGTGGTTGCTGGTGATATGTCAGACAGGCAGATCTTACCAACGATCACCCAGCGATGTGCCGACACCCAACGGTCGTTGGGATTGTTCGGGGTCTCGGGCGCATAAGGGGGATCGTTGGTAAGTCTACCTGTCACACACAGCCATGCAGCCTGGCCTGTGAGAGATCGCAGATCGAAAAACGTTCCAAGCCATTTCGTAAAGAACAGTGATCTCCCAGCGGGGGGCTGATCGCTGCTAAGTGTCACACGCAGCGAGATCGCCGGTGAGGTCGCTGCTACATCACAAAATTGGTGACGTAGCAGCGATCTCGTTAGCGATCTCGCTATGTGTAAACCACCCTTAAGTGTACTCACACACCCCCATCCTGGATATGGTTCCCCTGTTGCTGCATACACAAAAATAAACAGTGTAACCTACTTGTCCGTTGTTCCCCTCTGTCTCTTGCATCAATGTCTTACTGTGTGTGTGACGGCATCCGATCATGTGACCGGCACAACACAGTAATGTCATCAACAAAAATTTCGGCCACAACCTCCCGGAAAATGATTCGGGATGCAAAGAATAACCCACAAATAACATCAGTTGAAATACAAGACTCACTTGAAAACTAGTGGTGTGGCTGTTTCAAGATGTAAAATAAGGAGGCACTTGAAGAAAAATGGGCTGCATGGTTGAGTCGCCAGAAGAAAACCATAACTGCACTAATGCCACAAAGTATCTTGTCTACAATATGCCAAACAGCACAGAGACAAGCCTCCAAACTTCTGAAGCAAGGTAATTTGGAGTGATGAAACTTTTGGCCACAACCATAGCATGGAGGTAACTTGCCAGAAGTACCACAAGTGAAAAACGGCAAGTGCCGCACATGTTCGCAAGTTCCATAGGGAATGAATTGGGCTGAATGTAGTTAGGCTGCAGATGCGGCAAAGCTGCCAGATCTGCCATGAATGCAGAGAAACGTGGATGTGAAAGCAACCTTAGAGATGAATGCAAAACAAGGAGGTGGGAAGGTGCACTGAACGACTAGCAGGTGCCAAGGGGGCATTGAGCTCATGTGTTTGATATGAGCTGTCATTTTGGGAAAACGAAAAAATATCATATACTAAAAATGCATATTCACATAGTGTATATATTAAGAAGTAATGGAACAAAAAACTGAGTAGTTGTGTAATTCATAACCTTGTATTGGCTAGGACAGAAATACTGGGATGGTTGATTTGACCGATTGTCGATGTATTGGTGAGTTATTTCATATTATTTGTAGCAAATTGATTAGGATTATTTAAGGACCCTTTCATACTGGCTAATAAATTGCATTTAACACATGCACTTCAATAATGCACATGTAGCAATGTACCTGGGTTTGTATGATCACTCGTTACCCCTCACTGTTATTGCTGGCAGCACATCATGAATATTCCTACAGATGATCATCCACTCAAGTCAATGGGGCCACTAACTGATGATGTCATGGCTACGCTCCATTAAAGCCACATTGACTACCTGTCAATTTCTCTATTCATTCTTTAGCGCCTTAAACTTGACCCATAAATCAAACCAATTTAGCAGGTGGTGGTTTTATTTTTTTTTCATATTCCTGTATAATATTCAGACTTGCATCTAGACCTATGTCTGGAATAGCCCTGTTTTTTTATGAGCTGTCAAAATTTTGCCTCAATCTTCGTCTTCATGATAATGTTTTTTTACGTTTGATATTATCTTCATTTATAATTTGAGATGGGGAGGATAATAAGTAAAAACGTAAGATCTCCTATCCATCAGCTTGTTGCACATTGTGAGAATCGGTGCACAAATAAACAAATGTTGAGCTTCTTTCAAGTCGGATTTTTTGTTTGATGATGTGCCAATTAAGAGAGGGTAGTCATATGAAGAAAGCTTAGCTGCAGGCTCGGCTCATAAATGTTACACAAAGACTTTTGTTCTAAGAGAATTTTAGAACAATCTGTTCCAGGCAGATTAAGTAGCGCCAAATGTGGTGACAAGGTTATTATCTGTTATTTCTGATGATTGATGTACTGTAATGTTGCAGAATTGCATCAATTGATGCTCAAATTGCCCTAGCAGTATGTGCCCACGATTGAGGAACAATGTCACTTCCTAAGGAAATGGAATTCTGAAAATCTGTTTCACAAATCTTACATCAATGTTTGCCTTAATTGAACACAGAGAAGGGCTATATACAAGGCCTCCTTTATATGTGCATGTTTACAGTACTTGTGGCATCCACCTTTTTCACGGATGCCACACATACACATTATTACCCATGGTAATCTTTACGTGTCCACTTTTGAACCACCCAGAGATATGTCCATTTTTTTCCCTGTAGCACGAATGACAAGCGTAGTCTGTAGGTCCAGTTGACATCCGACTTGACATATTGCGGATCTGAAAAACGCAACGCAGTTTAGTTTATTCTGCATTTTGAAAAAACACAGTGGGCATGAGATATCTAAAAATCCCAAAATATGCAGAGTCAAACTCGCCCAATACTCGTGGTGGGACCTTAGACTTTCTTTATGATCTTTTAAAAATCCTATTTGGCCAAACTGAACAGTCATACATATAGCGTTTAGAGCAGGGATTTACAACTCTAGTCTTCAAGGGCCACCAACAGTGCGTGTTTTCTGGATTTCCTTAATATTGCACGGGTGATGATTCCCGCACCAGTGCAATACTTAGGAAGTCCTGAAAACCTGGAGTTTAAAGTGAACCTGTCACCTAGATAAAGCCCCCTAGGCTATCACTACCTGTCCCTGCACCTTCCTATTACTACTCTAAGGCTATATTCACACATTGCGCATTTTTGAGAGCTTTTTTTGCGCGCGCTTTTCAAAAATGCGCAATGTGCCTTGTGTCTGCCGGCAAAGTGAATGTGAAATTCACTTTGCCGTACAGACACTGCGTAAAATACGCAGCACTTTTATGGGAGAAAGCGTGGGCGTAAAAAGAATTGACATGTCAATTCTTTGAGCAGCTGCACCTGCGCTTTCTCCCATATTGTGCCTATTATTCCCACTGGAATTACGCATCGCTGTTCACACGATGCGTAATTCCAGTGGGAATACGCCGGCGCTGATGTCTCACAGGGGAGGAACAATCCTGTTCCTCCTCCCCTCTGTGACATCTGTCACAGCCCCATTTGATTTTGCAGTGCATTATACACTGCAAAATCAAATGTAGAAGAATGTCAAATGTATTAAAAAATAATATAGATTTTATATATACTCGTCCGCCAGGTGTTGGGGAGCCGTGAGATCTTCAGCAGGTATCAACCTGCAAGGGCCTGTGAATGCTGATTGGCCCGCTCACGGTCATGTGATATGTAACGTCTAGTGATGGGCGAATCCTAAATTACTCGGAATCGCTTGACTCTAGCGAGTCTGAGCACAGGACTCGCTACTCGTTGCGAGTCTAGCGAGTCCAATGTTAATGAATGGGGAAGCGAGTAATAGCGAGTAGTGTGAGATTTACAAATCGCAGATGTGTCTCGGAAGCTTCAGCCTGAAGCAATCCTAGTTTTGTCATTTATTTGCATTGCTCGTTTACTTTGTAAGTAATCGCTGACTCGCACAGATAAGATCCTGTCTCCTCTGTACAGGCTGCCAGCTCCAGGGCCCTAGAGCCCGCCTGCTGCCTGATGTAGCAGTGCTGAGATTGTTCTCAGTCTGCTCATTCCCTGTGTACAGACATGAATGTTTGTGCACAGAGATGATGTAGCAGAGCTGAGATTGTTCTCAGTCTGCTCATTCCCTGTGTACAGACATGAATGTCTGTGCACAGAGATGATGTAGCAGAGCTGAGATTGTTCTCAGTCTGCTTATTCCCTGTGCATAGACATCTATATTTATGCACAGGGGATGTAGCAGAGAGGACATCGCGTTTTGGACTGCGTCGGACGGAAGAGGATTTTTTTTAATTAAAGATGGAGTCCCTAATGGCTTTTTTTTTTTATTTCTAATAAAAAATTTTCCTTGTGTTGTGTTTTTTTTAAAACAATTTAATAGAAATTCATGGCGGTCATGTCTAATATTGGCGTGACCGCCATAAATTTCGGGCTTAGGGTCAGCTGATAATACAAAGCTGGCCCTAACCTCTTTATTACCCAGCGTGCCACCGCTACCAGGGCCGCTGGAAGAGCGGGGTTCAGCGCCAGAGGATGGCGCTTCAATGAACGCGCCATCTTCTGGGGCGGCTGCGGGCTGCAATTTGCAGCGGGGGGTGCCCAGAAAGCTTGGGCATCCCTGCGCTGCGGATTCCAGCCCCCAGCTGCTTAGCTGTACCTGGCTAGACATAGAAATTGCGCGGAGCCCCACGCATTTTTTTAAAATTATTTCATGAAATTCTGAGATTCTGACTCTGAGACTCTGACTCTGAAATTCATGAAATAATAAAAAAAAAATGCGTGGGGCTCCGCGCAATTTCTATGTCTAGCCAGGTACAGCTAAGCAGCTGGGGGCTGGAATCCGCAGCGCAGGGATGCCCAAGCTTTCTGGGCACCCCCCGCTGCAAATTGCAGCCCGCAGCCGCCCCAGAAGATGGCGCGTTCATTGAAGCGCCATCCTCTGGCGCTGAACCCCGCTCTTCCAGCGGCCCTGGTAGCGGTGGCACGCTGGGTAATAAAGAGGTTAGGGCCAGCTTTGTATTATCAGCTGACCCTAAGCCCGAAATTTATGGCGGTCACGCCAATATTAGACATGACCGCCATGAATTTCTATTAAATTGTTTTAAAAAAAACACAACACAAGGAAAATTTTTTATTAGAAATAAAAAAAAAAGCCATTAGGGACTCCATCTTTAATTAAAAAAATCCTCTTCCGTCCGACGCAGTCCAAAACGCGATGTCCTCTCTGCTACATCCCCTGTGCATAAATATAGATGTCTATGCACAGGGAATAAGCAGACTGAGAACAATCTCAGCTCTGCTACATCATCTCTGTGCACAGACATTCATGTCTGTACACAGGGAATGAGCAGACTGAGAACAATCTCAGCTCTGCTACATCATCTCTGTGCACAGACATTCATGTCTGTACACAGGGAATAAGCAGACTTAGAACAATCTCAGCACTGCTACATCATCTCTGTGCACAGACATTCATGTCTGTACACAGGGAATGAGCAGACTGAGAACAATCTCAGCTCTGCTACATCATCTCTGTGCACAGACATTCATGTCTGTACACAGGGAATGAGCAGACTGAGAACAATCTCAGCACTGCTACATAATGTCTGTGAGCAGGCGGGCTCTAGGACCCTGGAGCTGCACAGAGAAGACAGCTGGACTCAGCTCGCAAAGAAACAGCAGTTACTTTGCGAGTTTCCCTGCTATCACTGGCACAGTAGCCAGTGATTACTCGCAGGAGTCTAATGCAAACAATGGCAATCCTAGTTTTGTCAGCGTTTCTGACAAAACTAGGATTGATATTGATTTGCATTGGACTCGTGCGAGTAATCACTGGGAAACTCGCAGAGTACCGAGTCCTGCGAGTCCCTTACTACTCGCCGAGTAACGAGTCGTAGCGAGTAGATTCGCCCATCCCTAGTAACGTCCCATGACGTACATATCACATGACTGCGAGCGGCCAATCACAGTGCCCGATGACATCACACAAGGTCCTTGCAGGTCGATGCCTGCTGCTGCTCCAGACTACCGGCTCTTGAACACCCAGTGGAGAGTAAGTATAAAAATCTTTATTATTTTTTTTTGGCTGAATTTTACATTTGATTTCGCTGTTTATAATGCACTGTGAAATCAAATGGGGCTGTGGCAGGATTCTTCCTCCCCTCTGTGACATCACTGAAGAAGTTGCCCCATAAAAACATGCGGTGTTTGAATGGACCGCGTTTTTTTACGGGGCTTTGTTGTGCTTTTTTGCGCGGCTGCAAAACGCTGAAAAAAGCACCTGCGCAAAAAAGCGCCATGTGTGAACATAGCCTAACTGTCCCTTTCTGTGCTAAATGTGAGCTGTGAGTGTTTAATAAAATGTTTTTAAAACTTACTGGGTTGTATGTTAATGAACCGGGCTGCTACCGGTACTAGTTCCCCTGGGCGTCCTCTTTTGGTCTTTCTCGCCGCCTCCAGCATTCTTTATCACACCCCCTTGGGTGTGATATTGAAATTAAATTACGTGCCCCCAGCCTGCCTCATAGCCGACTTTTGTGTTCCGGAAATATGGTGAACGCGTCATTTCCGAAACTGCGGGTCGATACACCTGAAAGGTGTATCACCCGACTTCAAGCTGTGCTTTGTGTATGCTTCGTGGAACATATTACATCAGCTCATCTATGATCACAGATGAGCTGACGTAATATGCTCCACAGAGCATGCGCAATGCGCAGCTTGAAGTTGGACGATCACCGCAGTTCTGGAAATTACGTGTTCGGCATCATACCAGGACGGCTACAGACGGCTATGAGGCAGGCTGAGGGGCGCACAATTTAATTTCAATAAAGAATGCTGGAGGTGGCGAGAGGGACCAAAAGAGGACGCCCTGGGGGGAAGGGGAGGCTAGTAACGGTAGCCCCCCAGTTCATTAACATATGACCCAGTAAGTTTTAAAATATTTTATTAAACACTCACAGCTCACATTTAGCATAGAAAGGAATAGTTAGTGTAGTAATGGGAAGGTGCAGGGACAGGTAGTGATAGCCTGGGGGGCTTTATCTAGGTGACCGGTTCACTTTAAGATCCCTGGTTTAGAGTATAGCTATTTTTAAGGTATGTGCTCATGATCCAGA
This sequence comes from Allobates femoralis, assembly GCA_033576535.1. Taxonomy (NCBI): domain Eukaryota; kingdom Metazoa; phylum Chordata; class Amphibia; order Anura; family Aromobatidae; genus Allobates; species Allobates femoralis. The sequence goes on along the minus strand of JARQOC010000002.1, from coordinate 465,758,116 downwards.
GGCGCTGCATCTTGGACGCAGTGCCTCCGGACTTGAGGGAATCTGCGGGTGAACGCAGGGAGACTGCAGCCGCCCTGTATTTGCCACCTGCGGTGGGTGCAACACAGCTTCTCCCTGCATGCAGCCGATGGTCATCAATTCCAACTGTTCATTTCATGCTGCGCAAGATTGGAAACCCGTGCGACAGCTTAAAACACGCTGCAGTAGGGAGAAGTATAGTCAGCATGGTGTTTCTTTAAATCCCATCCAGTTTGCTGGTACTGTACAACGCAGCGTTTTGGACTCAGCTGCAATACGCTGCGTCCAAAATGCTGCTTTAAATGTGTGTGAGCACATACCCTTAAGGCCCTGTCACACACAACGACTGCTCCAGCGATCCCGATAGCGATAACGACCTGCCGGGATCGCTGGAGCGTCGTTACTTGGTCGCTGGGAAGCTGTCAAACAGGCAGATCTCCCCATCAATCAGGGGCCTGGGAGCCACCTCCCACATCGCTGAAGGCGATGTCACCAGCGTCCTCCCTGCTTAGCGCTGCCTGTAAGCAGGGAGGTCGCTGGTAACTATGATAAACATCGGGTATCTAGGCAGAACGCACTGCCTAGATACCCGCTGTTTATCATAGTTACTAGCGTCCTCCCTGCTTACAGGCAGCACTAAGCAGGGAGGAAGCTGGTAACTATGATAAACACTGGGTATCCAGGCAGCGCGCGCTGACTAGATACCCGCTGTTTATCATAGTTACCAGCGTCCTCCCGCTTAGCGCTGGTAACCGTGATAAACAGCGGGTATCTAGGTAGCGCGCGCTGCCTGGATACCCAGTGTTTATCATAGTTACCAGCTTCCTCCCTGCTTAGCGCTGCCTGTAATCAGGGAGGACGCTGGTAACTATGATAAACACCGGGTATCCAGGCAGCGCGCGCTGACTAGATACCCGCTGTTTATCATAGTTACCAGCGTCCTCCCACTTAGCGCTGGTAACCGTGATAAACAGCGGGTATCTAGGTAGCGCGCGCTGCCTGGATACCCAGTGTTTATCATAGTTACCAGCTTCCTCCCTGCTTAGCGCTGCCTGTAATCAGGGAGGACGCTGGTAACTATGATAAACACCGGGTATCCAGGCAGCGCGCGCTGCCTAGATACCTGGTGTTTACTATGGTTAACAGCCTGTGAGGTCGCTGATCGCTGGTCTCTCGCTGTCACACGCAGCGATGCGTGCTGACCAGCGGGAAACCAACGACCAAAAAATGACCCAGAGCACTTTGCAGCGATCAGCGACCTCACAGCAGGGGCCTGATCGCTGCTAAGTGTCACACATAACGACATCGCTGGAGAGATCGTAGTAACGTCACAGTTACAACGATCTATCTACCGATATCGTTATGTGTGACTAGGCCTTTATGGTCCAAGAGACAGCAGTTTGTACCGTGCTGGGTCTTATCACACCTTTTTAGTGTTAGAAATTTGCAATTTAAAATAAATAATACTTTTTCTAGGCTGAAACATTAGATTGTGTATTAACACCCTTAGGCATTTATCTTCCACTGATTTGCTTCTCCAAAGAGGAGCAGAGCCAAGAGCTTTTCTGGCAATCAAATATTAACAAAATATACGGAACTTTTTAATGTTATGTAAATTAACTAACAAGAAGTCATACTTTGGCAGCGGTAGATGTCAGATCCTGCACAGATGGAGTAGCGTTAATTGAAAGAATGGCATAACCTTGTGCTTGGCACATGGGTTCCTTCATGTCCTTGAGCATATTCTGAGTGGGCAGGTGATTTTTTTTTTTTTACGCATGCAGTACCACTACTATCCTAACTTCTCAATGTATTGTCAGACTTAAAGGAAAACTAGCACCATCAGATGTGCTATTCACTTTCAAATATAATGGAAATCTAAAGGTAAATAACATTTTAATCATATCTGTCTACTTTACAGGATCAATGACCACAGGGGGAAAATGAAGTTATATTCTCACTGCATCTGTCCACTTTCAGTCATCAGGGTGGTGCAGGGAGCTATAGTGTCACTGCTTACTACAGGGTGGGCCATTTATGTGGATACACCTAAATGGCCGACTTCAAAATGTTTGCCATGGTCACCACCCATCTGGAAAAGTTTTCCCCCTCCCATATACATAATGTGCCACAAACAGGAAGTTGATCTCACCAACCGTTCCCATTTTATTTAGGTGTATTCATATAAATGGCCCACCCTGTATACAGTGAGGGCACTATAATCATTTCTTGGCACATTGACCTACAGCCTGCTCTGCACAAACATGCTACAGCAGGGCAGGCTGTCAATCAGGAGTGATAACAGCGCATTCATAATGTAGTGAGCGACAACACTTAACAATACCCTTTACCACTCCAATGACTAGAAGCTAGCGGCTGCAGAGAAAATAAAACTTCAGTTTATTCCTGTTGCTCCAGCGAGCCTGCCATACATGATTTGAGCAATTTTTACTTAGAGGATTATACCTACATCTGTAGGTAAATAAGATTTCTGGAGCTGACAGGTTTCCTTTAAAAGAGACTGTCTATGCAACAATAGCATCAGTAGTGTAAAAAGCTATAGGCAAATTAAAACCAAACAAAACATAGATGGGTTCAGTGGGGAGTTTTATAAAGCAGTAAAAGAACAGGTCTCTCCAATATTAGCAACAATGTTTAATAAAATAACGTTGAGTTTGGGGATATCACAACATCTCAATACCGTGTATAATAAACTCCTACCGAAGGGGTAGAAAAATCTGGACAACCCTTCCAGTTACAGGCCAATATCTTGGATAAATAAAGTCCTTACATGGCTGACACTCGTTCTTCCTAAGATAATTGCCCCCACACAGGCAGGCAAGGTTTATAAAGGGAAGATCAGTGGTAATAAATGTAAGAAAGATCATGATAATTATGTGACACGCCCAGCCACCAGGGCAATGGGGCATTCGGAACCTGGCCTTCAGATTCTCTTGGGGATGTCACGGTAGCTCACCCGGTTCCGTGACCCTGGCTGTGTCATAAAAATGGGGAAAAGTTTATAAGGGGATTAATTTCTGACGCCACCCGTGGTTTTCGACAATTAGATGGATGGCTGACACTGCGGTTCAGATCTGCTGGAGCGGTTGGTGGGGCAGCAGAGTTGTTATCGCTTTCCACGGGTAGAGCGTGGTCCCAGGGCTGTTATAAAGTCTGTTAGCTGATGTTACCAATGTAGTGCACAGCAGGTGACACAGTAATAATTTGAGGACACAGTAGGGTGCAGTCTTCATGTTTTACTCAGTTCTCACAGTTTTCCAGGTTTTCAACAACCAGCCAGGTACTGTGTCCTCCGAGTCAGGGATCCAGCCAACTGTCGGGATAACTTAGGTGCCCTTTACCGGGACCCCCTTCTGGTGTACCTTCCCAGGTCGTCTCTCTGCGCTGGCTCTCACCCACCCTTCTACCCTGTGCCTCACACTCATTGTCACAAGCCAGCAGCCGCGGGTCCTGTCGTGTGACCTCTTCTCAGTCCCCTTGACCCTATGTGGCCGACTTTTCAGCGATTAAGTGTGGCTTTGGCTTCTGCACTTGAAGATACCGCATCCTTCAGTTAGCTAGCTGAGTCCCACAGTCTCTCCACTAGTCTGGGGTGGATCCTCTCTGCGGCCCGGTCCCTCCACCCGACTCCAATCACGGTCGGCATGGGTATGGGCGCCACTGGTGGATTCCTCACTTCCCGTGCCCCTAGGACCCCTTCAGTGTCTCTAGAGCTCCTCACTGGCTCCTCTATCCGTCTTCACCTTTTATTGTCCTGGAACGAGCTCCAGTCCCCATGACCATGCTCTTTGTCCTACCACTTGTGACCGACTCCTGGCACCAACTGCCTAACTTCTCAACTGTTCTGCATGTTTTCTCACGTCTGTCACATTCTCTACGTCCTCTACGTTGTCACCACTCACTTCACAACTTCCTAGTGTGCTCTATCTACTTCCTCCACCTCCACCCTCTACCTAGTTGCCCACCAGCCTGAGATGGGGCCCTCCGTCAAGAGGGTCTGCAAAGATCCCCTGGCCTGGAGTGGCGTGGTGTTTGATGCTAGTGTGTGGGTACTGGGTAGTGTCCCTTCCTTACCAGAGAGTAGGGTACCACACCCCTGGCTGAGGTGCAGTACCTCTGTTGTGACTGGACCCTCAAGGACGCCACACATGCATGCAATCAAGGGAAGAATGATTAGAAAAGACGAAATGCCAGCAATGATCACACTAGATGCTGAAAAAGCATTTGATAGCATAAGCTGGTCGTGGCTGGAACTGCTTCTAGAAACAGTAGGTTTAAAAGGACAGTTTAGGGCTAGGACATAAGACGAGTACAATGAGTATAATTTCATTTTTTTTTTTCTCAGTTGGAATCAGACTGAGAAAGCAATTGCAGCATGCTACAATTGTACTCTACAATTGGAGGATACTTGATGAGGGCAGCAGTGGATGAGATGGTGAGATTGTTCGGTCCTGGCCTTAGAGAGTATATATGCGTATTGTTTGCTAACCCTCAGGAGAGAGTCTGCACATCAGAATGCCTTCCTGTTAAAGAAGGGAACCAGACAAGGGTTCCCGTTGTCACCATTACTTTTATATCTGGTTATTGAGCCCTTAGGAAGATAGTTGAACAATGGGGATGGTTTTGAGGTAATAAAAATAGGAGGGAGAGAGCTGTGTTCAGCACTATTTGCAGATGACATCATCCTGTTCATGTACAAAACCCAAAAAGAGCTGACAGAAATAATACACCAAATATAATTATTTGGGACCTTCGCAGGTTTCAGACTAAACAAGGCAAAATTATGAAAAACTAATACTACAGAAAGAGAATCCAATGGGAATTTAAATCCCAAGGAGAACATGCAAAATACCTATAGTGAGGTCGTCAATCAAGTATTTGGGAATACATCTCGGTCGTTCACTGGAATCAATCTACTCAGGTATACTTCCTCGATTGTCAAAATAGAAAAAGAGATGAAAATATGGTCGTGTCTGCCACTGCTATATTGGGCAGAAATCATTTAATTAAAATGATGAGCTTTCCTAAACTCCTGTATTTCTTGCAGATGATTCCTCTACTGTTAAAACACACAGACATACGGTAAATAAACTTAAGGTGTTTTCTCAATTTGTATGGTTGGGTAAGAGGCCTAGTATTAAATACAAGATATTGATGATGCCACCAGATAAGGGGGAAATTAACCTGCCATTTATAAGAGGGTACAATTTGGCAAGCTTGACGAGGCATATATTAGACTGGGTGAGAACGACCAATATCCACTCCGACTATTAACACAGAGGAAGAATTTTGCAAGCCTTGGGACTTGGCTTCTATTCTACAGGGATACACCTAAATAAAATAATAATGCTTGGTGATATCAACTTCCTGTTTGTGGCACATTAGTATATGCCCTCCCATATACCGTACTAAGGTGCCACAAACAGGAAGTTGATATCGCCAACCATTCCCCATTTTATTTAGGTGTATCCATTGTGGTGATGTGGCCCCTGGCTGGGTGCATCACATAGGTTATCAGTACAGGTCTCTGTTCACATGGGCTGGTTTTCCTGTGTGTGTGGGCTGTGTGAAACCTGTCTGGTGTAAAGTGGGTTAACAGCTGAAGGGTTTTCATGAGCTGAGTAAAACAGCTGAGTGTGAGTGCTGTAGACATGACAGTCATGAGCCTAATGAGCGGCTGAACCTGTGTGTGAGTGCTTTGCTGGGCTAAACCTGAATGGTGCACAGCGGGTTAATCACATCTCAGGTCTGTGTGTGAATGAGATGCAGCTGTGGGTGAGGCAACCTAGATAAGAACCTGCCAGGTGCCTGAGTGAGGGAGGACGATAGGAAACAGAGCAGTTCAGACCACTGCCATGTGAGGATATGCTGAAAGTGATCCGTCAACGGTGGGGGAAGTGAAGGGAGCCTGCAAGCTCCATGCCGTTGCACCTGATGTGTGCATGCCAGCCAGTGATGAGGACCGAAGACGGCTCAAGGGCCAGGTGGTCATATGTGTGATAAGGACCGAGGACGGCTCAAGAGCCAGGCGGTCAGATGTGCGGTGTGAGAGACAGAGTACAGCTCAAGGGCCAGGCGGTCACAGCTGACTTTGGGACTGACTGAGTGAGTCATGATATGGTCTCGTTGATCCAGATGTTAGTGTCCCGGATCCCGGTGGATCCGTGGTGGTCTCGTATGTACTGAGTGACAGGGTTCTTGTTACTATTGTGGGCCCTGAGTATGTAGCATATTGGTTTATGTAAAAATGCCATGAATGCTGTGTCATGTGTGAGTCATAATGGTTCATGAAAAAGTGCCATGTGTGATGACTCGTGTGCAATAGGATGGGGAATGATCCCTGTCAGGGTGTTGGCGGTGGTAAATTCCATTGGGACCGACAATAGATCATGATATGGTCCCGTTGATTCTCATATGAATGTAATGTAAATACAGTGTTATATTATATGTGAAAATGTAAAGGGTGTTGTTTTGGTTACCAGTGGTTTATGGCGTTAAATAAACTGCTGTGTTATGTTATCTGTTAAAAAATGTAGTCACTAATGTCATTTCCCCGTGCCAAGCAGGTTCCCCTGGGGCGCTACCTCACACCATATAAATGGCCCACTCTATAAATGGCCTACCCTGTATACGCGCCTCTCTCAAGCATGTCCCAATGATCAAAAACTCACTGATATGCTGAGATACCATGATGGCATAGAAGGCAGTGAGGAAAAAATAGAAACTATCATCTCCAAATACCTGAATTCATGGGCACATCCAAATCTTAAGCAGGGAAGGGAGAATAGTTTGTTTTATAAAGTGGCAGGAGAAGAGGATTAGGGTCATGGGTGACCTAATGCATGACACAGGGGTGAGGTCGCTGAACTGCGCAGAGCTAGTTCATATCAATTAACCCCATTCCAAAATATACCAGTATGCACAAGTAAAAATATATCATGCAGAATTTACGAGATGTGTCACGAGAGATGTGCAATAACGAGTTGGATCACCTCCCAAAGAGAGACCTAAGCGAAATAAACATATCTGTAATATATGAAGAAATTAGGGAGACTGATACCGTCAGGCCCAGAGGGGATATTTAAATCTTGGGTTAAGCAACTAGGGGAATGGAGATGGGAGACAAGATCTTGCAGGGTTGGAGGGAGGTGAAGAAACAATATAATAAATAAAAACTGAAGGGACACGCAAATCCATATAATGCATAGAGCAATTTATGGTTATAATATTATTGGACAAAAGTCAGAAAGAATAAAAAACTTCACAAGTGCAACATGGCTTTAACTATTACGTATCACATGCTATGGAAATGTAGTAAAATATGATAGTATTGGAAACAAATGCAGATGTAATAATGAATGTGTAGAATGTTAGAGTAGATATAGAGTGCATGTTGGTGAAGTTTCATTATACGGGACAGAAAGACCAGAATACAAGGGGTGACATCTTAGGTTATATACCCAGACTGTTTCATTGTGTATCAATAGTAGCCAAAAAATGTATGTTAAAAAACTGGTTGGCGCCGGAGATCTCTTCTACTTTGGAAGTTTTGAACCATCTGAAATCTACTAAAACTAGAAAACTTTGAAGCATAAAGAAATAAGGAAAGGTTAGCAGAAAGGTTTTTTAAGTAGTGGAGAGTTTGTTGAGAAATACACGGAATCCGAGATGAAACAAATTGCACTACCCTTTATACATAGTGAGTGGTATATAATAGGGGACTTGCAAGATCAGTTGGGAAAACTGAGGGTCAAGAAAACGAACGGTATGGGTTAGTTTGTGTGGGGCGCAAAACGACTAAGACAATCCTAGATGCAACCAAAATGAAATGTGGCACGTGGAATGTTCTGGGTTGATGCATGTCATGTCCTGCTCTTTTTTTTTGTTTCGTTTCTGTAAAATGAAACATTTAATAAAGATGAGTGTTTAACCCCTGAAGTGTGGGGCAAATCACAGATGCTGTAAGCGGCTGCGTATCTCGTCAACACAAGTTATTGGGTGCAAGAAAAACAGGTGGCACACGGATGACACAGAGACCGCAAACACAATTGGTTTTTTACATCATCTTTTGCATACTCTAAAAATTTAGGATATATCTCGTACAGCTATAAACTTTCCCACCCTCTTTAATTTGCAAGCTTGCACCCTTTAGTGCCTTGTTTAGTCTGGTATTTAGCCCCACCTTAAAAACGATGGGTCCCTCCTATTTTTGAACGCCAGCTAGGGCAAAGCTTACAGTTGGGGCCTGCTGACCGTATCTGGCAGCTTTTACTTGACTGGTAATCCAAAACATAGGTCACCCCACACTATTTCAGTAAATTATTTATTTTGTAAATTAAAAGGCCTGTACTTGCCTCATGTGCTGGTGCCATTCCAGTAGTGTCAGTACTCACATTCCCATGGCTCAGGTGACAATGTGGCAACATGTGAACCCCACATCCAATCACTGTCGGCTGATTGGCAGCTGAGTGGCAGCTCACTTCCTGGTAATTAACTCATTTGTTTGAAGGCGCGCAGTGAGAAGCTGGCAGTGATTGGATATAGGGCTCACATACTGTCACATGAGTCGCAGGAACTCTAGTACCGATATTGATGGAATGGGGCCAGCACAGGAGGGTGAGTACATGCTTTTTTATTTTTCCTGGGGAAACTGTGGAAACAGAAGGAGTTGTTCTAGTAGAGGACAATCCCTTGTATTGATTTTGCAGCCAGCAATGATGCAACACAGAGGCTATAGAAGGCAAATTGCACAACATTTTTAAAGAAACACAAGTGCAAAAAATATTTTTTTCCTTTTTAGGTAAGAAAAAATGGCCCTAAAGTTAGACAATCCCTTTAAGTGTTTGCAGAGATATTGACATTTTTTCTACTCTGTTGCATTTTCATTTCTTGGAATACTGATGATAAAGTAAATAGTCATGACCAAAACTTTTCAAGCTAACACTAATTTTTGTTTTCGATATAGTTTGCTGTTCAGTTTTTATAATGACAATTTGCTTTAATTCTAGAATGTTAAATATAGTGCTCAGGTGAATTGCAAAAAATTGCAGTCATTCTTTGGCATGAAAATTAACTTAATACACAAAAGCCCCGTTTACACTGATTTTAAGCCCTGCCACAAAATTACCGTACTTGCTTACATCAATTCAGTGATCTTCCAGTTAGACAATGTTAAATATAAATGAGGAGAAGAAAGCTGCTATCACTCTATTATGCTGATGGAAGAGGAGACTCCATTAGAAATGAGCTTGTGCTTGAAATTAAGATACTGCAGATTTGAAGTGAAGTGTCACCTGATTTTTTCCCCTATAAACTGTTGCCACCACCAGTAAGCCTTTATATACAGCATTCTAAGATACTGCATAGAAGTCCCCAAGCCAATCTGTATAACATCAAAAAGTACTCACCTGCGGATCGGTCAGATCACATGGGCGTCGCTGGTCTTCATCCAGTGCCTCCTCTCTGCTTGTGATTGCCGTCCTGCTTCGTGTGGTTGACGCATCACATGTCATCCACACAATCCTCCCCATTGCGTTCCTGCACACAAACCCTTGTTTTTGCCCTGCTGAGGGCAGAACAAAGTTTTATACCGCGCAAATGCAGGGAAAGGTAAAAGAAATGCGCAGGAGCCCAATGAAGGCCAGTGAGTGGATGACATAGGACACGTCATCCGCACGAAGGACAACAGCAATCACTAAAAGAGGGGAGGTGTCGAATCAAGACCAGCAACACCCATTGGACTGGACCACCCCCAGGTAAGTATAAAACAAGCTGTTTTTTATGTTTTACAGATCAACTTTGGGACTTATATACAGCATTCTAAAATGCTGTATGGAAGGGCTTATTGGTGGTAGCCTCAGCTTATATGTGAAAAACCTTGGGACAGGTTCACTTTAAATCTGCACCAAATCTACAAGGAGAAAGTACTCAATGTGTGCATGAAACTTCGGGTTTCTCATTCACTTTGCTGGCATTAGGAAATCCTTAGATTGTGTTCCCATGATCAGTGTTTGCTGCGTTAAAGAAGCAGTATGTTTGCCCTGTGTTCATAACGTTGTGTTGTATAGTACATGCACAGTGGATGGGATTTACAGAAATCCTGTGACCACTGTGCTTGTATTCTCCAAAGCTTAAACTGACATGTCAGGAGGCTTTCCGGCCACAAGAATGTCAATTTATTGCTGCGAAGTCGGAAGTAATCTCGGCAGGTGACTGCAAACAAAAGCCGCCGCATCCTGAAGACTGTGGGCATAGGGTGGCTGCGTTCACCTGTCAAGATAACCAGCTTCCTACACAAGAGGAAACACTGCGTCCAGGATGGGGTGTCTCCAGATGGTGTGCACATACCTTTAAGGTTTTGTGACAAATTTGCATTTAAAATTTTTTTTAAAAATGTAACGTGTGTACACATACCACTTTTCAACACCATAACTGTTGAGTCTTTGAATAAGCTGAGATGATTTGGTAATAAAAGTTTAAAAACTTATGAAATATTTATAATTGTACTTCAGTAACCATAGAAACATCTAACTAAAAGATCTAAAATAACTAAAGCAGCAAACTTTGCAAAAAACTAAAGTTTGTCAGTCTAAAATTTTTTGTCCAGCACAGTAGTCATGTCTGTTGACACTTAAATTATTAGCTTCAAAGAAATCAATGATAAGTTGTCAAACTGATTAAAGATGCTGACAAAGTGACAGCAGTCCTTTTTCACTTTCCTGCCGTCACTATTGCAAAAACTGCTGCTGCAGCAAAATTTTCAAATGCCAATAGCTATAAGTAAAATAAGAAATGATCCAGTGTTGGTTATCCCCTTTAGATTTACTCCTATGGCCAAGTTTGTTTTGTTGACTTTTTAATAGGATACTGCCTATGTTTAATTTATGCTTTTTAGGCTATGTGGTTCTTTACCACATACTCTATCTTTCGTTTTTTTCTGAATAGAGTGGAATAGAGTCTTCTGAATAGAGTTTTCTTAATAGACTCCTTTTTGTTTGTGTCCAAGGTAGACATTTGAGAATGAGGTCTGGTGTGGGAGAAGAATATGGGGACCAATTCATTAAGACAGGCACTATGCACGTCAATCTTAATGGAGTGCTTGCTGGAGTACAGGGCACTGGATTAATTAAGAGGTGCATAACACTTAAAGAGGTTCTCAAAAGAATGTGATAAAAGAAATAAAATTACTTTTAATTATTAAACATTTTTCTAAATGCCTTTATTTTAGCGAAAAAAGTTTGTTTTAGTTACCACACTATGTCAGGATTGTAATGATAGCAGCTTCCTTTGAGCAGTGTGCAGCCATCCTAGGATCGGCTGCATGAAGAGCGAGACAGGCATCCTCCGTGCACAGCACTAAAACTGTCAGGCTGACTGAGATGAATGTTCATTCTCACTCAGCCAAAGAAAGATTTTTAATTTCTCCTTCAGTCCACTCCGCTCAGTGTCAGGTTAACTGAACAGATGAATGTGAGTTGACGCTGCCCTAAATGGACATATTTTTTGGGTAGTTCTTCTTTATGCAGCCCGTACGACTGTGTGTCCTCTGAATTCTAGGATGGGTGCACACTGATTTATGACAATTGCCATCTTTAAAACCCTGACAGAGCACTAGATAAAGCCTTTTTGCTCAATAAAGGGGTTTGAAAAACATTTTTATCTTTTAAATGTATATTATTTATTGTATTTTAGCTTTTATTTTATTTTTTAACGATTCTCGGAAAACCCCTCTTAATTTGGCGCATCTTTTCAGTGGTGTTCACCTCTCCAGTAATGCATTTCTAATTTCTAAGGGTGCGTGCACATGATCAGTATACGCAGCATTTTGGACGCAGCACCTTGCCGCTGCGTCCACAACGCTGCGTAATACGGTACAAGCATAGTGGATGGGATTTCAAGAAATCCCATCCTCACTATGCTTAACCAGCCCGCAGCGTATTTGGAGCTGGGGTGTTGGTTGCCGCCATTTCGCTCCTCCGCAGCATGTTCATTGCATGCTGCGGAGTCGGAAGAGGCTGCCATTAGGAGACTGCAAGGAGAAGCCGCCCCGCACCCGCCGCACATGGTGAGTACAGAGCGGCTGCGGTCTCCCTGCGGCTTCACTCAGGTCCGGAGGAGCTACGTCCAACACGCAGCTCCTCCAGACCGTGAGCACACAGCCTTATGTAAAAATTGAAGTCCCTTTCCCTGAATTTGATGGGTGGGAATAGATACGGTATGTCCTATCCTGCACCAGCACCCCCATGCCAGTGCTTAAATCTGGCAAGAAAATGGCAAAAGTCACAAAATGTAATTTACACTACTTTCTATATCCTAAGTCTTTACAGCAATACAGAATATATTAACACTTCATGAGCTGAACGCCGTGAGCTTTTCTCATGGATCTCAGATACTCATAAAAGATTCTTTGGAATTCTCCTAGTTTTGTTCTTCAGTTCTTTTCAAACCTTAAAAACTTGGCAGTAGGGGTTGAGTGTCTGCTTCATTTTTACCATTAGTAGATCCAACCTGCTTACCCTGGCTGAGAGAAATTGCTGCCTTGTGGGTAAACAAGTGTTCTGGTGGGCCTCCTTTTATTTTTCTTTAGTGTACAAAGTCACAATGATCTGTGTAGAAAAGTAAAAGAAGCTCACCAAGAACGTGAATTCTCTTTAATTAAAGGCTTGCTTTAATTGTACTTCCAATATCTCATTAAAAGTAAGAAGAATGCAAAGAAAAGATAGGGCCTTAATGTGTTTAATCAACCTGGGAGGACAAATTGTGTTTCTCGATTAATGTTCTTTTACTATGAGCACAGTTATCCGGCTTGAGATCATACATGTAAACAAAGAGGATTATACTTACAGGGAGGCTTATTCTGCAATGGTGCAAAGGCCCAATGAAATGGAAAGCTGAACGTTTACAGACCTCTTACATAGTGATACCAATTACTTAATGCATAGAGCTGGTAATTTTTCTACTTATATAAATGTATCAGGTGCCTTAATTTAAAGGGTTGTGCCATCAATAGATCACCCCTCCATAAGATAAGTGTTAAGGCCCCGTCACACACTACAATATCGTTAAGGGCACCGTCACACCTGGCGATATCGGCAGCAATTATTTTAAAGATGCTGGGGCGTAGGCTATCGCTGTCGACATCGCCAATGCCTAATGTGAATGGGTGAGGGCGAACCATTTGAGTGGTTGCCTGGTTTCAGATATGGTAAATATGGTTTCAGGTATGTAAATAGGGAACGGAGATCTGCCAGGTGATGGGAGCCACAGGCTCCCATGTTAAGGCATCGCCGCTGGAGTTTTTAGACATCCCAGCGGCGACGCCGCCTGTCAGATAGTCGGTGCATTGCTGGAGGTTTCGCCGCATGTAAACATGCAACAGCGACGCTTGCGGGGTGCCAGAAACATGCGTGCTCCCGCCCATCGCCGCCGACATCTCCGGTGACGTCACCTGGTGTGATGGGCCCCTTACGATATAATTGAAATCATTGAAACGTCATGGGTTTTCAGTCGATCTAACGACGTCGTAACAACGTCGTTCAGTGTGACATGTACATCCGATCAACAATAATCGGGCAGATCGTTGATGGGAGGCTTGTGAACCGGACCTTAAACCAAACGATGAGCGTTCGTTCAACATTCAAGCATGGGTATGTGTATAACACCTCAATAACGATGTCGTTAACGACCTCGACTATTGAGAAGTGAAGGACATAGGCGGGCTAATGACCGCAAGTATCGTTTGCTTGCCACAGAATCGTTGCGTCGTTAACGATATCTATACGTGTGACATTTCACTAGCGATCATTGAACGTCGTTCAAGCGATCTAGGTCAAGTCAGATCGTTGATCAGATCATTCAACCATTGAAGCGTGAGACGGGGCCTTTAGATTGGTTGAGGTCCTCCCTTCCCTACCCATGTCAGTTGTATGGAGTTGTGTGGGGACTGTCAATCTATACATATAACCGAAGATAGGGATACCGGCTAGATTCATTGATATGGCAGCTAGTTTCACACATCTAGTGTAGCCTTAGAAAACAGACAAAACACCCAATTTCTTTAGATAGGTTTGATAATATGCCTTTTAAAATCTGCATCAAAAAGGTATTTACAAAGATCATAGTTTTTGTAAGCATTTCGGCTTAACTCCTCCGGTTAGCCTAAAACATGGCACCAAACGTGGATCAAGACTACATTCTGAAACTAGGCTTATCCAGGATTTTTTGTAATTTGGCACAAATCAAGAGACGTGATGAAAAAAGATAAGATAACTTGTGCTCTCTGGTAGATCCCATGCTTGCTCTGAACCCAGTTCCAGCATTAGGCAAACGGAAATCTGAGCGTGAGCATTCTTTTTAAAGCTCCCGGGTCACTGCCAGCACTATGTTCATGCTGTATCACGCATAACGCTGATGACCACTCCCCTTTTCCACCAAGGACATGGATAACACTACACCACTGATACTCACAGTCGGTACACTTCCCTTCGTGATCTCAAGTGATTATCAAGTGTGCTCAGTCATCCTCGTTGCTCGGCCAAGTGTAAAAGTGGGAGTACCATTATACTTAGTGCTTGAGTCGAGCACATCCGAGCATCCAGACCTGCTTGATTGGAGCACCGAACGCTCATCCCCAGTGATCTCCTCTACACTACCTTTTAAGCCTTTCGCCAACAACATGCTTTTGGTTGCTTCCATTCCTCCTTTCAATTACAGCATATACTACCGTGTTTCCCCGAAAATAAGTCACCCCCGAATATGTCAGGGCAGGGCTGGCGCGTAATTTGCCAATATAAGTCATACCCCGAAAATAGGATGACTTATTTTCGGGGAATATAAGACAGGGGACCGCTACAGTGCCATTTTTTGCCCATTGCATATTACCTGTGTCCCCGCTGGCCCCGCTGTCCTCCGTGGGCTCCCCTCTGCCCTCAGGTGCAGCCGCAGGTCCGCTGTCCCCCGTGGGATCCCCTCTGGCCTCAGGTGCAGCCGCAGGTCCGCTGTTCCCCGTGGGATCCCCTCTGCCCTCAGGTGCCGCAGGTAACCCCGAGGGCATAGGGTTAATCTTAAATAAATAAATAAAAAATAATAAATAAAAAACAAATAAAATAGAACTCTTGATGTGCAGCAGTTTATTAGCCTGAGAGCTGGGGGGAAACTCCTAACTGAGTCTGCAGTATACTTTCTACATGTCTACTAGCCAATCATCATCTCATTTACTTGCACCATTTTGTCTTCTAGAACTACCAACCTGACATCGAAATATCCCCAAAAATTCATATTCTTGTTTATTAGTATAAACATTTAAACTTTTCATACAAAAGAAACCCTGCTGAATCTACAGATTCAACTACTAGTATTGGGGTAGTGTTTAATTAGTGTGAAATAGTTTGTATCCCTCAGATCCCTCTATGAATACATGTAAACAAAGAGGATTATACTTACAGGGAGGCTTATTCTGCAATGGTGCAAAGGCCCAATGAAATGGAAAGCTGAACGTTTACAGACCTCTTACATAGTGATACCAATTACTTAATGCATAGAGCTGGTAATTTTTCTACTTATTATATAAATGTATCAGGTGCCTTAATTTAAAGGGTTGTGCCATCAATAGATCACCCCTCCATAAGATAAGTGTTAAGGCCCCGTCACACACTACAATATCGTTAAGGGCACCGTCACACCTGGCGATGTCGGCAGCAATTATTTTAAAGATGCTGGGGCCTAGTGTCATAGTCAAGGTCACCAGTGTGAACCCCTATTGAGTACTTTCACCCTATGTACAGTATCACTAGGGAAGTTATTAATAGTGTTTATCTCATGAAAGCATCAGGGCGCAGTCGTAGGAAATTATGCCCTGCATGATGCCCAGGGGAGTTCGTGACATAGTTTTCCCAACAGTGCTAGACTGGAACTGCTCCAGCAAGTACACAGATTTCTTGCACCTGCCCATCTGGCATCTGGTTTTATGAGGATATTCGTATATTTTTTTCATAATTGTATCTCATACAAAAGAATTGTATGACACACTGCTGGCGAAAATGAGAACACTGGCCAAAAATTATTTAGAATTGGATCAAGGATGCTGACGGAAAAAGCAATACTTTTGTGTAAAACCAGCCTAACATTTAGAAAGTCTGTTCATGAGTAAAAGAAAAAAAGCTCTTAATATTACAAAAAATACCATATGGGATGGAGAGATTGGATTGAATTCTAAGAATCTAAAACTTATCGTCTCACTCCAAACTGACTAATCTTGCTTTCTTCTTCGTGGCGTGTTCCTGCTTTGTCAGCCTCGTGTCACGAAGGTCCGCTATCGCCTGTATCAAGAAATAATCACATAGGGTTTATGTACCCTCTTCATTAGCAGGTTGACATTAATGTAATATCCTCCCTCTCTCCTCTTCCTATCCCAACTTATCCTACAGTATATACCTGTTATTAACAGGTTTCCATTTTACCTTCCGTTTTTAAAATTCAAATCTGAATACAAATTCTTTATCTCCTTTATATTGTTTAAAGAGACAAATAAATAAATTAGGACAAATGTCGTCTTTAAAGCGTAATTCCCATTATAATTTTCATTTCATAAATCAATAGTCCATGTAGTCAGTGAAGACTTTCCCATTAATGAGATAGGAGATGGCAGTTGCTACTGAGTAGATTCTATATAGATAGAGGAAGGGGCGGAGTAACCTCTGCCTTCTCCTATTTCAGTAATGGGAAAGTCTTCACTGAATACAGATTTGACCTCAGGTCATTATCAGAATACTCAATTCTATCAATTCCAGCAGAGAATGAAGCAGATTTCTGCTGATAAGATATATTACAAAGTTGTTTATTTTCATACGTTCTATTGATTTATAAAATGAAAATTAAAACGGCACTTATGCTTTTAAGTGTAGTTCCGGGTTTCAATGAACATTTTTATTACCCAAGTTTTGTCAATTTGGGTGTGGGGAAAGAGCAGCTCTTTAGGTGGAATAATTTTTTTGACTTTTTTTAGCCATTTTCTTTTCTTCTTATGGGCATTCTGCATGCTGTGTAACTGTATTTTATGCTGCTGATATAATGCATAGCTGTAGAGCATGTCGCTGTATCTCATTGTTGCATTATTCATGTATATTGTTCTTCCCTTCAGCTCACATTCTTTGTTCGCCATCTCCACATAACTATATGCAGATACCAATTCCACAGACGGCCCCTTGTTTGTTAGATCAGAGGAGCCTCTCATGTAGTCTGCCCTGATTTACAGATAGAACAAGTCTGTTCAGCTCATCAAATTGCTCGGATACCAATATCCGTATTCACTGTAAGCAAAGTGCCAGACATCTGATCCCAGATGGCTCCATCCATTTTACTCCTGAGAATAGTTGTATAAACCGACACTACAAAATGTATCTGCATTGTAACCCAAAAATAGTCCCCACTATATCCATAACAGACTGTGGTACTTGTGAAAGGGTTAAACTAATGTGTATTTAGAAGATTTGCTTTAATATTCTTCTCTATTTCATTTCTTTTTTGTGTCGTATTAAATATTGTTATTGATGACTGTTTCATTTTTCTCTTCTAGGAACTGGTAATACTGTGGTTATAATGGTTGGCTACCCAAAAGGAATGGATATCTTGGAGATCTTGAAACGAAGTATACCTGTAAAGATGATAATCACTGTTGGCACCAGGCATGTTCAAGAATTCATCAGTGGTCAGTCAGTGGTGTTTGTAGCCATTGCCTTTATCACAATGATGATTATATCTCTTGCCTGGTTAATATTTTACTACATCCAACGATTCCTATATACCGGAAATCAGTATGGAAATCAGGTGACTATAAATGCCATTAAGTTCATGTTGTTTATACAGTTTTATCAGCTGTCAGTTTTTAAGTATTTAAATGGATAAGAGGTGTAAAGGCTGCTGCCAGACCCCACCTCCTGTGGTCAGGAGAAAATGGGCATGACCAAAATACATACTTATTTACCCTTGCTTCCATGTGCCTGAAATTTCTTACCATTGACATATGGTGTTGGGGGGTGGTTTGGTGACTCCCTCATACACATAAGATCATTGCCTGATCCCCCAAACACATAAAATCGTTGCCTGATTCCAGTGAAATCATGGGTTTGTCCAATATTTGTTTAATATGTGTGAAGCAGTGATAGGTGTCATCTGTGAAGGTTGCTACATATCCCCCAGAACGTGCATGGAGACCTACTGAAACTGCTGGAGTGTGTTGCATTCACAGTTACTTTTATTTTGTGTTGCACTCACAGCAGTTAAGGCCCTGTCACACATAATGAGATCGCTAACGAGATCGTTGTAACGTCACAGATTTTGTGACGCAACAGCGATCCCGCTAACAATGTCGTTATGTGTGACACGCACCAACGATCTGGCCCCTGCTGTGAGATTGTTGATCGTTACATACTGCTCTGGGTCATTTTTACATCGTTGCACTCCCTCTGGGAGCGCTACATCGTTGTGTTTGACAGAGACAATGACCAACGTTGTCAATGCTACGCTATGGGGTGACAATTCCCAACGACCTCGGTATTATTCTGGATCGCTGGTGTGTTGTTTTTCACATCACTGGTGAGATACCTGGTTGACATCTTACCAGCGATATGAAAAACGACGCACCAGCGATCTCTGCACATCGTTATCAGGATCACTGATGCGTTGTTATGTGTGACTGGGCCTTAAGTGTAAACTTGGTCAAACTATTTGACCAAGTCTTTAAGGAAACCTTGTTTGGGTTTTTTTATTTTTGGAGAAAATCTGTAGGATGGTAGTGGGATTGATCTCTCCCTCCAGCCTCTGTATTGTAAATGGACCATGGTCACGATTCCTGTTTAACTCCTGCAGCAAATGCCAAGGTATGTCACAATTGTTGTTTAGCTGGAAAAGAGCAGCAGCTTTGTGTGGTACTAATGTCCTGTGCACACCGTGCATATTAAGTGTCTTACTTGATGCGCTTTTCAGCGCAGTTTTTTCACAAAACTGCATTCAAATCTCTGCACCAGCAAGGGTATTGGGAATTCTGAAGTTTTGTGCATGTTTTTTTTTCCCCCCTTGCAGATTTGCTGCAGAAAAAAAGTGTGCAGCATGTCAAATATTGCAGTTCTTTTCCACCCCCAATGCAAGGAAAACATTTTAATATTCGGTACTATTTGACTGAATAAATTGGGCATTTCAACTTGTATTGATCAACCATGTGACATTATATATACACCTCAGATATCCGATTTTCTCCTGCAAGTGCGGTCCACAGTGTTCATAGATAGCACTTATACCTGTGATTGTCTATGAGGCCATTCACATGTCTGAGACTTTTGTGGATCATGCAATCCATGGAAAAATCAATATTGACAATGCAAGTTTGTGGGTCCATGAAAAAGCTCAAACTGCACTGTGATGACTTACGAGTGTGGTCCAAACGTCACGGACTGGAAAGCTGTGTAGAAACTTACTTTTTTGTGTGTTTTATTTTCTCCACATACAACCGCTGACATTCAGACCAAACTCCGATTCAGAATAAACTGGTCCGCTTTTCTCATACATGCAAAGATGGGAAATCTGAATGAGGGCCAAGGCAACATATTTACAAAATTTACAAAATCTACAATGTTGTTGCTTGTTTTTTATTGTTGTTTTTTTTTTTTTACCTGTAGTTCAATTTATTTGCTTTGTTTAAAAGGGTAACCGGAAGGAAACCAAAAAAGCCATTAACCAACTTCAATTGCATAGAGTAAAGAAAGGAGAAAAGGTAATAAGAAATCTAACCAAAACGTTCTTCCCTATGTTTTCATTGTTTTTATTATATTGGTTTGTTCATGTTTTTCAGACAGTTTTAACACATTATAGAACTTTATACAGATTGATTTTCAGTTCCCTGCTGAGTTTTCTTGTTAACTTTCCTATGTGATCAGACTCTGTGTAGACCAACAAGGCATAGATCTACTGTGTGTTGATATAATAAAACAACAAAAAAACTATTATTATGATGTGGTTTAAAACAAAAGCCCACAGAAATAATTAGTTTAGTTGTGCTCCATTAGGGAGCCACTTTCCCACCACTTCTAAAGCTGGGAACACACATGCGTATTGCATGGTCCGTGTATGGACCACAATGCCCAAACCCAAACTTACAGTCTTAAGCCACATTCACATGTTCAGTATTTGGTGAGTTTTGGACCTCAGGATTTGTAGCCAAAACCAACAGTGGGTGAAAAATCCAGAAGTGGTGCAGGTGTTTCTATTAAGGGGGTGTCACACGCGTCAATGTCGTCAGCGATCTGATCGCTGACGACATTGACTGCTGATCGCTGGTGAGCTGTCACACAGACAGACTCACCAGCGATCAATTGACCAGTGACATCATGGAAACGATTTAAATATCGCTTCCACGATGTCCTGCTCCCGCTGCCAGCCTGCTGGAAGTGGGAGCAGCCTGGTCTCCAAGGTACACTGCGGGTAACTAGGCAGCGCGCGCTGCCTAGATACCCGACGTGTACCTTAGTTACCAGCCTCCTCCGCTCACCCGGTGAGCGGAGGAGGCTGGTAACTAAGGTACACAGTCGGGTATCTAGGCAGCGCGCGCTGCCTAGTTACCCGCAGTGTACCTTGGAGACCAGCTCCCAGCGCTTGTGACAGGCGCTGGGAGCTGGAATATCGCTAGTCCCGGTGTCACACGCAGCGATGCTGCGTGTCCACCGGGCGACAATCGCCAGGTTTCAGAGCTGGTTCTGAAACCTGGCGATCATCAACCAGCGATTTATCGCTGGTTGATGCAGTATGTCACACGCGTCAATATCGCTGCAACGTCACGTGCAGCCGATATCGTGCAGGCGATATTGACGCGTGTGACACCCCCTTTAGACTTTTCCTCTGATTGTTCCACTCCTGGTTTTGGCTACAAAAACTGATGGGAAATACTGAACATGTGAACGTGGCGTTATAGACCCATTGGAGGGTGCGAGTTCAGATCGGGAGACTCTCCACCTGACCTGGCATTGCTATCTGTACACCGACTGTGAAATATGCTTGTGTAACCTCTGATCAACTCTTAAGAAATGTACAAAAAGTTATTGGAAAAAGGCCCTTCCCATTTGGAAGAAGATCACTCCATACTGAATTGTTGTCATTTTGCTATAGTGACTCATAAGTGGGTCAGTAGGGCTTTGTCCAGTATAATTAAATACTGGTTGGAAAACATCCTCATAATTAAAGATGTTTTACTATGAACAACGGTGATTTTAAAGTTCATTTTAATCATTAGATCTTGGAATAATAATAGTTTCCACTATTGGATGTGTTTAAAAAACAATGTTCCTGTGCTGAGATAATCTTAAATATGTGTCCCTGCTATGTACTGTGTAATAGCTGTGTCTGACCGTGCATGGAGCATGGTTTGATCCTGGGCAGGGGAGGATGCAAAAGAGTATACACACATTATAGCACAGGATCATAGCAGATTTTTTGTGAGGTAAACCTATTCCCGATCTGTTTAAGAAAAAAGAAAAAAAAAAAAAAGAATCTGTTTCTGTACTATAGGGTGGGGCAGCTCTGGAGCAGTGCACGAGTTCTGGAGCAGGCTGGCTATGGGCTGTAGAGGCAGCGGGAGGTCTCGTGCTCCCGCTCATTAATTTCATGTAATATGCGCTGTACCCGGTGTCCCTCACCTCGGTGCTAAAACCACACTGAGATATGGACAGTGGACAGGGGCATATTACATGCTTCACTCACCCCCTCCCCCATCCTAGATATGGCCCCATCACTGCATATGGCCCCCCATGCTGCTGCCCACTCTAAAATAACAAACACTTTGAAGTATCCTCTCTAGCGCTGTTCTCCGTGGCTCCCTGCTTGCCGCACTTCCTGAGTCTCTGGGGAGCCGGTCATGTGATTGGCACAGCAGTGTGATGTAATCAGTGCGCGCCCCGATCACATGACCAGCTTCCCCAGGACACAGGAGGACTCAAGAAGTGCAGCAAGCAGGGAGAGATGGAGGACAGCACTGAAGAGGTTTAAAGTGTTTCTTATTTTAGTGTGGGCAGCAGCATGGGGCCATATCCGGGATGGGGTGGCATATCCATCACAGGGTGCTGCGTGCCATCATAGTGGGCTGCGTGCCAGCCCAGGGCAATGTGAGCCCCACATGGGGATGTGTGCCATCACAGGAGATTGTATGCCATCACAGGCGGTTGTGTACCATCACAGGGGGCTGTGTACCATCACAGGGGGCTGTGTGCTAGCACAAGGGGCTGAGTGGTAGCACTAGGGGCTGTGTGCCATCATAGTGGGATGTGTGCCAGCACAGGGGGCTATAGGTGCCAGCACGGGATGGGGAGGGTGCTATATGTGCCAGCACATGGGGGACAAATATACCAGGATGGGGGCCATATATACCAGGATAGAAGACCTATATACCCGGATGGGGGGAGCCATGTACCAGGATGAGAGACATATATACTCATTGTAAGACAGACACTGCCATTATAAAACAGACCTCAATTAACATAAAAAAAAAATTTTCCTCTCTTCCTTCACCAAATTTAGGGGTGCATTTTATAATTCAGGGTGTCTTATAAAGCGAAAATTACGGTATATAAGATTATCTCAGCACAGGAACATTTTTTAAACACATCCAATTGTGGAAATTATTATTATTCCAAGATCTATTAATTAATATGCACTTTAAAATTACCTTTTTACGTGGGAAAACCCCTTAAAAATTCAATTCTTTGGAATGGAATCTTTGTCATGGTTTTGGTTAATGCGGTATGCAAATTCATGTTTTCTCTATATGCCACCTCTTCAGTATTGGGCCTTCTCTATGTTCATAGATCTGCAGATCTATGACTTGTGCGTTAAAAACATTAAAAAATGTGCCAAACGTCGACTTAGGTTCTACCTTATTTAAGACATATACATTTAGCATATGCATACGAGCAAAAGGGTAATAATGGTTTGAACTTTTGACTTTCAGGCTCCATATTTATAGCTTTGTGCGTGAGACTACCTTAATTTTATAGACCATCATCTTACCTATCTCATTCATAAATTTAAATGGAACCTGTCAGCTATTGTATGCCTCCAAACCTATCACTACCTGTCCCTGCAGCTTCCTACTACATACCTAAGCATCCCTGTCACACCTAAATGTGTCCTGTAATCATTGAGAAAAATTATTTAATAACTTACATTTTCTCCCGTTATGAAGGTGTTCCTAGATATGTGGTCGATCTCTCCGGGTCCAATTTTCCCCCTCACTCAGTGATATCACGCCCCGGTGGGCGTGATAATTGATTCAGAAGCACGCTTCCAGCGTTTAAAATTAGGTGGGTGGTTTCTTCTGGGTATGATGCCGCTTTGCATCATTTCTGTCACTGCGCAACATGGGGGTGTATTGGTTATGCTGGCCGGCTCCCGAGCATACACAGTGCTCATTCCGAAGCTGGCCCATACACCCGATAATCCTCCACAATGCTCCGGACCAAAAATAACGCAACCGTGGCATCATACCTGAAAGGAACAGCCCACCGAATTTGAAACATTGGGAGCGTGCTTTTAAATTAATTATCATGCCCACCGGGGAGTGATACCACGGTGTGAGGGGGAGAAATGGACCCAGAAAGACTTGACCACACATCTAAGAACACCCTCCGAACAGGAGAAAATGTAAGTTATTAAATGAGTTTTCTCAATGATTTCAAGACACATTTAGGTGTCACAGGGATGCTTAGGGATGTAGTTGGAAGCTGCAGGGACAAGTAGTGATTGGTTTAGGGGCATAAATGACCTGACAGGTTCCCTTTAACTTGAAACTAATTACTATAATATCAGTAATATAGATTCTTGTCTTGTCACTGGGTTATTACTGTTTTGCTCTTGGTGTTTGAAAAATGTTTTTCTTCCTATATGCTACAAATTACAGCCTGTCCTCACGTTTCCTAATAGTTTAGTGTGTTATTAGGTCAATTCCCAAGTAAATAGGTCACTGGTTCAGTCAAACAGCAGCCATAAAGAAGATTTCCCAAGAAAAGAGAACCGGCATCATCCAGCTCCTCGATGGCAGTCTCTCTGCCAAGAAAATTGCCCAACTGCATCATGTGAGTGTCATAACAGTTGGAAGAATACAAAATTAAGTCCAACCATCCATTCAAAAGCCAAGAGGTGGTAAAATATCCACTCAAAATATCAGTGTCGGCTTATCAAAAGGTCTATCTGTTCTGGCATGACAAACACTGCACTGGAGGTGGCTTGTATGCTTGAGAGTAGTGAGATCAACTGACACCTATACAAGCATCGTGCAACACACACAAAACATGTCTGGAAGTATGTGCTCAGAATAGATGAAGAAACCTCAACTTCAATATCATAAGAGGCGTTGGCACGAGTTTGCAGAAAAGTGGACAATAAAGGATTGGAAACTAGTGATTTGGAGCAATGAGACAAAAGTCAATAGACTAGGCTCTGATGGGTGCAAATGGGTCTGGAAGAAACAAGAGAAAAGGGGGCTAATGGGCTGAGAAATTAAAAGGAACTGTCAAGTTCCGTGGAGGAAGCTTAATACGAGCTTGTTTCACAGCCAAAGGTGTTGGATACTTGACCAGGTTCGATGGTGGTCTCAATACTGAGCTGAATGTGAATCTCGGGTACTAGGAGTATGAAAAGGATGAGAGTTTTCCAGCAGGATGACTCAAAGTATACGTCAAGTTGGCAAAATAATGGTTCATTGACAATGAAGTAGAGGTGCTGGATTAGCCCCCACAGTCCTCAGAAAACAAATACATGTTAATAGAGATGAAGAAAAAGCAGTATACATACCCAAGTGAGTCAACTAGTATGTACCAACATTGGGAATGTGTAGAAAGGACCTGGGATGAGATTTTTGTTGAGATATAATTGAATCTGAAAGCCACACCTGTGTTGAAAGCAAAGGGTGGATTTGCAAAATACTAGCGAAATACTAAAACATTGAATTTAGATTTTAGGAGCAAAACAGTAACAATGCAGTGACATGACAAGAATCTGCCTAACTAATGGTATGCTAAATATTTCTAAGCCAAACTGATGTGTGTGTGTGTGTGTGTGTGTATATATATATATATATATATATATATATATGTAAGATATCCAAGATGGTTAACTATAAAATGAAGGTAGCATCACACTCCCAAGCAGTGGAGGATTCTAAGATGTGGATCCTAAAAGCCGAAAGTTCAAAACATTGTTACTCTTTTGTCTGTGTATGATATGTTCATCTATTTATGTATACATTTTTTTTTTTACTTTTACATTTTTTTATGTTTATATTAGTTTCTACTGGTTTAAATAGGCCAAAACTCCTTGATTTTGTCACAAATCTTTTTTCACACCAAATTCATTACAATCATAAAGAAAACCAAAAGAAAAGAACCAGAGTATAAGTCTGTATACATTCAATGTGTAGGAGCATGTTCACCCTGGCCATTAAACTGCAACACCCAAGAGAAAAGCAAAAATGGGCAAATACTCTAAAATACCGTAAGTAAATAATTAGCAGTAGTGCATGCAAATAAAATGGGGTACTTGATTAACATTATTTTGATAAAAAAAAAACCTAAAAGCCATTCCACCATGTCAAGGTGACCCATATTGGGACAATTCTAGCATCTAATATTAAAAACCTTCCCATGATGTCTAGTGACGTAAATGTAAATAGGGATTGAGCAGGACCACGGCCCAACGTGGACTTTCAGCAACGCGAAGCTATAGAAATGTAGTGACCAACTCAAAGAATGGGACGACACACCTTTGTTTGCAGAACTGCAAAAAAACACAAAGAAAACCATAAGAAATTAACTGGAATATAAATTTGTATAGATGCAATTTGTAGGAGCATGTTCACATTGACCTTTAAACAGCAACACCTTTTTAATTAAATATACTATTGGTAATTATTTATTTTAGGGTATTTGCTTATTTTTTTTCCTGGGTGTTGCTCATTACAATCCTTTAAGACATATTAAAACATACAGTAAAAAATAAAAATATAGCAGTATGTTGCCCATTTTCACCTAGGTACACACCTCCATATGAATACATTTTTTTTTTTTTTGCAATTCAAACTGCATAAATGTGAGCCTAGATCTTACATGGACGCCACACTGAAAAATAATATTATAATTTGTTTAATGAGCTAGAAATATTTGGTAACTTTGAAGTAGAGAATTTGCTGGGCGATAGGGAGCCTCTATGGTGCCAGTTGTGCATTGCCTGACACCCCCATTAATGAGAAATGCATTCTGGAAAAATGTTATAATGATTAATTGATATATTAAAATCTTGTTCTCATTTTAATAATTAATTAATTGTAGACCTACATCAATCTAATTATTTATCAGCTGCTTCACAACTGCTAGAATACCTTTCTTCCATTATGTAAGGCTTATTAGCTTCCAGCCCAGCTCTTCTGTAAGAATCCAGATTATCGGGCATTTCTGGAGTGATAATGGATTAGAGAAAGATTCTGACCCAGTGAAACATACAGATTATAAGCAGAGCAATAAAGGCATAAACTGACAACTATAGTTTAAAGATACACCTAATGCGTCATCTCCACCGATATATATAAAATCTGTTTTTTGCTCCTATTTTTCATGAGTTGAACTCAAATCTATGACTCAAAGGACCTTTTTCTCTTAAGTGTCCAGGAAGCTAACCTGCCTACTTGTAGTCCTCATCGGCGTCGCCACGTGACTGCAGTTTGTCATTGGAACTAACTTGAGTGGGCTTTGCTTGCATACAGGGGTGTCTGGCATGTTGGAGACGTGTTCTCTTCACAGATGAATCCCGGTTTTCACTCTATAGGGCAGATAACGAACTGTGTGTATGGCATTGTGAGGGTGAGTGATTTGCTTTTGTCATCGTTGTGAATCAAATGGCCCTTCCTGGCGGTGGGGGTTATGATATGGGCAGGCGTATGCTATGGACAATAAACACAGGTGCATTTTATTGATGCCATTTTCAATGTACAGAGATACCGTGAGGAGATCCTTAGGCCCATTGTTGTGCCATTCAACCGTGACCATCATTACCTGTTGCAGCATGGTAATACATTCATGTTGCAAGGATCTGTACACAACGTCTGGAAGCTGAAAACATCCCAGTTCTTGCATGGCCACCATTCTCACCGGACTTGTGATCCACTGAGCATGTCCAGCAACTTAGCACAGCCATGGAAGAGGAGTGGACCAACATTCCACAGTCCACAATGAACTCTCTTCAAAGGAGTTATTTTGCACTGTATGAGGGAAATGCTGGTCACACTAGTTACTGACTGGTTTCCTGATTTTCCTGGACAACCCCAATACTGTAAAACTGCACATTTTAAAGTGTCAATTTATTCTGGCTAGCCTATGGCACACCTGTGCAATAATCATGCTGTTTAGTCAGCATCTTGATATGCCACACCTGTCAGGTGGATGGATTATCTCGGCAAAAGAGACATACTCACATAGACTTGGACAATATTGAAAAATGGGAGTAAAATAATAAGAGTTGCATTTATATTTTTGGTGTGTGTGTGTATATATTTTTATATTATATCTACATATCTATCTATTCATCAGAGAGAGATAAGAAATGTTAGGGGCAGCCAAA
The DNA here is from genome assembly GCA_033576535.1 of Allobates femoralis. Lineage (NCBI taxonomy): Eukaryota > Metazoa > Chordata > Amphibia > Anura > Aromobatidae > Allobates > Allobates femoralis. The sequence goes on along the minus strand of JARQOC010000002.1, from coordinate 465,730,432 downwards.
TCAACAGTTCGGAACTTTTAAAATAACAAACAAACAAAAAACACTAGTTAGCTTGGGAACTGAAACAGACCTGGACATCCTTGGGAGACAACAGTGGTAGGTGATTGCAGAATTCTTTACATGGTGAAGATAAACCCCCATCACAGCTTCCTCCCTAGGTAAAAACAGTCCATGAAGTAGCTGTATCAGTATAAAAGTCTACCATAAAGAGATGACATTATGTGAGAAAATACAGAGGGTTAACGACAGGGTGTAAACAGTCAGCCTTAAAATTAGAAAGGCCAGACTAGTTTATGCCAAAAAAAAACATCTAAAGAAGCCAGCTCAGTTCTGGAAAGCATTCTACAGATGAAACTTGTACCAGAAGGTTGGTGAGAAGAATGTAAGGAAAAGGCTTGGAATGGCTCATGATGCAAAGCACTCCACATCCTCTGTATAACTTGGTGGACTCAATATGATGGCATGGCACTGGGTCACTAGTGTGTATTGGTGACTTGGCTGAAGACAGGAGCAGCAATCTGAAGTTACAGGGTTATACTTTCTGGTCAAATTCAACCAAATTCAGCAAGATTGATTGGACTGTGCTTTACATTATACATGGACAATGACCCAAAACACAATGCTAAAGCAACCCAGAAGGTTTTTAAGGCAAAACAGTGGAATATTCATAATGGCTGAGTCAATCATTAGATGTACATAACTTTTTATTGTAGTTAAGTGGTTAATTTTTTTCTTTATCACTTTCTAAAAACTAATTTGTGGTTTGTATCCCCATTTTATGAGACTTGAAAATTTCGTAAATTTAAAAAAAAAATTCCTCCCCTTCTTGGGGCACATTTTTTTAGTTTCATAAATCTGATTCCCCGCTATTTCCATGAGGGACACAGAGTATGGGCAATAAGGGGACAACCAGACACAGGAGTGATGACAGAAGCCACAAGGCAATTATATATACGGTGTATATATATATATATATAACTTGATACACAGGGGGATACAAACTTAATTCTCAACTCCCCTGTCTTCTTAGTGAGTAGCTTTGTCCTGATATAAGGCCCTTGGTTATAAGTATCTAGCAATAACAAACATTATTGGCCATTTATGAAATGTATCTATTGAAACTATGGCCTATTGACTCCACAGCCCTGGTCCATCATGGCTTTTCAGTCATCTTTCTTGTTGAAATCATTACCACATATGCCAGCAAAGGCACAAAATGATTGTCGTCCTCCAATAACGCACCCCCTCTTCTACTTTCTCTCCTTGCTGTACTGGCTACCTACCAGCCATTTCTTGTAACGTGAAAAGCACCATTTAATAAAGGAGGATTAACGCTAGGAAATGTGTGCCGCTGCTTCTTTCTTTTACCATAGTATTACCATTCTGCTGTTTTAAAGTTCTGTCAGTAGCTTGTCCTTATCCGGATCACCAACATACTTTTATACCTTGACTCTGGCTTATTTTTTATCATTTATGTTTTGCTTTCTAAATATTATGCCGACAAAATTAGAAACCACAAAGCTCATAACATTTACAGAGTGATTGCACGATGATTCAGTCATGTTCCTCCCATACTCTGGCATTGCTATGACTCTGCAGGATGTGACTCAATTTGTCATATTAGATTGTTGCAATCTCTGTTACATATCTGAAATTCTGACGTTATTGAATTGCTTCACTCCAGGGTATCGACATTGAAGCAGAAAACTGTGCAGTGTGCATAGAGAGCTACAAACCCAAAGATGTCGTCCGTATTCTCCCATGCAAGTATGTTCTATGTTTTACAATTCTAATTTCTACATTATATGCAAAGTTATTAAATACCCTCAAGGGATTTCAAGAACATGTAAAATGAAAGTGTGCAAAAGGGGTACTAAACAAAAACCCTACAAACACTGAATTAGATAATTAGGAGGACTACGTGCACTTAAATTGAAGTAATTACAACTAAAAGTAATTTAAAATTCTTATTTCTCCCCTCCACAGATTCCAGCTCGATAAACTCTAGTGTTATCAAATTTATGTCTACTTTGTACATCACACAAGCAATTTTTCCAACAAATGGGCACAAACTATTTCATTTATAATTCTCTACATCAAAATTTGAGTTCAATACACCAGGTTTACATACTACAACTGCGCCTTTTAAATAATGTAAAACGTTCCAGAAAACAGTGCCATGGGCTATAGGAGCTTCTCATAAGCTAATTGACTTCATTTGAGGTGCACATGTAGTAGTTTTGTAAAGGGAACTAAACACTGACTGTATGATCTCAGCCAGGTATGATTGACGCTGGGAAAGCTGTAGTGTTTCAGAGAAAAACATAATTTAAAAACCGCCGGTGACTGAGTCATATTGGTGACTATACGGACAGGCATGTCCCCACCTGCTGAGTGACAGGTCTTTTGTAATGAAGGCACTTAGGGAGAGACCTGTCAGTCACTGCTACAGGAGGTGAGAAGATAACCTATGTGCCTGACTAGTCTGTCCAATGTATGTTTTTATCTTAAAGCAGGGATCTCCAACTCCAGGCCTCGAGGGCTGCCAACAGTGCATGTTTTCTGGATTTCCTTAGTATTGCACAAGGGTTGGAATCATCACCAGTGCAGGTGATTCAGTTATTACCTGTCCAATACGAAGTAAATCCTGAAAACCTACACTGTTGGCGGCCCTCGAGGCCTGGAGTTGGAGATCCCTGTCTTGAAGTCATGCAGTGGTTCTGAGTCAAACATACCTGGCTGAAATCATAATCCATGTCTTATACATGATGCCCATATATCGGGCAGCAAGTATCGGCTTTCTGGATCCCTTTAAGGCCTGCTTGATTCTTTGCTTCATGGGAAAATGTTAAAAATTCAAATAAAACATCAAAATAAGAACTATGGACTAACTAGAGTCTAGTACATATTTGGGAGTAATTTCCAAATGCCAGAAGGTACACTATGGTCATCTGTTCGAACTATAGTCTAAACGTTTCAAAATCATGGCACCAACCAGCCATCATAATGTCCAGGAAGGAGACACATTCTGTCTCTTAGAGCTAAACGTAAGTTGGTGCAAAAAATACTAATCATTCCAACAAAATTGTTCAACATCCTCATGAAGATGCTGGAGAAAAGCGGGACAAAATTATAGATATCAGTAAAACATGCCCTATATTGACATGGCATCTATATGACAGTAACTGACAGGTTTCTCCCTACGTTCATTTATAGGGAGACACCTGTCACTCCAGGCCAGTGGGTGGCAAGTAACAAGCCAATGCTACAAGAAAAAGCCAGGTTACTGTTTTCAAATGTACATAGACACTAGGAGCTTAATTAATTAAGTTTGGTGTTGTGCATGCCAGTTGTATGAAGAGAGCACTGGAATAAGATGCACCTAATTCATAAGAAGCTTCTCTACTTAATGATTTAGGTACATCTCACAGCTGACATGTAGCAGTTGACAGGAGTACATGCCAGGGAATGTAATACATACACTCCCTGACAGAAGTTATGTCGCTTATCCATGGTATGTAAATAAAAGCTTATAACCGGACATCCTTTCTTCCATTGGTTGTATAAATTACTCTTTTGAAAGCTGAAACCCTCCGACATGTGGTTTAGGTTAAGAAAATAAATTGGCATCAATGCTGAAATATTCATCATTTATTGAACTCAGAATGGTCAAATTTTGGCAAGACAAACGTTTTGTCGCTCACAGAAAGTAATGTGATTTTCAAACAAATAATTAACCTAAAATACAAATATATGTTACATAACATTGGTGAATGAAGTTGTGGTGCTATTAGAGTCCTATTTAATATTTTGTGTGACTTCCATGAGCTTGAAGGACTGCATCCATGTGGTTCAACAATGATTCATACAATTTATTAATGAAGTCATCAGGAATAGCAAAGAATGCAGTTTTACATGTCTCCCAGAGTTCATCTAGATTCTTTGGTTTTGTCTTCCAAGCTCCTCTTTCATCCTACCCCAAACATGCTCAATGATGTTCATGTCGGGTGACCGGGCTGGCCAGTCCTTGGGCACCTTCATCTTTTTTGCCTGGAGGCACTTTGTTGTAGAGATTGATGTATGAGATGGAGCACCATCCTGCTGCAGAATTTGACCCTTTTATGATTTGGAATATAAGAGGTAGCTAATACTTCTTTATATTTTAGATAATTGATATTGCCTTCCACCTTGCAAATGTTTTGCACATCCCCCCCCCCCCCCCCCCCCCCATACTGAATGTAACCTCAGACCATGATCTTTCCACCACCAAATGTAACTGTTTTCTGGGTGTAGTTTGGATCCATACGGGCTCTAGTAGGTCTCCTGCAGTATTTTCGGCTGTGGTGTAAATTTACTGAATATTTATCAGAGAAATAACCTGCTGCCACTTTTCCAATGTCCATCTGTTTAGCAGGCTGTGGGACTTTTCAAATGCCACACGGTTTTTTATTTGCCTTTCGTTTAGTGCTGGCTTCTGGGCACTGATTCAACCATGGAGGTTATTTTAAGACAGAATCCTACAAACTGTTGTAGTTGACACAGGAACTTGAGGTGACCAGACCTGTTGGAGCTCTGCTGCAGTGGAAGAGGGGCTTGCTTTGGATTTTCTAACCAACAAACATTCCTCCAGAGCAGTTGTCGTATGGGGTCTGCCAGACCTGGGCTTGTCAAACACATCTCCAGTCTCTTCAAATCTTTTTTTAATTCTTTGTACGTGACACTGAGACATAATAAAGGTGCCAGCCACCTCTGCAGTGGATCTGGTCTTGATAATCAAGGCTTTGGTCGCAGGGTGGATTTTTGGCATGTTGTCAGAGCTCAAGTTGCAGTTAAAGTGAAGGTCTGGGATGCTGGGTTTCTTTTCATACAAACCCACTAATTAACCGATCATTTATTGAGCACAGATAAGGATGTCAACTAGGATTGGGTGCATCATATGACCAGGCGACAAAACTTGTCTTGCTAAAATCTGACCATTCTGTGTTCATTAAATGATCAATATTTCAGCATTGATGCCAATTTATTTTCTTAACCTAAACCACATTTCGGAGGGTTTCAGCTTTCAAAAGAGTAATTTATACAACCAATGGATGAATTTAACGTCAGGAATAGCATTATGAAGCCCAAAATGTATGTGGAGATAATTTAAGCAACATTTTAAGATGTCATCCAAGACATTTGGTTTCAAATGGGTCTTCATAGACAATGTTCCCAAAATATGTGACAAAATTGCGTAAGGACAGTGAAGTGATGGTGTAGCTTTCACAGAGCTCTGACCTTAATCCCATTGAAAATTCATCGGTAGAATTGAAAAAGCAAATATAATCTTGGAGACCTACAAACGTGAATCGGTTACAATAGTTCTGTCAGGAGCAATGCAACAAAATTCTATTAAATCTTTTGTGAGAAGCTTGTGCAAACATGTGACTAAAGTTAGACAAATTATAGACAAAGCTGCCAAATTACTAACCACGGTTATATAAAATATTGAGCCACTGGGAATGATATGGAAGAAATAAAAGCTGAAATAAATCATTGTCTCTAGTATTTTTCTGCCATTTCTGAACTGTAGTAGCGATCCTAGCTCATCTAGGGGAGGGAAAGTGTACCGGTATTATATAGTCATGGCCGAGTGTTGATCCCTTTTGAAAATGTTCCAAAACAATATTTCTACCAACCTTGACATTGTTCAGAAAAAGTAGTTCTCCCAGCAAATTCTTGCAATTACATGTTTTGTTATACACATGTGTATTTTCTTAGTGTGTATTGGAACAGCAGAGAAAAAAAGATAAAGGCAAATTGGACATAATTTCAGACACAATTTCAAAAATAGGCTGGACAAAATTGTTGGCATCTCAGCTTATGATTTGGTTGCACACCCTTTGGAATAAATAACTACAATCAATCGGTTCCTATAACAATCAACAAGCTTCTTACACCTCTCAACTGGAATTTTGGATCACTCTTCTTTATAAACTGCTCCAGGTCTTTCATATTTGAAAGGTGCCTCCCCCAACAGAAATTTTAAGATCTCTACATGGGTGTTAAATGGAATTTAGATCTAGACTCATTACTGGCCACTGGCCTTTGTTTCTATCCATTTCTGGGTGTTTGTTGTAGTATGCTTGGGGTCATTGTCCAGCTGGAAGACCCATGGTCTTGGATGTAAACTCAGCTTTCTGACACTGGCCACTATACTGTGACCCAAAATCCTTTGATATTCTTCAGATTTCATGATACCTTGCACACAGTCAGAGCACCCAATGTACATCCCCAAAACATGTTTGAACCTCCACCATATTTCAATGTAGGTACTGTGTCTTTTCTATGTAGGACTCATTTAGTTTTCAGCAAAAAGTAGAAATATGTATTTTACCAAAAATCTCTATTTTAGTCTCATCTATCCACAACACACCTTCTCAGAAGGATTATGACTTACTCATGTACATTTTGGCAAACTGCAGTCTAGCTTTTTTATGCCTGTGTCAGGAGTGGGGTCCTTTTAGGTCTCCTGCCATAGTCTTTCATTTCATTCAAATGTTGAATTGTTCACGCTTACACTGATGCTTCCTGAGTGTGCAGGACAGCTTGACTTTCTTTGAAAGCTAATTGGGGCTGCTTTTCCACCATCCAGACTATCCTGTGTTGCAACCGTTCATCAGTTTTGTCTGCCATTCATGTCCAGGGAGATTAGCTATAGCTCCATGGGTTGTAATCTTATTGATTATGTTGCGCACTGCGAACAAAGACAAATCAAGATCTCTTGAGATGGATTTGTAACGTTGAGATTGTTAACCAAAATTGTTGAAAATATCAAGTCCTCAGTTCTCTTCTCTTTCTGTTCATACTTAGAATGGCACACACAGACACACAAGGCAAATACTGAGTCAAGTTCTCCCCTTTTTATCTGGTTTCTTGTGTGATTTTCCTATTGCCCACAATTTTGCAAAGGCACACACTATTTCGTCTAGTCTATTTTCAAGGTTTTGTGTGACGTTTGTCTAATTTGCTTTTTTGTGTTTTTTTTTTTTTGTATTGTTCCAATACACACAAATGAAATAAGATGTGTATGATAAATGTGTAATTGCAACAATTTTCTGGAAGAAATACTTCATTTTCTGTAACAATTTCAAGGGTGCCAACACTTTCAGACATAACTGTTCTTCAGGAAATGTGTAAAAATACATTTTAATAAATGTGGCCATGGTATGTAAATTACATTACTCTTTGAGAACCAGGGGGCCTTCACAGAAAATAAAAAGGAAAAAATACACAATTTCTCATCACTATAATTTTCCACCCACATTGATAAAAATTACACCCACAGCAGCTTCCACTCCTTAATAGCTTATTCAGACACTCCTAATATATAATAAACCCAATAAAATAGAATAAAAATTCTATTTGTCAGAATTCATTGCTGACACTTCTAGTCAAATCTATCACTGTACTATTTTTTTTCTTTGTTTGTTGGATGTATATCTGGTTTCATGCATTGTCACTGACCACCTTCTCCCCTCCATTAGACATATCTTCCATCGGCTGTGTATAGACCCATGGTTGCTGGAGCACCGGACGTGTCCTATGTGTAAACTGGATGTTATAAAAGCTCTTGGATTCTGGGTAGGTCACTTACAGCCTCTACTTTGTTCATTTTTGCATTTACTTTAGTAGGGTCATACATGTTACAGGTTGCAACACACCGTATGTGCTTACAACCTGAAATTAATGTAGTGCTTGCAGCAATTAAAGTCCTTGGCACTAAGTAAATAGATCATGCCCATGTTTGCAATGCAATGAAGGTTCTAAGGCAACAAGAATGACACAGAAATCTTGTATCAACCAGTGAGGCAAAGGTTGATATGTCCAGCTTGAGTTGCCTTTTTTAAGCCTATATCCATATTTCTAAAACATTGCAAATGGTACAGTAACACCAAATGCTAACCTTTGGCATAGCCGTGACCTCTTCTGTCATTATGCTTCAAAGAAAGAAAAGCAGCATGTTAAATAAACCTATTACATGCTGCAATTTGTTAAACATGATAGCATACCTAGTGAAAAGTGCAGATTTATCATTTAGGTTTGGGCTAACTGAAGAATGAATTCCATAACCGCAAGCTTAGAGCTCCATAGAGTGTTCATGAAAAATAATCTCTTTGTGAGAAGCCATTGTCTAGATTCTGGCCAACATAGGAAGAAACGCTTAGTTCTGTGCTTATGTACATAGGTCTAAGGCCCAGTCACACACAACGATATCGTTAGCGAGATCATTGTAACTGTGAAGTTACAACGATCTCTCCAGCGATGTCGTTCTGTGTGACACTTAGCAGCGATCAGGCCCCTGCTGTGAGGTCGCTGACCGCTGCAAAGTGCTCTGGGTCATTTTTTGATCGTTGGTCTCCCACTGGTCAGCACGCATCGCCGCGTGGGATAGTGACAGACCAGCGATCAGTGACCTCACTAGCTGGTAACCATGGTAAACACCGGGTATCTAGGCAGCGCGCGCTGCCTGGATACCCGGTGTGTATCATTGTTACCAGCGTTCTCCCTGCTTACAGGCTGAGCTAAGCAGGGAGGATGCTGGTAACATTGCCTTCAGGGATGTGGGAGGTGGCTCCCAGGTCCCTGATCGCTGGGGAGATCTGCCTGTTTGACAGCTCCCCAGCGACCAGGTAACGACGCTCCAGCGATCCCGGCAGGTCATTATCGCTGTCGGGATCGCTGGAGTGTCGTTGTGTGTGACAGGGTCTGTTAATCATTAAATTCAGTATCTGTCCGTGGTCCCATTGCCATAGGTATATGAAGTAAATCACCTAGCCATGCAATTTGCCTTGTTCTAGAGAGCTCACTGAATTTCAACATGATAGATATGTATTAAATCCTGGTAGATTTATAATGGGATGTCCTAAAAGCTCCTGTAAGTGTCCCGGTACCTATTTGCATAGTGTTGCTCCCCTCCACCATGGGTTGTGCCTGGTATCTGAATGGAGTAATCTACAATACTAGATGACGCCTGATTAAAACAGTGGCTCTGTGCTTGGAAAACATATTCCAGTGTAGGTGCAAACAATATCTCTGAAGATGCCGACGCATCTGCCGAGGATTTGCCATGATGTTTGCATGAGCTCTGCCACCGGCGACTCTTTGCTATAGTTTGAACTACGGTATACCCAGTGGATATTTGTAGATTGTTCATTCTTTTGCTGCTAAATTAGTGAGGGCATTATGAAGCAACTAATGGAGCTACACAAAAAGCCTCATTGTACATGATAATGTAGCTCCCTGCGAGCTGACGGGACAAAGCGTTTCACAGATTTGGTTATTTATTATTTACTTGTACCACTTTGTAGATCTGGATTGTATTATGTACGAGGATATTTTAGTCTTTGTAACGTAACCTCTGAATATTTTTAGACGATCTCTGTAACTTACTGTTCTGTACAAGACCACGAAGAAATTGATTACGCTACACTTTTGTACATCTGTATACATTGCCACTTGTAGTTCTCGTTCAGTATTCAGGCAATTAGAAGGACCCTGTGTTCTGGTGGTTGGAACACATGGTGCAACGGAGCAAAAAGTCCTGCTCTGAAAAAAAGCTCCCTTATAACTTGCCTCCAGGTGAAACCTGCCGCCATCTGCCCTGCTGAATTCAATTAATGAGTACAGTACGAGGACTTGTTTGAAGAACAGTTTTATGAAGAGATTAAATGAGACAATCACTGCTTAGGAATCTCATTCTACCTCCCCAAAATCTGAACAGCATCTGTTTAGTGTTTGGCAGATCCCCCACATTGCTTTCCTAGAACTAAACTGCCAAAGAAAAATGTAATATTTCTGCCTGTATGCCCTTATGAGAAATATGGTGGTAGACATCACTGGCACACTCATACCAGTCAGTGTAAACTTATCAATGCTGAATACTAAAATGTATCCTTTTAAGATGTCTTAGGGGTTATCTGGTATTTTATGTAACTTGCCTAATAGTAGGTAATGTGATAACATAATAAAATACCCATTCTTACCTTTTCAAATTCCCAGTCCTTCCACCTGGTCCCAGCCAGTCCTTAAAGGGAATCTACGAGCAGGTTTTTGCTACCTCATCTGAAGGCAACATCATGTAGGTAAAGAAACCCTGAATCCAACGAGGTATCACATACATTACTGGCTGAAGCTCTTCTCACACAAAGAATTTATTTTCCGTAACCCGGAAGATCTGGGAGAGCCTCCCCCGCTCACACCAGGCTCTCAATAGAGATCATGCATTGACATTGAGGTGTCAATCACATCAAGGGGCGTGTTGGATGGCCGTACACGTGACGTTTTAGCCATGCAATGTTAATCACAGGGTAATAAAGTGATTAGTTTAGGCAAACCATTGTACAGACCATGATATGAGAAGTACAGCAGCTTTTTGTTTTTTTTCCTAACCCCTACAGCATACTGTCCTCAACTTACATAGCAAAAACCTGTTGACCGTTTCCTTTTAAGCTATTTAAAAGCAGAACATCATTTGTGTACCATTGCAGCCAATCCCTGGCTCTGTAGGTCAGGTGTTGTGCCATGACCTCCGCTTTATCCAGTGATTGGCTTCAGTGGTCAGTTGAACTATGTACATGACGCCATCACTACAGAATCAGTGGAGACCACTGGCGTGGCAAGGAAGGTGAAGGTGATAGTTTTTGTAACCTGTGATCACATTGCTTGCTCTGAGGAAATTTCCTACATTCCTTAATATAAAACTCGTGTTAAAATATTGTACCCGTACACTATCATGATTCCTTTTTTTACATCTATATTTCTTATGGACTTCTGTGAGGGAGGGAAATTTAGAGGCAGCAAATGCAATATATGATTGGATTAATCATATACTGGTTATTAATAAATGAGTCCTATGTATTTAATTTCAGCACTACAAGTAGCCGATGTGCTTGTTTTGGCTACCAGGTATACTGATCTGCAGCTATAATACCCTGCCCCTACATAGGGTTCAAACATTAAGATATGACAGATATGTTCTAAATATATACAGAAACCCCTATAGATTAATATTAATGCTGTATTATAGCTCTTTCCGCATGAAGACAGTATATATCTGTAACATAGTGGTGTGTATGAAGCCTAAAGATTGGCGTCGAAAATTTATACAGAGAAAATGAGAGAATGTTTGTAAGATGAAGGAGAAATGTCATGGCTGATGGTAGGTGCCAGTAAGAGGTCTAGAGCAGCATGAGTTATAACGTATTCCTATTCCGTTGCTCGTGTCGTGCCATTGTGTTTTATACCGTAAAACATAAGATGACAATGATTCCTAGGCAATATGTGTTACTCTAGATTTTTTCGTAGCGACATTTGTTAGCTGTTCGATAATAAGTCGTGACTTGACCTTATTGTATCACCTCCAACATGCCCACTTAACTCCGTTTGGTATAGTGTGTGACTAACCAGATACTCTACACACAAGACAGAAGTTTGACTTCATGTAAACTGCATCAGATCAGTGAGTGGTTCATTAAAGGATATTTCATAAATATTTACAGGTGGAGCCTGAAGAAACACTTGAAATCCCTGTGCCTGAATCCATCGCTGGCAGCAGCCTTTCTGTTGGGACTCTAAGTTTTGCCCAAGAGGAGAACAGAAGTGAAATAAACAACTTGCCTACTTCTTCAACAGGAGACACCTTACAGCAGTGTAGCAGTGCCAAGGAAGACGTTGGAGAGACCACTGCATTGCTAGGTGAGGGCAATTCTGGCACTGGGCAGTCCTCTGGTCTGGAGAATTGTGGTCTTATGTGTATTATATACTACCGTTCAAACGTTTGGGGTCACCCAGACAATTTTGTGTTTTCTGTGAACACTCATACTTTTATCAAATGAGTTGCAAAATGAATAGAAAATATAGTCGAGACATTAACAAGGTTAGAACTAATGATTTATATTTGAAATAATAATTTTATCCTTCAAACCTTGCTTTCGTAAAAGAATGCTCCCTTTGCAGCAATTACAGCATTGCAGACCCTTGGCGGGTACTATTTAATGAAGCAGCCAGATAAGGAGCTGTGAGGCGTCCATTTCTCAAACTAGAGACTAATGTACTTGTCTTATTGCTCAGTTGTACAGTGAGGCCTCCCACTTCTCTTTCTACTCTGATTAGAGCCTGTTTGTGCTCCCCTCTGAAGGAAGTAGTACACACTGTTGTAGGAAATCTTCAGTCTCTTGGCAAATTCTCGCATGGAATAAGCCTTCATTTCTAAGAACAAGAATAGACTGTCAAGTTTCACTTGAAGGTTCCCTTTTTCTGGCCATTTTGAGAGTTTCATAGAACAAACAAATGTAATGATCCAGATTCTCAACCTCCTTCACAGAGGAAGATCAATTTTATAGCTTCTCTAATCAGCCAAACCGTTTTTCAGCTGTGCTAACATACCTGTGCAAGGGTTTTGTAGAGTATACTAAACATCCATTAGCCTTCTTTCACAGTTAGGCCGGCTTCACACCACAATTTTTGGAATCCGGCTATTTGCCATCCGTTTTGCTGTCTGTCTAGCTGGATCCGGGGGACTTCATTTTTTGCCCATTTTTATGTGTCCGGGGCAAAAATCGGACAAAATCGGATCCTCCCGGATTCGGTGTCCCATGACATGGGAGTCTATGGGCGCCGGATCCAACATAAATTCGGATCCGGATGCCGGTTGCTGAACGAACAGCTGCTTTCAAATTCCAGCCGCGCTCGTTCAGCACCTGGATAGCGCAGCTCACAGAGCCGCCGGCTGAAATTTCAGCACCTGGTGAGCTCCAGGGCTGAAATTTCAGCACTTGGACAGTGGCAGCCGTGCACACTAATGATTCTTGCAGAAAACAGGATCAGAGGGCATATTTGCCCTCCTGTTCTGTTTTTCCGGAGCTGTCAGGTTCTGTCTGGTGCTTCCTGCAAAACAGCGGACAGAACTTGACAGCAAAAAACCGTGGTGTGAAGCCAGCCTAAGCAAACACAATATACCATTAAAACACTGGAGTGGTGGTTGTTGGAAATGGGCCTCTATACACCTACACTATGTAGATGTTGCATTAAAAAACAGACGTTTGCAGCTAGAATAGTCATTTACCACATTAACTATGTATAGTGTATTTCTGATTCATTTAATGTTAGCTTCATTGAAAAACAAATGTGCTTTTCTTTCAAAAATAAGGAAATTTCTAAATGACCCCAAATATTTGAACAGTAGTGTATATCAGATGACGTGCCTACACTTGGTCATTTTTCTTCCTGTCCAATATTGCTGAGCTCTGCATACTACAGTATACTAAACCCAAATGTTTTGCAGGGGTATTACAAGACATGGTATAATAATGGCTAACAGCAGCCATGGGGAGCACGGGTGCGACACCCCGGGGATGAGGAGAGCGGGGGTGGGGAGTGCAGGCGGGGGAGGGCTAGAGGAGAGCCGCGCGGCGTGCGAACTTTGAATTTGCGCGCCGTGCGGCTCTTTTGCATACGCAGCACTCATTGGCCGCTGTGTCTGCGCGATTTCGGCGTCAGACACGATTAGGAGATTACCGTATATACTCGCTTATAAGCCGAGTTTTTCAGCCCAAAAATTGGGCTGAAAAGTACCCCCCTCGGCTTATACGCGAGTCAGTGCTGTATACTGATGTATACATCGGTACATACCGATGTATACATCGGTATACAGCAGCCCCCGCATCCCCAGTAATGCAAGGCCCCCCCAGCGTCTCTCCGGTCACCTGTAAAGGAAGCTATACTTATCACAGTGGTCTGTCCGCGCCCGCTCGCACCCGCTCTCAGCTGCCGACTGCGATCCTCCATCTTGCGTCTTCTTTCTTCCTGTTCCTGTGCTCGTCGCAGGGAATGACGTCATTGCCCGCGACGAGCACAGAAACAGGAAGGTCGGCAGCTGAGAGCAGGTGCGAGCGGGCGCGGACAGAGCACTGTGATAAGTATAGCTTCCTTTACAGGTGACCGGAGAGACGCTGGGGGGGCCCTGCATTACGGGGGCTGCCTGTATACTACCGCTGGGGCTGCTATATACCTCTGGGGCCCTGTATACTACCACTGGGGCTGTATAAACCACTGGGGCTGTATATACTGCTGGGGCCCTGTATACTACCACTGGGGCTGTATATACTACCACTGGGGCGGTATATACTACCACTGGGGCTGTATATACTACTAGGGCTGCGTCTATACTACCACTGGGGCTGTATATACCACTGGGGCTGTATATACTACTGGGGCTGCGTGTATACTACCACTGGGGCTGCTGTATCTACCTCTGGGACTGGTGGATACCACACTGCTGGGGGCTGTATACTTGTGCTAGGGTCCACCCTCGGCTTATACACGAGTCAATAGATTTTCCCAGGTTTTGGGGGCAAAAGTAGGGGGGTCGGCTTATACACGAGTATATACGGTATATAGTAGATAATTAAATACTGGTTGGAACACATCCTCCTAATGAAAGAGGTTTTCTCACGAACAAAGATTATTTTAAAGTTCATTTTAATGAATACATCTTGGAATAATAATAATTTCCACAATTGTATGTGTCTAAAAAAATGTTCCTGTGCTGAGATAAATGTGTCCCTCTAGGTACTGTGTAATGGATGTGTCTGACCGTGCAGAGACATGATTTGATCTTGGGTAGGGGAGGTCGCAAAAGAATATACAGACATTACAGCACAAGATTGCAAATAATTCTTTCTTTTAGATCAAACATTTTTAAAAAGAGGCAGGAAAATGTTTTCACTTAAAAAAAAAAAAAAAAAAAAAAAAAGAATCAGCTGTGATCCCGTGCTGTAATATCTATATACAGTTTTTCATCCTCCCCTGGCCAGGAGATGTGATATGACCATGTGCCTGTATGGTCAGACATATCCATTACACAGTGCATAGCAGGGACACATATATAAGATTATCTCAGCACAGGAGATGTGGTATGATCAGACCATGTCCCTGTATGGTCACACACATCCATTACACTGTACATAGCAGGGAAATAAAATTATCTCAGCACAGGAACATTGTGTTTAAACACATCCAATAGTGGAAATTATTATTCCACTATAAATAGACCCGATGCTATTGCATTGGGAGTACGATGAAATGAAGATGTGTGCTCTCTGTCTCCCTTCCCCTCCCCTATTCAATGGTTTTAAAAAAAAAAAAATCCTCACCTGTCCGCCGGCTGAGCCCCCGATACAATGCGTCCACATCTGATTACCACAGGACCTACAGTGTTGGCCCAAAGTATTGACACCCCTGCAATTCTGTCAGATAATACTCAGTTTCTTCCTGAAAATGATTGCAATCACAAATTCTTTGGTATTATTATCTTCATTTAATTTGTCTTAAATGAAAAAACACAAAAGAGAATGAAGCAAAAAGCAAAACATTGATCATTTCACACAAAACTCCAAAAATGGGCCGGACAAAAGTATTGGCACCCTCAGCCTAATACTTGGTTGCACAACCTTTAGCCAAAATAACTGCGATCAACCGCTTCCAGTAACCATCAATGAGTTTCTTACAATGCTCTGCTGGAATTTTAGACCATTCTTCTTTGGCAAACTGCTCCAGGTCCCTGATATTTGAAGGGTGCCTTCTTCAAACTGCCATTTTTAGATCTCTTCACAGGTGATTTATGGGATTCAGGTCTGGACTCATTGCTGGCCACCTTAGAAGTCTCCAGTGCTTTCTCTCAAACCATTTTCTAGTGCTTTTTGAAGTATGTTTTGGGTCATTGTCCTGCTGGAAGACCCATGACCTCTGAGGGAGACCCAGCTTTCTCACACTGGGCCCTACATTATGCTGCAAAATTTGTTGGTAGTCTTCAGACTTCATAATGCCATGCACACGGTCAAGCAGTCCAGTGCCAGAGGCAGCAAAGCAACCCCAAACCATCAGGGAACCTCCGCCATGTTTTACTGTAGGGACCGTGTTCTTTTCTTTGAATGCCTCTTTTTTTCCTCCTGTAAACTCTATGTTGATGCCTTTGCCCAAAAAGAGAGAACATTCTTCCAAAACTTTGTAGGCTTCTCAGGTGAGTTTTGGCAAACTCCAGCCTGGCTTTTTTATGTCTCGGGGTAAGAAGTGGGGTCTTCCTGGGTCTCCTACCATACAGTCCCTTTTCATTCAGACGCCGACGGATAGTACTGGTTGACACTGCTGTACCCTCGGACTGCAGGGCAGCTTGAACTTATTTGGATGATTGTGCGGATGGTGAATAAAGAACCTCAACTATCTTGCGTTGAAATCGCTCGTCAATTTTACTTTTCCGTCCACATTTAGGGAGGTTAGCCACAGTGCCATGGGCTTTAAACTTCTTGATGAAACTGCGCACGGTAGACACAGGAACATTCAGGTCTTTGGAGATGGATTTGTAGCCTTGAGATTGCTCATGCTTCCTCACAATTTGGTTTCTCAAGTCCTCAGACAGTTCTTTGGTCTTCTTTCTTTTCTCCATGCTCAATGTGGTACACACAAGGACACAGGACAGAGGTTGAGTCAACTTTAATCCATGTCAACTGGCTGCAAGTGTGATTTAGTTATTGCCAACACCTGTTAGGTGCCACAGGTAAGTTACAGGTGCTGTTAATTACACAAATTAGAGAGGCATCGCGTGATTTTTCTAACAGTGCCAATACTTTTGTCCACCCCCTTTTTTATGTTTGGTGTTGAATTATATCCAATTTGGCTTTAGGACAATTCTTTTTGTGTTTTCTTTCATTGAAGACAAATTAAATGAAGATAATAATACCAAAGAATTTGTGATTGCTATCATTTTCGGGAAGAAACTGAGTATTATCTGACAAAATTACAGGGGTGTCAATACTTTTGTCCAACACTGTACATCAGCTGCCGCTGAGCTGGATGCGGTGTGGATCTGTCAGAAACCTCTAGTGATGTCACAGTCATATGATCAATCACATGACTGTGACATCGCCAAAGGTCCTGTAGGCAATGAGAGCTGGGTGAGTCGGAGGTGTTCTCAGGAGGGGGGGGGGGGAGAGATGGGTCCTGCGAGGGGGGTACGGAGATTGGATAAAAGGGAATCCGGGTGAGGAAGGGGAGACCGGGCAGGCTGTTGTTGCGGGAGGGGGAGCGTGCAGCTGCCACGAACTGCGCAAGTGACACTGCCGTGGTGCCTTATGGGATTCGGTTACAGCGCCCAACTGGCAATTATGTATGTAGATGATGTATCGATTAAAATTAAGTTTTAAATTAACTTTATTTGTGGGAAAACCACTTTAATCTGAGCAGCTCCTCCTGCAGTATAACATGCTGTTAGCAGACCAGAATCAATCTGTCAAATTCCCTTTAACCCCTAATCATATAATTTCTTGATTGAGGAGGTGACAGTGTATAGATGGCTCAGGAGCTGGAGTTAGAGTATGAGAAGGGTTCAGAAGCGAGTGTACGGTGGGCTCAGGAGTGAAGCCCTCTTCACATCTATGTCTAACAGCAGGAGCTGAGCTCCTATTGTTGCTATTAACCATTTAAATTCCACAAAGGTGTTTTAATAGAACATATGACAGGGCTCGCGTGTCCCAGCTCCCATTTTCTGATTGATTACCACAGATCTTACAAAAAGTACAAAGAGTAAACGTTTTTTCTTCCAAACTTCTGATTTTTGTTTTTTTAACCAACCTCCTTTTTTTTCGGTTTCATCGCACTTGGAATTTTTTCACTACATTGAATCCTAAAATAAATGGCTTCAATCATAGCTTCTACTCGGCGTGCATTGAAAACATTTAATACGTTAGATCGGATCCAGCAGCAATCTGTTGTGCAGAAACAACTATTTTGTCTGTTTTAAAATTTTCTTTAGCTGGATCCATTTTTTTTTTATTTTGAATTCCATTGAAAATGGATTCGTTAATTAGTCATCTGTTTTCTTTCAATTGTAAAGGATCTCTTTTTGCATATAGGATCAGTTTCAGATGGAAGATAACAGATGGTTATTTAACACACACTTCAATTTTAAAAATTTGGACCTGTCTGAAATTAGTTTCTTTTAAATCAAGTAGATTTATATTAATTTCTAAAACTTGTTACAATAAGAAAAGGGGTACAATAATCCTTGTGCACAATGATTTCAGATTATGCATGTGTACAATTCTAAACCCTTTTAAAACCTCTTTCCCACAGACCAACCTAACCCAACCACCCACAAAACTCAGTATAGACCTTTCACATGGCGACAGTACTTCGGCAACCATCACCAATGAGTTATAATGATGTATGTACATTTAGATCCAGCGCTGTAGAGACATGGCAGAGGAGAACTAAACTGACTACCCAGTGAGATGAACTGTCATACAATCAGCAGGCAGCAGACAGCACCAGCTATCTACGATTTTAACAGGGGGATTGTTCTAGCCATAGGGACCATTAATTTGTCAAAATATTTTAACCTGTTCCTTTTATCATATACACCCATTTCTATCATGATTAGTGAATCATCCAATCTAATATAATATAATATCTTCTTGATGGAGGATTTTCGGTGCTAACTAGCTATTAGTTTCCTGGCCATGTATAATATATGAATGACAGCAATCTTTTCCACCTCCTCCACACACACCTCCTCCACATATCCGAGAATTTGCACTATGGGATCTCTAGATACTATACACTCATAGGCCCACTCAATAACATTTAACACCACCACCCAAAAGGCACAAAGTCTAGGGCATTCGCAAAACATGTCGAGTATTCCCGCTTTCTTGCCAGAGCACCTTGGGCAGCTGGAGTCAGATCTAACCCATTTTACATAAAACAACCGGTTTTCTGTACGCCTTATGCATGAAGAATAACTGTAAGTGTCTCTTGGGTTCACTGACCAAGAGAAGCGGATCATACTCCAACACTGAGGAGCACATTTACCTTGACAGATTTCCAACCTCCACCTCCCATTTTCTCGCTTGATCCGCAGAGAGTACCTTTTGAGAAAGATGTACAGTAAGTCTCCATAAATAATCGATATTAATCCTCTGGTGGCACCAGTAGCGCATATGGTGTCCAGTACTATATCCATATCAATTTCTATAGTGCTGATCCTGTTCTGTGCTCTATAGGCAATGCCGTACCTGGAGGTATTGAAATACAGCACTGTCTGGTAGGCCTAACTCCTCTTTGAAGCATTGAAAGAATTTTAAGGAGCTACTCTGGAATCAACTGACTTAGCACCGAGAATGCCCCTCCTTTTCCAGCTATCAAAATTAATCAATTTATAAAATTCAGGCAGCATTTCATTATCCCAGATAGGAGTATAAATGGTCAAGTGCTCCAGTCCTCTCATTTGTTTGACCTTGGCCCACACTCTACCGATCAACTCCAATGTGGGCTATTTTGACAGAACCCCTAACTTGTCCGCCTCCAAACTCCTCTGGATGTCTCTGGAGTAGGTAGAGTATGTAGGATTGTAGCTTATCTCTAGAAAGATGTGTTTCGTGGAGACAAATTATGGAGGGTTTGTGAAACTAGAGATGCTGTATAGCTGCCACTCTTTTAAGCATGTCCGATAAATCCCTGACATTACAGCTAATGATCCTAACTTTTCCTGCCATTCTGGTTAAGTATCCTTCCTGTGCATTTCTAGGATCTTGCTAAGCACTGCAATACTGAACCTGATTACAAGTTTAACATGCATTCATAAGGCATTCCACTGTTCCAGCTTCCCGCCACCCATCATTATTATTATTATTTATTTATAGAGCGAGTGTAGGGCATAGGATGGGGGATGCTCGGGCAAAGTCTTGCAGGCAGTAAGATGAGGAACATACACGTTTGGAGGAAAGAAGAAGGTCTTGGGAGGATTGAAGATTACAAATGGCATGATATCGGGAGATTAGTTCAGAGATATATGGGGGAGACAGATTGTAGATTGCTTTGTAAGTCAATGTTAGTAGTTTGAATTGGATACGCTGGGGAATTTGGGAGCCAGTGGAGGGATTTGCAGAGGGGAGAAGTGGGGAGGAGCGAGGGGAGAGGTGAATTAGTCGGGCATCAGAGTTAAGGACAGATTGGAGAGGTGCAAGAGTGTTAGCAGGGAGGCCACAGAGGAGGAGGTTGCAGTAGTCGAGGCGGGAGGTGATGAGGGCATGCACTATGAGTTTAGTAGATTGATGGTTGAGGAAGGGACGGATTCTGGAAATATTTTTGAATTGAAAGCGGCAGGAGGTGTCGAGAGCTTTGGATGTGTGGTTTGAAGGATAAGGCAGAGTCAAGGGTTACTCCGAGGCAGTGGACTTCAGGTACAGGGCAAAGTGTGATGTCATTTATTGTGATAGACAAATCAGGTAAGGGAGGTGCGCGAGATGGGGGAAAGATGATAGAGCATCTCAATGAGTTTTGCCCAAAAAATCCACAACCAACCCCCTCCCCAAATCACCCCCTCCTCTCCCTCCAATGCCTTCAGAACCCCTGACAAAAAAAGCCCCAAAACAAACAGAACACCAATAACTTTTAGCTTTCTCTCTCACTGAAACAGTGGGCGAATATGCTCTCATTGCACGCCCGTATGAGCAGGAAAGGCCCCTCGAAGCTCAGAGGGCATCCTGCCATGGAAGATTAACTCCGCATTTTGCATCCCGCGACACTGAAGAGCTAAATGCATATAATGATGTATGTTTATATTTAGTCTCTGCTGGGTTCCCAAGTCCCATGTATGCTGGGAGACCCAGCACAATGCACAGAGTCCCTCAAAAGAATGTAAAAAAGTCCTTGGAGCAAAAGACATGTAGAGGAGAAAAATTAGTGGTATGGTGGGAAGGTGAGACAAAAGAACGAGAGTCTGAAGACAATACAGTACTGGACTCCGGTAGGCTTCTGTGCAGCTCAGGTAGCTCCCGATCAGATAGGGCCTTCATGCTGGTCCAACCACTTCATGGGAAAAGTCTTGCCCAAGGCAACCACTCTCAGCCGCACTGGATACAACATGGAATTATTTAATACAAGGATCTTAGACATTTCTTGACCTCCAGGAATTTCAAATGCTCTCTCTGGACATCCATGGAAAAATCCAGTAAGATAGAAATTTTGTTTCTGTTGATAGTGAAATCCTGCATGTCTCATTTGCCTAAGAATGGTGTCACGATCTCTACAATGCAGGATTCTGGCATGCATGGGCCTGGGTGAATTCCTGTTTCCCCTTGCTGCACCTGAGCAAAGCCCTGTTCCAAATGGGCAAATCGCTCTAGCTTTGTTACCACCTCCATCCTCTTTGCCAGTGCTACATTAGCCTGCTCCGACACCTCCTCAGCTCCAGCAGTATCTTGGCCATGTGTGCCCGCCCCAGCCCTCTTTGCTGTCCGCGGGTCATCCCAGCCATCACTTACCTCTGTGGATGTTGCGTCCGGGGCCAGGTATGTTTAACCTGTCATATCTGCTTCTGTAGAGCCTCTAAGCATGGCTGGGAAGGATAATAGAACAGATTCCCAGCAGGAACTCCTCACACAGCTACCCTCTACATTATTTGCTAGGGCATTTCACCCGAAATCAGATTTTCTAAAAAGGGACAAAAAAAGCTGTTTTGCACAAATATGCGTTTTTGCATCATCATCAAAAAATGCTGCTAGCAGCGTTTTTGGGTGCTGTAGCAACAACGCATTAATTTTTTTAACATGGGACCCTATGGGAAACACATCCATTAACGCATGGTACATATCGGTACGTTAACAGTAGCGTTAAAATGATGAAAAATTGGCAGTTTTAAAAAATGGATCCAGTAATGGAACAGACCAAAATTACTGCATGCCAAGTGTGACCTCCGCCTCAGGGCAGCTTCACACTGCGGTCAGATCCGGTCCGGCGCCGCGGTCCTGACCTATCAGCGGCTGCAGCTGTACACTGGACCGGAGGGCAATTTAGCCCTCCAGTTCTGAGTGCTATTCTAGTCCAGGGCTGTCAGGTTCATCCCTGACAGCCCCGGACCGGATCACACCACAGTGTGAAACCACCCTAACCGATAATCGCTGGACATGTGAACATAGCCTTACAGATGCAGCACAAGAAGGCGGGTCTGCTTTGACTTGTTGATGAATACATTGTAATGTGAGCCAAAGGAGGATCAAATGAGATGATTACATGAAGGGAAATATAATAGGGATACTTCTTTTTATTCATTTTTTTGCATTTTCTATTTATTGCTCCTTGTAGCACTAATCCACCAATCTGCTATGTTCCCTGCATGACCTTTAGGAAAGCAGAAGATAAACACTATTATATATTTAGATAATTCAGCTTCTCCCTGATAATTGGTTTCATATGTCATTGTGTGCTTAAAATGACTTTTGTGCTGTAATAATCCTGAAAAATAAATATTCCTTAGGCTGGGAGAACACTGTGACACTCAACGCAAAACGGATAGTTCAGCATAAGATCTCTGTGTGCTGCTGATACTTTGCAGCAGAACGCAAAAGGATCTGGCAGCATTTGGACCCGCAGAATACAGTGACTGCAACAGGCAATAGCAAAGTTAAAACCCTTTGTATTTTCTTGGTGAATCCCTTATTGAGGTAACAGTATCTCGTGAGTCCTCAGTTCAGCCTCAATATTTGGCCTTACAACCTGTTACAGCCAAAGTTGTCTTCTCGCCCCAGCTTTATTCTTGTCAACAAATGACCTTTACCAACCCTAAACAATGGATATTTGGCTGTAGAAACCTAGGATTGTGAGGCCTTGATATCATTGTTCAAGTTGAAGGTTGCTTGGATGATATGTAGTAGCTGCAAAGTAGAATTATTTCCTTCACTTACAGCGATTGACTCATCAACACAACCCCCTTTGTACATGAACTGTGGTACCATATGGACATAATAAAAGGGGATGTTCTCCTGCTGAGGTCCCCATCTTTAAAAAGAAAAAGCAAACCTCTGCAAACAGCTGGTCATTAGAGAATCTAACTACAGATTACACATCAGCCCAAGGGCACCAGTGCAACCACTGGCCCCCTATCTGTGGAAAAACCTTTGAAAGTTGCTAGCGAAATTTATGGTTCTGACTAGTAAGCAGTAACTAAAACCAAATGACTGTTAGAATAAGGGTTTATGGGAAGTTTTAATGTTCCAACTAACCATCCCAAAATAATTGGGTGATATGTGCTGTAATATTCTAAAAATGTCAATGAGGCTTTCGTAACGCTGCTGACCCTTTGGTACTGTTGCATTACAGTAGTCCCGCAATATGTCCCATAATAAAATGGTAACGTGCTGGCAGAGTAAACCTGGATTCTGTGAATACCTGGAGTTAATGTGAGCACATATAATTGATGTAAATATTTATAACTACAATAATTTAGAAGAGGAGCAAACTATAACTGAAGTAGCTGTGATAAGGTAAAAAAATTTTGTACCGTGTTAGCTAGTAGATAGAAAAATCCAACATTTTCTGTGTTTGGTACAAACACACCTATATCATGTCATCAAATAATATCACTATTCAAAGAACATGTAATATTGCCACTATTTCTGGTAGAAAAGTTTTTTTAAACTCATAACATGAAAGTAAGGATAAAATTCATTACATAATCTTCAGTTCTACTTCACTTAGTTGATGAAAAAATGAATACACTCCACATCCAAAACTACGACATCAAGTCATTTGTATGACCTCCATGGTTATTAAGGACCACACCAAGTTTTCAAGGCATGGAATAAACAAGTTGATGACATTGTAACCCTCTGTCTTTTTCCATTCTACAAGAACAACTTCTTTTAGAGCCTTGTTGCTAAATGGAGAGTGGTGCTCAATGTGTTTCTGAATTCTAAAGTTATGTTGAGCACTATATATACACATACATATAGGTATATGTGTGAGGGCTCACTAATTGAATTTGGTAGGTTATACTCACTTGGCAGTGGGATTGAGGCACACGAGAACGGTCTTCTATTTAAACGGTCCAACCGGTTTATTGAAATATACTTAAACTACTTGCAAGAAACCAATACATGAACCTTGCTTCGGCTTTACAAATACAGAAATTATATATGTACACTTTAAATGCGGGTATGCTCGCACAGCTTCACATACATCCATCGCAGCAGTATCCCAGTGGATTTATTGCACCATCCACTCACTGACCTTGGTTAGTACACACACAACCCTCTTTTCTCTGAGGTTCCAGGAGCTATGCTCCATACGCTGACTCCTGTTCGTTCCGATATTCAGGAAGACTGCCTCTCAAGGGGTCACCGTTCAGGAGATATTGCTGGATCATTCCGTTAACTCCTGTCAGTCAAGACCCTCAGGAGATCTGCAGCTTCCTAAACACAGGTGTGTTTGTTATATAATAATGCCCCCAATTCACTAAGACTGACATACTGGAAAAAGATGTGCCGTATTCATTAAGAGGCTGTAGCCACTTAATCAATTTGCAACTTGGCATATTGTTAAGTCGTATGTGTCTCTATGCGCCTTACTAGAAATAGTAGCATTTCAGGTGTAAAAATATGCTGCCAATTTTAATGAATATGTCGGGCAGTGCCACTCGCCATCCTGGCAACTCTCACCCACAAGATGACAGTGAGCCAAAAAATTTAGACTTTTGGCATTTACCAAATCTATCAATTTTTTTGAGCAACCTCATCTTTTCATAGTTTTTTACATCAGAATTCAGGCATAAATACTTTGACAAATTTGAACCAATCTACCTCGGGGCATTAAGTCATTACATTTTTATGCCTTTTTTCACAGTAACTCGGGCATCCGTAGGAGTTGAGGAAAATAAATACATTTAACAGAATTTCCTTATCTGTGTGAAGTGTAACCAAGCATCATACACCTCCTTGTCTTTCTCTGGATGTCTTTTTAAGAGCTGTACACATTTCTCAATACAAAAGTGACTTGTGAAATGTCTTTTGCTCCACAGATGATCCTGGCAGTGAGGAAGCATCCGGGGAACAAGCACAGAATTCTGGAACTCCTACTGTTCTCTAACCTTCTTAATTAAGGCCCTTCAGACTGCTAGAAATTTTACGGGTTTTATAAAAGCCATGAAGTGACATTTGGTTTAAGAGAAGAGTTATAAGAGGCTTATAACTGCCGGATACTTGTAAGATTATTATTATTATATTTAATTTAACATACAAGCCCTTTCTTCAAGCACATACACATGGCATTCGTTACCTATTTGTGTAAGGACTGGATAAGCGGATGGAGGCGAGTACAGGTGATATATTGTTACAGTTCATGCCAGGTAGAAAATATGTATATTCCTGGAAAGAATATCCCTAGCAGAAGGAATGCTGAAACTTATAGTGGACTAGATAGTAGCTGTAATGGCTTATGTGCTAGTCCCCTCTTCCAGTACACTTGGACTATATGAAACGAAACCTTACAAAGCACTTATTCAAGGACATTGCCTCTTTCTTTGCCCGATGTCTTGATGCCCATGCACAATATACAACTGCTGGCTGATTCTGGAATTCTGGCTCAGGTAATCTGTATACACAGCAGTGACAAACAAATTCTGTTGCACTTGGTCCATCTCAGGAATCAGGACACTCACACTGATAAACCAGATCTGTTCTGTAGGATCCGGCTCTGGGATCCCGGCACCGGCAATATGGAATATGTTCTGTTTTTGTTTTGGATCCAACTCAGGAATTTGTGTGGTTGCGGTGATGAACAGATTCTGTTGTTGTGGATGGAAAATGCTAAGCATTACAAGATTACCCGACTGTAGGTGGAATATGCTCACACCACTCAGTTACAGGTTTACTCATTAATTAGTTTGACCAAAGGCTGCTGAATATTTTTTTTTTTTGTTTACATTTAGATCTAAAGCAAATAACATAATTACTACATAATATGCTGAATATAAGAGGAATTAAAGCCTTTTTATTGGTTGTAATAAATGCTACATTGAGTTGTGTTTTATTTTATGACTTTTTTTTAACCCCTTACCTCTAAAGGCTGTTTTCACCCTCCTGACCAGACCAAATTTTTAAAATCTGACCAGAGTTTTGCCACGTTCTGCTGTCCCCTGCAAAAAGCGCGAGATTTCAAACACAAGCACCTTTTGTGGCTACTTTTACATGCGCTAGGGATTCGTTCAACCATATAACTCTATAGCAGCATTACACTGCGGTAACCCTACGTTAATGCTTCTCTATGGCGGATCCAGCCAGACGGATGCCACAACGCTAGTATGGACCTAGCCTTACAGGGCTGTGGAGTCAGCCGATTTTGATGGAGTTGGTGTAAAATGGACCGACTCCTAAAATATATAGTAAACTGGGTACAGTATTTCAATGCAGTATGTGAATATTTTTACGAATTATGTTCTATATAAATAGCTTGATTTATTGTATACTAATAATGATTAATGCCTGATGTTACTATTGCACAACAATAAATGTATCACTTAAACATGAGCCATGTATGAGGGAGACTGAGTTGGCTTCAGGGAAATTGAGGAGTCTGGGGGTTTATCTTACCGACTCCACAACCGCGGTAGGGAAGAATTATTTTCTTTAATATGGAGCTTAGTGTTTGCCCCAAGGGGTTTTCGCCTTCCTCTGGATCAACATTTTAAGCTATAGGTTGAACTTGTTGGACTTAAATTTTTCTGTATGATGCAAATAGTACCCTTGAATAGTGCTCAGGCAGACCTTTACGAATATGTAAAACTCATTCATGTACCCTTTGTGGTTCTCTTGCTATAAGCACATGCACACCCGGCAGGCAGCTGTAAAAGTAATTAACATTTACATACTGTGACAGTCAGGTTATTTAAATATCCATGCCTATCCAGGCTGTTATTTTGTCTCTTCCCCTCTGTGCTCACGTTAGGCTGGCTTCACACTGCAGTTTTTCACTGATCAGTGTCCATCAGTGTTTAGGTGCCAAAACCAGGAGTGTCTCCAAAACACAGAACAGATGTCAATCTTTCAATGATAGTTTTTCTCTGCAAGTTCCTCTCCTGGTTTTGGCACCCAAACACTGATGGACACTGATCAGTGAAAAACTGCAGTGTGAAGCCAGCCTTAGACTGAAATTCAGGCTTCTGCAGGCTGCTGGGGGGGGGGGGGGGGGGTTTTGAGAGGGGAGGTGCTTTATGCTACAACTCTTGTAGTAACATCACTAGCCTGTGCTGCCTGTGAGAGATTTCTGTTCATATAAACATTTGTTTTCCTGCATACATGTAATGTATGTATGTATCTGCTGAGCAAATGCTCATATAAACACAAAGAAATCTCAGAGCACATGCTACACATATGCCTCAGATACACACAAAGCAGATGCAGCTCTGAGATCTTCAAAGGCACACATCTCCCTCTCCTTTCTTCTCTGCAATGAGGCCCTGCACCTGGGGCGCCAACCATAGTCCTACAATATACAGACCAGAGAAGTGCAGTGATGCATGAATATTCATTCCTTGGGCATTGAGCAGCAGAGAAGCAGGTGATCACTCGCTGTGATTGGCAGATTAATGAATCTTTTATTTATGTTTACACAAAATAGGAGGGAAGTATATTAGAAATGCATGACGAGAGAGAGCTTAGGCTCCTTTCACATTAGCGTTTTTTGCTGATTGCGGCAGATTTACCACATCTGCCGCCTAACAGCCACACTTGTGGCACACTTGCGTCAAGCCCCATGGGCTTGCGGCAAGTGTGGTATTGTCGCAATCCGGCAGTTACGGCCACGGAAAAAAAAGTCAGCTGCGGTTATTTTGCGCTGCTGCAAGTGCCGGATGACGGCAATACCATACTTGCCGCAAGCCTCATAGACAACGCATGGGACTTGCCACAAGTGTGGCCCTTAGGCGGCAGATGCGGTAAATCTGCAGGATCTGTCGCAATCAGCAAAAAACACTGATGTGAAAGGGGCCTTAGAGGGAAGAATTAGAACATTATATCAGTTACATATGGATCTTTGACCTGACAGGTTCCCTTTAAGTCTACCTTCAACCTTAAAATATAAATTTGAAGTGACTTTTGGGGACCTATATTGACTATTAAAATTAGAGAACAATATATGATCACTTGATTTTTTTTCAGACATCATGTAATCTACGTTGATCAACATTTGAAAGTTTTTGTGTTGGGGTACACCATTGCAATAGAATAGTGTTTTGCAAAATGACCAAAGTTCATCAACTTAAAACCTTTATTTTACACAAGGTGAGATGATGATAATTAGAGAACATCAATGACTTTAGCACAGGGAAAGATTAAAACTAAATTTTGTTAAGGCTACAACAGTCACCAATGAGTAAGAAGTGTACAGGCCTTTGCCTTGAATGACTTCAGCACATGTGTAGCCACAGGACATCACTAGTATCTCACACTACTCTGGTGTGATTTTGGTCCAGTCTTTTCCACAGTTCTGTGACTGTTGTGGGTTTCTTGGCCTTAACTGTCAGCAAGGATTTTCCAGGTTCAACCCCTGCAGCAGAAATCATAACCCAAACCATGACACTTCCTCCACTACCTTTCAATGACTTCTTTACACACTTTGGGTTCAGTTTCTCCCTGGTTTGTTGACATATATTGTTTCCCATCAGACCCAAATTAATTAAACTTGCTTTCCATCACTAAAATGGACTGTGGACCATTTCTCCTCTGTCAACAAAACATGCTCCTCACCAAAGGTGAGTCTAGCCTTTTGATTCTGCTGAGAGATTTGGTCAATGCCGCATGGGATTTCAGTCCAAATGCTCTGAAACGTGACACTGCATCACAAGACAGATCCTTGAGCTGGTTTCACACTGCAGTTTTTTTCCTGATCAGTGTCCATCCAGTTTGTGTGCCAAAACCAGGAGAGGAACTTGCAGAGAAAAACTATAATTGAAAGATTGACACCTGTTCTGAGGTTTGGAGACACTCCTGGTTCCGCTCCTGGTTTTGACATACAACCGTGATCAAAACTGATAAGGGAAAAAACTGCAGTGTGAAACCAGCCTTACCCTGTTCAGTGCTGAACTGGTGAGCTATTCCAACTGATGTGTGGAAACAATTACCCATGGAGATTCTCCGCATTATCCATTTCTCTCTTGCATTTGTCTTTCGAGGGTGATCAACCTTCTTGGGGGACTTGAAAGAGTTTGTGATATTGTAATGACACAATTTTCTAAAAATCACAAACTTGGAACAACCAACTACTGTTGCTATGGCTGATAGGGTGCCCCCTCTGGACAACCTGCTGCCAATTGCTTGTCACTTTGGAACAGCACACCATTTTTGCAAAGTGAGCGCAAACTGGACAGTTAGGCTACATTGACACGTTTTTGATGCATTTTTTTTTTGTAGCTCCAAAACTAGATCAGCTTTTCAAAAAAACGCATCAAAAAGATGATGCGTTTAAGACTGTTGTGTTTTTTTTTTAAATTCATAGACGATGGTTTCATTGGAAAAAGCGGATCAGAAAACCACCATACAAATTGACATGCTCATTCTTGGTGAGGATCCTTTTGAGTCACTGCAAAAACGCTGTGTGTGAATGTAGCCTTAAACAGCCAGTTAAATAGGGTTTGTAAAATAATTAAGGAAATTAGAACCAGGTGCCAGATTAACACCAATAACTTGCAGGTATCGGATAATGTTCTCTAATTTTGATCAGTGTTCTGTTTCATTTCTTACATTTTTATTTTGTGCCTTAGAATATATTCAATGTATGTATGAAATAAAATACTGCTATTTTACTCATGTTCAGATATTTTCACATAGCACAACACAATGCCCTTAACAGTAAGGAAATTGTGTGGTGTTCTCTAATTTTGATCACCAGTGTATGTATAAGAAAATGCCCGAAAGTGATGTTATAAATACTGCACATCTCAAGGTATTCAAAACATTTAGAAAGTTTAACCCTTCAAGTGCTTCAGACAATGAATAAAGTGTGAACAAAAAAAAAGAAAGTTCTATTTTTCATTTTCTCAAGGTTAACAGAAGAATTGCACCATATAATTTGTTGTGCAATTTACCTGAGCATGATGCTACCCCATAGGTGGTTGTAAACTACTATTTTGGTACACAACTGGGCTTGGAAGAGAAGGAGTACTATTTGAATTTTGGAGTGAAATGTTGGCCGGAATAGACAGACACCATGCTAAAGCAGAAGAAACTCTCCAAAGATAACCCTACTTTTTTAAACTACACTCCCTAGGAAATTAATCAAGGGGCATGGTGAGCATCTTGAACCCATTAGTGTGTCACAGAATTGTATAATAATGGGCCGTGAAAATGATTATATTTTTTCACATATAATTTCTCTTGAGTATGCCAATACCCCACTGTTTGGGTATACAACAAAAATCAGAAGGAAAGACATGTAATTTCAATTCTGGAGCGCAGTTTTACTGGAACTTATTGTTGATGCCATTTCACATTTGGAGAGGCCCAGAAGAGCTAGAACTCCTTATGTGTGACCCCCCCCCCCCCCTCATTTTTAAAACTAAACCCCACAAGGAATTTATCTAGGGGTGTGGTGTGCATTTTGAACCTTCTGTTTTTCACTGAATTTTATTATATTGGGCCACGACTCTGCAATATTATGTTTTTTTTTTTGCAATAAAAATGCTGCTTTAGCCCAAAATTTTAACAGGAAAGACTGGACTCCACAGCATTATTACTTTGTGTCCACAGATACAGAGTATGGGGTCAGAAAGTCTTGTTTGGACAACAGCAGGTCTCAGAAGGTGAGAAGCAATGTTTGAATGTTGGTACATTCAATTATACTATAATAGATTGCATCATGTCACATTAGAGAGCCCTTGAGTTGCCAAAACAGAAACCATCCACAAGTGACCCCATTGTGTAAACCACACACATCAGGGAATTCATCTAGGGATGTCTTGGGCATTATAAACCCAGTGCTGATTCATTGGCTTGTGAAAATGAAAATATTATTTTTGACTAATGTTAATTTAACCCCAAGTTCTCAATCTTCCAAAGAGCTGATAGGGGAAATGGACCTCAAAGACATGTTCATTTCTCCTGAGTTCACCGATATCCTAAATATGGTCATAAACTACTTTATAGGCACAGTGTGAAACTCAGAAGGAAAGCAGCACCATATTGAAGTTTGGATTTAGAATGTGCTGGAATGGTTTGTGGTGCCATGTCACAGTGGTAGAGGTCCTGAGGTGCCAAAACAGCAGATCTCCCCTAAAAATGACCAATTTTACAAATTACACCCCTTAATTATTTCATATAGGGGTGCAGTAAGCATATTGACAAGTGTTTCTCAATGTTTTATACCGTGGGGTGGTGTTGGAAAAAAATTACATTTTTACCAACGGGAAAAAAAAGCCCTATCGTTTGTCTCTCAATTTCTCCTGAATGTGGCAATACCCCATATGTGCCTGAATAGTAATGTTTGGCCACACTACAGGGCTCAGTTGGAAGAAGCGCTGTTTAACTTTAGGTGAGCAGATTTTTCTAGAATAGTTTGCAGACTCCACAAAACGCTGATAGTCCATGCTTTTTGTGTATCCCTGAAAAGTCAGAGAACACCGGATCATAAGCTACATGGCGTCCACAGTGTCTCCAGCTGCATCATTCTAGTGAAACTAGTGACAAATACATATTTATTCTGAAGTGGTCAGTGTAGGGCACAGGATAAAGCAAGCTTTAATGTAATATTTGGGAGGCAAAATGAACAAAACAGTTCCAAGATTTTTTTTTTTCCTCTTCACTCAGTTTTTCATGGGGTGAGACAGGTTTAGTCTTCTGCTTAGGGTGCGTTCACACCACGATTTTTAGGGAGCCGATGCTGTCCGATATAATTCGGACAGCATCGGCTCCCTTCTGATGCCTGGAATCGGGTGCCAAATAGGCACCCGATTCCGGCATAAAATCGGCGCCGAAGGCTGCAAAAAAAGAAAAAAAAAAAAAGTTTATTCTCACCTCTCCCCAAGCCCCCGCCGTCTTCCGCCATCTTCCGCCATCTTCCTCTAGGCTCCCGGTGGCTCCCGCAGGCTGCCGGTGTCAGCAGAGGTGTACCTCTGCTGTACACAGGACCTGCGGTGATGTCACAGTCACGTGACCGCGGGTTCACCATGGTGAACCCGCGGTCACATGACTGTGACATCATCGCAGGTCCTGAACAGCAGAGGTACACCTCTGCTGACACCGGAGCCTGCGGCAGCCTGCGGGAGCCACCGGGAGCCTAGAGGAAGATGGCGGAAGACGGCGGGGGCTCGGGGAGAGGTGAGAATAAACTTTTTTTTTTTTTTCTTTTTAACCCTTGTGCTCCCAGGAGCATTTTTACTGTACTGAGCTTGCTCAGTACAGTAAAATGGGGTCCGAGGAGACATACATGTTTCCTCGGACCTTTCTCCATAGGGCCCCATGTTAGGGATCGGGTCAGATCGGATGTGCACTAAATGCCATCCGATTTGGTCCGATCCGACTCTGTCAGATTTTGTAATCGGATGAAAAAATCGTTGCAGGCAACGATTTTTTTCTCCTGAAAAAAATCGGGCAGAATCGGATCGGACCAAATCGGATGGCATTTAGTGCACATCCGATTCGGTCCGATCCCCATAGGGATCCATAGGATCCGAAAATCGGTCCGATGCTGTCCGATTATTTTCGGACAGCATCGGAAATGCAAAAATCGTGGTGTGAAAGCACCCTTAGTACGATTAAAACAATACCTGATTAATATCTTTATTTTAGGTTTTGCTACTTTTTACACACACTTTTTAAATCAATTTTGAGAGATATAGTTTTTACTTTTTCTGCCAATAGTTATCGGAGGGCTCAAAAAAATGAGGCTGAGGTAATGTAGAAATATGGTAAGTAATTTAAAGCATCACTGCAGTTTAAACTTTCACCTAATAGTAATGTAGAGTAAGAGATTATAAAGTTTATTTGAAATTTTATGAATGAAATCTGGACAAAAACCTTTCAAAAAAACTTCTAGATGTTGTCCCCCCTAGGCTGTTTCTGAACCAGCCATATGCTAGTCAGAGAAATCCGTATTCAGCTCCACTCACTGAATACAGCCTTAGAAGTGTGGAGGCAGCGCCTACACAGTGTGCACACTTCCCGCTACAGCTGATCAGAGTATCTCTGGTTACTGCAGGCTAAGTGACAATGCTGAGTTCGCCAGGCAGTCAGCTCCTGTGATCTTATCACATCAGCTCTGCACCACGTTATCAGCTGATGGCTCCCACACAGCTCCTCAGCTGATTGCACGGAGCAGAGCTGATGTGAATGCTGAGATGACATCACAGGAGTTGTATGCACTGCCGACAGTCTGACAAACTCAGCATTGTTCCTAAGCCTGAGGTAAACTGCAGATACACTGATCAGCTGCAGCCAGGCACGCTATGTAGACCCTGCCCCCACCCATTTATAAGGCTGTATCGAATTTGTGGAGCAGAATATGGAATTCCCTGACAACAAGCATATGACTGGTTCAGAAACAGCCTGGGGGGTACCATTTAGAAGATTATTGAAAGACTTTCTTCCACATTTCATTTATCAAAGTATATTTGAAAATTTATTATAATCACTTGCTCTACATTATTTTTAGGCTGGTTTCACATAGCGTATTTTTTCCTGTCTGTGGGATCCTACTTTTTGCAGGACCCCATGAACAGGAACGTACACCACAGGAGGTAACCTATTTCTGTGTCCAGGGCCGTGTTTATCATGGATCCGGACACAGAACGAGATGACAGGAGGCAGCGGGGCACTTTCACTTCTGCAATGTATATACATACAGTGAAGTGAAATTTACTAAAAGAAAGCGTTAAAAATAAAAAATATGCATGCTCACCTATCCAGCAAGAACCCTGATGCCACCAGCAAGCTCCGGATGCTTAGAGGACCTGCGGTCACGTCACAACCCGGCAGCGTCATTGGGTCACATGACCGCAGTTACCACGGTAACTGGTCATTTGACCGCTCAGCTGATCGGGTTGTGACGTATCCACAGGTCCTGTAAGCATCGGGGGATCGCTGGAAAGGTGAGAATATACATTTTTGATTTTTAACCCTTTTTTTTAAACTAAATTTCACTTCCACAATGTATGTATACACATTGCGGAAGTGAAATTAGATGGTAAGGAGCAATTTTAGTGTACTGAGCACGCTCAGTGCACGAAAATCGGGTCCGAGGAACGATCAGTTGTTTCCTCGGACCCATGCTCCATAGGCCTCCATGTTAACGGCTGCGGATCAGGTCGGATCCAATTCGGTCCGATTTGGTCTGTTGTGCCCAAAATCGGAGCAGTCTCAAATTCTGGGTGCAGTAAAAAAATCGGATGGCAATTAAGCCAAATCCGATCCGATCCGTGGCCCATAGGGATACATGGGAGCCAAATCAGATCAGTGGCTGTCTGTTTTACAATGGACAGCCACGGATCCAAGAAATACGCAGTGTGAAAGCAGCCTTAGATAAAAATGTAAACAGCTGTTACACAAAATAGTGTATTAGAACCATTTTAAGAGCATTTATGT
This sequence comes from Allobates femoralis, assembly GCA_033576535.1. Lineage (NCBI taxonomy): Eukaryota > Metazoa > Chordata > Amphibia > Anura > Aromobatidae > Allobates > Allobates femoralis. The sequence goes on along the minus strand of JARQOC010000002.1, from coordinate 465,695,993 downwards.
GGGTGGAGAGCTGAACCCAATCAGCGACTTCCAATGAGGTTCAGGTCAAGTACAGAACTTTGTCAGGGCTCGGACAAACTCTCCTAGTTACATTCAAGTCTGTTGGACGAGACTCAGAAGAGGCTGGAGCAGTGACCCTGAACGGCTTCTCCCTGTCTGGACAGGACTGTCGGCTGCTTGTGGTTATGTGCAGCTGCACACTCCCCGTCCAGAGAGGGAGAGGCCGTTAAGGGTCACTGTTCGGTTCCAGCCTCTTCAATGTCTTGTCCGACAGACTTGAATGTAACTAGGAGAGTGTGTCCGAGCCCTAACATCTGGCTGAACCCATAGGACTTCCACAGGTCATCTCTAGTTGGCATCTTTATATTGTTAGCACTGCATTTCTCATGAACTGAGCAGCACCTCCATACTACGGCTGCTAGTAGAGAAACGTGACCAGGCCACTCCATCAGCCTCCTACAGTGATAAAACACCTCACCTGTGAAAGCTGCTTCTCCTTTTGGAGGAGGCTGATGGACAGGTCTGGTCACATGGTACTGAACCAGCAGCTATTGTAGGGACAGTAGTGCTAGTCATTTTGTGAGAAAAGCAGCACTAAAAGAAAATTAAGAACTTTTTCAACCTGACAAATGACTGGCTGCTGTGAACATGGAGGGATGGAATGGAATTGTACTGTCTATATGTATAATAAAAATACGGTGTTTAAAAAAAATACCTCACGACTGCTAAACAGTAAAATTGACAGGCAGTAGGTGTATGACAGGGAGATTACGGTATAAAACTGCCTGCACAAGAGGAGCAGCTTTCACACAGCAAAAGTAAATGTGTGCAGAATGATGAGTAGTGTTTGTATGGTGAGCTGGAGATAATTACTGCCATCTCTAGTTGTACAGGTATATACTTTCTGAATTAGAAGAGTTTGTTACGCAATCAAGAAAAGAACACACATTGGACATCTCATGTGACTTTCCTCAAACATCGGACTGCAGAGATGGCCTTGTTGGGTGTCAGTTTTCGCACATGTGTAATGGCGGCATTTCTCCTAAGCAGCATTAGATTAATATACAACTAGGGATGATCAGACCTGTGCTGGGAGTTCGGCAGGACTTTTTAATAATAAAAAGAAAATGGTCTGTTCTGGACCCAAACTTCACCCCAACCAGCTCTTTGTCCACAAGCAGCCGGCCATAAACAAACCACTTCCGGGGTGGTTGGGGTTTTGTAACTTTTTTTGTACACATTCAGATAATGCTTATTTTACCTCCAGTGAAAGCTGTTCAAACACTTCAGGTGGCTCATACTGGCCTAAGCACCAAGCGTACCCGAGCACAGTGCTACTCGCTCCAGTGGTTTGCGTACAAAATGCACCAGAGCTCTGAAAATCTTTGTCAAGTCTGTCTGCACATTAATTGGTTGTATGTAAAGACAAGCAAACCAGATTGATGTTTGCTGAAGGTCACGAGATGTCTAAAATGTCATGTTATACCTTTCAATTGGGTCACAATAAACTCATCTACTTTGCAACTGATAATTGAGGGACAAGTTCTTTGTATTGTATTGAAAGACATTGCTCTCTTTTTGAACACCAAACATTTCTTTCCACAGTGCCATGTTGTATTCTCTAATGCAGACGTCCCCAACCTTTGACTTTGAGAGCCACATCCAGCTCTGAACGATTGTCACGAGCCATGACCAATCTCCCGTCCCCTTCAGAGTAGTGACATAAGTACAATGACAGCAAAAGCTTTTCAACTGAAATCACACAGACAGTATACCAGTGTTCATGGGTTCCTACCTTAACCCTATCCAGATTTGCTCTTGTGTCGGACTCTTCACAAGTCACCATCTTGAGGCCTTCTCTTCATCACAGTTTGTCTTTTACAGCTTGGTGTATAAACCACCAGGTCTAGCAATTGCGAGTCATACATCATAGGCTCGCGAGCCACAGGTTGGGGACCCCTGCTCTAATGTACAAAAAAAATTAGAGCCTTTAGAAAGTGGTGGTAAGAACCCAGTGTCTTCCACTGGTCCTTCTAACAGGAGTGAGGAACTTGATGCCTAAAGAAGCCAATCAGTGTCTAGTAATTTGCTGCAGTGGTTACAGTCAGACTGTGTCAGGATGAGTGACAGAGTTTAATTTTTTTTTTTTTTTTTTTTTCAAAGGTTACTACCAACTTAGGCCTATTATAAGCTAAATTGTCACTTTCCTGAGTGTAATCACACATAGTATCTGTAGGACAATCCTGAATATCAGCAGACATTAAAGAATGGGCATGACTGCAGTTTATGTAAGTATCTTGACTTTTAATTAACAAAAGCAAAACAGATGAAAATTGAGAATCATCCTAAATTTATGTCCAAAAATTAAAACTATATTTTTAGGCTATGTTGCCCAGCACCAACATTTGGTATGCTGACACAGCTAATTTTCTCATTTTCGTTTACATTGAATTTCAAAAGGAGTACCTAGGTTTGCTATCAACCTTTTCCAAAAACATGTAATATAATGTATGGAATAGTCAGGCCACATTTGCACACCTTAGCAACGTAGTTGGTTGATCACAAATTATTCAATCATAGATTTTGTGGGAGTAAGGGTGCTTTCACACTGGCGTTTTTATGAAAATGCAGCAGATCCGGACAAAACACGAATATGCCGCATTTTCCGCCTAACGGCCGCACTTACGACAATCCCCATGCATTGTGTGTGGGGCTTACGGTAAGTGAGTGGCAGGTGCGGTTCCGGCCGTGAAAAAAAAAAGTTGCTGCCCGCGGTTTGTTTTTTTTCGCAGCGGCACCTGCCGCACCTTACTGCAAGCCCCATACACAATGCATGGGGCTTTCCGCAAGTGTGGCCATTAGGCGGGACCCTTGGGAGATGCGGTTTTTTGTCTGGACCCGCCAGATCCGGACAAAGAAGCTAGTGTGATAGGGGCCTTACACAGGTTAAAAAAAAAATCCATCAAGTTCAACTCTTCTTAACCAATACATAACATTATTTTTTACCATTAGATTAGGACTTAAAAATAATGACAATATTTGCCATTACCAAGTCTTGTAGTAGGCCACTAACTGTAAAAAAAAACTCTAAATCTTCTTTCTTCTAATGTGATCTCTAGTCTTTAAAAATATTTGTGAAATGAATCAGTGTGATCGATGCAAAGGCGCTCTCCTCCCTTCTCCATAGCCAGGCCTGCTAGAAGACAGAAGCAAAATAAGTAGAAGGGTAGGTGCATGGAATTGTTGGCCCCGCCAAGACTATACCTGTACTTTGGATAAAACCATTTTATGTCGACACACTGCCATATATTGGGCTCAACCACAGATCCTTGTCATATTCCACTGGTGACCTTGTGTTGGGCATTCCATCTGGATCCTTGAAGAAAAGAACCTCCAAAGAATCGATAGAGTACAATGAAACCAACTAAGTTCAAATAGACTCAGGCCTATTTCATTACGTTGTCTCTTTGGTGAGCACAAGAATGTTAAAGACAACTGTATTCCATAGGATCTCTTTCAGACTATATTTCACAGTTTACGGTGATAGAATATTTATTTTGTTTCTGTGAACAAAGCAGACCTTTGCAACATACAGATCATTTTCATCTTTACATTTAAAAAACAGCAATGTGGTATTTGTTAACATGACAAAACCCAACATGCGTGAAATACGTGTTAGACTACATACATTACATTGCAAGTGTCTTTGCTTTTAGAATATTTTGGTAATATCGTGAATGGAGATCGATGATGAAAGCATAATAGTCCTGTATATTTACTTTACATCGCCCCAGCAATAAAACCTGTGCCGCATTAATGGTAAAATATCGCCTTTGTAGTAAATCACTGTCCAATGATTTTAATCCACAGTAACCAAAGGCTATGGCATCCTGTTAAGAAGTACAGTACAACCTGGATCCAGGAACCTAATGTGTTCACCAGCTTCATTGTTAATATAACAATGCAATAGTATATGTGCCCAGACATATATACAGGCTGACATTTATCAGAGCAAAAATATGGTTTCACATGCACATTTACAATATATACAATGTGATGACATCCTTCTTACAACCACATACCATTTGAAGATAATTCCATCAATTTTCCTGAATAGTAATAATATTCCCTCATCAATAGCTCAGTCATAGTATGTAGACATGTGCAGACTCTAATCCATGGAGGCAGAAGTAACAAATTGTCAGGTCAGCCTAAATAATGCAGTTACCAATATCCAGGTGCCACTGGCTGGAGGATTGTCTGAATAAATGTGCACTTCAAGGGCAAAGTATTAGGTTTTGTGCTATAAAGAGAGATGGGGTAATGTACAATAAAGAATCCGTTCAGGGTCAGACGCGTTGGCTTATTTCGCAGGTTTTGCTTCTGTTGGATTTTCTCCCGTATCCAAAGTCTTTAAGAGCCTGAAAAGACCGGCTGCTTCCCGGATCCTGCTGAACTCTATGCAGAACGCCTGCACCTCTATGAACAAGTCTTGGACATTTATTATTTTATTCCTGATTAAAGACTGGAGGAAAACACATACTAGTCTCACCAACCGATTCTGGAGGGGAAGAAAAAAAAGTAAGGTTTGCAAATAGAGAATGGAGTATAGGATTTACAGCTTTAGTGATAACTTCATAATTTATCTACTCAAGCAATATGAAGGTCAGTCCTTTTAAAGTAATGCAGATCACAACATAAAGTGAATACATTATAAAACAGACCTCAGGCACTTGTTCTGATGTGGACTTTCAACGTGACTGTATGATCCTTTGAAAGTTGGAACTTACTCTCAGCCCTTTCAGACTAATTGACAGACTCCTCAGGGTTCTGCACCTCTGCTGCCAAGATCTTGCACTAAGTGGAAGCTGCAGCTGTCACTCAGCTCATGAATGCAAGTGTATTCAGTATCCAGCCTAAGCTATTCTAAGATGGATTTTCAAAGTAAGTACACCAGTCTCACCAGGTCTAAATATTAATTTAAATAGCTGATGCTCTATTATGAAATCTGATGACTGATTAGCTTTAAAGGGAACCTGTCACATAAAAAAATAACCACTATCAACCTTCAGATATAGGGGATAATTTTGCAGGTTCACAGCATTTGGAACTTTCCCTATGCTTGCACATCGAGCTGTGCTGTCTTGAACAAATGAACTTTAATCCTGGTAATGTTCAGGTTTCAGTTATAAGGGTAGCATCAGCATGGGTTCAGTCACCGCTCTGTGCATCGAGAGTGACAACTCTAGCCAGGCCCTCAACACTGACACGCGCTTTGCATTAGAACCTGCTGACAGAGCCAGGGATCAGTTACAGCCGATGCTTTTGATACATAGTGGTGGAGGAGAGGGTCTTCTCCTTTCTAGCAACTGCACCTTCAACCCAATTCCTCCTCATCCTCTCATCCTTTGAAGTGTACTCTGTCCGTATAAACTGTCCATCCAACCTCCAAGTGGCTCCTGTCCATCCACCCAGACCAGCCACCATGCTGCTGCACTGACACAAAGGACGGAGTCATATGCTGACTACCTCAAACAGGGTACTGGCCTGAGCAGTTGCTCATGTGGGAACTGAACCACAAACCCCCTTTCTATATATACAGAAGACTCACTTGAGAAAGGCTCAACTGGAGCCGAAACGTTGTGTGATACAACCTGTTTTTCACCTTCAAAAATAAAAAACACAAAAAGGATAATCATCTCTCTTCTTTTATTGTGTGCCGGGGATATATCTAAAGACTTTCTCCATTCTAGCAACTGCACCTTCAACCCAATTCCTTCTCATCCTTTGAAGTGTACTCTGTCCGTATAAACTGTCCATCCAACCTCCAAGTGGCTGTCATTTATCGACCCCCCCGGGCCCGACCACTGCCTTCTTTGACCAACTCTCTATTTGGCTCCTATACCTTCTCTCTGCTGACATTCCCACCATAATGGGCGACTTCAACATCCCAATTGACACCCACCAGTCAACAGCCTCCAAACTCCTGTCACTTGCTTCATCCCTTGGCCTCTCTCAATGGTCCTCCACAGCCACCCATACAGACGGACATACAGTAGACCGCATCTTCACCCACCTTTCTCTTGGTTATCTAGTAGAATTGCAATGTTCTGAATGTGGGCTTGTGAATGGGAGAGCTCTTAGTTAACCTTTCAGAGAAGGATGTAGCAGCCTCTTCAACTGAGGCTGTGCGGGTTGTTAAGGAGTTTAAGTCACTCCTTATTGCAGGTAATGTGCTCTGCTGTGAGGCTTCCATTCTGGCAATAATAGTGTCCATGTCATTTCTGGTTTGTTTAGCGTTAATCAGCTCTTGCAGGCTGCAAATATTTGCCTGCGTCAATAGCAGGTGAGAGCTTAGGGTCACTGGGGGCGCCATCTTCCTTCTGTGTTATAACAGGCCTGACCCTCTCCATCTTCTCTCTAGGCACTGTGGTGTAAGACTCCAGATTCCCGTGCCAACTGGGCCTTTGCTCTCTGCTTCCCGTTCTGAAACTGCCTGGCCAGTGCTGTGTTTTCTCTGAGCACCAGCCGAAGGATTGCAGGAACTGGATTGTTTCCTCCTGGACAAGCTCGGTGGAATGTGGACGCGTTAAAGGGAACCTGTCACCTGGATCTAAGCCCCTACACTATCCCTACCTGTCCCTGCAGCTTCCTAGCTGCTCCCTATCTATCCCTCTCTGAGCTAAATCCGCCCTATAAAACTGCAGAAAAATAACTTATAACTTACAGAAGTCCCTGAGGCTGGGGACTGAGAAGGCGGCGCCAGGCTCCATTCAGCCCCTCCTCGATGCAGCAGCACACGCCCCGCTGGGCGGCATTATTCTTTCTTCATCGCCGCCTCCTCCATTTGGAATCTGTGCTTTACACCTATCATGTTGTGGTGATGCGACCTCGATGTGTCCCCTGACTGAGACACAGCATATGGGAGATTGTATCTTCTGCTCGGTAGCAGCACACACAGGGTGAGCTGCTACTGGAGCTAAGTGCTGATTGAAATCACTGAACCCCAGGTGTGCGGGTGAATAGGAGATGATATGTGCTGCCCTGGGCTGTGGGAGGGGGTGGAGTGTGTCAGGACAGCAGCAGGAGCTGCTGGGATTGTATGAGGTTCTACTCGGCTGCGCCCCGGTGTAACAGGCCAGACTAACCCCCCCGACCAGAATATACTCGGGTTAAAGTGGCTTAGGCCAGATTATACCCCTCCGTATACCACAGCAGCTGTAGATCAGTGCTCCAAGCAACACATGGGGGCCCGAGGCAGCAGAAAGTGGCCCCAGGCAGCAGAAAGTGGCCCTACGCAACATACAGGGGCCCCTGGCAGTGCTAGGGCCCCAGGCAGTGCTAGGGCCCCAGGCAGTGCTAGGGGCCCCAGGCAGTGCACAGGGCCCCAGGCAGCACAATGTGGCCCCAAGAAGCACAAAGAGGCCCCCGGCAACATACAGGGGCCCCAGGCAGTACTAGGGGCCACAAGCTACACACAGGATCCCAGGCTACACACAGGGGCCCCATGCAGCATACAAGGACCCCAGGCAGTGCATGGGGCCCCAGGCAGTGCACGGGGCCCCAGGCAGTGCACGGGGCCCCAGGCAGCACAAAGTGGCCTTAGCCAGCACAAAGTGGCCCCAGGCAACATACAGGGGCCCCAGGCAGTACTAGGGGCCCCAGGCTACACACAGGGTCCCAGGCTACATACAGGGGCCCCATGCAGCATACAAGGGCCCCAGGCAGTACAAAGGGTCCCAGGCAGCGCATGGGGGCCAGAGGCAGCACACAGGGCCCCAGGCAGCACAAAGTGGCCCCGGGTGGCCCACTGCCTGGGGCCCCTGTATATTGCCTGTGGTCACTTTGTGCTGCCTGGGGCCCCTGTGTGCTGCCTGGGGCCCTTGTATGCTGCATGGAGCCCTTGTGTGTAGCCTGGAATCCTGTGTGTAGCCTGGGGCCCCTGGTACTGCCTGGGGCCCCTGTATATTGCCTGTGGTCACTTTGTGCTGCCTGGGGCCCCTGTGTGCTGCCTGGGGCCCTTGTATGCTGCATGGAGCCCTTGTGTGTAGCCTGGGATCCTGTGTGTAGCCTGGGACCCTGTGCACTGCCTGGGGCCCTGTGCACTGCCTGGGGCCCTTGTATGCTGCATGGGGCCCCTGTGTGTAGCCTGGGATCCTGTGTGTAGCCTGGGGCCCCTGGTACTGCATGGGGCCCCTGTATGTTGCCTCGGGCCACTTTGTGCTGCCTGGGGCCCTGTGCACTGCCTGGGGCCCTTGTATGCTGGCTGGGGCCCCTGTGTGTAGCCTGGGATCCTGTGTGTAGCCTGGGGCCCCTAGTACTGCCTGGGGCCCCTGTATGTTGCCTGGGGCCACTTTGTGTTGCCTGGGGCCACTTTGTGCTGCCTGGGGCCCTGTGCACTGCCTGGGGCCCTGTGCACTACCTGGGGCCCCGTGTACTGCTTGGGGCCCTTGTATGCTGGCTGGGGCCCCTGTGTGTAGCCTTGGATCCTGTGTGTAGCCTGGGGCCCCTGTGTGCTGCCTCGGGCCCCCATGCACTGCCTGGGGCCCCTAGCACTGCCTGGGGCCCCTGTATGTTGCATAGGGCCACTTTCTGCTGCCTGGGGCCACCTTGTGCTGCCTCGGGCCCTCATGCATTGCTTGGGGCCCTGTGCACGGCTTGGGGCCCTGATCTACAGCTGCTGTGGTATACGGAGAGTTATAATCTGGCCTAGGCCTGTTTTATACCCCGGGGTATAGTTTGGGCTAGGCCAGAATATACCAAGGGTATATTCTGGCCCAGGGGGGTATATTCTGGGCTAGCCCAGTTTATACCTCGGGTATATTCTGGTCGGGGGTTAGTCTGATCTGTTACATCGGAATCTGGAGGTCTGTGAATACCTGAACTGTGTGCTGTGTGAGTAAATACCTGAGTCACCTTACAGTGTAAAGTGGGTGGGAGATTCCAAATAGAGGAGGCGGCGATGAAGAAAGAATAACGCCGCCCAGCGGGGCGTGTGCTGCTGCATGGAGGAGGGGCTGAATGGAGCCTGGCGCCGCCTTCTCAGTCCCCAGCCTCAGGGACTTCAGTAAGTTATAAGTTATTTTTCTGCTGTTTTATAGGGCGGATTTAGCTCAGAGAGGGATAGATAGGGAGCAGCTAGGAAGGTGCAGGGACAGGTACTGATAGTGTAGGGGCTTAGATCCAGGTGACAGGTTCCCTTTAAGCGCTCTCGTGCCTGTGGAGCTCCAGCAGGAAGCTTCTATACGCCGCCATGGATAAGCCAAGCCCCAAGCAATGGTACTTTACGAGAGTTTTTTTGCAAATCGTTTGGCTTTATGTAGGAGTCTTATGATGGTTGCAGTACTCAGGTAAAGAAAGATCTTCTTGGAAACTCACTGGAGCTGATCAATGGATACTTCTTTGCCATTCTTGTTACTTTATGATCTCTTCAGATGGTGGTATTTATTTTCCTACTCGGCATTTTAGATTTTGCCATTTTTAAGCATTTGAAGTCTTTTTTGCACAGAAATCAAGTATTAACTGTACTTTTCTCCTCTCCAAACAACTTCTTAATCAAAGTTCTTTCTTCTTTAGTACAATATCTAGGAAGACTCAATTTACTCATTGAGCAAGGACTAAACACTCAGGTATATTTGCACCCCTCCATCTTGAAAAATATGTGAATTATGGCCCTTATTTTTACACAGAATGAATGACCTCACTGCTATTATCTAAAACACCCCCTTTCATTAAAGGAATCAATTACATCCAATTAGCAGTGTGCATGTCATGGCTGTTTATTATACAGGCTGTCCATTACTTGACTGCACGTAGTCATGATTTTTTCCCCCCACGTTGTATGATCTTTTCTGACAAAAACAAAATTTATAAAACACATTAATGGTGTTACACTGCTATTATTTTTCACATAACTTCACGCACCTATATATTGATATTAATATCCATAGAGATATATACTGTATTTATACACACATGTATATATAGGAAGATGTTTAAGACTAATGTCCAAGATTTGATTGCTGCCCCATCTAATATATAAAAGCCGAAGGCCACTTCCGGAAAACCCGAAGGGTACTTCCGTGATGGCCTCCGGGCTCATGCTGCTGACGTCACCACTGCGGGGTCCCCCGGCTACAAGGAGCGGCGGAGGAACATTCCGCTCTCGGAAGTTCCGTCTGCCCTCCAGCCAGTACCGTAGCTAGCGGGGAGGGGCAGGGGGGCCGAGCGCCCCGTGCCACCCGGCATGAGGGGCCCATTGCCCCCACAGCCCGGGGGGCCTGTGCTGACACCAGCCGCCCGCCCGGAGAGGAGGATAGAACTTCCTGTCCGGGGCTCCGCCCTCCAGCCTCGGCTCCGCCCTCCAGCCAGCCAATCCCCTCCAGCCTCCGCTCAATCCCCTCCAGCCTCCGCTCAATCCCCTCCAGCCTCCGCTCAATCCCCTCCAGCCTCCGCTCAATCCCCTCCAGCCTCCGCTCAATCCCCTCCAGCCTCCGCTCAATCCCCTCCAGCCAATCCCCTCCAGCCTCCAGCCAATCCCCTCCAGCCTCCAGCCAATCCCCTCCAGCCTCCAGCCAATCCCCTCCAGCCTCCAGCCAATCCCCTCCAGCCTCCAGCCAATCCCCTCCAGCCTCCGCTCTGCCCTCCAGCCTCCGCTCTGCCCTCCAGCCTCCGCTCTCCTCACCCCTCCATATGCAATGTACAGTATGTGTATATATGTGTGTATGTAGTCACTTCCGTCACTTTGTCTGCACTTCCCTCACTTTGTCCGCACACACACACTCCGCTATACTTACCACCGGCCCTGCATCAGCCGCCTGGATCCTCAGTCGACATGTCGCCACCCATAAACTACTGGATCCAATATAGCGTCCAAGAAGTCTCGCCAAACTTCCCGGACGCCATATTGGATCCAGTCGTCCGCGGGCGGTGACATGTCGACTCAGGATCCAAGTGGCGGGGAAGATACAGGGTCGGTACTAACTATAGCGGAGTATGTGTACGTGTGCGTGTGTGTGTGTTTATGTATGTATGTGTGTGTGTGCTAACCACTCTGCCCACGCCGCTGTGCTGACCAATCTCACCGCACTCACTGCTAACCACTGAGCCACCGCACTCACTGCTAACCACTGAGCCACCGTATACTCTGCTACCCACTGAGCCACCTGTATACACACAATTCATTTCACCGCACTCCCCTAACTATTACTAAATAAACTATATATGGATTCTAGACTACCCGATTCTTTAGAATCGGGCCGCCATCTAGTAATATATATTTGTACAGGATAGTCTCACTCCAATTCATTATGATACTAACTTACCTGCATATACTTGTCTTTAATTTGTTCACATGTAGATATACAATTGGAGATGTATAGATGGATGAATTCTGGAGGTAGATCGACTGCTGTAGTAAGTCTGCAAATTAACACAAACAATACATAATGATCAGTGTGCAATCCACAATTTTAGGGTTAGGCTAGGTTAGGCTAGGTTGACATTGCATTTGTGCTGTCCGTTTAACCCATCCGTTTGAAAGCAGCAGAAACGCAATGTAACGGACTGTCTACGGCATCCATAGGCTTCCATTCAAAAAACACATACAAACGCATGTCAAAATGGGCATCTGTAAGAATGCATTTTTTCAAACCCACATGAAAAGGGTGGACTACCATGTTTTTCTATCCTTTTAATAAAATGTCCAATAAACATTAAAGTTTTTTTCCCATTGGACTCCATTACAAACACAAGATAGCATGCATTATATTGAGTTTATCAGTGAGGTCACCTCAGCACACAGGTCATCAGGTACAATGGCAACTGCTAACCGTGGTCAGCTGACCATGGTTAGCTGTTAGGCTGCATACTCACGATCAGTCTACGAAGCGTTTTGGAGGCAGCGTCTTGCCGCTGCATAGTACAGTACGAGCATAGTGGATGGGATTTCAAGAAATCCCATCCTCACTATGCTCAACCCGACTGCAGCGATCTGACAGCTGCGGTGCGGGTTGCCGGCATTCCGCTCCATGAAATGAACATACTGCGGAGTCAGAAGCGACTGCCATCTGGTCCACGGAATAAGAAGCCGCTTTGCACCCGCCGCAGATGGCGAGTACAGGGCAGCTGCGGTCTCCCTGCGGGCACCCTCTTGTTCACTCAGGTCCGGTGGAGCTGCGTACAACAAGCAGCTCCTCCGGACCGTGAGCACATACCCTTGCCATGGTGCCTTAGCTGTGTCCTTGGGTGACCTCACTGACTTACAGTTCACACAGCTGCAGCTCTCAGTGCGATCATTCTGTATTTGGAGGCCACGATGACAGGATGCTGCTTCTTCACCACGGCCTCCAATGTAGCAGGCCCGAGATTGTGATGTGGGACCTTGTGGTGGATTATCATTGTAGGGTATGTTGTTGTGACTTTTACTAAATGGGTAAATGAGGGTTGGCAGTGTGTTTTATTTCTAATAAAGGAATTTTCTGTGTGTTTGTTTACTAACTATTCACTTACCGGATTGGTAATGGGTGGGTATCAGAAGACGCCCAAAACTACCAATCAAGGGCTAAATGACAAGATGTCAATCAACAGCTGTCATTAACTCCTTTATTACCCAGTTTTCCACCAGCACCAGGGCAACTGGAAAAGCTGGGCACAATTAAAAAAATAATACCCTGTTTCCCCGAAAATAAGTCACCCCCGAATATAAGTCAGGGCAGGGCTGGCGCAGAATATTCCAATATAAGTCATACCCCGAATATAAGACAGGGTGACTTATTTTCGGGGAAAATAAGACAGGGTACCGCTAAAGTGCCATTTTTGCCCATTGCATTTTTACCTGTGTCCCCGCTGTCCTCTGTGGGCTCCCCTCTGCCCTCTGGTGCAGCTGCAGGTCCGCTGTCCCCCGTGGGCTCCCCTCTGCCCTCAGGTGCCGCAGGTAACCCCGAGGGCATAGGGTTAATCTTGTGCGCCTGTCGCCCCGGCCTGACGTCACCGCTGCCGGCAGGAGCTTCTGATTGGCCAGCGGCTCCCCAGCATCTCGAGCGCTGATTGGCTCAGCGGCTCGAGTGCTGATTGGCCAGAAGCTCCTGCATGAAGAAGCATCTGGACAACGCCCGGCACCGCGGAGGAATCCATAGCCCGAGGCCGCCATTACCCTAAAAAGGATGTTTCCTTGCCGACTTGCCCATTAAAACCGCAATTCCGCCGCACAGTCGACTTGCGGCACACTTGCGGCAGGTCCCCATACAATGTACGGTACTGTATGGGACACTTGCGGCAAGGTGCGGTTACCGCACCTTTCCGCAAGTGTCCCATACAGTACCGTACATTGTATGGGGACCTGCCGCAAGTGTGTCGCAAGTGTGCCGCAAGTCGGCCGCAACTCGCCTGTGCGGCGGAATTGCGGTTTTAACGGTACTGTGCTGGGGGCTGCAGTGGCATACTGTATGGGGCTGGGACCCCATGGGAGGCTGCAGTGGGATACTGTATGGTATTGTCTTTTTTTTTTTTTTTTTTTTTTTTTTAATATAAGTCATACCCCGAATATAAGATAGGGTGGGACTTTTGGGGGTAAAATAAATATAAGACACTGTCTTATATTCGGGGAAACACGGTAATTAAAATTAAATTGAGCTTGAGAAAATCTAAATTACTTACCAGCAATGGGTTTTTCCGGAGCCACAACAGCACCACCTGAGAGGAACGCCCATCCAAGACAGGAAACCTCTGAGATTAAAAAAAAAAAAGACTCTCTCTCCTACACCTCAGTTGGGTTACAGAGATCTGAGAGGAGTACCAAAAACCACCTAACCACCACCAAAGAACTTCAACATATTATAACACCCCAAACATTAACTATAGCCAAAAGGAAGCAAGAGAGGAATGTGGTGGTGCTTTCGTGGCTCCGAAAAAAACATTACTGATAAGTAATTTAGATTTTTCCATCATCGCCATGACCGCACCACCTGAGATATTTCATAGAAAAAAAAGGTAGGGCGGGACCACCGCTTGAAGAACCAGTCTACCAAAGGTCACTTCAGTGAAAAAAAATGATTAAGTCTGTAATGCTTGAAAAAGGTAGAAGGAGAAGACCATGAAGCTGCCCTACAGATCATTTCTAAGGGAACCTCAGCCTTCTCTGCCCATGATGTTGCCACTGCCCTGGTAGAATGTGCAGTATTCCCCTCAGAAGTGGCAACCTGACAAGCAGAATACATACAAATCATGCCCATGGCACTCACCCAGGAATGATGATGTGCCGGCTTCAGCGGCTGCTTTCCTCCACCTGCAATGACAGAGCCTGCTCCATACTCACAGCAGTGTCCAACAAGGATCCTGCTCCTTCCAACAGCCTCTGGTCATGCAGGGGGCCACCCTGAATCATTCAGAATCCAGACGCTGGGTGCTGCCATGTTGCATCACACTGCGAATTCGCCGCCCACGTCACTTCGGTTTCACCTACGAACCAGAAGTAGCGTTCCCGTGGCAGGAAGTACCTAACTCCTGCTGCATCTCAGCGTCTTCACCCAGGGGCACAGCGTGATCGTGCACGCGCGCAACCTGGGCAATGCTGGGGCCGAGATGGACTGCCTGTGGCCCTCTAGCAGACCCCACACCCACTACCACTACCACAAAAGGGGACACCCAGTGAAGGTGCTACTGCCACCCGAGTCCGGAGCCATGGCCCAGGTAAGCCGCCTCTTCCAGCTACTGGGTCAAGCCAGGGAACCACTTGCGCTTGAGAGGTCTCCCACCTCCAAGGACAGGAAACCTAAGCTGAGGTGAAGGAGAGGTACCGCCTTTTTAATCTCAAAGGTTTCCTGTCATGGATGGGCAATCCTCTCAGGTGGTGCTGTCGTGGCGATGATGGAAAATTATTATTATAGCACCATTAATTCCATGGAGCTTTACATGTGGAAAAGGTAAATAAAGACAAGTACAAGGTACATGGACAACACATGAAGATTTCCTTGGACGAAGTGCCTCTATGTCCACGCTGCTGCTCCAGCAAAGAAGGAACCAGGACACGGAGATGTCTGGAACAACTTGTGCGTTTATTATCCTAAGCGTTTCGAAGCCAAAAACCGGAGCTCCTTCCTCAGGGAACATCCCTGAGGAAGGAGCTCGGTTTGTGGCTCCGAAACGCGTAGGATAAAAGCACAAGTTGTTTCAGACATCTCCGTGTCCTGGTTCCTTCTTTCCTGGAGCAGCAGCACGGACATAGAGGCTCTTCGTTTAAGGAAATCTGCATTGATACCACAGTGATCTGTGGGAGTGCAGTCCCTGCAGCAGCTGCACTTATTGTGATTTAACCAGTTGTGGGTCTCACCTGGACAAGGTGAACAATTCCACATCGCACGCTGATTATATTTAATTAAGATAAGACCCTATTTGCGCATTCTTATTTTTACACATGGACAACATATGGCACACAGGTACAGGGGGAGAGAGGACGCTGTCGGCAAGGGCTCACAATCTACGAGGGGACGTGTGAGGATACATTAGGGGAGGGTAAAGTTGGTCGTGCGGTGGTTTGGTGGACCGAGGCTCTCAGTAAGTTGTAGGCTTGTCGGAAGAGGCGAATCTTCAGGTTTCTTTTGAAGGTTTCCAGAGTAGGTGAGAGTCTGGTATGTTGGGGCAGAGAGTTCCAGAGTACAGTGGATGCATGGGAGAAGTTTTGTATACGGTTGTGGGAAGAAAACATAAGGGGGGAGTAGAGGAGGAGATCATGTGTGGAATGAAGGTTGCATGAGGGTAGGTATCGGGAGACCATGTCACAGATGCACGGAGGAGACAGATTGTGAACGGCTTTGTAGGTCTGAGAAATGGGGAGCCAGTGAAGCACCTGGCAGAGAGGAGAGATTGGGGAATAGCGGGGAGACAGGTGGATTAGTTGGGCAGCAGAGTTTAAGATAGATTGGAGAGGTGCAAGAGTGCTAGAGGGGAGGACAGCGAGCAGGAGGTTACAGTAATCAAGGTAGGAGATGATGAGGGCATGGACAAGTGTTTTTGCAGTGTCGAGGTTGAGGAATGAACAGATCCAGGAAAATTTTTTGAGTTGGACTCAGCAGGAGGTGGCAAGGGCTTGAATATGTGGCTTAAAGGAGAGGGTTACCCTGAGGCACCAAGCGTGGGGGACTGGGGAAAGTGAGCAGCCATTGACATTGATGGAGAGGTCAAGTGGGGGAGTGGCTAACATACCAGAAATATTGGCACAACATTTGGGCTAATAAAGTCGACATTTCTTTATTTTTTGCTTGCTGTTTTTTCATTTTTTCCTTCTATATCCATCCAGCTATCTATCACGAAAAAAACTGCACAGCACTCACAGACCAGTGTGAACTGGTGCAAGCAGGGACACAGAGATATATATATATAGTAGAAAAATTCCTTGCAGCACACAGCTATCACCAATGTTGCATAATGCTATAAGCCATATGGTTGAGAAAAAAGTTTAAAAACTTACGTTTTTCTGAAAAAACTCAAAATCTAATCTTTTAATTCTGAAGTTCTTAGTACAAACATTGGCCAAGGTCTGTTTGCTCGTCGACTGCGACAAAGTGACTTCAGGCACGACGAGTCCTATGCTGACACCCAAGTCCTCCTTTTCCGCTCCCCCACCTCTCAGTGGGCAGACTCCATCTATACCCTCCATCACCTGTCTACGATGAGGGTGCAATTTGCAGCAGAGTATCTGCAACTCTATGTCACATATAACGAAAAAAACTGCACAGCACTCACAGACCAGTGTGAACTGGTGCAAGCAGGGACACAGAGATATATATATAGTAGAAAAATTCCTTGCAGCACACAGCTATCACCAATGTTGCATAATGCTATAAGCCATGTGGTTGAGAAAAAAGTTTAAAAACTTACGTTTTTCTGAAAAAACTCAAAATCTAATCTTTTAATTCTGAAGTTCTTAGTACAAACATTGGCCAAGGTCTGTTTGCTCGTCGACTGCGACAAAGTGACTTCAGGCACGACGAGTCCTATGCTGACACCCAAGTCCTCCTTTTCCGCTCCCCCACCTCTCAGTGGGCAGTCAACGAGCAAACAGACCTTGGCCAATGTTTGTACTAAGAACTTCAGAATTAAAAGATTAGATTTTGAGTTTTTTCAGAAAAACGTAAGTTTTTAAACTTTTTTCTCAACCACATGGCTTATAGCATTATGCAACATTGGTGATAGCTGTGTGCTGCAAGGAATTTTTCTACTATATATATATATATATCTCGGTGTCCCTGCTTGCACCAGTTCACACTGGTCTGTGAGTGCTGTGCAGTTTTTTTCGTTATATGTGACATAGAGTTGCAGATACTCTGCTGCAAATTGCACCCTCATCGTAGACAGGTGATGGAGGGTATAGATGGAGTCTGCCCACTGAGAGGTGGGGGAGCGGAAAAGGAGGACTTGGGTGTCAGCATAGGACTCGTCGTGCCTGAAGTCACTTTGTCGCAGTCGACGAGCAAACAGACCTTGGCCAATGTTTGTACTAAGAACTTCAGAATTAAAAGATTAGATTTTGAGTTTTTTCAGAAAAACGTAAGTTTTTAAACTTTTTTCTCAACCACATGGCTTATAGCATTATGCAACATTGGTGATAGCTGTGTGCTGCAAGGAATTTTTCTACTATATATATATCTCTGTGTCCCTGCTTGCACCAGTTCACACTGGTCTGTGAGTGCTGTGCAGTTTTTTTCGTTATATGTGACATAGAGTTGCAGATACTCTGCTGCAAATTGCACCCTCATCGTAGACAGATGATGGAGGGTATAGATGGAGTCTGCCCACTGAGAGGTGGGGAAGCGGAAAAGGAGGACTTGGGTGTCAGCATAGGACTCGTCGTGCCTGAAGTCACTTTGTCGCAGTCGACGAGCAAACAGACCTTGGCCAATGTTTGTACTAAGAACTTCAGAATTAAAAGATTAGATTTTGAGTTTTTTCAGAAAAACGTAAGTTTTTAAACTTTTTTCTCAACCACATGGCTTATAGCATTATGCAGCATCCAGCTATCTAGCTACATATATAACGTATACATTTTTTGATGTACCAATAAATGACAAAAAATATGCAACTTTTGCAGTCAAATTGAACAGATACGTTAAACGGACAGCAAAAATCACAATGTGAACCTAGCCTCAGAGTTTTGTAATTAGCGGTTCTAGTGTAGCCAAGGTAAGTTATGCATGGCCATAAAATTCTACTGCTGTCTTTCTACAGGTTGGCTATTTAAAGAGGACCTGTCACCAAACCAGGCATGATTACACATGCAGAGGGTGTGAATCTGCCCTTGGCTGCAGCCTCTATAGCCACCTCCTTAGTGGCTGGAGCATGTAAGTTTTCTAAGTGTATTATCTCGGGGTACAGGGCGGCTCAAGTGCTGGGTGACCCCTTGCCTGCATGCTGCTGACATGCTGCATTCAGTGCTGTAATTAGATCACCATGCCTGGTTTGGTGACAGGTCCTCTTTAAATAAAAGGGGTTGTCTATGTAATACATAAATAGGCTAGGTCCACCACAGTAGAAGCAGCTCCCCGCTCTAACTTATAGAAAAGGAGGAGGGTCTATTATGTCCACATACCCCAATAGGTCATTCCAACAAATTTTGGACATATACGTATAAATACAATTTTGAGCCAAGGGCATCGAAAAAGTAACTTACTTACTGGAAATGTTTTTTTTCTGGAGCCATGACAGCACCACCTGAGAGATATGGCTTTCCTGTCCGGGATTGGCGGTACCTGAAATAAAAAGGGCGGCACCTCCTCTATGCCTCAGTTGGTTACAGAGTATGGAGAGGACTACAAAAAAAATTTGTACATGTCCCCAACCAAAGAATTAAGTCAAACAAACATCCCACACATGTAAACAAAAACAATGAAGAAAAAAATGGAGGGGAAGTGTGGTGTTGTCATGGCTCTGGAAAAAAAACATTACTGGTAAGTAATTTAGCTATTTTCCATCATCCCCATGACAGCACCACCTGAGAGATCACTGCTTCAAGGACCCGTCTCAGAAGTGGAAGACAAGTCAAGCCGATAATGGTAGAAAAAGGTATTAGGAAAAGACCAAGTAGCAGCTTTACAGATTAGCTCTAAAGGTATATCAGCGTGTTCTGCTCAGGAAGTGGCAACTGCTCTGGTAGAATGGGTACTAAGCCCTACAGGGGGGACCCCTGAAGAAGAATAGGCTAAGGCTATGGAGTCTCTAAGCCACCTGCTATAGTGCCTTTGGTTACACTACTACATTTGGAAGCCCCCTGAAAGGAAACAAGTAAGGTCTGAATTCGACCTAAACTGTTTAGTGACCTCCAAGTACTGAAGCAGGGCACACCCAACATCCAGAGTATGCAGGATAGCCTCCTTTTGGTTAGAAGGATTAAAACAAGAGGAGGGGAGGGGAGGACAATTTCCTAAATCCTATGGAAAGTTCTCGCCACTTTTGGTAAATAGGCAGGGTCTAGCCAAAGAATAACTCTGTACACTCAGGTTTTTGAAGACAGAGGGGTAACTAATAGGGCATGTAAGTCACTTATCTGTCGCGCCGATGTTAGGGCTACCAAAAGGGCAACTTTGAGGGTCAAAACCTTCAACAATGCTTCAGATAAGAGCTCAAAGGCAGATTTAGTCAGGACATCCAAGACTAGACAAAGGTCCCAGGGAGGAAGAGTAGGGCAGCTCTGTGACATGATTTTATAAATCTAGGGTACTAACTGACAACCTCATCTCCCAGCCCTTCTGTAAAAACTCCAGAAAGGCTGTAATAGGAAACTCCCCCACAGGACGTACTGCCGAGCAAGACAGAAATTTTCGCCACACCTTATCATACAGTTTGGTGGTAAATGGTTTCCTGCTCCTTATTAGGGTACCTTTACATACAGAGATAAATTGCTTGCAACTCACTGGTTGCAGAGAAATCATGGACACATTAGTCCATTTGTACATAGCAACAAAATGGAACAATGTGTCCATTATTTCACTGCAACCAGTGAGTTGTAAGCAATTTATCTCTGTGTGTAAAGGTACACTTAGGGTATCCATCAGATTCTCCGAGAACCCTCACCTTTTTAGTAGCTCCTGCTCAAATTTCAGGCCGTCAGCCGAAGATTTGAGACTTGAGGATGGTAAATTGGGCCCTGTGATAGAAGTGTCAAAAAGTCCGGCAGGAGCCAGGGATCTGTCACTGACATCTTGGTGATCCAAAAGAACCAAGCCATCTTTGACCAAAAGGGCACCATCAGGTTGACCCTGGCCCGATCCTCCCGACCCTTCTGCAGGACAGCCAGAATCATCACGAGAGTTTGGAAGGCATAGAGCAGCCAGAGCTCCAGTGTATCTGGAACGCATCTACTGCATAGGGCCTGTCCCAGGGATCTAGAGAGCAGAACTGAGCTACCTGTCTTTTTTTTTCGAGTGGAGAAGGGGTGTTCAAGTGGAAGACCCCATCTCCGAGATATCTGAAAGAACACTACCAGGTCCAGTGTCCATTCCTCCTGTCTCAACTGTGTTTGGCTCAGGAAGTCTGCCCAGTAGTTCAGATCCTCTTAGATGTGAAGGGCAGATAGGTGAGGAGTCTGAGCTATCTGAAAGATGTCCCAGGCGAGTGTCATTACCGAAGGAGATCTCGTGTCTCCCTGGTGGTTTATATATGAAACAGACTCTGTTGTCAGAAAACACACGCAAATGACGCCCTCTTAGAAGAAGAAACACTTCTCTAGTCTTCCTTAAAATTGCCCATAACTCCCTGAGGTTGGAAGACATGTGGGATTTATTTGTAACCCACCTCCTCTGTAATACATGTTCCCGGAGGAAATCTCCCCAACCTAGTGAGCTTGCGTCTGTCGTGATTATGTCTGATACCGGTATAGCCCAGGGAATGCCTGCAGAAAGATGATCCCGATGAAGCCACCACCTCAGCGACTCTGTCTCCAAAGAAAGACAAATAGTCCCGTCTAAAGAGTCTTCTAAGCGAACCTGTTCCCGCAGGACCTCCCACGAGCTGTCTCTTTGCAGCTGAGCACAAGGGACTGCAGGGATATCACCTTTCTCAGTGTCATGCGAGGGTTGTGTATGGTCTCGGTCACTAACAAAATAACCTTCTGTTGCTTCTCATGAGGAAGGAGGCACAGTTGGGATCAGGAATCTAATACGAGACCCAAGAAGGTCTGATGTGTTGAGGGTGTCAGTCTTGATTTCTTTAGATTGATCAGCCACCCTAGTTTTGTCAATACGGCCCTGACTCTCTTTAGCTGAGAGTGGCAGTCTGTTGGAGATTTTCTCACTACTAAGAATCATCCAGATAAGGTACTATAAAATCTCCCTGAAGTCTTAGGTGAGCCATCATCTCTTCGATGATCTTGGTGAAACCTTTGGGGCAATTGACAACCCGAACAGAAGGCCTGAAACTGAAAGTGCCTGAGTGCACCCCTTATCTAGAGAACCATACTTCTGATGAGTCGGATGATTAGGACATGATAGTATTGTATCTCAAGGATGCGTACTACCATGGAACAGTCTGCATAAAGAAGTCTTATGGCCGAGGCAGTGGACTTCATCTTGAAGGGCTTTTGCACTAGCAAAGTGTTCAACTTGTTCTGTAGGACCGATCCGGTTTGGTGATCAAAAAGATCTCTGCCACCAGTACTTCCTTTACCTTTTCAAGAATATCCAGCAAGCAGAGTGTTAGTAACCAGGCATCAAGCAGCGTATACTAGTTATGGACCGGCCAGGTCCTAACTATATGAACCTTATGGAACCGGTGTTGCATGCCCAGGGAACAAGACAATGAAATGACTTTGCATAAGAGGAAAGAGACGGCACTCACTAGGTTAATGTAGCTCCTGTTTATTGAACCGTGACAGTTGAAATCAGGGTCAGGGTCCTAAGAATAGGACCCGTTGAAGCGGAGGCCCTTCGAAACAGCGTGCCGTTGTCCACCAACTCCTCATTCCCATTAAACCTGGTGAGTGCCACCTCTTTCCTCTGATCCAAAGTCTTTTCAAGAATGTCATATAGGGGCTTCCTGAAGAGAAAGTCGCCCTCATGGGGAAATGCAGATTAGACTTTGACTGGACTCTTGTCCAGGTCCTTAGCCAGACGGCCCAACGTGCTGTGTTAGTAATCACTGCTGATTTAGCAGCCAATTCTAAAGAACCGGCAAAAAGAACAGCTAGAAAAGCAGCTGCCCCCTAGATGCATGGGAGAAAGGACAATAACTCTTTCTAGCTACATTGTTTTTTATCTGACATTCCAGCTGCTGTAACCATATCATCATTGACCGAGCAGCACAAGTGCCGGATACTGAAGGCCTAAATATGCTCGCCACCACTTCCCAGGCATCCCTCAACCATGTTTTTCGTCCAATTGATCCTTCATGGTACCTAGGTTCTCAAAGGGCAGGGCCGACTTTTCAGTGGATTTAACCACACCCACATCTATCTTTGGACATTTGTCCCAGCACCTGAGGCTTCAGGTTCAAAGGGATATCTTCTCTTAATGGAAGTGAGAGAGCTTTTTCCATTGTTCTCTGATCAATGATTGTATTTTCTCGTAAAGAGGGAATATACGCTTCTTGTGTCAGATGCCCAAACATGAGGTCTTCCACTGACTCAGGATCCTTCAGTCTCAACTAACCATATTGTGGACCCAACCGACCTTACAAGGTGATTGATCTCATCCTTAGGGAAAATAGGGTCTTCCCTCTAAACCACTGTTATGGGGCCGTCACACGCATCAATATTGCGTGCACGATCACTACTGCACGTGATGTTGCAGCGATATTGACGCGTGTGACATGCTCAATCAACCAGCGATAAATCACTGGTTGATGATCACCAGGTTTTAGAACCTATTCTAAAACCTGGCGATGGCCGCCCAGTGGACACGCAGCATCGCTGCGTGTGACACCGGGAGATGCGATCAGCCAGCTCCCAGTGCCTTTCAGGAAGCGATGGGAGCTGGTATCCAGGGTAAACTGCAGGTAACTAGGCAGCGTGCGCTGCCTAGATACCCGATGTATACCCTAGTTACTCGCTGTGTACCTTACGATACCAGCCAATGAGCGGAGAAGGCTGGTAACTAAGGTATACATTGGGTATCTAGGCAGCGCGTTGCCTAGTTACCCGCAGTTTACCCTGGATACCAGCCTGCAGACATCGTGAAAACGATATAGAAATCATTTCCACGATGTCGCTGGTAAAATGATCGCTGGTGAGTCTGCCTGTGTGACAGCTCACCAGCGATCATCCGTCAATGTCGTCAGCGATCAGATCACTGACGACATTGACGCGTGTGATGGCCCCATTAGATGAGGAAGAGTCAGAAGAAGCAGCTGAACTAGAGTCACGAGAGGCTCTGTGGGCCTTAGCTGGAGAATCCTCCTTTGCTGAGGAAGAGTAATGTCTTTCGCATCTCTTGCCTTCCTGTCTGAGGGATATAAATTCCTCTCTGACTAGCTCCTTAAGACTAGCAGCTAAGCTGGGAACAACTTCCCTCACTGTCCTATCAGTACAGAAGGTGCAGAGACTAAGGGTGCCGTCACACGCATCAATCTTGTGAACGAAATCGGCTGAAAAGTCACGTGACCGATATCGTTAGAACAATGTATTGATATCGTTTGTGCAGTGTCCCAAGCATCAATCTTTTAAGTGATGTTAAATTTGGCAACGCGCCAGCGATCGTTCGCACGGCTCAGCGATTGACACCATGTAGCGTCAGGAATAGGCAAAATCGTGAATGAGATCGCTTGAGAAGTGTCACACAGCACGATGCAGCAAGTTGAGAGCAGGTTAACTGAACGATGAACGACAGATTTGAGGTCCTGCTCACAAATCTTCCACCAACAATCAAGCGATTTTTCACTCAATGATCGCTCATTTACACGCAACGATGCACAAACGATATCGCTCCAGCGATCAAAATTCCGGACCGCTTAAGCGATATCGTTCACAAGATTGATACGTGTGACGTGGCCCTAAGTATAATCATCTGGAAGGGGCTCCTTACAGAACCAACATTCCTTATGCTTCTTTTTACAAGCTTTCTTTTTTGTATCCTGAAAAAGACATTAAAACAAGGACCCAATCAGAGGCAGTTTTCTCCCACAGTAATCACCCAGTGGAAAGCTGTAATACCGGTTTCGGAGGCTGTCTGGGGTCACCCTCTGGAATCCTAGAACCCTGGCTGGACTGGAGACCACCCCCACCCACCCCTGGAGTGGGGACCAGAAGCGGTGTCAGAAATCTATCCTGCACAGTGTGCAGAGAGTCCTGCTTGTCTGTCATAATACCTGGAAGTGCAGGACACCAAACAGCCGCTTCACCGCCTTCCATATAGCCTCCGGAATAAGGGACCAGCGTAACCTGGGCGCTGCCATCTTGGAAGCCACTGCGCAGGCACCGCTGACGTCACTTCCGGAATTCCGGCGCCGCACCCCAGAGTATCTTGGAAGCGCGAATTTCAACTTAAGGACTGCAAAGCTTCACCTGGGCGCACAGCGTGACAGGGCAGGAGCCGTGCACACACACTGCCACAGGCGACGCTGGGGATGAAGTGCAACCGCTTCTGGTTCCCTTCCAGGCCCTGCGCCCACCACCCCAAGAGGGTACTTTGGGGAGGTGTATCTGGACCCAAGTCCGAGGCCTTGGCTGGTAAGCAGCATTCCAGAGGATCCCTCTCCAGGACAGGAAACCAAACTGAGGCAGAGAGGAGGTGCCCCCCTTATTATTTCACAGGTTTCCTGTCCTGGATGGTGGAACCTCTCCGGTGGTGCTGTCATGGCGATGATGGAAAACGCTGCACAGTCATGGGTACTCCACACAGGCGAAGTGGTGACTATACAGAATCACTGCTTCAGTTTACCACCTGATCATAGTTTGCTTTTTCTACAACATTTTATTAGAAGCAGAAAAATGGTGAACTGTGACTACTTCTATAGATGTTTAGCTTTAGCTTGACTGTATATTAAAAATACAAACACATACCTTGCAAATTTTTTAATCGATGACACCATCTTAAAATAAATGTTCCTGGAGTAGTAGTATGTAGGTAGAAGTAGTATCTACCTATAGAGGTAGTATGTACCTGCACTGGGAGTATACAGAGCGAGAATATGACAGGTCAGGTAATTGGAGTCGTTCTGCCCGTTTACATTCAGTAGAAGTTAAGGTGCACTGCTCTTAAACGCCATCTTCCATGTCAAGTATATCTGGTAAGAGAAGTGCCTCTGCTTGTGGATTTATAATGTTCAGGATTGTTACTAGGTTACATAGCAATTTTT
This sequence comes from Allobates femoralis, assembly GCA_033576535.1. Lineage (NCBI taxonomy): Eukaryota > Metazoa > Chordata > Amphibia > Anura > Aromobatidae > Allobates > Allobates femoralis. The sequence goes on along the minus strand of JARQOC010000002.1, from coordinate 465,670,715 downwards.
ATGTTGTTGTTGTCTTTTAACACAGAGCTGCGTCTGTTAGGGACTTATGTGTTCACATGTATAAGTCTCAATCTTGCCGTGTAGTTTTTTTCTGCACTGTATATTGTCCTGTTGACAACTAACAAGTTAGACTACAGAAAGTTGCTTATTTGGAAGGCAGAAGGTTTATGCTGTGTGTTGGATCACACGCTGTAATAAACGTGTGAGAAGGCAGAACAGGAGTAGTTGCAGTCTATGCAAGTGTACTTTGCACATGAAAACAAACGCTTTACATTTTACACTTACACATGCAGGCCAAAAGGGTATAGCAAAACTAAGGCTGGTTTCTGTAAAATCACATTGTTAGACCCCCTCTGCTGCTATGGAAACCTGCAATTGTTAGGTTGACGATTGATGGAGGGGGCCTCCTCGGACAGAATGCCAACTATGGTTTAAGTACTGCTCATCTCTATAGTAACAGAGTGATCACAGGAATCTGCAGTGCCACACGGTGCTGGAACAGAGGTAATGCAGTCACATGTACAGAGCACTCACAAATACAAAGGGGACATGGGTAACGCTACAACAAATATAGCCATGAAGGTGTTAAAGAACTTAAATCCTTCTTAAATTAGGACAGGAATTGACCTCTTTGGACAGTGACTCGGGACGTGTGTGTGTTCAGCCCTCTATGTGCAGCTGATGCAAGCTATTACATATTCCTGTAAACTATCAGCGTTGCCTTTTCTACCCTCACAGGCTTTACGAATATCGGTAATTGGGCATATGATGATAGAGTATGTTTTTTTAGGATGCTTTTTCCTGTAAACTTGTGTGTTCTGTTTAGTAATAACTAATGCTTGATTTGGTCAATATAAATTTTCATTATTTTTATTATGTATTTCTTGGTATGCCATATTCTGTACAGTAAAAAGAGAGAAGGGGAGGGGGCACAAAGGCGCAATAGTGCCCTTATCACTAGACACTAGTTTGTGCAACGGTGAGAAATACAATCCACAATCCACTCATCTGTAACCCACAACTGGCTTGAAAGCTTGTAATAATGTCCTGATGACTGCTGCTGGACTTCCACCGGCCACGCTCACGTGGAGATGTAACAAGATGTTGGGGAAGAAAGGTGTACTACAGTCCGCGCTGCCAGGGTGTCAAGACACCCTGGCAGCGCGGACTTTAGTACACCTTTCTTCCCCAACATCTTGTTATGTTCTGTACAGTTTCGTTTCACCTAGACTTGGTGTAACTGTTAATTTATAGTCCTGTTGTTTAGTCTGTGTTTTTAATCATAGCACTATTTAGTAAAAATTGGCCATGTCTCATGACCTGTTATAAAGACAGAATCTGAGCTCATACTCCATTCAGGACCCATGGAAGTACAAATTTGTACAAAACAGCAAGCCGTAGTCCGGCTCCCAGACCCCTCCCCGCACCAATGTAACCCTGTTATGAATAAATACAGCGAGCACTGAAAACCAGTGAGTGCAATTTCTTTTTATTCAATATTTATAGACTTGCGTTTTTGAGACGCACCATGGTTAAATCGGCTGCCCCAGGGAGGTATTAGGTGATTACAATTTCACCACGGACGGTTGTGTGGGAATGGCTTTCTTCACACATATTAACACAAGCTATTACATAGCTTTCATCTGTCTCTAACAGTGACAGCCTCGGCCGTTGCTCTTAACCATTTAGATGTCACGGTCAGTCACAAAGTCGCCTATTAATCGGAACATGCATTGGCTTCCATTCATCCCCGATGATGAATTGTTGGGCACAAATAGTAATATTTATTCACTTATATAGCGCTATTAATTCCATATTGCTTTACAGACATCAGCAATACTGTCCCCATTGGCGCTCACAATCTAACTTCCCTATCAGCATGTCTCTGGAGTGTGGGGGGAAACCAGAGAACCCAGAGGAAACCCCCCCAAACACAGGGAGAACATGCAAACTCCTTGCAGATGTCGTCCCTGGTGGAATTTGAAACCAGGACCCCAGCAGTCTTGCAGTGCTAACCGTGCCATCCATCATAGGTTAATATGGCAGCTGGGGGCCTGTTGAACACCACTGTAAGGGGCGGTATAGCCGCTATGACGCAAATCGCGTCATATCCGGCCGCACCACGTCAGTACACCCATTAGGGTGTGCTGCCAACCTCACGCTGCCGAGAGTGCATGCGCGAGGTGTGTTCACTGTACATCTAATGGGTGTACTGAAGCGTAAAGCCGGATATGACGCAATTTGCATCATAGCGCTTTACCGCCCCTTACATGACACGCACAGTCTCCTGCTCTGTAGCACGCCCACAGGGAATAAATAACAAGCAGGCGGCGGGGAGGACAAGAAAAGAACGTCTTCTCAAATAATGAGAAGTCGCAGATTATAAGGTATAAACACAACCTTTTCTAAACTTTCCTATACGATTTAAACACACAAAGGGATGGCTAGAAAGCTATTAGTATGGTGCAGGTGCAGGGACAGGCATATAGAGGCTGGGGGCACATTTTTCAAGGTCAGGTTCCCTTTAATTTTGTCATTATTAATTACAAATTATCCCCCAAAAAACCTCAGGCATTTATGTCGAAAGAAGTATAAAAAAGAAATAATAACTCTTGGAATAATGCAAGGAAAATTGAAAGGGTTAACAAAGAACTAACACTCACCTATTCACTACTTCCATTGAATGCAGGGACATATCCATGTTGACCAGAACAGAAAAATACTCTGTAATTTGGCTTGACTGCATTAATTTTAGTAACATTTCAATGGCAACCAAAGGATTATTTTCTACCAAATCCGGAAGCTTAGCAGGTGTGAGGCCAATGTGGTAAACCAGTTTTGGGTCTTTCTCCAATTCCCCAAGTAGCTGAAAAGTGAAAGGGAAAAGTTAGTACCAACTTCAGACTGAATGGACTACTAAAAGGGGCCAAATGATAACAAGCCCGACACCTGGAGTTCTAAGCTTCACCTTAGAACTGCAGTCATGGCCGAAAAAATTAGACATAATGTTACACAAAACCCCTAAAATGGCCCGGAAAAATTGTTAACACCTATCCAAAATCAGGGGTAAACAACTTTGTCTCAAACATGTGATTCATTCAAACTCACCTGTGGTAAGAAACAAGGGTGGGCAATTAAAAAAAAAAAAAAAAAAAAAAAAATCACACCTGAAACTAGTTAAAAAAAAAAAAAAATGGAGGAGCTGACTCAGTCACTGCATTGTGTTTCTGTGTGTGCCACACTAAGCATGAAGTACAGAGAGGAGAAAACCGAGGACTCGGGAATCAAAATTGTTGAAAAAAAAGAGAATTTTGTTTACTTACCGTAAATTCTTTTTCTTCTAGCTCCTAATTGGGAGACCCAGACATTGGGTGTATAGCTTCCGCCTCCGGAGGACACACAAGGTATTACACTAAAAAGTAACTCCTCCCCTACTGCCTATACACCCCCTCCAGGAGAAATCCCATCAGTTCGGTGCACAAGCAGGAAGGAGGAAAATAATCCACACCAAGACAGAAAGGTCTGGCTAAGAATCATCGGCCCACAGGGCCATAAAAGCGACATGAAACACCAGTCACTTAAACAGGAGAACAAAGCCCAAAAGGCAACAGGGTGGGAGCTGGGTCTCCCAATTAGGAGCTAGAAGAAAAATAATTTATGGTAAGTTAACAAAATTCTCTTTTTCTTTTTCGCTCCATTGGGAGACCCAGACATTGGGATGTCCAAAAGCTATCCCTGGGCGGGAGAAGACCCAAGCATGGCAGTCACATCATAGGTGAGCGACCGCCGCCTGAAGGATCCGTCTGCCCACAGTAGCGTCTGCCGAAGCAAACGCATGAACCTGATAATGTTTTGTAAAGGTGTGCAGGCTGGACCAAGTGGCCGCCTGACACACCTGTTGAGCCGTGGCCTGATGACGTAAGGCCCAAGAGGCACCCACAGCTCTCGTGGAATGCGCCGTAATACCCGCAGGTAAAGGCGCACCAGAGGAAAGGTAAGCTTCCTGGATAGGAGCCTTGATCCACCGGGCCAAGGAGGACTTGGAGGCCGGCTGACCCTTCTTCTGACCTGTCGTAAGAACGAACAAGGCATCCGATGGCGAAAAGAAGCCGTGCGAGAGACATAAATCCTGACAGCCCTGAACAGGTCCAAAGTATGGAGAGACTTCTCATACTGGTGAACAGGATTAGGACAAAAGGACGGCAGAACAATGTCTTGATTCAGGTGAAACTGAGAAAGCACCTTGGGTAAGAACTCTGCCACAGGTCGAAGCACCACTTTATCCTGGTGAATCACCAGGAATGGAGACTTGCAAGACAGGGCTGCCAGCTCTGAAACCTTCCGAAGAGAGGTAATAGCAACCAGAAAGGCAACCTTCTGGGAAAGTCTGGAGAGGGACACCTCTCTTAGAGGTTCGAAAGGCGGCTTCTGTAAGGCCGCAAGAACCAGATTAAGGTCCCAGGGGTCCAAGGGACGCCTGTAGGGGGGAATAATGTGATCTGCCCCTTGAACAAACGTCCTTACCTGAGGAAGGTTAGCCAGACGTTTGCTAGACAACACAGAAAGTGCCGAAATCTGACCCTTGATGGAGCTGAGAGCCAAACCCTTAGCTAAAGCAAGAAGGGTTGGGAGAGAAAAGGGCCAGGGAGAACTTGCGTGGAGACGACACCGGTAGAAGATGATCTTCCAAACCCTGCGGTAAATCTTAGCCGAAGCAGGTTTCCTGGCTTGTCTCATGGTTGCGGCGACGTCAGGGGAAAAACCATGAGATGTCAGTAACCAGTCTTCAAGTGCCACAAAGTCAGGCTGAGGGCCGCTGAATTGTGGTGGAAGAACGGACCTTGCGACAAGAGGTCTGGCCGGGCCGGGAGCTTCCACGGATCCCCCGTCAAGAGCTGTAACAAGTCCGGATACCAAGCCCTCCTGGGCCAGTCTGGGGCGACGAGTAGGGCCTGCCGACATTCCGCCCTGAGCTTCCGTAGAACCTTGGGCAACAGAGGCAAAGGAGGAAACACTTAGGGGAGACGAAACTGGGACCAATCCTGGACCAGAGCGTCTGCCCCTACAGCCTTGCAGTCTCGAGCGTGAGACATGAAGATCGGAACCTTGTGATTCAACCTGAAGGCCATCAGATCCACGTCCGGAGTTCCCCATCTGTCGCAGATGTGCCGAAACACGTCAGGGTGAAGAGCCCATTCGCCCGCGTCCATACCTTGCCGACTTAGATAGTCGGCCTCCCAATTGTCCACTCCGGGGATGTGGACTGCCGAGATGGACAAGCTGTTGTCCTCGACCCACTGCAATATACGCTGGACCTCCGCTAAGGCTTGAGGGCTGCGAGTGCCTCCCTGGTGGTTTATATACGCTACCGCGGTTGCGTTGTCGGACTGTATCCGAATACGATTCCCCGCCAGGAACCTCTGAAAAGCCAGAAGAGACAGGTAAATGGCCCGAATTTCCAGGACACTGATCTGAAGGGAGGATTCCTGTTCCGCCCAGGAGCCCTGAGCCCTGTGGTGAAGAAATACGGCGCCCCAGCCCAGGAGGCTGACGTCCGTGGTCACTACCAACCAAGAGGGGGGCAGAAAACATCTGCCGTGAGACAGCGACGTGGGAAGCAACCACCAATGGAGAGACTCCTTCGTTGACGGCGATAGAGGAATGCACCGTTCAAGAGAAGCCGGATTCTTGTCCCATCCGCGCAGGATCTGCAATTGCAGTGGACGCAGGTGAAATTGCGCGAAAAGGAACTGCTTCTATGGACGCCACCATTTTCCCCAGCACGTGCATCAGACGCCTGATGGATACCGAGTCTGATTGCAAGAGAAACTGGACTTCCTCCTGAATCGACACTTGCTTGTGGAACGGCAGAATGACCAGGGATGGAGCCGTGTGAAACTCCATGCCCAGATAAGTTATCGTCTGAGCAGGGAGGAGAACAGACTTCGGTACGTTGACCAACCAACCGAAGCGCTGGAGAGTGTCCAGAGTAACTGAGAGACTCAGTTGACACAGTTCCGCAGAGGGAGCTCTGACCAACAGATCGTCCAAGTATGGCGTTACTGCATGGCCCTGGGAATGCAGAACAACCACCATTGCCGCCATCACTTTGGTGAAAACCCTCGGAGCAGAGGCAAGGCCGAAGGGCAGAGCCACAAACTGAAAGTGCTCCTCCCCCACTGCGAACCTCAGCCAGCGTGGATGAGCAGGAGCAGTGGGGACGTGTAAATAGGCATCCTTGACGTCCACCGAAGCTAGAAAGTCCCCTTGAGACAGTGAATCGATCACAGACCGCAGAGACTCCATTCGGAATGGCCTGACCCTCACGTGCCAGTTGAAAAGCTTGAGATCCAAAACCGGCCTCACCGAGCCGTCCTTCTTGGGAACTCGAATGGGTCATTCCATGTCAAGTGAACCAATGATTATTACCTCTATATTTTTAATTCTTTTGAGATTTTGTTATTTGATAATAGCATGTCAGACAATGCAAAATGTGAAGAGAAAAATTTTTTAAAAAATTTATTTTTTTTTTAAATGATTTTCAAAGTTCGGAAAAAGTGTGAATTTCGCTGTTGCCTGCCTTTACGTTTCTCCTCATAACTAAGGCTAGGAATAAGATAGAGAGACAAAATAAACACCATTCTACTCAGAACTATACAAGCTTTCACCAGATATGTCACAAGAGGATCTTTGTTAATATTTTACCCATGTGATCGCAAGCGCAAAACTTTAAAACGTATTTCCGAAAAATCGGCGCGCTTTAAATATTTCAAAAACTGCCCATGTGTCTGCTGTGCTCTTAGCCACATCTGTACCAAATTTCAAGTTGGGATCGCAATGGGATCATATTTTAACATATTTTACTATTAATAGCGTCAATGGGTCATTCCATATCAAGTGATCTAAATATGAATATTTTTTTTTACCTGACGTCTTTAGATTTTTTTTTTTTTTTTCCTTTATGAAGTACTACTTTAGTTAATTACAAATTAAAAGTTTGGAATTTTTTTCTTCATCAGTTAATTTTTTACAGATTTTTAAAGTTTAAAAAAAGGGTGAATTTTGGCCTGGTACGACTTTAAATTTTTTTATCTCGGGCTAGAAATAAGATAGAGAAACAAAATAAACACCATTCTACTCAGAACTGTCCAGGCTTTCACCAGATATGTCACAAGAGTATATTTGTTAATTTTAATTTTTTACCTATGCGAATGCAAACGCAACATTTTGAAACGCATTTCCGAAAAAAACATTTTAATAAAAATTTTCCAAAACTGCCCATGTGTCTTTTATGCTCTTAGCCACATCTGTACCAAATTTCAAGTTGGGATCGTGATGGGATCATATTTTAAAATATTTAACTATGGTTAATCTCATTTTTATTAAATTTTGAAAAAACATATGAAAGACATACATTCAATCTTTTAACAAAATCTTGAGACATATAAAATATACAAAAAGAGAATTCACAAAGTTATTAGTAACTTTAAGATAAGCTGCAAATTTACTTTTGCGCTTATCTCTGGTGCAATATATACTACAATCTAAATATAATTCCAAACACTCAAGTATACAACCTTTCTCAGGGTTTTGAGATGTTCTGATGTCAAGGGGACAAGCAGCCCCAGCAGAATGATTTTTATTACTTGGCCCCTTCTAACAGGTTGACCACGTAAGTGGGTCATTACCCGTTGAGGCCTAGTTGGAATAGTCTAGCGACTGGTGTACCGGAAAGGAAGGCCGAAATATTAATGATCTACTCACAGCTCAGAGTTTTCGATACCTGTCTAATGTTCACTAGAATTCTGAAGGTATAGGCGTAGAAAGGAAATACCTAGACTGAATGTATCAGATGGGAAGAAAAGAGAGATAGAAAAGAAGAGAGAGAGAGAAGAGAAACAAAAACCATTAGAAAAAGTTATACTGGGAAAGAAAAGCCACGTAAGAAAAAAAAGAAAAAAAGGAGGGGGGGGGGGACGGGTGAGGTATGGGAAGGAGAAAAGGTACTCATCCCACTGGCTCCCCATCAGCCAGAGGTCGAGCCATATTATCTGTGCTGGAAAAGATACTCCTAAATTCTGCAGAGTCGTGAAAAAGAATCCATTCAACCCAAATCCCTAAGAATTTGTTCCGAGATCCCGACGCATCAGCTGCGAGCTCCTCCATTCGATATGTGTCCATCAATTCTTTGAACCAATCAAGTAGAGATGGAGCCCGGCTTGATTTCCAGAACCTCGGGATCACAGCACGAGCAGCCGAGATGCAAAAGCGGAGAATATCCCTCTTCTGTAGCCCAATAGGACCTGGAAAAATGGATAACATTGCCGATTCTGGGCAGCATTCGGCTTGTTTACCTGTTATCCGGGCGTATGCATTGAAAACCTCAGACCAGAACCGCCGGATTTCCCCACAACTCCACCAAATGTGTATCATTGTACCCTTCTCTTCCCCACAGCGCCAGCAGGTATCAGGGGTTCCAAGGAACATGTTCCGGAGTGTCGTCGGGCACAAGTACCATCTAGTGAGCAGCTTATAGCTTCGTTCTTGTGCAGAACAAGCGCTAGCTAGTGAGTGAGTAAATATAAAGCATTTCTGCCAATTAGCTTCTGAAATGCTACACCCCAATTCCCTCTCCCAAGCACGTTGGAAGTAAAGGGTGCCCTGCTCTCTCATGGACCCTAAGGCCTGGTATAGAAATGATATTTTGCGCCTCGGTGGAGCCTCCAGTTGGAATAACCTCTCCAATACGTTGGGCGTCAATCTTACCCTGCAAGAGTGATCAGCTGAATATAATTATGCTCTGTATTGGAGAAATTCGAATCACTTAAGAGGTCTCGTAGGTTCTTTGAGTTGTAGCTCTGCCATCGGGGGCAAACCACCACTGGACAGAGTCTGTCCTACTCGGGTGTCATCCACAATCCGCCAACATAAAAATCTCTGCCTGTCAAATCTGGGTGGGAAAGATGGGTTGGAAAAAAGGGGAGTCAAAGGGCTAAGTCTGTCGTTTAAGCGGAGGGTTTTCGTCACTAGGTGCCATACCTTCAAGGTGTTTCTGGTCATGTCTGTCAAAGGTACTAGGTCTGTGGAGTCTTTAGGGGAAATCCAAAGCAGGTGTTTCAGCGGAATCCCCAAACCCTCTTGCTCCACCCCTACCCATTTCTTGGAGGACGCATGATAATGCCAATCTAGAGCTCTAACAAGAGAGGAAGCCTCAAAGTACGCTCGTATGTTGGGTAGTCCAACCCCTCCTCTGGTCTCGGGCAAGGATAGGATATTCATTCGCAATCTGGACCTGTTGCCCCCCCAGACAAATCTAAGGATCATAGATTGCATTTTGGAGAGGAAACCTCTATCCAATAGAACAGGAACTGTCTGAAAAGTATATAAGAGTCGGGGCAAGACATCCATCTTGACTACGTTTATTCTCCCGAACCAGGATAGCTTTAATTGTCTATAGGAGGTAAATGCCGATTCCGCGTTAGTCAAAAGGGGTTGATAATTTAAATTGAATATTTGTTTAAGATCTTTTGGTATAAGGACTCCCAAGTACTTAATGCAAATAGAACTCTCTCTCTCTCTCTCTCTCTCTCTCTCTCTATCCCAAGTACTTAATGGCTTCTACTTTCCATTTAAATGGGAACTGTTTAGATAGATGAGAAACCAATTCGCCAGGCAAAGAAATATTGAGTGCCTCGGTTTTGGAGCAATTCACTTTAAAGTTGCTCAATTGTCCGAACCGTTCAAACTCCATTAAGACCGAAGGGATGGAGACCAGGGGCTGGGAGATGTAAAGTAGCAGGTCATCTGCAAATAAGGCTAATTTGTGATGACTCTGTCCCAGCTTGACCCCCATGGACGCATTCATTGGACCTAAGTGCAAAATATTTAACTATTATAGTGTCAATTCAAAAGTCACCAAGAACACAATCAGTCATTTTTTCACAATTGCCCGTCAATAGTTTGAATTTGATATAAAGAAACATAGTCTTGTAACATCTCAAATGAAAGCTGTTAACGTTCTGAGTAAAATGACGCCTCTCCCACTTCATTATCTTATTTGTAGCCTGAGATAAAAAAATGTAAAGTCGTACCAGGCCAAAATTCACCCTTTTTTTAAACTTTAAAAATCTGTAAAAAATTAACTGATGAAGAAAAAAATTCCAAACTTTTAATTTGTAATTAACTAAAGTAGTACTTCATAAAGGAAAAAAAAAAAAAAAATCTAAAGACGTCAGGTAAAAAAAAATATTCATATTTAGATCACTTGATATGGAATGACCCATTGACGCTCTTACTAGTAAAATATGTTAAAATATGATCCCATTGCGATCCCAACTTGAAATTTGGTACAGATGTAGCTAAGAGCACAGCAGACACATGGGCAGTTTTTGAAATATTTAAAGCGCGCCGATTTTTCGGAAATGCGTTTTAAAGTTTTGCGCTTGCGATCACATGGGTAAAATATTAACAAATATCCTCTTGTGACATATCTAATGAAAGCCTGGACAGTTCTGAGTAGATTGGTGTTTATTTTGTTTCTCTATCTTATTTCTAGCCCGAGATATGATAGAAAATGTAAAGCCATACTGTGGTGAATCGTGACCTGAACCTGGCAGCTCCACAGCGCCTCCTGTTAAACCCAGGTCAGTCAGAGAACTGCCTGAGGATAAAGAAGGGCCGCAGCTGCCTTGCCTGTGCTGGTTTATTAAGGCACCTCTCCGTGAGTGTGGTATATGCCTTCTAGCCCGCAGCTAGAAGCACATATAATCTCCTCCACCCCGTCACTGCCAGAGGCCCTGAATAACCCCAAGCACAAATGTTGCCACCAGCTTCTGGTTTAATATAAGTCCGGTCCGTGGTCGGGCTTATATTGGGTCAGAAACCAACCCAGGTAGCGTTATATGAGCACACGGACGTGGGAATCGTGATCAAGATAAAAAGAGCAACTCAAGATTAAATTTATATATTTAATCACCCTAATGGTACACTAGATATTAATATTTACAGTTATTATTCAGATGTTACAAATATTACAGTCAGATATGCCAATAAAAGGAGGAATGGAATACACAGAATTACATACACATGTGAGCAGTTACCTTAGTGCTGATGGCACCACATGGGCGGCGTGGCATCAATCTGTTCCTTGGGTAATCTCTGGCCTTGATGGAAAAATGCCCATTCAGAAGAAATACAAGGTGGAGATGGGGCAGATGAGTTTTATACACCATAGGTTGCCCCTGTCTCCACCCATCTCACACCTCTGGGATGTCTCACAACTCCCACCCCTCTGAGGGGAGATATGGACACCCGAATTCTATAATGTTCCCTAGCCGTATCCATGGGCATCGCAGACAGAAGATAATACTTTCATATTTTTAGTTATGATTTTATCTTCGTCTGGATGGGAAACATGCCAACTCTGAGTACCCCCTACCAGCCAATATCCTGTTTAGATGGCTTACAGTTATCCTACATCCATGTGAATACCATCCCTATTTCCGTCTAGATGTCACGATCATGGATCTACGCTTGCCATGTTCATAGACCGCACGGCTCATGAAATATTAACGTTATAGTCACGGTGCCTTCCAGTCTGCGTGAAGACACCATTTCCTTTTGACTGGCCTTACAGAAACTTGGAAGTGTCACCTGATCTCTATCTCCTGCTGATTGAATATCAAAGTGGAGGATGAGTCCTGCTGTGTGGACAGTCGGCTTTCATCTACATACTAATTACTCTACCATTTGCTGCTGTCCAGGATGAATGGTCTCTGGCTTTCTTTGTGAGTGAGATGTGCCTTCAAATTGTTTTCTGGGAGAAATGGAATATGGCAATACTCCTTACCAATATTCATCACACCTCCCCCTCTTAGACGGCGCTAGGGGATGGCACATTCCTGTGTCTCCCCGTGCGCCCGTCCACTACCTCCCTTTGGCGGTATAACCCATCAGCGTTACCGTGGTCCTGGTCACTCTTGTGGCTAATGGTGAAGTCGAGTTCCTGGAGCGAAAGGCTCCCATGTAACAACCTTCCATTCGTCACGGGGACCGTGTGTAACCGCTGAGGGGGTTGTGGTCTGTCCCCACGATGGAGTGGCGTCCGCGCAAGTGTGGCTGCAGACGCTGCGGGGCCCACACAATTGCCGGAAACTCCCTTTTCCATCGGGGAGCAGGCCACCTCCCTCCCTGGATCCCACAGTACCCTCTCTCCTCTGGTGGTGGAGACAGCCGTCTCCGCGAGGCGGCTCGGCACCTCAGGACTGGCACTCGCTGGTAGTGCAGTCTCAAACCCCTGGCTAGGCATAGCCAGAAGCGGTGCAAAGGCCTCACTCCCACAGAGACCCTCTGGGACCTGTTCTGGGTCAGACATGGGTTCAGTTATCCCTTGACAGAGTGAGGGCCCAGAGAGCAGTGTAAGACCTGCATTCTCGCTCCTCAGTCCACGGGTGACAGCGACTTGGACAGCTGTCTCCCCGGGGGATAACGTCACCTTCCCATCAGCCCTACTGGCCTGGGACAACTCTTTCCTGTCATGCTGACAGGCCAGGGATACAGCTTTCCCATCATCCTGACAGGCCGGGGATACAGCTTTCCCATCATCCTGACAGGCCGGGGATACAGCTTTCCCATCATCCTGACAGGCCGGGGATACAGCTTTCCCATAGTCCTGACCGGTTGGGGGTACCATTCTTCTATCATCCAGACAGGTTATGGGCTTGAGCCGCCCATCCCCTTGACTGGCTGTAGGAACCCCTGCCCCACTGCCCCAACACGGTATGGGGATCGCCTCCCCATCTCCGTGGCAGTCAGTGAGCACAACTGCTTGTTGGTCCCTGGGCCACACCTCTGGTGACCACTGCTGGACCGTTACCTTGCACAGCCGTCCTTGGTCCCAGACCACCTGCTTGAGGCCTGAGTCCAAGGGAGGCTGTGCCACCCGCTCCTTGAGCGCTTTCAGGCTGACGTCAACTCTTGATGCTACCTGACACCCCTGACGAGACGTGGTCAGAGTAGAAGCAACTGCCACGTCCTCCGTCAGTTCCACGGGACCTGTCTCCTGGCCTCCGAGTAGACCTTCCCCACTGCCCTGACAGGTTATGGGGACCGCATCCCCATCCTCCTGGCAGCCAGTGGGTACAATTACCGGTTGGTCCCTGGGCCACACCTCCGGCGACCCCTGCTGGACCGTTACCTGGTACAGCCGTTCTTGGTTCCGGACCACCTGCTCGTGGTCAGAGTCCGAGAAAAGCTGTGCCACCTGCTCCTGGAGAGCTTCCAGGCGGTCGTCAGCCCCTGACGCCACCTGACACCCCTGACGAGACGTGGTCAGCGAAGAAGAAACTGCCACGTCCTCTGTCAGTTCCCCGGGACCCGTCTCCTGGCCTCCGTCTGACTCGGCAGCCACTTGGTCTGAAGGGGAGAAGCCTCTGAACCTCCTGGTCTCAGGTACTCGGTTGTTGGTGTACTCGTCTGCCAGGACCGCTGTCTCACAGGCCCCCTTCGGTTTCCGGTCGCGGATGAACTGTTGGAGGTCCTCGGGACAGTTCCACAAGAATTGCTCCATCACGAACAACTCCTGGATCTCCTGGGCTGTGCTGCGCTCCAAACCTTTGATCCAGTGGTCAGCTGCTCTCAGGAGGGCCCGCATGTGGTCGGTCCAGGTTTCCTTTGGACCCCTCTGCAGGCTTCGGAACTTCTTGCGGTAGGACTCCGGGGTGAGGTTGAACTGTCGGATCAGGGCCTTCTTGATGCTCGCATAGTCTTGCGGCTCCCCGGCAGGGAAGTCCCCCAAGGCTTTCATGGCGTCACCCCTCAGACGGGGGGTCAGGTACTGGGCCCACTGGTCTGTGTCCAGGTTGTACTGCCTGCAGGTCTGCTCAAAGGCCAGCAGAAAGCTATCCAGGTCTCCGCCTGCCTCCAGAAGGGGAAAGTTCTCAACTCGGACCTTCGGTGGCTTGGGCTCCTGGTTGGCTGGAACGGGCTGCGAGATCCTGATCTGAGCCAAGTCGAGCTGGTGCTGGCGCTGTGCAGCCTCACGTCGCTCTGCAGCTTCACGCTCCGCATGTCGCTCGGTGGCTTCACGCTCTGCAGCCTCACATCGCTCTGCAGCTTCACGCTCTGCGAGTCGCTCTGCAGCTGCCATGAGGGTCTCGTAGGCGCCCTGATCTCCAGCTTCAAGTCGAGCCAGGGCAGCTCGAAAAAGGGCATCCGAGCCCATCTGGCTGGAGGGACCAGCAGGTGGTGATCTGCCCACTGCGGGGCTGAGGACAGGGGGTATTGGCCCCACTGCAGAGTCGATCACTGAAGATTGGCTTCTTGAGGTCCCGTGCATGGGATCCTCCTCGCCTAGACCAACAGTGTCCTCCACCACCTCTTCCATATCAGCCACAGCAAGTGCCCTCTGCAGCGCTTGGCTCCTGGTACCCTGGGCCAGTTTAGCACCTCCTGGTCACTGACACACAGCTGCAACCTGATGCACCCACACACCTTATATTTGCACTCTGACTGTCTAGTGTTGAGTTGATCTTAGGACCCTGACAGCAAAAGCTACTGCCAGCAGTCCTTAGCGTTAGGGAGTTGGGTCCACAACACTATTATCTTGATCCCACCGCTGCCACCACTTGTGGTGAATCGTGACCTGAACCTGGCAGCTCCACAGCGCCTCCTGTTAAACCCAGGTCAGTCAGAGAACTGCCTGAGGATAAAGAAGGGCCGCAGCTGCCTTGCCTGTGCTGGTTTATTAAGGCACCTCTCCGTGAGTGTGGTATATGCCTTCTAGCCCGCAGCTAGAAGCACATATAATCTCCTCCACCCCGTCACTGCCAGAGGCCCTGAATAACCCCAAGCACAAATGTTGCCACCAGCTTCTGGTTTAATATAAGTCCGGTCCGTGGTCGGGCTTATATTGGGTCAGAAACCAACCCAGGTAGCGTTATATGAGCACACGGACGTGGGAATCGTGATCAAGATAAAAAGAGCAACTCAAGATTAAATTTATATATTTAATCACCCTAATGGTACACTAGATATTAATATTTACAGTTATTATTCAGATGTTACAAATATTACAGTCAGATATGCCAATAAAAGGAGGAATGGAATACACAGAATTACATACACATGTGAGCAGTTACCTTAGTGCTGATGGCACCACATGGGCGGCGTGGCATCAATCTGTTCCTTGGGTAATCTCTGGCCTTGATGGAAAAATGCCCATTCAGAAGAAATACAAGGTGGAGATGGGGCAGATGAGTTTTATACACCATAGGTTGCCCCTGTCTCCACCCATCTCACACCTCTGGGATGTCTCACAACTCCCACCCCTCTGAGGGGAGATATGGACACCCGAATTCTATAATGTTCCCTAGCCGTATCCATGGGCATCGCAGACAGAAGATAATACTTTCATATTTTTAGTTATGATTTTATCTTCGTCTGGATGGGAAACATGCCAACTCTGAGTACCCCCTACCAGCCAATATCCTGTTTAGATGGCTTACAGTTATCCTACATCCATGTGAATACCATCCCTATTTCCGTCTAGATGTCACGATCATGGATCTACGCTTGCCATGTTCATAGACCGCACGGCTCATGAAATATTAACGTTATAGTCACGGTGCCTTCCAGTCTGCGTGAAGACACCATTTCCTTTTGACTGGCCTTACAGAAACTTGGAAGTGTCACCTGATCTCTATCTCCTGCTGATTGAATATCAAAGTGGAGGATGAGTCCTGCTGTGTGGACAGTCGGCTTTCATCTACATACTAATTACTCTACCATTTGCTGCTGTCCAGGATGAATGGTCTCTGGCTTTCTTTGTGAGTGAGATGTGCCTTCAAATTGTTTTCTGGGAGAAATGGAATATGGCAATACTCCTTACCAATATTCATCACACATACCAGGCCAAAATTCGCACTTTTTTAAAACTTTAAAAATCTGTAAAAAATTAACTGATAAAGAAAAAAATTCAAAACTTTTTTTTTGTAATTAGATAAAGTTGTTCTTCAGATAGAAAAATTTTTTTAAAAATCTGAGGACGTCAGGGAAAAAAAATATTCATTTTTGGATCACTTGACATGGAATGACCCGAATAGAACCCCTGGAAGCGTTCCCTAGAGGGAACCTGGACCACGACCCCGTTCTGTCCGAAGGCGTCCAACGCCCGACGAAAGGCCAAAGCCCTCGCAGGCGGGGGCGAAGAGAGGCAAAACCGAGTCGGAGGATGCGATGACAGCTCTATCCTGTAACCGTGGGAGATGACATCCACTACCCATCGGTCCTGGACACGACTGCTCCAGCCAGACGTCTCCAAAGTGGGAGAGCCTGTCACCGACCGAGGATGCTGCTGGGAGAGACGACGAGTCATGCAGAGGTAGCCTTGGCGGCTGAGGCGCCGGCAGGCTTCTTCTGCTGAGACGTAGATCTCCACGTCCGATTTGACTTCTGCTCCTTATCTGAACGGGAAGAGGAGGCGGCGGACTTCGAGGAGGGACGAAAGGACCGAAACTTGGCGTGCAACTGACGTTGGCCAGACTTCTGCACCTTTGACTGGGGCAAGGAGGTGAATTTACCACCTGTAGATTCCTTTATGAGATCGTCCAGCTGCTCTCCAAAAAGCCTGCTTCCTGCAAAGGGAAGGCCTTGGAGAAACTTCTTGGAAGTGGCATCAGCCTTTCAGTCCCGCAGCCACAGCATCCTGCGGGCTGCCAGCGAGTTAGCCGAGGCCACAGCGGTGCGGCTGGCAGATTCAATGATCGCCGACCTAGCGTAGTCAATGAACGCAGAGGCTTGAGACGAAAGGGTAGACTCCTCGGGAATATACTGAGCTACAACATTTAGTTCCGCCAAGCAGGCAGAAACTGCCTGCAGGGCCCAAACTGCCGCGAAAGCCAGAGCAAAGGAGGCTCCCGTGGCTTCATAGATTGACTTCTGCAGAAGTTCGATCTGTCTGTCAGTGGGATCCTTCAAAGAGGAACCATCCGCAACTGACATAACCGTATTGGCCGACAGTCGAGAGACTGGGGGGGGGGTCCACCCTAGGAGAAACCGACCAACCCTTCACTACGTCAGGAGGAAAAGGATAACGGGTATCCTTCTGCTTCCTGGAAAAACGTTTATCAGGACAAGCCCTAGGAGCCTGAACAGTTGATCTGAAGTTCGAGTGATCGAAGAATGAACCCCGAGACCTGGACGGAGGAAGGAACTGATAAAGTTCCACCAAGAGCGAAGTGTCCACCGTGGGAGGGGGGGGCAGTCAGGTCCAACACGGTATTAATGGAGGACACTAAGTTATCCACCAAGGAATCCTCTTCCAAGGACTCGACCGGAGATCTCACAGAATCCTGCCTATCCTCCCCCTCAAACGGAGAGCCCTCAGCATGAGACTCCGTGTGACGAGAGGAAGCAGGAGAGATTGCTCTGCGTGGCCGTTTGGGGGGCCGGGGAGAGGGAGCCAAGTCTGAGACCCCTGTATTGTCTCCAGAGTCCATTCCCCTAGAAGGGGACGACTCGCTGTAGTGCCTGTGGCATGAGGCAGAGAGACCGGGGGTATTTTCCCTGCGACTGGCCTGTAAAGACTCCTGCAAGACTCTGGTTGGAGCAGTCATAGACTGGGAAAAAGAGTCAGAAAAGGACTTAGTGAAAGCTACAGTCCAAGGAGGTGGCACTGCCGGGTCCCCCTGGCTAGGAAAAGGCTCCGAAGCTGCAGAGCTGGGGGGAGCCCCATGTTCCACCTCAGACACATGTGACGTGCAGGCTGAGCAATGAGGGAAGACAGACCCAGCAGGCAGCGCGATCTTGCAAGCAGTGCAAGATGAATAGAATGTCTGCACCTTAGGGGCTTTGCTCCTGGTGGAAGACATACCTCCTCCAAGTAGTAACCTCAGAGAGGGAATACACTAGAGGGGCCCCAGGGGAGGAAGACACCACCAGATAAACTGGGGTGACCTACCAGCCTTACAGAGTGGATTGTGTGCCCTCCGGATACAGCGCTCCCTCCTAGCAGCCACAGGGACCAGAAGAGAATGATGAGAGTATTCTCCTGCCCAGGGAAAAGATGGCCGGCGGAGCCAAGAGAGGGGGCGGAGCCTAAGAGGGGCGGGAATCCGGAGGGCAAACCCACCTCTTAACAGGCTTAGGAAGCTGCCATCCAAAGAGATGGGAGCGGCCGACGCTCCAAGACCGCCCACCAAGGCGGCCGAGCCCGCCTCCAGTGGAGCCCGGGCTCCAGGCTTAAAACTAGGCCGCAGAGAAGCCGGGGCCTAGATTTTTGCGGCTGTCCGGCGCTCGGCAGCGGGCGAGCGCGGTCCCTCACAAAAGTACCGCAGACCCCGCGGCGCAGCAAGGACAGGACCCCAGTGGAGCCTTCAGTGACCACCCCAGGCACAGAGACCGGGCTGCATCCACAGCACAAACCCCCAGAGTACCTGAACAGGTTGCAGGGGTCAAACCCTGGGGGTCCACAACTCCAGCCAGCCGATTCCCATAGGGACTGTGGATGGAGGCAGAGCTCCAGACGCCATGGGAGCCCAAAACGATCCCACTTCTCCAGAGCCCCTAAGGGATGGAGAAGGAAAAGCAGCATGAGGGCTCCAGCCTGTTGTACCCCAAGGGTACCTCAACCGCCTCTGCCCGTGGGTGAGGAAGGAGACATGCTGGGGACCCACTGGATCCTCTTTGCTTCCATCCGACACTCTTCAGAGAGAGTGAGCAAGACTAAGTGAGAATGCATGAGTGCAGAGTGTGCCTCCTTCAACACAAAGCAAAGAACTGATGGGATTTCTCCTGGAGGGGGTGTATAGGCAGTAGGGGAGGAGTTACACTTTTTAGTGTAATACTTAGTGTGTCCTCCGGAGGCGGAAGCTATACACCCAATATCTGGGTCTCCCAATGGAGCGAAAAAGAAATATCAAATTACAGGTTACAAGTCCATCTCCACAGATCTTGATATTGCTTGGTCCACGGTGCACAACATAATTAAGTTTACAACCCATGACACTGTAGCTAATCTCCCTGGACATGGACAGCAGGAAAAAAAAAAAAAAAGGATCGATGAAAGATTGCAAAGTAAGATTGTGTTGCTTGTCCAACATCCAGACTAAGTTCAAAAGAAATTAGAGCTGTCCTGCAGGCTCAGGGTGCATCAGTTTTAAGAGCAAATTGTCGACAGCTGAATGAAATGAATCACTATTCCACCGTGCAGGAATGACTTTGGGCACTTTGCAGCACTTCAATAGGGCACAATGAGGTGTGCAAGTGCTTAGGCGTGTGAATGACGATGCTTTCGTTCACATACATACTCAGGAGGGGCGGATTTTTTTTAAGCAGCCAGGCAGTGTTGGCGTGGAGTGGGCCAGGTTTCCCATGGAGCGAGGCGTCTCTGACCACTACGGTCAGCACACTACGTGCAGCACACAATACGACCCTTAATTTGCATAGAGCACGGGACAGATGAAAAGTCATTTTATGGAGGTATACGTGGGGCACATCTGGGGATATAAAGGGGTTACAGGAACCATGAGTTCATCAGGATTATGGTAGTGGGCAGGGTTTAGAACCCCCGAAACAGGTGACAGGTTCCCTTTAAGTAACTCCAGTAAAAGATGAAAAGCAAGATCAGAATGTTCTTTAAAACACGGTTTGCCAAACTTTTTCTATTTAGACCATGCAGTTCACAAAGTGGATGCCCAGATTTTGCAATTAGTCACAATCTATCTCAATTTAGAAAAGTGGAGCTAATATTTCTTTATCTCCTAAAAGCAGCATAGTCGCAGATACACTAATGATACTGTGTATACATCCCTCTGGTGACAACCTACGTAATATACCAAAAATAGATACCGGGGGAAAATAAAAGGGGTCTCGGAAAGATTTACATTTATAAACCACTTAGGGTACCGTTACACGTCGGAATATCGTTCCGATATCGCATACAATTTCACAGGAGCATGCACGTTTTTGGCACTTGTCCAAGATCACATAGGAAATGTCACACAGGGAGATATCAGCAGGCAACGCAACTAGGCTGTTGTACGCAACTTTTGTGCGCTGGGCATGAGCAACCCAGGGCCCGAGCATTATCATTGTAGTGAATAGGGGAAGTTGTGTTCTACATTGTAGTTGCGCCGACACACAGCATGATCATGCCAGATTGCATATGCAATATCGTACAGTTGAAGGGCTTGCACAATCTTCTTGCAATATCGTAACTGCGATTTATTGCAGTCGCATTGCCCTGCTACACCACACAACACACCAACGATATCAACTGCAACGTACACACCACATGACTTTTTGTCGATGTCGCATTGCGATATTGCGTTGTTTAACGGTACTCTTACAGACATCACATACTAGCATGTCATATACCGAATCCCTGATCTTGATGCGGGCTCAGAAACTGCAGTCATCCAGTCATTATCTACCTGTAACAGTTGCGAGTGGAACAAAGCTCTACCCACAGCTATTAACCTATTAAATGCCGCTGTTAATATGTGACTTTGGCATCCAGGTGGGATTGGGAAGGGAGGGGGAACGCGCGCCGTTCTAATCGCGATTATGGATGACTGCTGCGATTGCTATGATAGGCAGCAATGTACTGAAGACCCCTCAACCTGTTATGATGATATTCCTGTGAAAATCAGCCATGTCTGGCCTTCAGGGAACATGAGACCATGATTTTTGATTTACACAGCAGTATTGCTTTACAGTAGTACTGCTATGTAGTACAAGCGATATGAACTTGAACCTGTGATAAATCTTAAGACAAAAGTCTTGCACACGGCTATGAACACCAACACCACACACTTCTTATATATAGTGCATTGTGAAATTATTTGGCCCCCTTGAACTTTTCAACCTTTTGCCACATTTCAGGCTTCAAACAAAGTTATAAATTCTAATTTTTTTGTGAAGAATCAACAAGTGGGACGCAATCATGAAGTGAAACAAAATTTATTGGATATTTTAAACTTTAACAAATAAACTGAAAAGTGGGGCGTGCAATATTATTCGGCCCCTTTACTTTCAGTGCAGCAAACTCACTCCAGAAGTTCAGTGAGGATCTCTGAATGATCCAATGTTGTCCTAAATCACTGGTAAGGATAAATAGAATCCACTTGAAATAAAGTCTCCATATAAATGCACCTGCTCTGTGATAGTCTCAGGGTATGTGCTCACGGTCTGGAGGAGCTGCGTGTTGGACGCTGCTCCTCCGGAGCAGAGTGAAGCCGCGGGTGGCTGCAGGGAGACAGCAGCCGCCCTCTACTCACCGGGTGCAGGGCAGCTTCTCCCTGCGGTCACCCGATGGAAAGCGCTTCCGACTCCGCAGCATGAAATAAACATGCTGCAAGACCTGTGTCCAAAACGCTGCGTATACTGATCACATGCACGCACCCTAAGGATTCTGTTTCAAGTGCAGAGAGCATCAGGACCATACTGGAAGAAAACCTGTTGGAGTCTGCAAAAGATCTGAGACTGGGACGGAGATTTATCTTCCAACAAGACAATGATCCCAAACATAAAGCAAAATCTACAATGGAATGGTTCAAAAATAAACGTATCCAGGTGTTAGAATGGCCAAGTCAAAGTCCAGACCTGAATCCAATCAAGAATCTGTGGAAAGAGCTGAAAACTGCTGTTCACAAACGCTCTCCATCCAACCTCACTGAGCGTGAGCTGTCTTGCAAGGAAGAATTGGCAAGAATTTCAGTCTCTCAATGTGCCAAACTGATAAGAGACATACCCCAAGCGACTTGTAGCTGTAATGGCAGGAAAAGGTGGCGCTACAGAGTATTAACTCAAGGGGGCCGAATAATATTGCACGCCCAACTTTTCAGTTTTTTAATTTGTTAAAAAAAAGTTTAAAATATGCAATAAATTTCGTTCCACTTCACGATTGTGTCCCGCTTGTTGTTTATTCTTCACAAAAAAATTTGAATTTATATCTTTATGTTTGAAGACCTGGTATGTGGCAAAAGATTGAAAAGTTCAAGAGGGCCAAATACTGCCAAATACTTTCACAAGACAATGTACTTGTTCAGGAGTAATGTCCTGTTTTTGTGATCCACTTTTATCTGTATGTAGTATTGGTCATAGTATTCATAAGAGCAGATAGACCAGATTAGATTGTGGACATTTCATTGAATAAAATACAAGTTGTAATTTCCTACAAATTCTTTTCAGCTTAAACTTCTTTATACCGTGCTGTCCACAAGTCAAACTACATGTACAATGTGACACGACCCTCTAACCAAGAAAACTCAGCTTTATAAAACATAAAAAAATATGCAATACAAACAAAAAAAAAAAAATGACATTCTCGTCTATACAACAGTCTTAGTATGAAACCACAATAGCAATTTTCTGATTGCTACACATTTGGCTTCTCCAAACCTTGAATCTCTTATTTCCTCATGTTCCTTATTAAATGTAGCATTACATGAACATTTAAATGAATCGATGAACAAGTAAAATATGGCTGAGCTGAGTCATTGTAAAGACTACTCACTCTGGTCCTAGTGGTGGACCATACTCTAAAGGTACCGTTACACGACGCAATATCGCCTGCAATATCGCCCCAAAGTCACGTGGTGTTGTCAATTGCAATTGATATCGTGAGTGCGTCGTGTCGTGGAACAGGGCGATGCGACTGCAATTTATCGCTGGAGCGACATCGCCTGATTTATTTGTACTCACTTAAATCAGGCGATGTTGCATAAGCGAAGTGGTAGGATCGCTCAGTGTGACACTGCAATAGTGATGATGAAAGCAACATCCCCTATTCATTATACTGAAAAATATCGCTCGCTGGGTTGCTCATACCCAGCGAATGAAAGTTGCTTTCATCATCCTAGCTGCGTTGCCTACGATATCTCCCGTGTGACAACTACAAGGCAATCTTGGAAAAGTGCCAAAAACGAGCGTGCTCCCGTGAAATTGCAGGCGATATCGAATCGATATTGCGTCGTGTAACGGTACCTTAAAACATTTATATGCCCTAACACAATCCTTATAACACAATAATGCCATCTTAGAAGCACAGTGAACCAAGAGAACACACTAATAGGATAGGAGTACCTGTGTCTGCTGAGGAGAGGACAATGGACTCTTAAATGCTTTGGCCATTATACGTTTGATTTCAACGCCAGTGCTGTTCTTTACACACATCGATTTGTCCCATTTGATGGCATGATCCGGTTCAATTGGATTCAACCAAGCCAGCTCATCTTCACAGATATGTAGTGGTGGTGGAGGGCGAATAAACTCTGGGCGAAAATGGCCTGAAAGCACAAGAGTCAGAACCTTTAAGAAAATATTGTACAAGGCAACATTTTTTTTTGCTTGTCTGCAGTGTAAAAAAATGTATGGTAACTATATAATCTGAAAAATCATTTTACTTTATAAATATATGGTAAAAAGACGAAAACTTATAGAAGAGAGCCATAATAATGCTACACATCTAACATCCTTTATAATGCTTTCTCCACTTATAGTGCAGGTGACAATAAGAAATAATAATGAAACAGAAGAGAATAACTTATCAACCTTTTATTATCTCACAAGATGCAAGTAACACAGCAACTGCAATTGCAAACGTATTGTAAACACTTTTTAGATAATGACACGTACTTTCTATTGGTGGCTTTGGGCCACTAACTAAAGCTTCAGTAATTTGTGATGCCACTGAACTGTCAAATCCAGAATTAGAAGAGTCAGGATCAGGGTCACTTAGGATGCTTGGGAAACTGGCTTTGCTCTGTGTTGGAAGTTCAGACTGACGCTCTGAAGAAAGAAGAAAAATCAAAATATATTATTAGGCATTGCAAAAAAGTTGAAGGTAAGAGGGAAAAAAAACAAGACTTCAAAATATCGCACTTATTCTATTTTTAGAATTAAAGAAGTTGTCCACTATTCAGACAATTCCTCCCAATGGCTAGTCTTCCATATAAACACCTACAGATCACCTATGATGCTGGGACTGTCCCAGTGATGACAGCACTGGCTCTTCCTGGGGTCATGTGACCTTGTTATGACACGCGAGCCCTGCAGTCAATCAGCATCCGCTTCACTCTCACTTCCTTCGAATGCAAGTGACACTCAGAAGTAAGAGCGGCTGCTGCTCCTTGCTTTTTCAGAATCTCAGCCATGTCCAAAGAGAAATTGAAGTGGCAGCAGACATCCCGTGACACAACGAGGTCACATGACCCCTGTAAGAGCCAATACCATCGTTACTGGGACTGTTCCAGCATTGAAGGCCACAATAGTTGTTTATATGGAAGACTATAACCATTGGAAGGGGTTGTCTAAATAGTGGACAACCCCTTTAAGAATCTTTTGAACAGTGGCTGTTAAGAAGAAACAGCTCCTCACGTATGGAGGGGATAATAAATCTTTTTTTATATAGCGCCAACATAATCCGCAGTGCTTCACACAATACAGTGGTTTGTTTACGAGCGGTCATAGGTCACAAAAAACATACAATACAGTAAGTAAAGTAGAAGAATCCAATGTCAAATAAAGTACAATAGTTAAAGCAGAGAAACTGTGTAAAAAATACAGTACAGCAACTAAATACAATAAGCACAGAATCGATGTAAAAAGTACAATACAATAATTAAGGCAAAAATAAAGGTGACCCCGCACAAAAGATCTTACAATCTGCAACGGGATTGGGGTTACACAAGGTACAGGGGCTTATTACAGTGATGGTCCAGGGGATCTCCAGGTATCTTTGTACAGTGTACTGGGAATGCTGTTTTACCAAGTGCATGAGATCCAAATTTTGATTTACAGCTAAATGTATATTATTAATAAAGAGTGATATGAGAATTACTAAATGTGACTGAATCCAATGTACTATCAAAGAAACTGCCTCTACATCAAAAATGCACAATTTGATCATTTATACCGATGGTGAACTGTAAAAGTATAGTGTTGAGTCTCTGGTTTCTGGTCTGGTGCAGTCGGTGACGGGGATACGTCAGGAGCTTCCTGCACAACTGGCGGTTCTCAATATAGGCCTGCAGAATGTCCCTCTTCCTCCGCGAGGGATTGTTTCGTACATCCTCACGGCAGCCAGACTATGTCTGGCAGCAAAATGGAAGAATCATTCTCCTCCCACTCTCTCTGAACTGATTAAAAAAATTCAACTGGATATTCCACCAGGAATATTTCCTGGCCCTAGGCAGACCTACTAGACTTTCGGTTCAGAACAGATGGGAGAAAAGTATAGTGTTGGTCAGACAGCAATAACCCAACAGAAGAGCAGACATTATAACTATTCAGATTACACAGGTCGGACTAACACCTCTAGTGAATGTGCTTTAACGACTGATTAAATTGAGCACATTAAGGTACCGTTACACAGCTCAATATCGTTCTCAACATCGTTCAATAGTGACGTTTTTAACGATGTTGAAACAACATCATTAGTGAGTCGTTGCATGTAAACGCACGATTCAACAACAAAAGTTGTTCAAGACGGAGTTGACAGGTTTTCCTGCATGCAGGAAAACCTGTCAACTTCAACTTACACAACCTGCGGCATCGCTTGATGTGACACCGCAATAGCAATGTCATGGCCGACTTCGCCCGTTCACAGCAGTGAGCAGGGATTGTTTGCGGGGTTTGAGAACGATCCCTGCTCACAACATCGTTGCCGAGTTGTCCACGATATCTAGACGTGCGACATCTCATCAATGATGTCGGCAACGACCACGCGCACCCGAGATAGTTGCCGACATCGTTTCAACGTTGAAGCATGTGACGGTACCTTAAGAATTAACCCAGACGCTCACGCTCAGCACCGCCGAGTAGGTGACAGGACATGAAGCCGTTATGTTGTGGTTACTATGCCTGGCTCATGCCCTTGCTGCTCGGATAGTCTCTAACCTTCAAAAATAGGCTAGCTACAGCCATGTTTGTGTCCACATGATAGGCTAAAAGTCCAGTTCGGACCAATAGTTCAATTCCTGTACTATAGTTAGTTTAGGTGGATACATGGGCCCTGCAGTCATTACACAAATAATAAATTGCAATCATTACATATTTATAGCATGTAAACAAACAGACATCACACCAAATACTTTTCAGGCCCTTTACTATTAAATTACTAAAAATTACCTACTACAAAAGGAATTTTTTTTTACCCTGTTCTTAGGTAGAACATATGCAGCAAGTCATTTCCAGGAACGATTGGGGAATATTTTGACTCCTAGTCCCAGTAATAAGGAAGAACTGATACCTGTTCACCGATAAAAAGGCAGCTATAAATGCCAAGTTACTTTCCAATAAAACTAACAGTAATCTTTATTGGCTATAAAGGAGAATCGTAGCACATATACAGCCATCTATCTGCTGATACCAGCCCCCCATCATTCCTGGTATTGGCAGATGTGCCAGTGGGCAAGACACATTAATGACAAGCTATGCATTTATTTATATGGAATCCATCAAGTGGATGCGGTGGTTCCTATGCCTGGCTGAAGACTGCTGAAGCTTTACCAGACAATAAACAAATATACACTAGTTCACGTTGTCTAAGGGTACCTTTACACGCCGCAATATCTGCTGGTGATATGAGGTGATCTGACGTGCGCATGCACGTTTTTCATGCTCGACTCAGATCGCCGATGGCGCCATTACACGCCGCAATTTCGCCCTCAACCTAAGGCCATTTGTCGCCCCGGAAATCGCCTCACCCACAGCAGTACCAATCCAGTCGACTTCCCTCACCGCTTCACACACCGCAATCCCCAAAGCAATGTGGGCGTACATGTTCAGTACGGCGAGAACATAGGCGTGCCAAACTGGGTTACACCGTGCCTCAAACACGCTCATTGGACAACGCAACAGCGTTACGATTGGGCAGCCTGCTTTGGAAGGCGCGCTAATACATGACGCCATTGAAGATGTGTGTGTTGCTGAACGGACAGGTCTTCAAATATCGCGCCCTGTGAACTGACAGCCAATGGGAACACAGTAGCCACCACCAATCATCGCATACAGAGCACGGACTCCAGCACACTGTGGCACGCCTACGTGAAATCAATAGGCGACACAGATTCCATCTCTATTGCCCTATCACACGCCAAAAGCCGGGAATCTCGCCTTCATGATTGCCTCTGATTTTGGAGCAGTGCTCTGAAAACAGGAAACAGGCGATTTATCGCCACCAAATTCCCCAATTACACGCCGCAACTGGGAGGCAATTTGACGGCGATAGTTTCAAGGCAACATATCGCCGCCAGGATTCCCACCATATATTGCGGCGTGTAAAGGTACCTTAAGGAGTATGTGAACATGGCTTATTCCACCCGAAAAAAAAAATACAAAAGAAAAAAAAACAACTAAAATCACCAAAAATAAAAAGGGAGAAAAAAAAAAAAAAAAAAAAAAAAAAACACACACACAGAAAGATCATATGAACAGCACTGTCAAAAAAGTGACAGAAGTGGTATATGTGCACTGCAAGTTTGTCTAACAGCTTAAAGCGTAGCCGCCATTTACATTTTTATTTAATAATAATGTAGACCACGTGATTTGAATAAACTTTCAAATATACTTTATGAATGAAATCTGGAAGGAAACCATTTATAAATCTTTCACAAGATGTCCCCACTAGACTGTGTCCGAAGCTTATTCTCACCGAGATCCGTCTCCAGCTTCTCACCGAGATCCGTCTCCAGCTTCTCACACATACTGAATACAGCCAGATAACCATATAAGTGAGGGGGCGTAACCTGCACACTTTCCCTGCCTAACATGGCTCTAGCTGATCTGTATAGTCAGTTGAATTCATGCAGGGACAGTGTGAGCTTAAGGGGGTGTCACACGCGTCAATATCGCCTGCACGATATCGCTGCACGTGACGTTGCAGCGATATTGACGCGTGTGACATACTGCATCAACCAGCGATAAATCGCTGGTTGATGATCGCCAGGTTTCAGAACCAGCTCAGAAACCTGGCGATTGTCGCCCGGTGGACACGCAGCATCGCTGCGTGTGACACCGGGACTAGCGATATTCCAGCTCCCAGCGCCTGTCACAAGCGCTGGGAGCTGGTCTCCAAGGTACACTGCGGGTAACTAGGCAGCGCGCGCTGCCTAGATACCCGACTGTGTACCTTAGTTACCAGCCTCCTCCGCTCACCCGGTGAGCGGAGGAGGCTGGTAACTAAGGTACACGTCGGGTATCTAGGCAGCGCGCGCTGCCTAGAGACCCGCAGTGTACCTTGGAGACCAGGCTGCTCCCGCTTCCAGCAGGCTGGCAGCGGGAGCAGGACATCGTGGAAACGATATTTAAATCGTTTCCATGATGTCACTGGTCAATTGATCGCTGGTGAGTCTGTCTGTGTGACAGCTCACCAGCAATCAGCCGTCAATGTCGTCAGCGATCATCTCGCTGACGACATTGACGCGTGTGACACCCCCTTTAGGCTTTCGGCACACAGCTCCTGTGTGATCTTATCCGACTCCTCTCCATTCACATTGGCAAATTAGCTGATAACATGGGTCAGAGATGTGAATGGATGAGACAGATAAGATTGAGCTCACTGTCCCTGCATAAAACCTGGGACATTGATAAGCTGTGAATGCATATTAGGCCCCCTCAACCAGCAAATGTCAGATTTAGAATCAGCCTAGGGGGACAGCGTTTGGAAGAATTTTAAATAGTTTTCTATCAGAATTCTCGTATAAAGTATATTTGAAAGTTTATTGTAATCACTTGCTCCACATTATTATTAAATAAAAAAATTTAGACAGCAGTTACACTTTAAGGCTTTAAAAGCCCTGGAGCAGCTAAGAGAAAGGACCAGTCCATCCTTTTGTAGGTTTCCACTTGGCTGTCATTATTTTATACATAAAATGTAGAGAAAAACAAAACAAACAAAAAAAATGCTGGTGGCTAGACTTCTACAGCTTATTGTCCACCACAAAACACAGTTTATGAAGGTACACCAGGGTCCAAAGGATGCAGTGTGCACATACTCTCAGAGTTCACAATGCATGCTGGAAGGCTTGACACCGCATATGTTACCTGCAAGTGCTAACTGAAGTCCGCTAATGTCCACAGCTTGGGCCAAGTTGGTCAAATCCATAATGGCAATTTGTCTTGGAGTCTTTTTAAATAGTTCCCGGGGCGGTGCAAGCATTAACTGTGAGAGGAAGAATTTTTCAGGCGGAGTGATTGGTGGTAAAAACCCTGCAAAAATAAGAAGTTTACAGTAGGAAATTCAATCCTTTTTGACATAACACCATGATCATTCAGATAGAAAGTTCGAAATATGCTAAACATGTATCATGGTATCTCCATAACTAAGACAGGACCTGCCACCTTCCCTGATGTCAGGTTAAAACTTCAGAAGATACTGGCACTAACACAATTTTTTTTTTTTTTCAAGGTTTTATTTTCATTTCTTCAATTAATTATTGAAAAGATACAAAATTTGAGAGTGACAGTGTCTTCTGAAGATTATACTAGGGTATGACATCCCATTGCTGAGCACGGCATCGGGAAGTGCCAAATGCAATCTTGAGTGTGACGTCAGGTTTAGCGATAGCCAATCTAATTTACTCCCATGAAATAGTACTGAAGCCTGCAATGTGCCGTTTCACTATTTTACCTAGAAATGTATCCATAGGTGCATCTCAATGAAGTAGATGATCAAAAACTTAATCTGTTTCAGTAATTCAATACATAAAGTGGAATGCATATCTTATATAGTCATTACAAACAGTGATCTATTTAAAGTGTTTATGTTAATGTTGATGATTATGGCTTACAGCCAATGAAAACCCAAAAGGTTTTTCTCAGAAAATTAAAGTAGGGAGGATGAAAAGTTAAAAACCACACCATATTCCATGAACTATGAAAGGATGAATCTTGATAAGCCAACGCGTTTCATGGCTTCCTGGCAGCTTCCTCAGAACAAATCAATATATTGCCACATTTTATGGAGCCCTGAAATGTGTTGACCAATAAATCAACATATTCTCCCCTTTAGGCCTTGTGGAATATGGCAGCGCGTTTTTAATGCTTTATTCTCCCTACACCATATGTCCCACACTGGGGACTGCAGCAGCTGTGATATGCTTTTATAGTGGTTGTGACTCACCACCACACAAGTGAAGCCTCTGATACCTATTTAGGTAATATTCTCTCTCTCAGATCCTTCATCCTCCCTACTTCAAAGAGGATCTGCCACCCCACTGGTGCTTTCAAAAGTGACAGCACCACCGAATGCAGAGTGTATGCTGCATTCAGGAAAGCTGTTTACTATGGCTCTACCTCCCTGTACCCTGACAAAAACAGTCTGCAAACTTTACAGTTAAGAGGTCCCGTGGTTCGGATCTGATTAAGAGGTCCTCGCCACTAGCACTGTCCTCCCGCCTCCTCCTTGTGTGTCCCACCTCCTCCAAGTGTCTGCGGCAACCTCCTCTTGTTCTGCCCTCCTCTTCTGCTCCTCTGTGTCAATTCTGCGCCTGTGCCTTACAGCCGCCGGGCCATGCTGCTCACCCAAGTGCTGTGTGCCTGTGTGACGTCACAAGGAGCAGAGAGGAGGGCAGACCCAGAACAAGAGGAGGCGGCAGCAGACACATGGAGGGGGCAGAACACACAAGGAGGAGGCGGGAGGACTGTGCCAGTGGCGAGAACCTCTTAATTAGATCCAACCTACGGGACCTGGATTCTTTAATTTGAAGGACCAGACATGGGGGGGTTGGAACAGAGAGACAGACACGTGTCTATCCGTTGATGTCTGCCATTTTCAAGGATGCCCAGGAATGGAGCAGCCTCCATTTCTGGGTGCCTCTAAATTGCATACACCAGGGATCCGTGACATAATGGAGACACATGGATGGCGACTGTGGGACCAATCTGTGCCCACAGGATAACATGGGAGGCCATTACAGATCAGTGGCCATTTCAAAACAGATGGACACGGATTTCAAAATTTGCCAGTGTGAAAGCAGCCTAAAGCTAGGGCCACACTTGGGAGCCTGCATCCGTAAATGGATCCGGTTGTGTTCCTTGTCATTTTGAAGGCATTTTTTAGCCCTTGCATTAACGCATGCGTTTTTGAAAATGCACCAAAAAATGCTGCAGATCCTATTAAAAACGGATTTCTCAAGAACGCAATGCGTTAAACGGATTGCACTTTAGCACACTTTCATATTGCGTTTTTTGCATTGGAGTCTATGGGTGCATTAATGGATGTGTTTTTACACATTTCCACATGTCAAAAACATTTCCAGTAACTGCATTGCAGACACAAATGTGGCCCTTGCCCAAGACAGCTGGATGGGAGATAACATGTGATTCGGGGAAAATCTATTTTTGGAAACCCTCCTCTGTTGAAATGCTATAATGTAGTGGGACAGCTTTACCCCCATCACAATAATGGACAGACAGAGGGAATTATGGGAGATTGCTGCACTGACGCTGTGGCATGAAATGCAGCTATGAACTCTTTGGTGTCACTCACCCCACTGCTCCCTATACTGGGGCCGCAGACCCCATCCATGATGGCCAGCACTCAATATAGGCAGGCAGCTGGAAGAGTGACCACAGCTAAAAACTACATGGCCCAGACCCCATCCATGATGGCCAGCACTCAAAATAGGCAGCCAGCTGGAAGAGTGACCACAACTACATGGCACAGACCCCATCCATGATGGGCAGCACTCAATATAGGCAGCCAGCTGGAAGAGTGACCACAACTACATGGCCCAGACCCCATCCATGATGGGCAGCACTCAATATAGGCAGCCAGCTGGAAGAGTGACCACAACTACATGGCACAGACCCCATCCATGATGGCCAGCACTCAATATAGCAGCCAGCTGGAAGAGTGACCACAACTACATGGCCCAGACCCCATCCATGATGGGCAGCACTCAATATAGGCAGCCAGCTGGAAAGTGACCACAACTACATGGCCCAGACCCCATCCATGATGGCCAGCACTCAATATAGGCAGCCAGCTGGAAGAGTGACCACAACTACATGGCCCAGACCCATCCATGATGGGCAGCACTCAATATAGGCAGCCAGCTGGAAGAGTGACCACAACTACATGGCCCAGACCCCATCCATGATGGGCAGCACTCAATATAGGCAGCCAGCTGGAAGAGTGACCACAACTACATGGCCCAGAATGGCTCGGACGCCCTCCATGCCCCCGGCCTCTCACCTGACAGCGGCCTCTCGGCCTCCTCCGCCGGCGGGGGGTTCAGGAGGTGGGCAAAGATCGCGGCGAAGGGGTTAGCGGCCAGCGGCTCGGTGCGGTACATCTCCCACAGCAGGTAGAGGGCGGTGAGGCGCTGCGGGGAGCTGGGCAGGAGGTCGGGCTGCTGCAGGAGCATCACCAGCACAGAGCCAACCCGAAAATGGTCGGCCTTGGTGAAGTAATGGTGGAAGGCAGTGGACAGGCCCTCGAACGTATTGCTGCACGCCTCCTCCGTCATGATGCCCAGCAGGTTGGACAGCTCCTTTCCACACAGATTCATGGCGACGCCGGCCCGGGCCCAACGTTTACAGCTCCGGCTGCTCTCCCGCCTCTTCTGGCATTTGTCTCCGAGGCACAGTCCTGGTAAAGGGCTGCGCTGCTGTTGCCTTGCTGTTCTTGTTTCCGTTTGGAATAAAGTTGTATGAAAAAAAAGGCCGTAAACGTTTAGAGTGGTTCGCGCTGCGAAATGACGTCACCTGCGTAACGTGCGCGTTCCTGTCAACGTGAACGTACGCGAGTCTGACGTTCTGTTTCTACCAATGTAGAGTGCGCATGTGCAGTGGAGACGTCAACTATAGTGTAGTAAACAGTACAGCTGATGAGGTTATAGTGGAGGCTTATCCCGATTCCCATTCCAGAGCAGCACTATCATTTGTCATGTAACATGCAATGCCCCCGTCACAAATGCAGTCCATTCCGACATGCCAGAGACATGGACATACAGGGACACATGATCCCTCTATAGGTACCTTTACACGCTACAACTATCCCTGGCAATCGGTATCAACCGTACAAGCGCGTGCACGTTTTGAACGGTTGCTAACGATCGCCGATTCCGCCTGTACACGCCGCAATTGCGTTGTCAACTAAAGGTATCGTGGTTTCCCGGAAGTTGAAATAGATTCTACGGATAACTTCCTGTTGAATCCCGTCGCCGCTTCACACGCCGCAATCAGTAGGGGAATATGGGCGTACATGTTCTGCGCCGCCAAAACACAGGCGTGACAGAGTTGTGTATTCCGGGACGTTAACACGCTGATTGGACAACACAATAGCGTCATGATTGGCCAGCCTGCGCAGGAAGGCTGTCTAATACATGACGCCATTGCAATTGTGTAGTGTGAATGGACAGCTCTTTAAATATGGCGCCCTTTGAAGGGACAGCCAATGGTAACACAGTAGCCCCCA
The DNA here is from genome assembly GCA_033576535.1 of Allobates femoralis. Taxonomy (NCBI): domain Eukaryota; kingdom Metazoa; phylum Chordata; class Amphibia; order Anura; family Aromobatidae; genus Allobates; species Allobates femoralis. The sequence continues at coordinate 465,637,294 of JARQOC010000002.1, read as the reverse complement.
CCAATCATCGCTGATGGGGCGCGGTATCCATCACGCTGTGGCACGCCTCTGGGAAATCACTAGGTGACGCTGATGCCATCCCTATCGCCCGTTTACAGGGCAATTCACCCTTTGGGTTGCCTCGGATTTTAGAACACGGCTCAGAAACCGCTACCAGGAGTAACTGCAAACAACCCGATCACTTTCCCCAATTACACGCCGCTACTTCGTAGCAATTTCAAGGCAACCGTGACAAAAATCCCGATTGCCAGGCAGTTGCTACACCGCAGTGGCGGCGTGTAAAGGTACCTCATGGGTACCCTTACACCTGGACACTTCGCCGGTGATTTCACAGGCGACGCAGGGGCGTGGCCCATCGCCGACGACAGCGCTGATGCGTCGCCTAGTGTAAAGGCGCGATAATGAAAAATCGCCTTAGAGTGGTCGCCTAGTTTCTCAGCACTGCTCTCAGGCGATGTGTACACATCGCCCCATGTAACATGGCAATCGCTGATGTTACAGGCGATGGGATCCATAGGCTCCCATGTTACAGCATCGCCCCTGGGGTTTGTGGACACCCCAGCGGCGATGTCGCCTGTAACATCGCCGGAGATATCGCCGCGTGTAAACACGCGACAGCGACGCTGGTGTGGTGCCAAAAACGTGCGCGCTCCCGTGTGTCGCCGATGATATCTCCGGCGATGTGGATAGGTGTGATGGTACCCTATGGTCCCCTTCGGATGTCTTTTATTAAGCACAGACCGTGTCACCATGTGGAGCAGATGCGTGTCCGTGTACTCCACACAGCGACGTGTCCATTTTTCAGCAGAATCACGGACCCATTCAGGTCAATAGGTCTCTGGAAAAACATCCCGAACACAGATGTCATCCATATGACATCCGTGTGCACGGACCAGAACCAGAATTTGAAAGTTAAAAAAACACCAACAGGCAGCACTGGAGGGAGGTGAGTATGAAATGACAGGCTGTACATGTGCTATCCACAGATCCACAGATAGCAAATTGACAGCACTCATATGTCACACGATGCGTGACACCATAGAAGCACCGCCCCAAAAACAGCGGTTCTCACATGTCCATGTTTTGCACGGATCTGTGAAACAGGCCTATGGGTATATGTTTAGGGACGAGTGAACCCAAGTTCAGGATTTGTACCCGACAACAGGGTACAGACTTGAACATGGACTTAAATAAAAGTCTGGGTCCAATTTTGGTGTTCAGGTACTGTTTGCATGTTAATAAAGTTTGATGATAGGTTTCAGTGCATGCAATCAACAAGCTGCCGCTGGGAACAACAGTAATAAGAGCCTATTTTTGATAGCCAGTGCAGGTAAACCAGACAGCTACCAGCTGCAAACCTCAGCTATCTGCTTTACCTTGGCTGGTTATCAAAAACTAAATGTTGGCCCGATTTTGAGTATTCTAGAATATGTATGTAGTTTATTTATGAAGATTAAGAATAATGCAATGAATACACAGGATTTTCTGGGTAAAATACAGTATATACATTATCATTAAATGTTATTGCTCGCGCTGTGAGTGGGGGTTAAATTCCACGCCAATATCGCAACTGCAATACCGGGCGGCCACAACCAATCAGCGACGCGGCTTCTTTTAATATATCTGCATGTGTGACACCTCACCAGCGATCAGTAATGGTACCTTTACACGCCGCGACGGCAGGCTGGATACATCGCGCTACAGGCTACAAATGTAGCTTGTAGCGTCAATATAGCCCGTCGTAGCGGCGTCTGAAGACGCGACGCTACAGCCGGCGACAGATACATCTGTTTATGGGCTCTGCTCGAAAACAGATGGCTATATCGCCAATGGTAGCGAGCTGTATCGGCGTGTAAAGAAGCAACGGAAGGGAACTCTGGACACCCTGCGCTGTAGCTGCAATGTAGCTAAGGCGTGACCTCGGCTCCGTCTTACCGCGCCCCATGTGCGATCATTGGTGGAAGCTTCTGCGTGCCGATTGGCCCTTGCCGCACAGCCCTCCATCTTGGATGAGCTGTCCCTTCAGCACTACACATACGCGCCGTATGCACGATCATACCTTAGTACAATTACGCGGCCCACAACTTACGGGAAACCAAACCAAATGGTCCATGATTCTCATATACAGTGTGCACATCCTGTAAACACATAATGAATAATGCTGGACACAGCGGTGAAGTATGTTACAGACCGCCATGCCTTATTGAAATGCAGATGACTGCTAAAAGTGTCCCTTCAGTGCCTGCGCGCAACTCACACAGTGATGCACGTATACCCACACCGCATCGAAGAACATTACTCACTACACAGCGCACAGGCTTGCTGTACGCATCGCTATATGGGTGTTGTTTAGTAGGTGCCGCCGAAGTGGTTCGCCCGTGTCTGCGCGTAGGTCTCGTTCAAAATGTGCGTGACCCCGAACGAAGCCGTAATGACGTCATTACGATAGTTTCAGTTTCACTCTGCCTGCACGGAGCAGCTCAAAACTCTGCACAGACCTTTTGCAGGCATGGCGGCCGGTACCCGCGCTGCAACTTGGGGCATGGCGGAGTTGATAATCCTGATAGATCATTGTGACCGTTGGGATTATTGGGGCCACCATCACCACCGGCACCCCAGGTTGCGCAATCGGTGCACCGTCCGCCGGATCCAGCGGGCCCTGATCCGCAAACTGGGGGTAGAGCGGAAAGTCAAGCAGATCCAGAAGAAGATCGCTGACTTGAAACAAAAGAGCCCGGGTCGCATACTGGACATCCGTGCCAGGATTGCCAGGCTGCGTGGTGAGTAATAGTTGGGGTCAAACACACACCGCCACATGTGCATGTCCCACAATACTCAAAAATGGATGGCAACATATGACAAGGGACAGTGTGGCCTACACAATCCTAAACATCTTCAGAGTGTTGTGGTCCTCCAGTCAGCGCACTCAATTTTACACACGCACAGTACATGCATACAACGTCAGGGTATGCATCCAGCATCACCTGGTTGAGGGTAAGTTAGCTGTCAAATACATAGCCACATGACATATATGTATGGGAACAATGTTTTTGTACGATTTTAGCACTTTTTTCTTTTTTCTCCGGGAATAGCTTCAGAATCATCATCTGAAGAAGGGCCCCATACCCCACCCCCAGGTGGCCCATCCACAACACCCCCACATCTGCCTGAAGTGGCACCCTTGGCCACAAGCTCCACACATTCCCCCGGGCCTCAGGAGCAAGACCTGCCGTCACCTACCGGGACAGAGGACCTGGAGGAGCAGTCAGCACCTGGCAGCCCTCTTGAGTGTGACGAGGTGTCGTCATGTGGTTGGCTGGAGGAGGACGAGATCACCTCCCCACAGGAGGGCCAGGAGCTGGAAGCACCTGTTGGGCCAGAGCAGGGTGTGCCTTGTAGTCCAGGATCCCTGTTACCATCAAACCACGTAATGTGGCCACGGAGCCCCAGGCAGGGAGTAACACCACCTCCCACTGTCTCCAGCTCAGTGGCGAGTCCTGGGGTGACCATGTCCCCACACAGTGACTATGGTGGTAAGTGTGTTATGTTGCCACATACACCCTGCACACTGATCCATTAATTTCATCTTGCACAACACGATTTCAGTCCACAAAGTTAACAATGTGGTTTAACTATTCATGCAGATGGTGAACGTGCGGGTTCATCTGGATGGAGCTTGAGGCCATCTCTGTCCCCGTCTGATGTTGATGTGGATTTAGAGGAACAGGGTAAGTGGATGGTTGTGTGCAGTCCTGCCTACCCATCACCAGCGACTGCTGTGTCCTAAAGTGTGTGTTTACTCCCAATACAGGTGCCCCTACCATGGAGGAATTTGTCGTTGCCCATCAGGCGTTTGTGTCCCGCATGACCAGGGCTTTGCAGCGTGGCCTGCAGGACCTTGCACGGCTGGGTCAAATGCTGGAGGGCCTATGTCCAGAACATGGATCCCAGCCATGAAGTTGCTGGCTGCATTTTATTCAGGCCAAACATGGCCACAAAAAACTGTTGTCCTAGTTGGACGCTAACAAATTACCCAAGTTGCCTTGTTGGCTTAAAAATGTGGTAATGTGTTTTTTTTTTTTTTTTTTGCCCCCGTTGGGCTATTTTCTTATAGTGTCCCACATTGGGACCATGAGGAGTGTGGACTGGCCATCCCTTTGCCTTCTGTACCTATACTGTCCCACATTGGGACCATGAGGAGTGTGGACTGGCCATCCCTTTGCCTTCTGTACCTATACTGTCCCACATTGGGACCATGAGGAGTGTGGACTGCCCATCCCTTTGCCTTCTGTACCTATACTGTCCCACATTGGGACCATGAGGAGTGTGGACTGCCCATCCCTTTGCCTTCTGTACCTATACTGTCCCACATTGGGACCATGAGGAGTCTGGGATGGGTACACCTATGTGGAAGCTGCATTATGTGTATTGTGGCATATGGCTTACACACATGTATGTAGCGAATAAAATGTTTGTTTACCTTTGTATTTTGGCTGCTCATGTCATCATTGGGTGGAAAACATGTTCTACAGGTAAATATCTCACACACATTACCACACCTCTTTGTGAAAGTGCTAACACAGTACAAAGGAACCTATGGTCGTCCTACTCTGAGGCCATTGCCCCATATTGTGTGGCCTGGCCCAAGCTATATTGTGCACAACACCATTCACCCACGCTGCCCCCCCAACCCATATACCAAAAAGACCACACAATTGAGTATCCTCCAATATTTAATAAAGGCAAAAAGGTAAAGTAACAAAGAAATCATATTAAGCAAGTCTGCTAAAAATTAATCCAAAAAAAACCGGTAGAAACATAATTAGCTTCCTACAGATGCAAAAGTCCAGAGTGCCAATTTGGTGCATTGGCTACTAGTGTCCAAATTAATCATCTTCAGTCGGCTCTGACAATGCCGCATCCCCCTCCTCTCAGGGCAGCCCCGACCTGCCTGAGAACGTCTTGTTGTACGACGACGTGTTGGGGGGGGATGGGGTGACTGTGGCGGGGCCGGTCTTCTCACGGGCCGAGATGGGGCAGCTGGGGAAAGGGGCCACAAGGTGTGTTGCATGGGGGGGGGGACGTGGCAGCCCCATTGAAGGGCCCCATCATCGGCAGCATCAGCGGCATTGTTGAAGACCCTCAGAAGGATCTTTTTCTGGAGCGGCTCCATCCCTCGCATTCTGTCGCTCATGTAGAGGGCTTTGCTGTCGATGTGGGTCCGCTGTTCATCCAAAAGCACGCGTCGGGCCCAGGCGCCCAGCTCCGTCTCGGGTGGTGCAGGACGTCGGCGACGACGGATCCTGGAGCTGGGCCCTGGGCCCGGACCCACATCACTCGCCCCGCCCTCCTGCTCAGCCCCAGATGTCATGGGCTGAGCATCATCAGCGACAGAATGCTCCGCAATGGAGCCGTCCTCTTCTGGGGCCTGTGGGGGGGAGAGGAAACAAAAGAAAACATTAGTGACGGCAAGGACCACACCATACCATGGACACAGGACACAATATACCACTCCCAATAAAGTAAAGGCACTAACAAAATATATGGAAGGAATCTACAAACAGCAACCCACCTAACTTTTACCACAACAAAACCTGTATTGCGCCTGGACACTCACCTCTACGATTCCCGGTACTCAGCACAATACAGATTTAGGTGTCAGTCACAGAGAGCCGTAACCCAATGAGTACATGTCACCACAACACCTTGATACTGGGGGCTGGGCTGGCCAAACACAGAAGGTGGCCACCTTCCCATTTGTAATACAAATATGATGTCAAACCACCAAACCTTAAAAGAACTAAAACCCACTTGCACCAGAGCCAACACACATGTGTGGCAGCAAAATTTAGTACATGGCAGTATGTGCCTCTTTCATTTTAATCCAATAATAATTAAAACCACATTACACATGTCATTTTTCCAGTACCGATATTTGGTGGTAATGCTATTTTGGAATGCGGCTCTCTGCGTAAAAATCTTATAATCCCCAATCATGGAAGGAGGGCAGATTCACAGACAGAAAAAGGTTTCCCACACCAAGGCCGAAAATGTGTCAAAAGTGTGCTAGTTCTTGTTTGGGCAAAACACACATGTGAAGGCAACATTGTGGGACAACACTGTAACACGATTACCCACCTCCTGTGGCGCAGATGGTGATTCATCCGGGCCTACATGGGACGCAGCAACGGGGCGGTTGGTGGTCGTTCGACGCGAGCTCCCCTCGCCCAGGATGAAGGTGAAGAGGGGATAGTACCATAGGGTAGGTGATGGTACCTCCTCAGCTCCAGCTCCTGAGCGACGGCGCAGGTAGTCATTGTGAGCCCGCATGAACGACTGCCGCATGTTTTTGATTTTTAAGGCCACCGCATGCTGGTCCCAACTCTTGCCTACCCTTGACTCCAAGCGATTGGCTAGAGCCACAAGAGTCCTGTAGGCCTCGGACCTCGCTGCCTGGTTTTTATATTGAGGCAGCGAGCTGCGCCACAAACATTCGTGCCGCTGATACTCCGTGAGAAGCTGGGTTTCAAATTCCACAGTACACCTCGGCATCTGGGGAAGACAAAACACAGCCAATCCAGACCGTCACGACACAAGCCATATGGATCTGTCAAAACCTTGTGATCATTATTTACATGCTCATAAGGTTCTCATGTCCATTATAGGCAGCAATAACTGTTATTACAACTTGGCCAATGTGTGCCATTTGCACAATGTCACACCGGTCCTAAGTAAAACACATATGTGACACAATTACACATGTCAGGTACTCTGTGGCCCCCTAAACATGTATGAAACCTCATGTAACACCCCACTGTCCATATGAAAACAACACCTGGAGACGGTGTGTGCGTACCAACCTGTAGGCCAACATGTGAGCAAACACATTGTGTGGTAGCTACTACCTTTGTAATGAGCAAAATGGTTAACATTAAGCAGATGACAAAGGAGGGCGTGGTTTGTGCCAAGACTGCACATACTACATGTAATGTGCAAACACATCATCATGTAGTCGTGTGGCCATCCATGGGACTACAATTGTAACAGAGGTAACAAGAATCCCAGCTATGAAGGGACCAATAATTGCAGGCATCAAATGCTGATGTGCCTGGCCGTTCTAAATCTGTACTTTATATGTTTGACTCACAAATTACATCAAAGGCCAAATGTATACGCACACAATACCAGGTGAGGCTATACCTGGCTATTACCATACACTAGACAAACTGACCCATCTGTCTAATTAGAGGGCCACAATTAAAGGCCGTATCAAAGATGCCCATACACACAATGCCTAAGCGGCCACCAATACAAGCATCAGCGTCCCGTGCACTTTCATAGAAACCGCTAAAGAGGCTTACCGTCAGAGCAGCAGAAGATAGGCAGGACACTAGTAGCTCAATGCACATGGACCTCTGGACAAGGTGTAGTGGCCATTGGCCTGCCTTTATAGTCCGCTAAACCAATCACAACGGACACAATTACGCACAGCGTAATGGGACACCTGGGGCCGCAATTAACCTCCGCTAATTGGTGGAGATCGCTGAATCGTTATTGGTTGGCGGCCCTTTAAAAGGTCCGCATGCCGGCAAACATTACGCTTGCTGGCCAGACCCATTAAGTAAGTATCTGTGGACACACATGGAAATGGCGGGGTGTGGGTGCATATGTTGTTATTTGCGACCGCAGGACACTGTTTTAGCGTAGTGTATAGGGGTCTGTATTGCTGGGGAAGATATAGTGTACTGTGTGGACTTGGAGTAGGCATTTGGTTTGGTGCTTATGATTCTTTGAACATATACATTGCTGTGTTTGTTTCCAGACACCATACCAGGAGATTGGCTGCAGGACTGTAGACAGAAATGTGTGACTCCTGTCACCTGGATCAATTTCTGCATACTGGTTGTGGCCAATGGAGACTGGGTCGAACGGGATAGGATGAGACATGGCTTGGAGGTGTGGCACTCAAGACATAACATAGATGTTTCGGACAAATGCCACCAGCAAAAACATATGTAACCATGGGTACCCAACCTCACTCATGTGCTAAATTGTTGGCTTCTTGTAAGCTTACTTGACCAGCCTATCGGGGTATGTATTGTTTGTTTTACCTCCCAGAATAGTAAATGGCCACATTTTCATTATGGTCTGTGTAATGGCATCTGCAAATTTGTTATCATACATTATTGGTGACACATGTCCCTTTCTAACTCACCTAGGTGCAGATGTTTTACTTTGACAAACTCCCATAGAAGTTGATGTAGAGGAGGCCACTATCATTGGGCGTCTTCCATTTTGATTGGGGTGACTACTGGGTGTTTGCCTTTCCTGGCTTCAGGGATGTGTTTCGGGGCCTGACGCAAGGTCCCCTCCAGTTGGCTATAGTGTGTCATCCAAAATAGGTGTGGCTTGCTTAACCTGCTGACATTGGCACATATTGTTCTACCTACTCATGTTGTGATTTCTCATCTACAGGTGCTGATATTGAGGATGCAGAATATCCATGACCGCAATGTTATCGTGGCTCTTGCGTTGGTGGAAGAGCAAATGTGGTATCAGGATCGGTATGAAAGGTTGATGAGGCGCAGACAGCGGCGGTTGTGGACCCGTGATTGGCTTCGCAGGCGGGAAACCCGGGGCCACATGCAGCTGTTGCGGGAGCTGGAGATTAACTGTCCTGATGATTACCGAAACTATCTCCGTATGCCCGAGGACTGTTTCACCTTCCTATTGGAGCGTGTAGGGCCAATGAAAGCGCGTCAGGACGCTATAATGCGCCCATCAGTATCACCTGCTGAGCGGTTGGCGATCACTTTGCGGTTCCTGGCTACAGGGCAGTCCATGACATCACTCACATACATGTCACATGTCTCCCTGCCCCTGCTGAGCCGCCTGATCCCTGAAACGTGTTGGGCCATCTGGAGAGCTCTGCAGCCAGCCTACATGAAAATGCCAGAAACAGCCGCAGAATGGCTGGAAGTAGCCCGAGGGTTTGAAACCCGGTGGAACTTCCCCAACTGTGGCGGGGCATTGGATGGTAAGCACGTGAGGATTACCAAACCTGCCAACTCTGGCTCTTTGTTTTTCAATTACAAAGGGTATTGTAGTATAATCCTCATGGCTGTAGTCGATGCCAACTATGAGTTCCTCTACGTGGATGTTGGAATGAACGGTCGCAACTCAGATGGGGGTGTGTTTCCCCGAAGCTCCTTGGCAACACTACTAGGGAATGGTGGGCTAAACTTACCCTCAAATGACCACACGACCGAACATCTCAACTTTGCGTTTGTGGCGGATGAAGCATTCCCACTTCAGGAACACCTACTGCGGCCATATCCACAGAGGGCCCTTACTTCTGAGAGACGCATTTTCAACTACCGGCTATCCCGGGCCCGCCGTGTAGTTGAAAATGCGTTTGGGATAATGGCGAATAGATTCCGGATTTTTCATATGGCTATGCATATGAAACCGGAGTCTATTGACGCGGTAGTGGTGGCCTGCTGTGTGCTACATAACTTCCTGCGTCGTAGGGATAGGGCATCATACACGCCAGGAGGTTATGTAGATAATGCAGACGCTACAACAGGGGAGCTCCGTCCAGGGTCTTGGCGTGATGATGGCCATGTGATTGTGCCACTCCAGCCGCAGAGCCATGGCCGCTCTCGGCAGGAGGCCAGGGACAGTAGAGACGCTTACTGCTCCTACTTCAATGGGTCTGGTGCAGTGAGCTGGCAGGACCAGGCCATGTAGTGTGGCTGGTTCTGGGAGGTTTATTAAACTTTGCAATGGAGGTGACAGCAGGGTGGCTGCACCCCATTTCTTTTGTGTTCTGCATGTTTTGTTTTTTGTTTTTTTTCCTAATGTGCATGATGTTTAGTTAGTTAGTTAGTTAGTTTATGTTGTTTTTAATTTTTTTGGATGCTCCACAGGTTCCAATGTGGGTTCAATTTGCTCTCTCTGCAATGTGTTGGCAGATTGTGACATGCACTTTATTTGTTGTTTTTATGTGGATGTATTTTTGGTTACAATTTCTAATCCAAGGTCACGATGAATGATTTTGATGTATTAAATACTTTTTTGGATCCAAACAAATGTGTGAGCCTGTTTACTTGGTGGAGGAGGGAAATGTGATGAAGTTTATGGTGGGGGGCCTGGGATGTCATAGCCACCTATTGGCTGGGATTGTGCAGACAATATGTGTGGGTAGCCATGTTTTTTTCCCAGTCTTTTGGCTAACAGTGTTTGTGGCCATTGTGCGTACATGAGCCTTTATTTTGTTCTAGGCAGAGGGTCACCTGCAGACAGCACATTGATGCAGGACATATTCTTCTCAGGTGTTTTCTAATACACTGTCACACAGATCTTTCACAGGTTTGCTACGGAGCAGTTCCAGTACAATCACATCTGTTGCCAGAGATAGATACATACAGTGTACACAGAGAACGCACATACTGTGTGTTGTAAGCCGCTCATGTGTGTTGCAGAAACGCACCTCGCCGCTATCTACACACGCCGCTGTCACAAGCGCTGATCGTGCGTGACAGGGCAATCACTTGTACTACGTACACATAGCCCCGGGCCCGCTACTTTTATGCACACTGGGTAGATGACTTGCCACCGCTCCTGGGTGACGCTTTACCATCGGTTTAGATGCATTCGCCACACTCCGCCATGTCACAACCGCTTATTCCGTGCTTCACTCCCCTCACTGGTACGTCACGTCTCGGCCATCCGCCCTTTCCGTCGTGCCCAATCACAACTCCGTAGTGTTGGCCAATGGTTGTGGTTTGGGCGCGGCGTACAGGACTGTGGCACGCCTATTGTGTTTTACGTCCTGCCTTTGTTGCTCCCACTTACCCTGTGGTGGCGGCGTGTGAAGCGGGTACGCTAAGCTACAGCTGGCTACTTGAGACACCCGGCGATGTAGCTAGCTATAGATGTAGCGTGGCGTAGCGCACCTTGTCGCGGCGTGTAAAGGAGATGCGTTCACCGTTTGTAGCCGTTTGAGCGTGCTCGTGCACGTGAAGTAGCGCGATGTATCCAGCCTGCCGTCGCGGCGTGTAAAGGTACCATAAGGGTCCATCACTTTTGGAGACGCTCCAGCAATACCTACAGGTCGCATCGTTCTCGGGATCGCTGGAGCATTTGCCAAGTGTGACTGTACCTTACTGATCACCACGATCAGCGATCTCAGAGTGGGGGCCTGGTTGCTGCTGCATGTCACACTGAGCGACACCGCTAGCGCTGGTCAGAGTACTTCCGTTGCGAGCGGCCAGGAGATCACCGGCTAGCGCCGGTCATCTCCTGGCTGCGTTGCCACTGACCTCCGTGAGGCAAAGTTGGCGACGCTCCAGCAATACCTACAGGTCGTATAGTTAAGGGGATCTCTCGCCAAGTGTGATAGAGCAGCCGGGAGATGACCTGCTCTAGCCGGTCATCTCCCAGCGTCAGAATCTTTGGAGTGTCGCCAAGTGTGACTGAGCGGCTGGGAGATGACAGGTTAGTACCGGTCATCTCCCGGCTGCATCGCCGCTGACTTCTGATGCGGGCGACGGTGAGCTCCATAGTCAAGCCTGGGCCCCGGTACGCTGGGTGCTGACTCCGGCCCTGCTCCACAGCTGCACCATTTTCCACCGCCAAGCTGCCAGGGAGTAGTGGGTGGGGCCATCTGCGGCTAATTCTGTCTGTTTCTCCGTAACGGAAATCCTGCATCGCTGATTGGTCACGGCCGGCCGGGCGCGACCAATCAGTGACGCGGGATTTCCGTTACAGAGAAACAGACAGGATAAGAAGATTATATAGTAGGATAGAGAATCCCACTGTGTTTTTTTAAATTTACTTGAATATTTAAAAAAATGGGGTAGGCTAAACCCTAGTTTTGATATCCAGCCAAAGTAAAGCAGACAGCTGAGGGCTGGTATTATCAGGGTGGAAAAGGCTATGTTTTTTTTTGGCCTTTTCCTACCTAAATATACCAGGTGGCAGCCTCCCCAAAATTGTTGTATTACACTAGATGCACCAATTCTGGCGCTTTGCCCAACTTCCCGATTGCCCTAGTATAGTGGCAATCAGGGTAATAGTTATGGGATGTTAGTAATGGAGAGGAAGAGTCCTTGATGCTTTTTCTTTAATTTATTCCAAGTCCACATGTTTGCAAGCAAATTGCCCTTGTTTTACTTTCTTTGGCAGCCCCTTAGTCCTTACTACGGTCATTTTACAGCACAGACATTCAGATCCCCATTGACTTATGTGGGGCTCTGGGTCCAGGGTCAAATCCGGGTCTCAAACCAAACTATTAACTAAAGTCCGTCCAAATTCAGCAAACCCAAACATCCACAGGTCCACTCACCTCTATATGTTACATCATTTCATGCACAGACTGAGGGTACATATAACATCATGTCACACACAGTAAGGGTATATGTAACATCATGTCACACAAAATAAGAGATTACAATTCCGTCATGTCACAGACACTATACGAGTACTTGTAATGTCATATCACACACTCTCTGTGTATATGTTCATTTATATCACACACACACAGAGAGTACATGTTATGTAATTTCACACATTGAGAGCATCTTACATCATATCACGCATGTTAACCCTTTCATTGTAAACCTCTATATAATACATTCTTTACAAAAGTAAAGAATGCATTATATAGAGGTTTACAATGAAAGGGTTAATTGATTACAACATGTGGTCTAAATTATGTAAAACACCACGCCTTTATAAAGCTGTCATTGTAACATTCTCCCTTACCCCACCTGATGAAGACGGTTTAGACCATCGAAACGCGTTGTGGCAGTGGTATTGGAGGAAGAATAAAGGTCTGTTCTTATTCACTAATTTGTTCAGTATTCCTTTGGCGCTCCCTGAGACCGCTGTACTATTGTTTTTATGTGAGATATCTCTCTACGGAGCCAAAGCGGCAGGAGCAGCCTGGCATATCTGGAGGGTTGAGGACCTGCGGTTACCTAATTACCGGGATAAACAACTGAGGACCTGTGGTGGCGCGAGATCCGGTCTGGCAGGATCACTTGAATCTTTGGGGAGCACGGAGTTGCGAATGCAAACACCAACAGGATGGCACCAATAATAGAGAGAGAGAACCCGGAGCCCCAGTAACCACACATTTAATCTTGGTTGTGTAGACGTACACAACCATTATAGGTGAGTGCACTGGCACTTTTTATTTATACAAATAGCCCTGTGTGTCTACACATGTGCCCTTTTCTTTTACTTTCTGCTTGTATTTAATAAAGGACTTCTCTGTGTGTTTTATTTTCTTTTTACTGAAAATATTGCTAATGGCTGGCTGTCATAGTGATAACTGACATTATTAATAGAGCTTGATGTCAGCTGCAAAAAAAGCTGACATCAACTCCTTTATTACCCAGTCTGCCACGGCTACACGGCAGCTGGAAGAGCGGGGTAACCGCCAGTTTTGTGTCTCACATGGAACGTTTGGGTCTCACCACTCTGAAAATTTCAGCCCTCAGCTGCCTGGGTTACCTTGACTGGCAATAGAAAATATGGTGAAGCACACGCCAATTTTATTTAAGTTATTTATTTAAATAACTAAATCAAAATAAGTCTACCCTGTATTTTTCATTGCCAGCAAAGGTAACACCAGACAGCAGGGGTTGGCAGCCAGTAGCTGCTTGGTTTACGTGCGCTGGCAAAAGAAAATACAGCGAAGCTCTGCACATTTTTTACCTGGAAATTAAACACTTTATTAATAAAAAAACACAAACATGATTTTAAGTCAAAATACATTTATTTACATATAGTGGAGGACAGGGAAGACACCGCAAAGGGGATAGTCACAAGTTTACATAAATTTGTTTGCTATTTGGTAACATTGCCCTTAAACTGTATGACCTGGGTATGACACCTGCCTTTTCAGCTTTGCCAATACATTTTCAATAGGATTGAGATCACGGCTTTGTGATGGCCACTCCTAAACATTGACATTGTTGTCCTTAAGTCACTTCATAACCAGTTTGACAGTATGCACTGTCTATTTGGAAGACCAATTTTAGTCCAAGCCTTAACTTCCTGGCTGATGTCTTGAGATGTTGCTCCAGTATTGCCACATAATCTTCTTTCCTCATGATGCAATCTATTTTGTGAAGTGCACCAGTCCCTCCTGCAGCAAAATAACCCCAAAAAATGATGCTGCCACCTCCGAGTTTCACAGTTGGGATGGTGTTCTTAGACTTACAAGCTTTCCCCTTTTTCCTCCAAACGTAATGATGGTCATTATGGACAAACAGTTAAATTTTAGTTTCATCAGACCACAGGACATGTCTCCAAAAATTAGGTTATTTGTTCCTGTGTGCATTTGCAAACATTAATCTGGCTTTTTTGTGTTTCTTGTGGAGTAATTACTTCTTCCTGGCAGAGTGGCCTTTCAGCCCATATTGACAGAGTACTTGTTTCACTGTTGATAATGACACAATCTTACCAGCTTCTGCCATCATTTTCACAAGGTCTTTTGCTTTTGTTCTTAGGTTGATATGCACATGTCACATCAAAGCACGTTCATCTCTGGGACACAGAACCCGTATCCTTCCTGTGCGGTATGATGACTGGACATTCATATCTTGTTTGTACTTGCATGTAATAGTTTGTACAGATGAATGAGGCACCTTCAGGTATGTGGAAATTGCACCCAATGATGAACCACACTTGTGTAAGTCCACAATTCTCTTACTAATATTTTGGCTGATTTCTGTAGACTTTCCCATGATGCTACAGAAAGAAGCATTGTGTTTCAGGTGTGCATGAAAATACATCCACGTGTGAGTCTCTTATTAAAACTCAGATGTTGCCATTAAACCTATCAGAAGCTTCTAAACACATGACATATGGGCTTTCCCAAAGTAATCTTAGTGTAAGTAAACTTGTGACTTTGCAGAAAGTAATACAAAATGTCTTAATCATCCTCTCTCTCTCTCCCTCATTATTCTGGCATTTGGCTAATATAAATAATTATGGTAATCCTATTTGACCTAAAGAAGGAAAGGTTTATTCTGTTTTCATGTCAGATAGAGAGAAAAACATGCATGTGTCTTTTTACATAGTGTATGTAAACTTCTGGTTTCAACTGTATGTAGTGTAATGCATTACCTAGGCTTCAAGTGTTTGACTGATAGGTAGCCTTTTAGATACTGCATAAGGCGGGATCTGATAGGCCGTAGTTTATGGCAGATTCGGTAATCATTATCCCGATGCCAATGCATTGACAAAAAAATTACTCTCCCACTTTCATTTTTTTCATGTGCTGCTACTATTATTGGCAGCAGAATATGAAGGGTAAAATTGCTAGGATAGGTGAGATCGCCAATTCTAACCCTTACAGCAGATGCTCGCCTGTGTATATCAGTCAGGCTCCTGCAACTGATCGTATTGGTACAGAAGCTGTACAATGCAATCAGCATGACAAATATCATCCATCAGATAACACGATCTGATGTCCTCCTGAGAGATAAATCCAGAATACACTGTGTTCCAAATTATTATGCAAATTGGTTTTAAGTGTCATAGGGTTATATTTTTATTTTTTTTCAATGAAACCCATTGATGGTATTGTGTCTCAGGGTTCTTTGGATCATTGAAATCAATCTCAGATATCTGTGATAATTAGTTTGGCAGGTGAGCCCAATAAAAGGAAAACTGGGTGTTCCACAATATTACGTAGGCCACAATGTTCAAGTAACATGGGAAAGAAAAAGGATGTCTCTGTTGCCGAAAAGCAACAAATAGTGCAATGCCTTGGACAAGGGATGAAAACATTTGATATTGCACGAAAACTTAAGCGTGATCATCGTATTGTGAAGAGATTTGTGGCTGATTCTGAGCACAGATGTGTTCGAGCAGATAAAGGCAGAATGAGGAAGGTTTTTGCCAGGCAAGTTCATCAGATTAAGAGAGCAGGTGCTAAAAAGTCCTTACAAATCAACAAACAGATATTTGAAGCTGCTGATGCCTCTGGAGTCCCTCGAACCTCAAGGTGTAGGATCATTCAAAGGCTTGCTGTCGTGCATAAACCTACTATTCGGCCACCCCTAAACAGTGCTCACAAGCAGAAATGGTTGCTGTGGGTCCAGATATACATGAAGACTAATTTTCAAACAGTCTTGTTTACTGATGAGTGCCGAGCAACCCTGGATGGTCCAGATGAATAGAGTAGTGGATGGTTGGTGGATGCCACCATGTCCCAACAAGGCTGCAACGTCAGCAAGGAGGTGGAGGAGTCATGTTTTGGGCTGGAATCATTGGGAAACAGCTGGTAGGCTCCTTTAAGGTTCCTGAAGGAGTGAAAATGACCTCTGCAACGTATATAGAGTTTCCAACTGAGAACTTTTTTCCATGGTAAAAAAAGACAAAAACGTGCCTTTAGGAGCAAAATCATCCTCATGCATGTCAATGCACCACCTCATGCTACAAAGAATACCTCTGTGCCATTGGCAGTTATGGGCATAAAAGGAGATAAACTCATGGTGTGGCCACCATCTTCCCCTGATCTCAACCCTATAGAGAACCTTAGGAGTATAATCAAGCAAAAGATCTATGGGGGTGGGAGGAAGTTCACATCAAAACAGCAGCTCTGGGAGGCTATTCTGACATCATGCAAAGAAATACAAGCAGAAACTCTCCAGAAACTCACAAGTTCATTGGATGCAAGAATTGTGAAGGTGATATCAAAGAAGGGTTCCTATGTTAACATGTAACTTGGCCTGTTAGGATGTTTTGTAGTTGAATAGCTTTTTTATTTCAGTGAATGTGACCTCCTAATGCTATAAATTCAACAAATCACCATTTTCAGTTCTTTCAAACATATCAAATGTTTAGAAACTCTACTGTGCCTAATAATTTGGAACAGTGCATTTAGAGTTTTTTTTTTAAATTTTGAACATTATACTGATTATACTGTTATCATTGGGAGGTTTCTTCAATAAAATTTGATGTATACTCTAACGGGTGATGACTTTTATTACACTGTCATTTGCACCGACCATTTAGGAAAAGCAGAGAAAAAGAACATTTGCATAATAATTTGGAACACAGTGTATAGCGTTAAGAGGTTAATGACTTTTAATTTGGAATGGGACGTAAAAAGCTCCTCTAGGTGTAATCCATAGGTGTCCGAAGACTATTGTCCATTTTGTGTTAGTCTTAGACTGTGAGCCCTCGCGAACAGGGTCCTCTCCCCTTCTGTACCTGTATGACTTGACGGTCCACATATACTGTACTTGTCCTCGTGCACATATATTGTACTCGTCCTCGTCTGCACTTTCCATATGTATAGCGCCATGGAAACTAATGGCGCTATATAAATAAATAATAATAATAAATAATAATTGTGTAGATCCATTGGGACTTCATCTGCTATCATACAGAATCTAATCTTGAGGCTATACAGTATGCAGGAGTCATAAATTTACATTAGCATAAAACTGTCCATACTTACAGAGTTTTTCTCAGTATATACAAGGAGAATGACTGTAGGATAAATATTTGTATAATTTTAGGTGCAGCTGTCAAAGCACTTGCTGCCTTCACATTTGCGTTTGTGTCTGCATGCATATGGCATGCAGACGCAAACGCAGTGCAAACGCAGCCATATTAATGTGAACGCAGCAGAGAATCTCCGCATGTGTTCACATTAGTACACCACTCACTTAACCAAAATCTTCAATCTCTCCCTCTCTTCTGGCGTCTTCCCCTCCTCCTTCAAACACTCTATCATCACTCCTTTGTTAAAGAAATCTTCTCTCGACCCTTCCTGCACAAACAACTACAGACCAGTTTCCAATCTCCCCTTCATTTCTAAACTCCTGGAGTGCCTGGTCTACTCCCGCCTCACTCATTACCTCTCCACTCACTCTCTTCAAGACCCATTACAGTCTAGAAGAAACTGCTCTCACCAAAGTGACCAATGACCTTCTGACGGCAAAACGTAATGGTCACCAATCTCTGCTTATTCTTCTTGATCTCTCTGCAGCCTTTGACACTGTTGACCATCATCTCCCTCCTCTCCATGCTGCACTCCATCGGCATCAAGGACACTGCTCTCTCCTGGTTCTCTTCCTATCTTTCTGACCGCTCTTTCAGTGTATCATTTGCTGGCTCCACTTCCTCCCCTCTTCCTCTCACTATTGGAGTCCCTCAGGGTTCAGTCCTTGGACCTCTTCTCTTCTCACTCTACACAGCCCCGATTGGACAGACCATCAGCAGATTTGGTTTTCAGTACCATCTTTATGCTGATGACACACAACTATACACTTCTTCCCCTGACCTTACTCCCGCTCTAATAAAGAACAGCAATGACTGTCTAACCGCAGTTTCCAATATCATGTCTGCTCTCTACCTGAAACTTAATCTTTCCAAAACTGAACTACTTCTGGTCCCGCCCTCCACTAACCTCCCTAAATATGACATCTCTCATCTCTCTCTCAGTGTGCGGCACCACAATAGTGGCTCGCTGTCTGGGTGTTATGTTGGACATTGATCTCTCCTTCACCCCATATATACAATCTCTCGCCCGCTCTTGCCACTTGCACCTGAAGAACATCTCCAGAATTCGCCCCTTTCTCACCTTGGAAACCACAAAAACACTCACAGTGGCCCTGATTCACTCCCTCCTTAACTATTGTAATTCTTTCTTAGATGACCTCCCCCGCTCTAGACTGTCCCCTCTCCAGTCCATCCTTAATGCAGCAGCCAGGATTACCTATCTAGCTAATCGTTACTCAGACGCTTCTACTCTATGCCAGTCATTACACTGGCTGCCTATACACTATAGGATCCATTTCAAACTGCTTGTTCTCACCCACAAAGCTCTTCACAGTGCAGCACCCCCATACATCTCCTCCCTCATCTCTGTCTATCACCCCACCCGTTCTCTTCACTCTGGAAGTGACTTTAGACTCACTTCTGCATTAATCCGAACCTCCCACTCCCGGCTCCAAGACTTCTCCCGAGCCGCACCAATTCTTTGGAATACTCTACCCCAAGAAATTAGGTGTATCCACAACTTAGTTTTAGGCAATTCCTAAAAACACATCTTTTTAGGGTGGCTTATCATGATCTCTAGTCAGTTATCTAGACATAGCCTATCCGCTCCGTCTCAAGTGGATCACATATAACGGGTTGTGGCCACTTATTCTGCTCCTATCTGTTCCCCATCTCCTCAAGTTGACTATACTATCATTGTTATATTGTAAGCTCTTATGAGCAGGGTTTCCATTTTTTGCTCTAATTATTGTATTATGTTATGCTTTGCATTGTATTGTTTTTGGCATTGTATTGTATTTTCTAATTGTTTCTTATGATTGTTTAAATGTGAACTTTGTATTGTGAAGCGCTGCGGAATATGTTGGCGCTATAGAAATAAAAATGATTATTATTATTATTAGTATGGTGCCCGGCCAGCCAATTAGCTGTCTCAGGGGCGGCCGGGAGGAGGAGATCAGCGGCAGAGATCTCCTCCTCCCGGCCACAGCTGATCTCCCGCCGCTGTCGGCTAGATTTGAAGATACAGCTGATCTGACAGCTGTTTAAATCTCCCGCGCCGACACCGAATAGAGTGATATCGGTGCAGGAGATAAGAAACAGCTGATCGCTGCTTCAAATTTCACCTATTTGGAGTCGGCGCGGGAGATTTAAACAGCTGTCAGATCAGCTGTGTCTTCAAATCTCCCTCTCCGACACCGGCGGGAGAGATTTCAATGAGATCCGCAGCGTGCTCCTGTGCTGTCATGCGGAGGACACTGCGGATCCATTGACTACAATGCATGGTTTGTGCGCTTGCGGGCGCTTGCAGATAAAACAAGCGCCCGCGAACGCACAAAAAAAGCAACATGATGCGTTTGGAGGGCGCTTGGAGGGCGCACAAATTGTGCGGATCCGACCGCAAACGCAGCCATACGCTATGTTAAACATAGGAACGCATGTGCGCAAGCGTTTTGCTGCGTTCAGTGCGCTGCGTTGCAAACGCAAATGTGAAGGCACCCTACTAACTGATATTGAGTTGTATGAGCAATACGAGACATATACTTATTATATTCTACCACCAGATGGCATACTAAGCAACAGAAAAGCATGTAAAGGGGCTGTCTGGGACTTTGTAAAAAAATAAAATAATGTGCCTAAGCACAGGCAGGTAGCTGCCAACTACTTGCCTACTGTGCCCGGCGCCGTTCTTTGCCAGCACAGAGTGGTACCAGACTGCTCCTGCCAGCGAGTCAGCTGCTTCTCCTAACATCATGTCTATAGAGCAGCAGCTTCTCTTCTGTTGACAGGGTGGGATTGCTGACATCATGCTGATTGACAGCCAGCTCCCACAGTTAGGCAGTGGGGAGGCGGCAGTCAATCAGCATGTTGTCAGCAGTCCTACCCTGTCAACAGAGCAGATTAGAAAATAAGTCATCGATCTGTTGACAAAGCAGCTGGAATCACTGGCAGGTGTGATCTATGACCACTCTCCATGTTATGACTGAGCCCTTACCACTCACACGGGCATGAACAATCTAGGAGAGATGTAATACCTGTAATTAATAGGTTCCTAGTCAAGCTAGAAGAAGCCCTAAATCTGACCATGATTTGTCCCTGCTTGACCACAGAAAGTGGCAGACTAAGGGAATGTGCCCACAGGACTTTTTTCCAGCGTTTTTGCTGCTGTTTCCGCCTGCGGTTTACCCTTGGTTTTATGTAAATTTATGTTAATTTGTTCCTGCTGTTGGACTTCCCTGCAAAACCAATGTGTTTCACAGAAACGCTGCCCACACATTAGTTTTGCAAGTGTCAAGAAGTATCAAATCCCTCCAGTTTTGCCACGGATTGGAAAGAATGATCATGTTCTATTTTTCCTGTGTTTTTGCTGCAGTCAACGGCAAAAACGCAGACAAAACGAAGCATCAAAAACGTAGGAAAAACGCGCAGAAAACGCGATAAAAACACAGGACCTGAATGCAGCAAATCTCCTGGCAAGGACTCTAGAGATCCTTGAAACTAGTACCGGTTTTGCGGTGTTCAGGGCTGCTGGAAAAACGTCCTGTGGGCACATACCCTTAGCCCCCTTTCACATCTGCAGTAAAGTGTAATTCCCGGCAGATGTCACCGTATCTGCCACATAACGGCTGACTTGCGGCACAGGTCCGGCAAGCCCCATTCATTCTCTATGGGGCTTGCGGTCGGGTGCGGCAAGTACGGTATTGCAGAATCCGGTAGACCCAGCACTTGCGGCCGCGCGCAAAATAAATGCTGCTAGCAGTAGTTTTTTTTGCGGTGCTGCAAGCGCCGCATTCGGCAATACTACACTTGATGAATCCGACCGACAACCCCACAGAGAATGAATGGGGCTTGGCTGGTCGGTGCCTCAAATCGGCCATCATGCGGCAGATCTGGCAGATGCAGCGACATCTGCCGGATCTGCCGGGAATTCGAATTTTACCGCAGATGTGAAAGCACCCTAAGATTATCAACATCAGCTGACCCCGAAGGATCTTAACTGCACCCTCAACTACAAACAAAAAGCCACACTAAACAATTAACGTAACACAGTCATACAGGGAATATGCTGAGATTTATCCCCAAAGCACCTACCACCATCACCTTCACCTAAAATCTTAAAAGAATTATCATCCCTCAACTCTAGAAGAAAACTATGAGACAAAGCATCAGCTCTAATATTCTTAGATCCAGGAGATGAGTCACTGAGAAATCAAACCAAGTAAAGAAAAGGGCCACTGGACCTGTCTGGTAAAGGCACTAGCAACATTAACATAAAATAGGTTATTATGATCAGTAAAGACCGTTATCAGTTTGCATAGGTGAATGGACTCTGGAGTGGCTGGGCATGCTGGAGACTGGGGGGGAGCATGCATGGTGCATGCTGGAGACTGAGGGGAGCATTTATGCTGGAGACTGAAGGGGGAGCATGCATCTGGAGACTGAGGGGGGAGTGTGCATGCTGGAGATTGGGTACAGGTGCATGCTGGAGACTGGGTGGGGGAAGCATGTATACTGAAGACTGGGAGTGTGAGCCTGCATGCTGCAGACTGGGGGGAGCATGCATGCTCGAGATTGGAGGGGGAGCATACATGCAGGAGACTGATGGAAGTGTGCATGCATTGCTGCAGGAGACTGAGGAAGGGAGCTAATGGCATGCTTTCGAGACTGGTGGGGAGCATGCATGCTGCAGACTGGGGGGAGCACGCATGCTGGAGACTGGAGGGGGAGCGTACATGCAGGAGACTGGGGGAAAGTGTGCATGCTGGAGACTGGGGTGAGCATTCATGTTTGAGACTGGTGGGGAGCATGTATGCTGGAGACTGGGGGGAAGCGTGCATATTGGAGACTGGATGGGGGTGACCCGCCCCAGGGCCGTGGTGTACCCGGTTCCGGGCGTTGTAGTTCATGGGGGATGTCACGGGGCCTGTGCCCGGTCCCGTGGCCCTGATGTCCTCTGAAAAGAGTCAATTAAAAATAAAAGGAAAGGTGATTAGTGCCGCCATGGTTCCGGTAATGTTACCGGCGCTGCGAGACAGACCTCCGGGTGTTTGGAGCAGCAGGATGGTTATGCTCCCCATAGGTGGAGCAGGATCCCCGGGGCAGTAGTGAAGTTAATGATGGTTTCACACAGGGATTCAGCTACGCCAGGCCTTGTCACTGATCCTCCTTTTTGCTGCGGTTGGCGGCTCTTCAGATGGAAATACCAATGGATGCCACACAGTCTTTTTACTCTGTACAAATTTACTGGCAGTTCTTATTAACACAGTCCGCTCGGGTCTGCCTGGCCTGGATAGTCACCGAGAATTAAAATGCTTTATTCGGGACCCTTAGTGGAATGCCTGCCGTTCCTGTCTGGACCCTTCCTGCGCTCTCTCCTTTCTCCCTGAAGCCAGCTCCCACGAATCCTCTTTCCTGAGCAACTCTTCTCCGAGTCCTCAGACCCTATACAGTGCCTTTTTCTAGATGCGCCGGGGATTGGCCACACGTCCTCTAGAAGCTCAGGCCTCCGGGTAAACATCCGCACCGCTCACAGACGGTCCTCCATTCCGGGACTGAACCCTCCGGTCGTAGTCGTACTGGGTCCGGATTTGGGCGCACTGCAACACCTGGTGCCCCTAGGGTCCCTCTCTGTCCTGATGCTTCTCCGCCATCCTCCACTCCTCACTCGCCAACGAGCTCCTCTCTCTCACAATGACCTCATGTTCCTCCCACCTACACACTTTTCTACCCTGTCACTCCTCCCATGGGACTGGGTCCTCCCTACAGCGGGTTCACCCATGGTCCCCTACCTAGGGTGTATGCGGATGTGTGTACTGAGGATCCCTTATGCAGCCTCCCAATTCCTCAGTCAAAGGAATACTACACACTCCTTTATGGGTCAGTACCCCTCAGTGGCATTCGACCAGTGGGGCGCCACAGGGGAAGCATGCATGCTGGAGACTGGGGGGGTAAGCGTACATGCTGGAGACTGCGGGGGGGGGGGGAAGTTGCATGCATGCTGGAGTCTGGGACGTGCTTGTAGGAGAGTGGGTGTAAATGACCAAATGTGACGTTAACACCCAAGCTCCAAAACAAACACGCCTCTGGCCGGTGCTCTCCACACACTCAGAAAGGTGATAGCTAGGACTTTGCAGCCTAGATATACACAGAGATTTTATAAAAAGCACGGGACAACTCCATTCAGGCAATTGTGGTAAAAAAGGGGACAACCCTTTAAGGCTGCACATGTGGTGCCCCACCGATCTGACACAACGAAGGGTACTGCACCCAAGCCAGGTGTGGGATTCATGTAGTCGGGAGATGGGGGATGGAAGATACTGGATCCTCAGTACAACACCCACACCCTAGTTAGAGATGTGGGTGGACCCGCTGTAGGGAAAACCCAGTCCAAGGGAGGAAAATAGGGTAGAGAAGTGTGGGTGAGAGGCAGGGGAGGTAGTTCAGTTTAGAGTTAAACAGAGAACAGCTAGCATGTAAAGCTCAGAAAGTGGGAAGTCAAGCCTAGTGAGGAGATGAAGCGGTGTGAAACTGAGAAGCGGGGAACTTGAGCAGCTGAGGCTTGTCCCGGGAAAGAAGAGGAAGGAACCCTAGAGGCACTGGTGGAGCTGAAGAGGCCCATACTCCTGAATCCGGGACTGGTGGTACCAGACGGAGGGGTTTGATCAGGAAACAGGGACCGGACCTGAATGCGCATGGGAGTCTAGGACCCGAACCGCTGAACTGGAGGCCAGTGCGCTTCTTATGAGCTGTGGCTCACACACCTGGCGTATCCCCCAAGAAAGCAGCCGGACAAGGGTCCAGGGATAAAGTACCAATCGCCCACTAATACCTGTGGCTGTCCGGATCAGGGCTCTGCGCACAGAGGTGCTGTCAAGCACAGGCATAACAGGACCAGTAAAAGGAAAGGACAGGCACACCACCAAGGATCTCGTACTTGCCACCCCGATCTCTTAAAGACTACGCAGGCCAGAGCTTATCTAAGAGACTGTAACATTTATGACCTGTTGAAACGTTCTGTGAGTAAATCCGGGTACACAGTTGCAGAACTGTGTAGACTGTGTTATTCCTGCGGCAATTGGCTGTGAAGGCCACTGGGCAAAGTAACATGGCCTAACTTATCCATGCCTGCCAGAAACTACCTAATCACTTCATCCGCTGCCTTGGGGACCCGCTCCATCCCAGCTGCCTGTCTATCGTCCCCAGAGGTTCTGCAGCAGCGGCGGCTGCTCACAGCCGCAAACTACGGGTGGCATCACGAACACTTTATCCCTTAAACCACCCTATCCCTACATTTTCCCCAAGAATGCTTTTGTGGCGCCCCAGGGTTCGGTTGCCACAATATTAAGCTTGGAAGCAAGGTAAAGGTACCCACCTCAGGCGAAACACACGCACAGTACCTTCCCAACTCCAAACCAGAAGGGGGAGATCTAAAGCCCAAGTTCAGAGCAGGTCCCCTATAAATTCTGGTCTGGGGGCGGGGTTAGGCAGTTCAGTTCCTAGGAGGACTGTAGAAGACATCCTATGGTCGGGTGCCATGCCAGACCCATCTGAAGAAACTGACTAGCCAGTGTAAGGGGCCCATAGGCTGAGGGTCTGAGGGAAGTGGAGAAAAGGTGTGGGTAGTGGAGCAGAGCTAGCTCACCCCAGCACCGAGCGCAGAACGACATCGGAGTCCGAGGTCGCAAGGGACTTTATGCCCAGAAAGCCAACACTGGAGGGCGGGTAATTCCAAGTTGCTTGCTCAAAACAAGGCCAGGAGACACAGGTGCATCAAAAAGAGCTCAGGGAGACACAGTGAAAGGAGAGTAACATTAAAAGGGCTCAAGCCGCCTGTCACACAGCTAGAACAGACAAGAGAGGAGAGGGTCACAGCACAGCTTCAAGCAGCCAGGGCCCACAGGGAGTAGTGCAATAGGGAGGCCTCAGACTTGCCAGGTGTGGAAAACCTGAACTTGCTTCCATGCTCCAGACCCCTAACACCACTTGTGAACTGTACCCTAATGAGTTCTGCTTCTGACTTCAGTAAAGGAGACTGTTTATCCCTGTGTCTGTCAGTTATTCCGTACACGAAGTCCTTGCACCCCCAACGAACGTATCATCTCCATAGACTTTAGGTTGCCCTGGGGACATGCTGTTCCTGTGGAGAACTAAACCATCCTCGCTACTACTCCCATCATCCCCAGAGGTCCGACTGCAGCAGCTGCTATACCGGCCGCATTCCACGGGTGGCGTCACAACAAAAACTTTTATTTTTGCTTTTATTTTATTTTTATCATGCCAGGGGCGAGTCACTTTTACGGTCATGGAGCTTGGTCTCGACACCTGTGACTCCCCAGAAGCACTAAAGCCTGGTTCCGAGTACCCCACGGCCCTGGGGTGCATCACACACACATTCAGTATTTGGTGAGATTTTTACCTCAGTATTTATAAGAATGGGTGATAAACCCAGAAGTGGTGAGGTGTTTCTATTATACTTTTCCTCTGATTGTTCCACTCCTGGTTTTGGCTACAAATCCTGAGGCTAAATACTGACTAAATACACAACGCGTGCACAGGCCTTTACCCTCAGGTGAGAGCTCACTATTCTCTATGGACAGGGGCTGGCTGTCCTGGGGGGCAGATGCCGCCAAAGGCCAGTGGTCAAGCAACAGTTTTGGGGCTACCCGGACATCTGTTATGTTGGTCTGGGAGACCACTCTGCCCCGAAGCTCACTGCTCATGGGCCACTACTACCGTATGTGCTTGCCCCCCAGGCCGAAATTTGCCAGCCAGCCCCTGTCTATGGCCGAGCTGCGAGCTCATGACCGGCTGCAGCCCTGTGGGCATGACATCCCCACTGCATCTACCAACAAACACCTCAGCTGTGCTGGAGCCCAGGGGGTGGACATCTTTAGAAGCAATAAACCCCGAGAGGGGAAAAAAAGTATGGTTCTTGGCCAAAAAGTGTTACTTTAAATAGTGTAGCCTTGATTAAAAAAGTCCCTCCACAAACGGACCACAAGGAAGGGGGTTCACAATCACAATCTGAAATGACTGTAGAGGAGCCACGCTAATGTCAATATTGCCTTCTATTTAGCTGTGTATCCCCCCTATATGGACGCCCCCTCAGGGATGAAGCCTAAAATACATGGGGGTCTGTCCTGAGGTGACAATAACCAGGAGGCTACATGGAGTACAATCGAGCTCCTTCCATCCGGGGAGAGGGTCAGGCTTCCCTTGACACATAATGATTGCCATTAGCTGTAGCCCCCATCCCTCCCAACATGCCGGCGGGCAGGCAGGAGGACATTCCCTCCCGCACAGGGCGGCTGGGGGAGAACTTCCTCTCTAGATGCCGGAACTGTGTGTGCAGTGTGTACAGAACAGCACGGATCCGAGCAGGCACCGCGGGCGGCCACAGGATGGTGACAGCAGCTGATGAATGGCGGTGTGGACGGCACTGATTACCGCGGAGGGACAAGCCCACAGTGCAGGCTGAGGCCGGGCAGGACGGCGCCCTCACAGCCGACAACATGTGGCTGAAGCCCGAGGAGGTTCTGCTGAAGAACGCGCTGCGGCTGTGGGTCACACACAAGTCCAACCAGTACTTCATCCTGCAGCGGCGCCGCGGACATGGGGACGGAGGGGCCAAGTTCACGGGTGAGTGCTGCACCGACCAGTGCTACCAGGCCGTCCACGGGTGAGTGCTGCCAGGCCGTCCACGGGTGAGTGCTGCCAGGCTGAGCACGGGTGAGTGATGCACCAGCCTGCCAGGCTGTCCACGGGTGAGTGCTGCACCAGTGCTGCCAGGCAGTCCACGGGTGACTGCTGCACCAGTGCTGCCAGGCTGTCCACGGTTCACGGGTGAGTGCTGCCAGGCCATGCACGGGTGAGTGATGCACCAGTGCTGCCAGGCAGTCCACGGGTGAGTGCTGCCAGGCAGTCCACGGTTCACGGGTGAGTGCTGCCAGGCCGTCCACGGGTGAGTGCTGCCACTGCGGTTCACGGGTGAGTGCTGCCAGGTCGTCCACAGGTGAATGCTGTACAAATGGTGCCAGGCTGTCCACGGGTGAATGCTGCACTAGTGCTACCAGGCTGTCTATGGGTGAATGCTGCACAAATGCTGCCAGGCCGTCCACGGTCCACTGGTGACTTTTGCCAGGCCGTCCAGGTCAGGCCCACAGCTCACTTACACTTCGAGGGAAGGTCCAGGGGAGCCATGGTCTGCACTGCCACAATGCTTATAGAATGTGACAATGGAAATGTATCAGGTGCCCACTGTAATGCATATTGTGTGTGTATTATAGCCACAGAAATGCATACTGTGGCCTCAGCCATGCGTACTATGGCTGGTAACAATGTGTACTGCGGCCTCAGCAATGCATATTCCAGCCGCAGCATTGTGTCTACAGTATTATGCTCGCAGCACAGTGTATTGTGCCCGCAGCAATGTTTATAATGCCAGCAGTGTTGTGCCTGCAGCAAAGTAAAATATGGCCGCAGAAAACCGTAACATGCCTATAGGACATGTCTATTTTGGAAAGTGCCCGTGTGACCATCTCTTTGGTCTAAAGTAGGCAGCAGGGTACATGGGACATTTTATCTATGCTCTTTGGAGGTCCAGAGGGGAAGATACTGAGGGAACACTTCCTGTATCTTATGAATGGGCCTGTAATGTTGGAAATACCACTGGGCACCAGTACTGTATATGTGAATCCAGTGGGCCACCCTACTAGTTATTGACACTATCTCTGTATGTACAGCCATAACGGGGTATTGACTGGACTGATGTATACAATCATCGGGGATGTCTATTAATAAAATGCAAGTTTTACTATAACATCTCCCATAGAAGTATTATCAGTCTGATCAGCTCCTCTTGTCTGCAGATCACATGCTGTTTTCAATATGGCAGGTTCCCTTTAATGGTCAATCTAGTTAGGAAAGGCATCCAATGTTTGATCTATGCACCACTGCCAAAATGGCGACTACTGCATCACCTGCCAGGGACGGTGACTTGTCAGCATATTCACGTGCTGCTAAAATGGTTTTTATGGTTGGTAATGAAATGGTCGATAGTCCCGATCTTTAGATAATCCATGCTACAATGATCATTAATTGGCGCTTTGTGTCTGTAAAACTATTAATCATTGTGTCAGTGATACTAAAACATCCCATATAGTGTGAAAGGGAACTTACGGTATGTAAGACCTATCCGGCCATACCACAGCAATAAGGCCTCATTAACATACCTGTACTTAAACATGTACATGGTAAAAAGGTCCTTGCTCGGTGTATAAATATTGCGTCAGCCATGTTGTTACCATCAGTGTGTAAATATATAAGACTGGCATCAACCGTATACGTAGGTGCTAGCAGAAAATAATCATACTTACAACAACAATAGATATCTGCCGCGACACTACTATATATATATATATGAAAAATTCAAATTAATGAGCGGCACTGAAAAGAGAAGATCAAACTGCAATGTGAAAATGTGTAATGCAGAAAACTGCCCTGTGCTATAGTTGAAAACAGAGGTCTTGGTCTCATCAGCGGCCACTGAGGATGAAGCCTGGCACCCACTTCAAGGGGCCTCCACTGCCAGGTCCTGACACTATGCCCTAGTGAAATGGTGAGCTGGTGGAATCTGTGTGGGCTTATATGTCTAAAGGTGTAATTAAAAACAGGTGTGTGCTAGGACCTCACACTGGAGTCCATGAGTGGTTACCAGTCTATGAAAGGAGGGAAGGGGAAATAAATATATATAATGGGAGCTCAGTCAAAAAAAGGACAATATGTAAATATATAAAGACTGGCATCAACCGTATACGTAGGTGCTGGCAGAAAATAATCATACTTACAACAACAGCTCACCATTTCACTAGGGCATAGTGTCAGGACCTGGCAGTGGAGGCCCCTTGAAGTGGGTGCCAGGCTTCATCCTCAGTGGCCGCTGATGAGACCAAGACCTCTGTTTTCAACTATAGCACAGGGCAGTTTTCTGCATTACACATTTTCACATTGCAGTTTGATCTTCTCTTTTCAGTGCCGCTCATTAATTTGAATTTTTCATATATATATATATAGTAGTGTCGCGGCAGATATCTATTGTTGTTACCATCAGTGTGTCATCAGGGTTTTCCACAGATGGATTAACATATAAATGACAAGGCTTCGCTTATAATTTCCCGTGTTAAACATGTACAGCACACAGATTGTATACTGATGCCATCCGTGTGCCACACGTGTGTTTAACAGACCCATAGACTTGAGTTGGCTCTTGTCATCTGTTTTTCTTTCCACATCACAGTCAGTGTTCAAACATAGCTGTGAATATCACTATAGATTATAATGAATGTGTGGCATTTAATATGCCAGCATTGAGATTGGAGGTCACACGTAAATATAACCTGTATCTACTCACACTTTACATATAATGTAAAAGCTTGCACCGACATCTTGGATTACTACAAAAGTTATCATTTTTATTGTACTGTGACCTATACAAACATCACTAGTACAATCCTCCCGGCAGGTTTCATTTTAAAAGGCAATCCATTACTAAATCATAAGGCGACCTTAGTTTAATGCTGTCTAAAAACTCCATTTATGAAGCCTAAACATTGTAAGTAATTTAATGATGTCTTTTGGGCAATTGACTATGTGACTGCACCCATGGCGCGATGGCATAATGCACAGTGGAGTGAGATTGGTAATGAGATGGCGTCAGTTACCCGGTGTATACCTTCATAGGTGAATGTGGTGCCCCTCTGGCGGGACGCCACAGGGAGGTACTGCACCCTAAACAGAAGGTGTAGTGTCTCCGTAGTCGTGGATGAGGAGGAAACCCAGAGTCTGCACACAAGCACGCTCATAAGACACCTTAGTACAGGGGACTGTAATTCAGTAGGTCCCGGGGGGTGGAGCTTAGAAGAGCAGGAGACGTGAAGTGACAGTTAGGCGGCCGTCACACAGAACGATTTCTTGCCCGATATCGTTTAAGCGATCTCCTTTTTGATCGCTTAAGCGATATCGGGCAAGAAATCGTTGCATGTAATCAAGCGATTTACGATGTTAAATCACTTGATCGTGACATCGCTGATCTGAGCTCCGGTTCTCAGATCTAGCGATGAGCGATTTGACGATCTCCTTCATTGTGGTGTGTGACACCACGATGATCCATCTCCCAGCGGCAGAGCCTATGCTGGGAGATGGTAACTATGGTACACGTCGGGTAACTAAGCGACGCGCGGCCCTAGTTACCCGATGTGTACCATAGTAACGAGCGAGATCGCGGCTCCGCATCGCTGGTGAGTCTGTCTGTGTGACATCTCACCAGCGATGTGAGCGATATTGTAAGCGATTGCGCGTGCACGTGATCGCTTACAATATCGCTAAAGATATCTGTGCGTGTGACGGCCGCCTTACAGAGAGTAGTCAGTCAGAAGGTGAGAGAGGAGAAGACGGACGCAGGGGACACTGTGGACGTGACAGGAAGGCATCTCTAAGGTTAGAGGTGACCCAGACAAAGAAGGGGGACACTCCAGGTCTGGTTGGAGCCGTCTGGAGTGCCCAGGTCGACATCGGTAAACTGGAACCGAGGTGGTTTGTGAATGGTTTATCCCAAACCGCAGACCGGCAGGCTGTGGGCCTAAAGTAGGAGCCATGGCACCACAAGACGAAATCCCACCTCTGTCCCAAAGTGGGTCCAAGACACTAATAAGGGAAAGGACTAAAGACCAGTGACAGGAGGATTGTCTTCTCACCACTCCCGAGAAGGGTCAGAAGTACCTTTTAGTAACAGACCTGGAGACCAGCGATCGGGCTCTTTAGTGTGGTTGACAAGAGAGCTAAAGTAGAACACGGACCAAGAAAGTAGTTGGAGAGACTGCTCTGACTGACTCTGGAAAAGCCTCCTAAATCCACGGCTACAACCCCGGTGAATCAGACTTTACTGTGTACCTTATCCACCTGGTACCAGTAAAGACCTGTTTGAGCTGATCTAGTCTCTGGCATCAATTATTCGTCGCCCGAAAGGTCTCTACAGCACCACAGAGGTGAGGACTACTACTCCTCTCATCCACCCTGCTGCCCTGATGTAAAAGCTCCGCCTGTGGGGAGCTGTACTACCCTTTCTGCGCTACCATCACCTCAACGGCCAGCTGCAGCGCTTGTAACCATATTACCAGGTACCACAGGTGGTGTCACGTATAATCCCCCATCATCATCATCCCCATCAGCCACTGTGTGCCCAGGGCACAGAACTGGGATCCGACCAGCTGTGATCCCCACTGAAGCCATCGTCCCGGTATCCGAGTACCCCCTTCCCTGCCGGCGCAACTCATGAAGGAATACGTCCATCATGCACATGAGTCATTTTTGCTACAGAAGGAACCACGTGGCAAATTGTTGCCATTGATGCCGCAATCTGTAAGTTTTTGACCCTTTACTTAATTGGTTCCCATAAATACTGGACTGCAAGGGCACAGTGAGAGTCGCCTTCATATGGTTAATAAAGACGTGTAAAGTATTTTGTAAAAATCATATTGGAAATATTTGGTTTCTGGGGGGGTTCCAGGTCTGCAGAATATTGGCTAAAGTAGGCTGACATATTATTAAAGGGGTTGTCCGGGCTTCTTTATAAAATCTATGTGTATAATAAGGCTGCAATATGCTGATAGTTTGTAATTTAGTCTTCAAAACTGTTTTATTGTTTTGTACAATAAAGAAAAGAAAATATTTACATAAGCAAAAACATTACCGACCCACAGGGGAACCCCGTGGATCTCAAGATTACAACACAATATTTCTAACAAGTGAGATTAAACATTGGATTTCTACCTCCGTGGAGGTTGAAGGGGATGGAGTGGGAGGGGAGTGAAGGGAGGGAAGTATGGTTTGTAATTTACATCCTGTCAGCATTTTGCATTGTTACCTAGATATCACTATTCAGCATGTGGAGGAGCAACTCAAACCATGTCGAGGTATGTTTGCTTTGGAACCTGGCTGCAGTGTCGCAGCTGGTCGTATACAATCAGACTCCAACAAGCCATCCCCAGACTCCAACAGCCTCCCTCCGAGTCTCCAGCAATCATGGCTGCCCCAGACTCCAACAAACCCTCCCTAGTCCCCGGCAGGTTTTCCCCAGTCTCCAATATGACCACCCCATTCCCCTGTTCACCTATGTAAACTCAGATTTGACACGCATTGAACTTACTTGAGCACCTTCTGTCCACACCTATTTCATGAGTTTAATTTTTTTAAAAATTCTGTGGAAGAAGGGTTGAAAAGCAATGTCTGACTTTCATTTGTTGATTTTCATAGTTTTTTTTTAAACTTTATTATTACTTTTGTTAGATTCAAGTTATTTCTGTGTCCATTGTGGGTTTTTCTTTCATTACACCAGGGATACCAACAATTTTGACCATGTGTATATCTGAGTGCCTCAGTCCTTTAAAATTAATCATCAAATAATGGTGATGATAATCAGTAGATCTGTTATGTTGATAAATATTCACTGGAAATCCTAACTGTTATCCACAAAATGAATAGGTGTAAATCCCCAAATAATTTCTCCAAAAAACAACCAATCTGCCCTAAATTTACATTGCTGCATTGTGACATATACTCATTGGCATGTGCCAGCGGCTGACCAGATGGATGGCACACAGCTACCACCTGACACATCAACTCAGTCTATATGAAAGGGCAGGAGACTTGTAAAGAATCATTGTATGACAGTTTGTCGCCCTTCGCAAAGCTACCGTGTTTTGCATGTTTATCCTTGGTGATGCTAGGATATAAATGTTGGGCTCCTTTCACATCTGCTTCGCAGGCACTTGTATTCTGCCACTTTTCTGAACCCAAGGCTGCGTTCCCATGATGAGAGCATTTGATGCTACAGAATATCTGCACCTATTTTGTAAAGTAGGTTACTTGCTTATTTTTACATGAATTTGTATAGGAGTGTTTTTTTTTTTTTGGTCTCTTCTTGGTTAAATAAAGCTGCTTTGTTCTTGCTACATCTTGACATTTGCTTTTGACTAAACTTTATTGATAGTCCTTTGCGGATTAGATGTGCTTTTGGTTGCGTCTCCACTTCATATACTCACTAAAAAACGTATATGCGTTTTTCTCCCAGTGGATTTTCCGCATCCAAGCAAGTATATGAGAAATATTTGCAAATAAAACTGTGTACCTGCCATAAAAATTGACATTTTTGTGGATTAGAAACATTCGGATCAGATCAGTTCACACTAAGGATACCGTTACACGTCGCAACATTGCATGCAATTTCACTTGCAATTTGCTGGATGCAGTGAAATCATGGACACATTGTTACATTTGTACACGGCAACAAAATAGAACAATATGTCCATGATTTCACTGCAACCAGCAAATTGCAAGTGAAATTGCATGCAATGTTGCGACGTGTAACGGTACCCTAAGAAAAGGACAGTGGACTGGGCATGAGATTTCTACAAATCCCATCCACTTTGCTGAAACTGTAGGACGCTGCGCTTAGGCTGCCTTCACATTTGCATTTGTGTCTGCATGCTGATGGCATGCAGACACAAACGCAGTGAAAAGCGGGGTCATTTTGATGTGTCCGCAGCGTAGAATGTCCGCCTGCGGACACTTCACTATGGAGCCCGGGCAGCCAATCGGCGGTGTCCGGGGGCAGGCCGGAGGCAGAGATCAGCGGCGGAGATCTCCTTCTCCCGGCCGCCGGCAAGCTCCGGGACGTGTCAACGGAGTTAAACAGCTGATCTGACAGCTGTTTGAATCTCCCGCGCCGACACCGAGAGGAGATGTCGGCGTGGGAAGATTCAAACAGCTGTCAGATCAGCTGTTTCTCCCCGCCGACACCGCTAGGAGATTACTGGCGGCGGGGAGGAGGAGATCATCAGAGGCTCCAGCTGATCTCCCGGCGGCCACCGGGAGAGATTTCAATGGGTCCGCAGCGTTCTCCTGCGCTGTCATGCGCAGAACACTGCGGACCCATTGACGCCAATGCATTCTTTTGTGCGCTTGGGGAAGCTTGCTGATTTTCCAAGGTCCCCGAGCGCACAAAAAATGCAACATACTGCGTCCCAGGTGCGGGCGGGGGGACCCTGGAGGGAGCAGATATCCTCCGCATGCGCACCTGTGGGCACAGTCTGATACAAACATACTCTTTTTTTTTTTTTTTTTTTTTTTTTGGTAAGTATTTTTATTTATGAAAAAATATGGTATGTCCCTAAAGATGTCTATATCCTTTAAAGGGAATCTGCCGCCCTTTTGATGTTTTTAATATGAGCATATAGTTTGTATACAGCTAAAATCATTTATACCTGTATGCCCCCTGGATGGGGGCTTGTTCTGTAAAAATCATCTTTTATAGCTTTGATCTTCCAAGAAATGGGGTGTGCCCTGCCTGAAAGATAAGACCTGCCTCCAGTCTTCATTATAAAAGATTTCTCCTATCCTTCTCTCGATTGTCCCTGTGACGTTAGGTTCGTGGCTGGAAATCCTGCTCCTGCGCATTCTGCCTGACGTTGCTTCCCTATACTGTCCACCCTTCTAAGGGTGCATGCACACGATCCGGATCAGCTGTGTTTTGGATGCAGTGTCTTACTGCTGCGTTGTACCGTACCAGCACAGTGGATGGGATATGTAGAACTCCCATCCTCACTGTCTGTGTTTCTCCCCGCCGCAGCGTGTTTACAGCTGCTGTGCGGGCTTCCACATTTCTGTATTCAGTTTCATGCTGCGGAGTCGGAAGGGACCTCCAGTGGGTGAATTCAGTGAAAAGCTGCCCTGCACCCACCGCAGATCGTGGGAATAAGACGGCTGCGATCTCCCTGCTTTCACCCATGGGTTCCCACAGGTCATAGGCACTGCATCCGGATCGTGTACATCTTTTAATTCTCCAGGGCCAGTGCACATCAAAATTGCAGACCGTGCCTACAGAAGAGTAGAACCGTGCAGAGGAGAGACGGCAGGCAGAATGCACAGGAGCAGGATGTCTGGCCACACACCTGACTTCACTGGGACAACCTATATGCCCATATTAATAACTTGAAAGTGTGACAGGTTCCCTTTAAATAAGGGCATCACATTCCTATCATTGTATAATTTCCCTACTATCATTTTATCCCCACAGCATTATACTTCTATCGTTTGAAATGATATTGCTAATGAATGTTTTATTTGGTTAAAGGGATCCTGTCACCCCCAAAACACCTCCTAAGCTATTAAAAGATGTCCCTAGAGCATAGTAACACTTACCCTACTCTCCCTACTCTCCTTTTCGCTCCTAAATGCATATATTGAAAATGAAGATAAACGTTATTAAACTACCTCATTAGTGATGTTAATGAGTGACTACTGTATGCTTAGTCACCCAGGCAGGTTGTCCCTCTTCCTAATATCACGCCTCAATAGGCGTGATCTGCAACTCACATTCAAATGCGCAGTGCGGGTCTTGAAGCTAACAGAGCGGCGCGGGTGTACTACGTCACCCGCTGCCGGAAATGACGCGAATCGCGTCATACAGCCGCACACTGCAGCACCAGGCCGGAATAGGAGAGCGGGGAGGCGCGCATTTGAATGTGAGTTGCAGATCACGCCTATTGAGGCGTGATATTAGGAAGAGGGACAGCCTGCCTGGGTGACTAAGCATACAGTAGTCACTCTTTAACATCAGTAATGAGGTACTTTTATAACGTTTAGATTCAGTTTCACTTGCTGCATTTAGGAGCGAAAAGGAGTGTAGGGTAAGTGTTACTATGCTCTAGGGACAGCTTTTAATAGCTTAGGAGGTGGTTTGGGGGTGACAGGATCCCTTTAAGGCTGGGTTCACATATACCATAGCTTTTGTTTTTACACATTTTTCTTTACCAAGAATATATAACCAGCAAAAACAATGAGATTTCAGATATCTCTTGCACACTAGTATTTTTGTGACTGAGTTTGAGAAGTGCGGGGTTTTCAAATCTGCAACATCACGTCTATTCATTCAGCATTATTGCTGCATTTTTCGCCAAAATCAATGAGGAGGTGCAAAAAAAAAAACACAGCAAAAAGGTTTTGCTGCATTTTGGTTTTATTAAACATGCAAAGTGGATGAAACTCGCATATAATCCGCAGCTATAAAATGCAGTAGAACCTGTTTTTACTGCCAATAGAGTAGGGTTTATTGGTTTCTACCGCAAAAACACTGCATGTGAATACAGTCTTAAACGAAAACTGCTGTGAGATATTCTAAAATGTTACATCCGTTGTGTTGAAATACAAAATTGAAATTGTGTTTAAACTTACTTTATTCATTGATTGTAATTTAAGATTTGTCAACATTGAAAATGATTTGAAATGAAATATATGGTAACCTGATTTGATCCAAAAAAGCAACAGTCTTGGGTTGTAGGTGGGGGTTAAAAGTAGAACTTATTTTATTTTTCATTCAGCCCTTTTGATTACTATGTCACTTATACTACTTTTTGGTACGACAGTATACTGTAGCGCCGTAGATTGCTTAATTCTCTCATCCTACAGAACAACATGCTGGTTAAATATGGGTCTTCTATGTCTAAATATCTATCCTCTGCCATGCCACTGATGTCTTTGTTGAGGAAGGGCACAGTAATGGGAGCAGGGTCTTAGGCTGGTTTCACATTTGCGTTTGTGTGTTCATGTGGAGGGCATGCAGACGCAAACGCAGCTATACTGATGTGGACGCAGCGGAGAATCTTCGCATGCATTCACATTAGTATGCAGCCCGGCCAGCCAATCAGCTGTCTCAGCGGTGGCTGGGAGGCGGAGATCAGGGGCGGAGATTTCCTCCTCCTGCCCTCCTCTGATCTCCTGACGGTGTTGGCGGGGAGAAACAGCTGATCTGACAGCTGTTTAAATCTCTCTCAGCTGTTTAAATCTGTCAGATCAGCTGTTTCTCCCCACCGACACCGCCGGGAGATTAGCGGCGGCCAGGAGACGAGATCAGAGGCTGCGCCAGCTGATCTCCCGGTGACCACCGCTGATTCAAAGAGATTTGCAGCGTTCTCCTGCGGCTGTCATGTGGAGGACACTGCGGATCCATTGACTCCCATGCATTGTTTGCGCGCTTGCGGGAGCTTGCAGATAAAACAAGCTCCCGCGAACGCACAACACATAAATTATGCGCATCCGAACGCAACCGAACGCAGTCAAATGCAGATACTATGCGTTCCCATGTTAAATATAGGAACACAGTGCGCATGCGTTTGGCTGTGTCCAGTACGCTGCGGTTTCATACGCAAGTGTGAAACCACCCTTACTGTGCTGTTTGAGAAGTTTCTGTTTTGGTTACTATAGGTTTTATTTGCTGTAGTTTAGTGTTTTCTCTCTTCTTGGTCACGCTCGGTGAAGGACTGTTGCTTTGTTTCATGCTTTGTTATTCTAAGACACACTGGCTCTGATCCTGGCATGTACCTGCCTGACAGGGCGGCTGACTCCTGCTTATGTATTACACAGGGGCTGCTTTCTTCTCTCCCTGCCTTTGTCTCTATCCCTTCATCTTTCACCCCGTAGATTGAATTGTCTGTGATCTAGTGATGGTTCTGACATGAATCTCTTTGTTAATGGTTCAATAGACTTTAATTACTGTATAATGGAGGCAGTTTATGGCGGTCCATTAGCCTGTTATTGCTTTACTGTGTGTAATCATCTGTGTACTTTAATTTAACTCGAGTCGTGTTCTGCGTTATATTTCAGAGTAATCCCCATTACTGCCATGTTTGACCTTATAGTATCAGCAGTGTTCTCATATTATAAGCATCTTTGTCCTGCATGCAGTCATTGTTTCTCCATCATAAGAAAAAGAAATGCAATGTAAGGGAAACAAAAAAGATAAAGCTAATTCATCCCAGATCATCCATATATAGTAAAATAACCATGTGAGTAGGGATCATTTTTTTTATTTTTAGGGGTGATGGACCCAGCGCTACCTGATATAACTACACTATGGTTTTCTTGGAGGAAGGGGGGGAGGGGCAAGACATGCACTGGAGGCTAATTCTCAAAGAAAAATTTTATTAATTATGTTTCCAGTGATTACAGTGTAAAATTTATTAAAATTTCCAATTTTAAAAATTAGGTTTAAAAATGAGGAGGGAATGTCTCAATTGTGCTGTTCCTTTTTTAAGGTAAGGTACATATAGATATATATTTTTGGCAGTCCTGAATTTTCTCACTGTCTTGGGACATCACAGTAGTGCTCCATAATCCTTCTGTTGCCCCCCTCTGTGTAAATAGAAAGAAAACAAGGGGAGGGCTTTTTAGAGTTTTGTGGGAGCTGCTTCTCCCTCAGGGTATATATTCAACAGCTATTCCATATAAGAGTACTTAATAGTTCAGCCTAGTAAAGTGATTGGGTACCTGTAGTCCAGCGAATGTGCTGCAGTGGATACCCTTCTTTTTATAATGCTGTTTTGCTGAGGACTGCCCCTGGATTTCTGCTTGGACTAAGAGAAGGGGAGGACAATAATCAGTAAAAGGACAATGCTTACAATATAAACTAGGAGTTTTACAGGTACCTGTGGATTATCGTGCTTGAAGCACCTTTCCTTTTCCTATGGTGATTTCAGTGTTGTTTTTTGTATAGGGGATTGGGCTGCAAGAACAACTGGATGGTTAGTTTAACACCAATCTTTTCTCTGTGTTGCTAAATAGTTAACCTCCTTTCAGTGTGTCTACCTCCAAGTGGTGCTGCTGTTTCAGCTGCTCAATCCGCAGGTTTTGCAGGGCTGGAGCGCACACACCAAATCGCGATCGGTTCGTGTATGCAGCTAAAGTAATAAGTATTACTTACTATGTGCTGAGGTCTGGGGTGTTGCGGTCCGAGGTCCTCTTAGGGTGATGCACCGTGGCCAGTGGCGCACACCCGGTCTCCTTGCGTGTCCGCGTCCGCGTCTCCGGATGTTGACACCGGAAGTGACGTGACGGCAGAGCGGCACACAGGATTCGTTCTCCCTTGCAACGTCAGTGCTGGGAGGGCTGCACTACGTCGGTCTGGATTGGTACGCAATTGCTTAGCACAGGGTGGGCGGGATCAACGCGTTTCGTTGATCACGGTCAACTTTCTCAAGATCAAGATTAGCGCTGGGTCCATCACCCCTAAAAATAAAACCGACTAATATCAAGGCACTAGAGCACAGGTGTACTTAGGACCTCCTAGCAGCAAGACCACTGTGGGTACCCCCACATCAACACTTCCTGAGTGGGTAAACCAGCTTGCTCCACTGTAACAAACTATATAATTTTTTTTATGAAGCTTTGTTTTCAAGCACCACTGAGCTCTCTAGTGCAATAGTACATAGGGCTGAAAACTGCATTTATGCTATACATGAGATGTGAGCAGCTCCAACTACTAACATTTGTTATAATATTCAGGATTGGGGATGAGTAAACTTGTTTGGCCAAAGTTCAGGTGATTTGCATATCCAGAGTGCAGGAGCGTGCATGGCTTGGCTGTAAATGGGTACGCCCAGTGCAATTTACCTACAGTGTGTGATCAGCTCGCACTGGGGTCAAAATCTGAGGGTACCGTCTCACCTATCCACATCGCCAGAGATATCACAGGCGACGCACGGGAGCGCGCATGTTTTTGGTGCCCCGCCAGCGTCTTTACACGCGGCGATACCTCCGGCGACGCACCAGCGATGTTACAGGCGCCATCGCCGCTGGGTTGTCCACAAACCCCAGCGGCGATCCTGTAACAGGGGAGCCTATGGCTCCCATCGCCTGTAACATCGGCGATCGCCATGTTACATTGGGCGATGTGTACACATCGCCCCAGAGTGCTCGCCTGGTTTCAGAGCAGAGCTGCGAAACCAGGCGACCACTCTAAGGCGATTTTTCGCCTCATTACACTAGGCGACGCACTGGCGCTGTCGCTGGCAATAGGCAAAGCCCCTGTGTTGTTTATGAAATCGCCGGCGATGTGGATAAGTGTGACGGTACCCTGAGTGTTTTACTGTAGTATATTGCCCTTTAAAAAAAAATAATAAATCGAAAAATTCCCAAACTCCCACCTGGGATGTGTTATGCTTATGGCTGGCTGTGTGTGGATGGAGAGCTGAACAGCCAATCAGTGACAACTTGGGTCACGTTTGTGTCCTGAACAGCACCACCGAACCTTAACATCCACGGGTTAGTTTGGCAACCAAACCGAACCTTAAAAGGTTTTGTTCATCTCTATTCAGGATCTCATCAACCTGAAACTCATAAGAATATATATTATACTAGATGGAGGCCCAATGCTATAGCATCGGGAGAGCAGTGATGTCATGATGAGGGCGGGCTCTGTGGCACTGGGGGTGGCGGCCCTCTAACCCCCCGTGCTGTGTTCTCTCTTTTTGAGCTGTCTTCCCCCTGTGTGCTGTCTCTCTTCTTCCTGTTATCTCTCCACCCTTGTGCTGTCTTATCCCCTTGTGAGCTCTCTCCTTTAAGTTGTCTTCTGCCCTGTGC
Organism: Allobates femoralis; assembly: GCA_033576535.1. NCBI lineage: Eukaryota > Metazoa > Chordata > Amphibia > Anura > Aromobatidae > Allobates > Allobates femoralis. The sequence continues at coordinate 465,596,296 of JARQOC010000002.1, read as the reverse complement.
ACTCTTCCCCCCCCATGTGTCATCTTCTCTACCCCTGTGCTGTCTTCTTCTCTCCTAATGTGCTCTCTTCTTTGAGATGTCCACTGTCCCCCTTGTGTACTGTCTCTCTCCGCCCTGTGCACTCTGTCACTTGCTGTCTCTCTCCCCTCTGTACACTCTCGTTTGAGCTGTCTCCTCCCTGTTCGCTTCTCCCCCCCCCCCCCCTGTGTTAAAAGTGAAATTAAAACAAAATATGTAAAAAGTAACATTACACGGCTGGGGTGGGGGCACAGGCTGCTGGGGGCATACAGGCTTTCTGAGTGGGGGCACAGGCTGCTGGGGGATGGCACTTACTTTGCTGTGGAAACCGGTGGAGCTAAAGTACATGTGGTAATGTCACAGTCATGTGATCAGTCACATGCCCATGAAATCATCATAGGTTCTGTTGCATCTAATTCTGCGATATGTGCGACTTACGGGTTGCATTGGTGGGCTCATGGGGGTGATGGTGGGTTGTGTCACTGTTGCCAGTATCGCTGGAGATCCAATACCGCCAGTGGAACTGCCAAACTTGTTCTGTCCTCTAATTAATAAGAGGATATGTGGACACCCTGACGGCGGACGTTGATGACAGATGTGACAGGGTAAGTATATAATAGATGTTTTGTTTAAAGAGGACCTGTCACCACTCCCATACATGCTGATCAACACTGAATACAGCATATCTGCTGCATTCAGGCAAGGGGTCCCGAATGTCTCTAGCTCCCCTGTACCCCGAGATAATTGAATTAAAAAACTTACAATGTGGAGCCAAAGAGGTGGGGTTTAGTGGCTGGAGCCACTTCTCTTCACAAGGCAATTTCACGCCCCCTGTATGTATTATCCTCCCTCCACCGCCTCCATCCTGTCACTCATGGTCCCCTCTCCTGCGCCTGTAGCATGAGAAGCTGGACGCAGGCGCAGAGCGAGGGATTGTTTTTGGAGTTGCTGGCCGCCTGCCACGCCTCCTGCGGTGACGTCAGCTTCTTTACCCGCCCTGCTCCATGTTATCCACGGAGCAGGGCGGGGAAAGGCGGTGACGTCACCGCAGGAGGCCGGCCACCCCGCCTCCTGCTGTGACATCACCGCTTATCCCCGCCCTGCTCCATGTTATCCACGGAGCAGGGTGAGGAAAGGCAGTGACATCACCGCAGGAGGCGGGCCAGATGGCCAGCAACTCCAAAAACGATCACTCGCTCTGCGCCTGCGTCCAGCTTCTCATGCAGCAGTCGCAGGAGAGGGGACCATGAGTGACAGGATGGAGGCGGTGGATGGAGGATAATACCTTATGATTTTCAGTTTTTTTTTTTTTTTTTTTTTTCTCCCCTTCTTCCAAAAGCCATAACTTTTTAGGCCCTGTGCCCACGATGCGTTTTTGCAGTGTTTCTTTTTTGTCACTTTTTGACACAAAACGCTTGTATAACCTTCCCCCAGCAAAGTCTATGAGAATTCTGAATTGCTATGCCAAAGATGCTTTTTTTTCCTTGAAGATTTGCAATGTTTTTGGTCCAGAGAAAAAATTGAGCCATGTAAGTTCTTTGTGCAAATAACAGCGTTTTTCAACCCTTCCTGCCATTGAGAATAGTGAAAGTCCAAAATCTGCACCAAAAACACATTGCATATTTGGTGCGTTTTTCTGGCACAAGGTGCAGTTTAGCAGCTCCTATGCTGCAGTAAATTTCTGCACCAAATACTCAGCGTCGGTATAGGTATATAGCTTTGTTTTCATTTATTTTTTTCTGTCCCCATAGCGGTAGGAGAGCTTCTTTTTGCTGGATGCGTTGAATGACCCCTTTAAATTTATCAGGTGTAACTTGGGAAAAAAATCTCCAAGTGCTTTGAAATTGCAAAAAGTACAGTTGGACAATTGTTTTTTTAAGTCTCTTTATTTAGCATGTTCAATATATGGTAAAAGTGACTGACAATATGATTCTCCAGGCCAGTACGTGTACGCAGTGTGAGGTAGCGGCGTTGGTTGGAAGACAGGAGGCAGTGACCCAGGCTCTTGTTCACACAACAACACGGTTTATTTACAAAGTTCAATTAGTTACAGACCTCCAGGTTTCGGTACAACCTTGTACGTTTGCAACACAGTCCAGTATGAGCCATGTACCTCTGCCAGGTTCTGTCTTGGCCGGGTCCACGGGCGAGGGTCAAGACCACACAGCTAGGCTGTGTTTTTCAGCACACAACCTGCTCTCTCGGCTCCCGCTCATTAGGCTCTTCGGCTTCAACTGAGACCCCACCCTGTGTTGCAGGTCAAGTTTTAAACACAGGCCTAGACATGGGGATTCTCAAAGACCCGGAGTGGAGGGCTCTTATAGGGATAGGGAGCACAGTCTGGGAGACACATACCGGCCATCATGGATCACACCAGTCACTGTCTCACAGCAGATACTAATCATGTTTTTTTTTTTTTTCTTTTATTAAAGTCGCTTCTGTGGCCTTTTCTTAGTGATTTGTATTAATTTATTTTATATTTTGATAGTTTAAGTTTATACAAATGCAGCATGTATTTTTGACAGGTCCTCTTGTAAATCTATAGAGGATGATGTTAGATGCTGAAGACACAAGTGACACCAGACTCTGGCGCTTTGCAGTAGGTTATCCGAAACTATTCACCTCTATCAAAAGGCAAAACTTCACAGGATTCTCTATGGAGAAGAGTTGTATGTATTTAGTTTTGGTCTTCATTTCAGCATCAATGTGGCTCAATGGTTAGCACTGCAGCCTTGCAGAGCTGCGGTCCTGGGTTCAAATCCCACCAAGGGCAACATCGGCAAGATGTTTATATGTTCTCCCCGTGATTATGTGGGTTTCCTATCCAAAGACATACTGATGGGGAATTTGTGAGCCCCAGTGGGGATAGTGATGATAATGTTTGCACAGTACTGAAGAATATGATGGCATATAAAAAGGTGAAGTAACTAATACATAAGGAGAGCATTTATTTTCTTTCCAGAGTCTCTTTAATCCAGACAGGTTACTGGGATATTTGCTTACTAGGGGCTTGTACATACATTTCATGCTCTACAGATTTGTTATATGTTGCTTTTGCTGGTCTGTATTATAGCTTAGATGGTCTGTGATTGATATAAATATCATGTTTTTTCTTTGCATGATGTTCTATGAAGACAGGTTTTTCTAGGTATATGTAATTCTGACCCATAGTGTTTGAGCAATAGGTCCAATGTACCAAAACTCTGTACAGTTATTTCTGCTAATTGTGTCCGTGATTGTCTCCATGTGTGTGTCCGGCATGATAGACAAGTTAAAAAGCTGCCATTATTACCATGCCCTTGGATTGACTGTATATTGGACCATAATAGTGCATGCTGCAAATTTATATCACACAGATACTCAATCATTCTGAACAGCCTTATTGATTTACATTGGTCAATGTGCTGTGCTTTTTTACTCAACCTGCACACGTTTATATGTTAGTTTTATTTGATCAAGCGCTTGGATGGGTTGGCCGTGACTAAGAAATTGATGACCTATCCTTAAGATAGGTAATCAATGTCTGATCGGTGGGGGTGCAACATTCAGCACCTCTGCTAATCGGCTGCTCGAGATGCTACCAGCAGCTTCAAATACTCAGTGGTGTAGCTGCAAAGCAACACAATAGTGGCCTCAGCGGGGTACTGTACATCCGCCCCTTATTGATTTGAAGAGGCGGCAGATATGCAGTATCCAGCCGCAGCCACTATACAGTAGACAGAACTATGCTGTAATAAAAATAGTGAAATATTGTATGTGGGGTCATTAGAGTCCACTGGCTGCTGTTAGAATCCTGTATAGTGCTATGACTGCCATCCAGAATGCAGATGTGAACAGATACAATGCTAGGTAAGATGATATTTCAGAATTTCACCAGGTCAAGTTAAGTTGTCTGTTCTTTTGTTTTTCACTATAAGGACCATGATATTTTTAGTGTTTGCAGTTTGGTTTTTTTCTCGCCCTCTTTCAGAGCCATAATTTGTATTTTCCCGTCACCATAGACATGATGGCTTGGTTTTTGCGGGACATGCTGGAATTTTGAATGGCTACATTCATTCTGCAATTCAAAATACTGAAAAACTGGAGCGTAATTTCAAGTGGGATGAAATTGTTCAAGAAACTGCAAGTGTTTTTTGGGTTTTGGTTTTATGCCGTCCATTTACCGTATTTTTCGGACTATAAGATGCACCTAGGTTTTACAAGTGGAAAATAGGGAAAAAAAGATTTGAAGCAAACAATTTGGTAAAATATATATTAACATAAACCACACAGGGGCGGACCCAGACTGTAGTGGGCCCCGGTGCAAGAAATTTTTCGGGGCCTTCCCCCCCACACACGCACACACTCAGCCAGGCACGCACACACATGCACACTCAGCCAGGCACGCACACACATGCACACTCAGCCAGGCACGCACACACATACACACTTAGCCAGGCACGCACACACATGCACACTCAGCCAGGCACGCACACACATGCACACTCAGCCAGGCACGCACACACATGCACACTCAGCCAGGCACGCACACACATGCACACTCAGCCAGGCACGCACACACATGCACACCCAGACAGGCACACACACGTGCACACTCAGCCAGGCACACACACATGCACACTCAGCCAGGCACGAACACACATACGCACTTAGCCAGGCACGCACACACATGCACACTCAGCCAGGCACGCCACACACATGCACACCCAGACAGGCACACACACGTGCACACTCAGCCAGGCACGCACACACATGCACACTCAGCCAGGCACGTACACACATGCACACCCAGACAGGCACACACACGTGCACACTCAGCCAGGCACGCACACACATGCACACTCAGCCAGGCACGCACACACATGCACACTCAGCCAGGGACATACGGTCCAGATATGCATGCAGGACTTACAGGAAGGGACTCAGACTTGTGCCCCCCCCCCCCATTTACCCTGCTTCTCTTCTCTTGTGCCCCCCATTCTCCCTGTTTCTCCTCTCTTGTGGCCCCCATTCACTCTGCTTCTCCCCTCTTGTGACCCCCTATACTGCCTGCTTCGTCCCTCTTATGCCCCCCATTCACCCTGCTTCTCCCCTTGTGCCCCCCATTCACCCTGCTTCATCCCTCTTGTGCCCCCCATTTACCCTGCTTCTCCCCCCCCATTCACCCTGCTTCATCACTCTTGTGCCCCCCATTCACCCTGCATCGTCCCTCTTGTGCCCCCCATTCACCCTGCATCGTCCCTCTTGTGCCCCCATTCACCCTGCTTCTCCCCTTGTGCCCCCCCCATTCACCCTGCTTCTCCCCTTGTGCCCCCCATTCACCCTGCTTCATCCCTCTTGTGCCCCCCATTTACCCTGCTTCCCCCCCCCATTCACCCTGCTTCATCCCTCTTGTGCCCCCCATTCACCCTGCATCGTCCCTCTTGTGCCCCCCATTCACCCTGCATCGTCCCTCTTGTGCCCCCCATTCACCCTGCTTCTCCCCTTGTGCCCCCCCCATTCACCCTGCTTCTCCCCTTGTGCCCCCCATTCACCCTGCTTCATCCCTCTTGTGCCCCCCATTTACCCTGCTTCTCCCCCCCATTCACCCTGCTTCGTCCCTCTTGTGCCCCCCATTCACCCTGCTTCGTCCCTCTTGTGCCCCCCATTCACCCTGCTTCGTCCCTCTTGTGCCCCCCATTCACCCTGCTTCGTCCCTCTTGTGGCCCCTGTTCCCCCCACCCCTGCTCTCTTCGGCTCATTGGCGCTTACCTTGTCCTGCTCCTGCTCCTGCTCCCAGACAGTCTTCATGCAGCCGGCACCTCTGCAGCATCAGCGCTTCCGGGTCAGGAGGAGCTCAGCTGCTCTATCCAAGCTGAGCTCACTCACTGATCCCGGAAGTGCCAACACGCAGGGGAATCAATGCAGGCAGTGTCCCAGCAGTATATTCAATAAATCCTGGGCTGGGACACTGCCGGCTGCTCCAACACCCCCCTGCATCTGAGGAGAGAGCTCAGGGGGCGGGGCCCGGCGGCGGGGCGGCGGTGATTCCTCACAGGAGAGGGGGGGCCCTCCGGACCCCCCCCCCCCCAGGACTCACTCATATTGAATCCGCCTCCATTGCTTCTCCCTTTGCGGCCACTACCACCGACCTGTCAGGGAGCGGAACGGACCCGCCGCTGGAGCCTTCAGGGGCCCCCTAGCTGGCCGGGGCCCTGGTGCAGCTGCACCAGCTGCACCATGGTAGTTCCGCCCCTGAAACCACATACTATTGTATGTTATGAAATTATATATAATAGTATTTTATTTTGTTGGAAGCTACAGGCAGAAGATGGTGCTGCGGAACCGTAGTGGTCTGAGTACAGTACCACATGGAGACACTAGGAGGTGAGTATAAGGGTACCTTTACACGTCGCAACATTGCATGCAATTTCACTTGCAACTTACTGGTTGCAGTGAAATCATGGACACATTGTTCCATTTTGTTGCAGATTACAAATAGAACAATGTGTCCATGATTTCCCTGCAACCAGTAAGTTGAAAGTGAAATTGCATACAATGTTGCGACGTGTAAAGGTACCTTAAGAGTGAGGGCACAGGGACTTATAACTAAAGTACCACTCCAGCACTGAAAAAAAAAACAGTAGCGTGATGCTTTAGGATTCCATGGGAGAACTATAACTCCCACCATGTCCTGCAGATCCTGTTGCATGATGGGAGTTATAGGTCACCAAGCAGTGGTAGAATGCTTTCATGTTCTGTGTACTTTGTAACCTTTTAATGTAGAATTAAGACAACAAGGTATGCTTACATTAGTGCAGGTCCTGCAGCTATGCTTGAGACCAGGAAGGTATAGGACCTGCAGTGATGTAATGAAGAGGAAGATCTGGAGCATCACATGACAGTACAGTGTCCTGCCTCATTTTTGATGTAGATGAGACATGTGAACACTCAGCACCAACTTCTCTGTGCTGTCAGGTGTGTCATGCCTGGCCCTGTGACTGCAGTGATCTGCACTCCCACTGGGCCAGGCACGATTACCTGCTCCTGCCGCCTCCTTCTCTGGACATGCATCTCCCCAGCTGCGGCAGGAATCCGGCTGAGGTAACCACGTGTCCAACGTTTAAAGTGAAGGAATATTCATTAGCTGATCCCCACGCCCCCTTCTCGTCACTAAAACCAGCGCTGACAGGTGGGCAGGGGGACTCGCCCCAAGAGCAGTGAATATTAGAGTACTTTCAGCAGCGGGAACACGTGGTTTCCATAGCAGCCGGATTCCTGAAGGGAGTCCTTTTCCTGCCTTCTGTGATCTCAGTTCACTGCTGCCACTTCCCCCTCAGCATGCCCCCACATGTTACATTTGGACTATAAGATACACCCCACACTTTCCTCCCATATTTGGGGGAAAAAATTGCATCTTAAAGTCTGAAAAGTACAGTAATTACCTTGAAATGTGATTCTCCAAGTCAGTATGGCGACACCCAACTTGTTAAAGGGTCATTCCATGTCAAGTGATCCAAAAATGAATATTTTTTTTTCCCTGACGTCCTCAGATTTTTTTCATTTTTTTTCTATATGAAGAACAACTTTAGTTACTTACAAAAAAAAAGTTTTGAATTTTTTTCTTTATCAGTTAATTTTTTACAGATTTTTAAAGTTTTAAAAAAGTGCGAATTTTGGCCTGGTATGGCTTTACATTTTCTATCATATCTTGGGCTAGAAATAAGATAGAGAAACAAAATAAACACCGTTCTACTCAGAACTGTGCAGGCTTTCACCAGATATGTCACAAGAGGATCTTTGTTAATATTTTACCCATGTGATCGCAAGCGCAAAACTTTAAAACGCATTTCCGAAAAATCGGCGCGCTTTAAATATTTCAAAAACTGCCCATCTGTCTGCTTTGCTCTTAGCCACATCTGTACCAAATTTCAAGTTGGGATCGCAATGGGATCATGTTTTAAAATATTTTAATATTAATAGCGTCAATGGGTCATTCTATATCAAGTGATCTAAATATGAATATTTTTTTTACCTGACGTCTTTAGATTTTTTTAATTCTTTTTCTTTATGAAGTACAACTTTAGTTAATTACAAATTAAAAGTTTAGAATTTTTTTCTTCATCAGTTAATTTTTTACAGATTTTTAAAGTTTAAAAAAAGGGTGAATTTTGGCCTGGTATGACTTTACACTTTTTTATCTCAGGCTAGAAATAAGATAATGAAGTGGGAGAGGCATCATTTTACTCAGAACGGTAACAGCTTTCATTTGATATGTTACAAGACTATGTTTCTTTATATCAAATTCAAAGTATTGACGGGCAATTGTGAAAAAATGACTGATTGTGTTCTTGGTTATATTTGTGCAGAGATTCAACTTGGGACCTGTCAAATTTATATATTTTTTATTTTATGGTTGTATGAGTTATCACAACTTATTGAATAAAACATTTATATGCAACAAAAAAGAAACACAAAAAACAAATCCCATAAGTGCCAGGATAAATACATCTTAATCATCAGAACACAACGCTCAGCATTTTCAACATGATTGTATTGAACAAACCAAAACAAGAAAGGTGATCATATCCTCAAGTTTGATTAAACAAGATTAAAAGAACCAAAAATGTTAACCCCTATTTATACATATAAATTTGTTTTCTATTCTATCACTAAACATGTGATTTATGAAGTGTTTAATAAGAATAGTACAGTAGTTAAATCATCGTTCTATAAATTATGAACTAATCAAACAATTAATAGTATGTTTTTAAAGTGGCATTTTATCAATTTGTCCCTTCTAGTGGGTGAAATGTAATCTTGTCCATAAACGCTTACTAGCAATCGCCATTTCCTTGTGTGTCGAAGAGTATGTCCGGCCTGTCACGGTGTTAGGCTCCGCCTGAGTTAATATCTGATTTTTGTGCACTTTTAAAATGTCTGGCTTTCTTGGATACACAAAGGATGGCGCTGGACCAGAAGGATGCAATAAAGTCAATTTTACTTCTTCATGTTCACAATCTTTGGAGAGTACAGTAGCCAGCCACCAGCGCCAATCATATTCATATTTTTTCAAAAGGATTGCAACAGTGTCTATGATAAAATGCTGTTTCTTGAGAAGTAGCAGCCATTGCTGTGTTGGGAAAAATACAGTTAATATTAAGTAAGGAAGATAGGTAATAAAAATAAAGATTTACAGTACACTTGAGATAGAACTGTATTACTATAAAGTGAGTTTTAGGGCTAGCGCACACAGTTTTTTCTGTCTGCAGATACACGCTGCAGTTTTGGCAGATTGTTTTTCTACCAAGTTTTAACCACATATACATTCGTTTTTTTAATCGCTAGTGAAAAAAATGGCAGCTTTTTTATATAAATGATAAATGCTGCGTTTATTGCAGCGATTAAAAAGTAGTTCAAGCAGTGATTTACTTACTCTTGAGTGTTTCCAAAAACACTGCATGTGGTGAACCCCATAGAAATCAATGGGGCTGTTTTTCTGAATGATGATCCCTAAGAATAGCACTGTGTGTATTGGCCCTTAATAATAAAAGCATTAAACTATTAATATATTTACTCACCCATATTTTAGTACACAGCCTTGATGGCTTTGTACAGACTATTGTTTGTTCAGGAGTGAAGATGTCCAGACATGTCAGGACATGAAAGGTCTGAACGAGCTGTCTTACTTCCTGAATGCAGTGGGTAGACACTTAACATGATTGACAGAGCTGCTGGCCTATCATCTGCTCTGCATTCACTGTCTATCCCTTTGCTTTCTCAGGTTGAGCCCTAACAAAGCTTTTTCCTATAAGTCCTCTCCTGCTTCTAAGCTGTAACATATCAAAATAATACAGTAATGTCTAAAAATAATGGATTTGATAAATATAGACCCCACGCTTTTAGACCACAGGTTGAACAGATCTGAATTCAAGATTTTTGAATTGACACTATAATAGTTAAATATTTTAAAATATGATCCCATCACGATCCCAACTTGAAATTTGGTACAGATGTGGCTAAGAGCATAAAAGACACATGGGCAGTTTTGGAAAATTTTTATTAAAACGTTTTTTTTCGGAAATGCGTTTCAAAATGTTGCGTTTGCGTTCGCATGGGTAAAAAAATTTAAATTACAAATATACTCTTGTGACATATCTGGTGAAAGCCTGGACAGTTCTGAGTAGAATAGTGTTTATTTTGTTTCTCTATCTTATTTCTAGCCCAATATAAAAAAAAAAAAAGTCATACCAGGCCAAAATTCACACTTTTTTTAAACTTAAAAAATCTGTAAAAAATTAACTGATGAAGAAAAAAATTCTAAACTTTTAATTTGTAATTAACTAAAGTAGTACTTCATAAAGGAAAAAAAATAAAAAAAATCTAAAGACGTCAGGTAAAAAAAAATATTCATATTTAGATCACTTGATATGGAATGACCCATTGACGCTATTAATAGTAAAATATTTTAAAATATGATCCCATCGCGATCCCAACTTGAAATTTGGTACAGATGTGGCTAAGAGCAAAGCAGACACATGGGCAGTTTTTGAAATATTTAAAGCGCGCCGATTTTTTGGAAATGCGTTTTAAAGTTTTGCGCTTGCGATCACATGGGTAAAATATTAACAAAGATCCTCTTGTGACATACCTGGTGAAAGCCTGTATAGTTCTGAGTAGAATGGTGTTTATTTTGTCTCTCTATCTTATTCCTAGCCTTAGTTATGAGGAGAAACGTAAAGGCAGGCAACAGCGAAATTCACACTTTTTCCGAACTTTGAAAATCATTTTAAAAAAAAATAAATTTTTTAAAAAATTTTTCTCTTCACATTTTGCATTGTCTGACATGCTATTATCAAATAACAAAATCTCAAAAGAATTAAAAATATAGAGGTAATAATCATTGGTTCACTTGACATGGAATGACCCTAAATTTCCTAGATAAGTAAAGCCCCCGTCACACTAAGCGAGATCACTAGCGATCTGCGTCACTGGTGAGATCTGACTGTTTGGCATCTCACAATCGACCACGTAACGACGCTCCAGTGATCCCTACCAGGTCGTATCGTTGTCGGGATCGCTGGTGCGTCTCGAAGTGTAACGGGGCCTTAACACTTTTATTTTTCTGTTGATCGAGCTGAGTGGGGATTTTTGTTTGCTAGTATTATTGATACCAATTTGAGACATTTCGATTGCTTCTGGCTTTCCAATTTTTAATCTTATGTTTACTATACAAGTTAAATAACTTTATATTTTCACAGACCAAACTTTTACGAACTCAGTGATACCAAATGTCTTTCTTTTCTATATTTTTAAAAGGAAGAGGGTGAAAAATGGGAGTTTTTTTTTAATATGATATCTTTTATTTATTCTATAAAAACATAAAAATGTTTACAAACTTTATTCTTTATTTTTTTTAGTCCTCATAGGGGTCATGAACCTGTCATTGATCGCTTGCACTATATAATGCAATACAATAATTGCAGTATGTAGGAAAAATCATGTTCTCCTGTGCGGCTCAGCCTGTGGCTGAGCTTCCCAAGTATACCAACATGGCAACCATGGGGCCTTCAGCAGGCCTCTGGCTGCCAGGGCCACCCATTGGTGCCTCATGATCATGTCATGAGGGCTGATGGGATCTGGTGCGTGTGAGCATCTAAATGGTTAATGGTTGCGGTTGGAACTTTGCTTCAGTCGCAGCTGTTAGACACAAATGCTGGCTATATAATAATAAACTTTATGTAGCACCAATATATTCCACAGCACTTAACAATTTAGAGATTCATATATAAGCAGTCATAAGTAACATACCTATGGTATAAATAATACAATAATTAAAGCAAAAATAATGACGACCCAGCCAATGAGCCAGTCAACAGCCAATATTTGTGATTCTTTTGGATGCAGTGGAGTTGATGTCAAATTATACTCAGAAAAATGAGTTGGCTATATATATTGGAGGACTTCGATTAGGGAACGTGATAGGCCGGCCTAAAAATTTGTTTTTAGGGAGCACCTTAAACTGTGTCAGTTGTGGTTAGTTGTAATTTATTTGGATAGAGCATTCCAGAGAATTGGTGCAGTTTGGGAGAAGTCCTGGAGCCGGGAGTGAGATGTTAAATGAAAGTTGCTTGTGGCGCATACAGGATAGGTAGGTCGATAAACCGAGATGAGGGTGGAGATGTAGGAGCATGCTGCATTGTGAAAAGCTTTGTGGGTGAGAAAAAGCAATTTACATTTGACCCTATAACATACGGGCAGTCAGTGTAAGGACTGGCAAAGAGCGGAAGCATCAAGTAACGATTGGCCAGATGACTCTGGCTGCTGCATTAAGGATGGACTGGAGAGGGGAAGTCTAGTGAGGGGAGGCCAATTAATAGAGAATTACAATAATTGAGGTGGGAGTTCCTCAGGGCCACAGTGAGGGTTTTTGTTTCCATGGTGAGAAAGGGGCAAATTCTACAGATGTTCTTCAGGTGCAAGTGACAAGAGCGGGCAAGCGTTATCGTGTTGTCGCACACTGAGATGGAGATGTCAGATTTGAAAAGGTTGAGGTTCAGGTAGAGAGCGAACATGATGTTTGAGACTGAGGACAGTCAGTCACTGGTATTCTGTAATACAGCTGGGGTAAGGTCAGGGGATGAAGTGTACAGTTGTGTTTCATCAGCATGAAGATGGTACTGATAGCGAAATTTGCTGATGGTATGTTCAAGTGTAGAGAGAGAAGAGGGCCAAGGACAACGCTGAAGGACCCCAATATTGAGAAGAAGTGGAGCCTACAAATAATACACTGAAGGAGCAGTTAGAAAGCTAGGAAGACAGCCAGGAGAGCGCGGTGTGCTTTAAGCCGATTGAATTGAACATAGTGAGTAAAGGCCCAGTTACACACACAGATAATTTTGCAGCGATTGTTTGCAGATCTCTGGTTGCAGTGAAATCATGGACACATTGTTCCATTTTGTGACCGTGTACAAATGGAGCAATGTGTCCATGATTTCACTGCAACCAGAGATCTGCAAACAATCTGTGCACAATTATCTGTGTGTGTAACTGGGCCATAAGAGATGGAAGTCAACAATGTAAAATGTTGCAGAGACATTATGAAAAATTAGCAGACAGTAGTCACCATTACGTTTTACTGTCAAAAGGTCATTGGTCACTTCGATGAGGGAAGTTTCTGTAGAATGTGGGGGACGGAATTTAGACTGTAATGGATGTAGAAGAGAGTGAGTGGAGAGATAACAGGTGAGGCGGCAGTAGACCAGGCGCTCCAACAGTTTAAGAATGAAGGGGAGATTGAAGACTGGTCTGCAGTTATTTGTGCTGGATAGCTATCATATACTTTGTGCGAAGTGGGATCAGCTCCACATTTGCAGACCCCTGCCAAAACGTTTATACATGTTCTAATGCATATGGGCAGCACGGTGGCTCAGTAGCTAGCACTGCAGCCTTGCAGCACTGAGGTCCTGGGTTCAATTCCCTCCAAAAACAACATCTGCAATGAGTTTGTATGTTTTCTCTGTTTTTGCGTGGGATCCTCCCACACTTTAGAGATGGGATTTAGATTGTGAGCCCCAATGGGGACAGTTATGCTAATGTATGTAATATTACAGGCGTAAAATACCAGCTATTTGAAGATTCATTGGCAATGCTTCATTGGAGAGAAAAATATGCAAATTAGCAGAGCAAAACAAATGATCTTACATCTAGGAAAAGTAACTGCCCTATCAGTCAATGTTCAACTCTACTCAGCCATGCAACATGACCAGGGAAAAATGCCAAGCCAGAAACTCAATTGCTTCTTATGTGTTGCTCCTGCGACCAGGAGGCCACAGGGTGAACTGCAGCTAGAGTGGCGGGAGTAGCTTTTGTGTGGTTGGGAAGTAGAGAGAACCTGGACAAAGGGGTGGGAATAACTGTAGTAAAACAGAGGAACACTAAGTTGGAGGTCGTGATTTCCTGAAGGGTGAGGAAGAGAGAAGCATCCCCAAGCCGAGACACTCTTCAGCTAAGTACTGACTGAGACAGACTGAAAGAACAACGGGGCCCGGTGGCCTGTACCACTGATGGCTGGCCGGGAACCAAGGCTGAACCCGTGGAGAGATAGAAGGAGCCCGACTAACTCTGGTCACTGGTGACTGGGCCAGAGAACCAGAGTGCCGGCTCTGTAGATGTGGCCGGGAACGCTTCAAGCCCCTAAGCACGAGACACCTGGCGGGGTGCGGGAACTCTATGTCCCGAGACCTAACTACAGATACGGAGTAGGACAAAGCCATCGTCCTAGGGCTAGTGACCTACAGTGTGGGACAGATTACTGCAGAGCCCGTGAAGGCCGGACCGAACCCATACGCAAGGGAGGAGAGAGGAACAGAGGGCCTCAAAGGTACACTGAGGGGGAGTGACACAGAGGTACCATCCTGGCTGCAGTGAGAACCCAAGCCTGTAGCTGCCGTGTGAATCAGGTCTGCTACAAGTTTAAAGAAAGTAAGGGCCCAGAGATGACCATGTTAGGGGCAAACTACTTAAAAGACATTATGTATAAACCAGAAGAACAAGAGTTCTATTGCCCGTGTAATTAAAACTAGGAAGACCTCTCTCACTAAGTTCTATGGGTAAGCAATAATCAATGTGCTCTTATTTTATTCCTCAACTAGGGTATTGACTAGACTCTGGAGCTTTCTGCACCTATGTCATCCTAGTACTTGCACCTTAAAAGCACCTGCACTTTTACTGCCCCTCTGGACCTTTCCTGGTCTTCCTGCCTCTGCCTTGGTCATCTGTCACCCTCCCTTACCTCTGATCCTTGTCAAAATTTTATCTAAGAAATGTCTATTTGTTGTATCCTCTGCACTTAATAAACTGTTATATTTGCAACAAACACATGTGTGGACAGTAAATCACATTTAATTACACGGGCAATAGAACTCTTGTTCTTCTGGTTTATACATAAGGTCTGCTACAAGTGTTGTAAAGAACTTTTAAAAGATGAGACTGAGCTGTGCTGTTGAGAGTGAAGTACCCGGTCAACTCAAGATCTGTGTGAGACTGTTATTCGAAGTGTGTTGAACTAGGGCTCGCCTGCGGAGCCGTATACTGACTGCTTCAGCTGCTGGGTAGGAAGCCGCATGCGCCTGCCGAGAAGTACCCTGATCCCTGCGCGTGCTGGCCAGAGGAGCTGCGGAGAGAATATACGTGCAGCATCCCTATAACCACACTGGGACCAAGCCCTACCTGTGGAGGGCTCACCGTCCCGGCTGCCGCCACCACCATCGTCCCCGGCGGATTCCATGGCAGCGGTGGCCACATTGTCCATGACCCATGGGTGGCATTGTGAATAAATACCATGAACTTTATTGAACCCCCTTTTTCATTGCTGCATCTGGGACCATCGCCCCTGGGGTGTGACGTTTACCCCTCAGGTGATTTTTACAAGATAGATGTTCCCTTTCTGCGAGAGCTACATTTACATTCCTTACAGATAAGTCCTATTGACGGCATAATTGTTTTCTAACCAAAGACCCATTGAGTTTGACAAATATTCAAAGAAATGTTTTCAATGAGCCAAGGAACAACGTCGGCTAGAGTGTCTGGTTCCTGTTATGTTTCTCTTCTAGGAGGGTCAGGATATGGAAAATGACTACTGCTGTGAAGGTTTTGAAATAGTTTTGTTTTTTTCTATTATTTTCTTAGTTTATCCTAGAAACATTTCCATTGTACTTTGATGAAGAAACTTGCTACTTTATCAGTAGGTATATAAAAAAATAAAGACAATTATTAGTTTGTCAGTGTTATGTGGGTCCAGCACTGTTCTGATATTGTGCTTCCATATTATGGAGAAGAATAATTATGTAGAAGTGCTCTTATCAGCCGAAATGCAAAGGCACTAACCTGGGCTCTGTTAAAATAGAATATTACTTAATCATATCTCTTAAAGGGAAAGACCCTCAAAAATATACATTATTCAAAATGTTTCAAGAGACAAAGGGTGAATTACAAAAATTGTACAATCCTTATTGATACAATCATTAAAAACTTTACAAAAAGAAATATGAATGATAAATAGAAACACCAAGATCAGAATTACGCGGCTAATTGGAGATGTATAAAAGCATTTACAAGAGACTAGTGCCTCATGCAGAGGAAATCCTAAATCATAATATCAAGGAGTCAGGCTGGCTTCACACCATGGTACAATCAGGTCCAGGGCTGTCCGGGGTGAACCTGACAGCCCCGGACCCGATTTTGTCATGATGCAGCCCTATGGAGCCATGTGGCAGCTATCTGCCATCTGGTTTCCATCTTTTCGGGAGGATTTTGGGACAATTTGGATTTTTCTCCTGGACACAAAAACGTTGCTTGCAAGGTTTTTGTGTCTGGGGCAAATAAAATCAGCCCAAATCGGATCCGGGGCAATCTGGCGATCCCTAACATTCCGGGAGTCTATGGCGCTGGATTGGCCACATCCGGGAACCGGACACCAGCAGCTGAAGTTCAGCGTGAGCTATGCTGAACTTCAGCACCAGGGAGCTGTCTCTTGTGAAGTGGGTCAGCACAATTTCAGCAGGGGAAAGCTACCTCAGCTGCGATCTGATGCATCCAGCTACAAACAGAACCGGAGGGCTGGTTCTATTTGTCCTGAGCTGTCGGGCTGTATCCGGTGCCTCCTGCTAAACACTGGACACAGCCTGACAGGGCAAAAAACGTGGTGTGAAGCCAGCCTCAGTATAGACCTATTTCAACCAATGAACCATGGGAAAGAGATTTAGTTACATTGAAGATGAGTGACTCCTGGTGGGCAGGAAGGTTAGGTCACAAAGTTAACAATCACCTAGTAATGTTATCCCAATCTGCTCTATGAAGTGATATCAAGATAGCCCTAAGATTTTTTTTCCAAATACAATGATACCTCAAACCTAATAGGACAAGAATTTTTTATGCATCAGAAAAGCCAAAACCTTCACGACATCAATGATGTAGGGGAAGAAAGCCATGGTTTCTTTGTATTAGCGCTGGTGACAATGCAGTTTGTTATAATTGGAGAACCAACGTCCACTTGACTAGTCAAAGCCATTATTTGCATATCATGAGCAGACTTTAGAAATTTGTTTTCTAAAGATGTATTTAGTATGCAAATAAATGAAGAAACTGTTATTTTGATATGTGCCCACAACTTCTGGTGGTTATGGGGGCACGGAGGACCTGACAGCTTCTTTTTAATAGCTGAAGTATTCATTATAAAGAGAAAACATATACTACCTCCAGCTCTATCACTGCTCCTCTTATCGCAACGCTCGCTCTTTCCTGACAGTCACGTTTTATCGTCACATGACCACTGCAGTCAATCATCTGCCATTGATCTGCTGAAGGTTCTATGATTTCATCAGAATCAACTTCTGCTCTGACAAAATGGTGAAGACTGTTGCCCTTCCCCCTTCCCCTTATTGTCTGTACCTCTATTCAAATATAATAAAAAAATATATGTATGATAATAGTGAAGGCCGCAGCCAATCCACAGCTTTTGATAGACTACAGTAGTGAAGTTACATAACTATTATTTTGGGTGCATCTACTTGAAGATTTTAAAATTTGCAAAAAATAAATATAAATCACCTCTTATAAATAAACACTTGTTCTTTCCTTTACAAAAGCGTTATGCTTTACAGGCAGCTGCCCAAAAAAATGTTAGTGTACGATGATTGGATACAGTTGCTGTGATGCACCAGATTGTCTGGGCAATTAATATATATTTACAATGTGTGTGTGTGTGTGTGTCTCGGGCGCTAAATGTGTCTAAGGCTGCCATCACATTTGCGTATGGGAACACAGCGTATGCTGCGTTCCCATACGCAGTCAAGCGCATGCGCACTGCGTTCTTATGTTTAACATGGGAACGCTTAGTGCCTGCGTTTGGCAGCATTTGCTGCATTCGGATGCGGAAGATATCTGCTCTCTCCAGGGTCCCCCATCCGCACCCGGGACGCAGCATGTTGCATTTTTTGTGCGCTCGGGGACCTTGGAAAATCAGCAAGCTTCCCCAAGTGCACAATAGAATGCATTGGCGTCAATGGGTCCACAGTGTTCTGCGCATGACAGCGCAGGAGAACGCTGCGGACCCATTGAAATCTCTCCCGTTGGCCGCCGGTGATGTCACAGGAGATCACCGACGGCCACCAGGAGATCAGCTGGAGCCTCTGATGATCTTCTCCTCCCCGCCGCCAGTAATCTCCTAGCGGTGTCGGCGGGGAGAAACAGCTGATGTGACAGCTGTTTGAATCTTCCCGCGCCGACATCTCCTCTCGGTGTCGGCGCGGGAGATTCAAACAGCTGTCACATCAGCTGTTTAACCCCGCTGACACGTCCCGGAACTTACCGGCGGCCGGGAGGAGGAGATCTCCGCCGCTGATCTCCGCCTCCGGCCCGCCCCCGGACACCGCCGATTGGCTGCCCGGGCTCCATAGTGATGTGTCCGCAGGCGGACATTCTCCGCTGCGGACACATCAAAATGACCCTGCTTTTCACTGCGTTTGTGTCTGCATGCCATCATCATGCAGACACAAACGCAAATGTGAAGGCAGCCTAAGAGTTGTTTGTCTGATTGGGTTGTGTTGAAGCAATGTAAAATAAATATTTTTAAATAATTACTTAGATAATCTATACAATAGACATTTGTATTTTGTTGCCTATCTAGTGACATTTTATCACTGTCGTTAGCATTCTTTAAGGGGAACCTGACCCCTAAAAATCAGCCCCCAGCCTTTTAAGACCTGTCCCTGCCCCATCCTAATCGATTTCTAGCCATCCCTTTGTCTGAAAAATGGCTATTTGTAAAGTTTATAAAAGTTAGTTTTGTACCTGCAGAACTGCGGCTTCTCATTTCTTGAGAAGTCACACAGGGCGTTCCCTGTGGCTTCTCATTGCTGCCTGCAATGTAATTATTCACGCCCCGATGGGCATGCTAAACAATATAGTGCCTCCTCGTCGCTGTAGATGGGTGGTATAGCCGCTATGATGCTAATCGCGTCATATCCGGCTATACGGATGTCAGTACACCCAATGGGTGTACTGCTCACTCCACTATGCGTATTGCGTATGCGCGAGCTTGGTTTACGGCAGCTCATCACAGATAAGCTGCCGCAAACCAAGCTCGTGCATGCGCAATGCGCATAGCGGAGTAATCAGTAGACGTCAGTATAGCCGGATATGACGCGATTAGCATCCTAGCAGCTATGCCACCCATCTATGGTGATGAGGAGGCACTGTATTGTTTAGCACGCCCATCGGGGCGTGAATAATTACATTTCAGGCAGCGATGAGAAGCCACAGGGAATGCGCTGTGTGGCTTCTCAAGAAATGAGAATCCGCAGTTCTGCAGGTAAAAAACTAACATTTATAAACTTTACAAATAGCCATTTTTCAGACCAAGGGATGGCTAGAAATCGATTAGGATGGCGCAGGGACAGGTCTTAAAAGGCTGGGGGCTCATTTTTAGGGATCAGGTTTTAATGAAGTACAGTTTTTGCGGCTGGCTCCTTTCACATCAGCAGTTTAGACAGCAGATGCGGCGCCACCTGCGGGATCTGCCGCACATCTGCGTAAACCACTGATGTGAATGGGGGCTAGTAGTATCCTTTTACTTTCAGCTAAAAGTCATTTTGATGGTGGTCAGAGAAGGTGACGTATTTTGCTCTTGAGGGACAATCGGCAGCCCTTGATTACTGTCTGTTATAGAGATTTCATGACATTCAGTCAAGTCTCATTTCCAGAAAGAACTGTTCATGCATTGGCGATTTTTATATGGGTTTTTTAAAATTCAGATATTACTTCGGGCTATGGTTTTTCCATTACTCCATTATGACTGTAATATATTTTTATATTGTGTTTTGCTCCTTGACCCTAACTTTACTTCCTAATATTGCTCTATTATATGAATCCAGCACAAATAACTACTTACTGGGGTGTTTCACATTTTCCTGTGATGTGGTGTTGTCTTTACATCAGATGGCAGAAACAAGCTATTCTTAAAGGAAAGCTGACACCAGGTATTCACTACCTATTCTGAGACTGCATGATGTAGGGGCAAAGACCCTGATTCCAGCGATATACAGTATCACTGACTGAGCTGCTTGCTCTAGGTTTGATAAAATCACTGTTTTATCAGCAGGAGATTATCACTAAAGGACTAGTACACCTGTTTATAGATAGTCCCCCATATTCTTGTATAACCCAACCCCTGTCAATGATAAGCAGCTTTAATATTTGCTCCCAAAGATGCGTTGTGTGTTATTTTCAGGGGATGTTTTATCTTTCCATGATATTCATCATCTCCTTGCAGCCACCAGTATCCCCTTGCAGCCCCTGATATCTCCATCATCCCTTTGCAGCCCCCAGTATACCTATGCAGCCCCTGATATCTCCATCATCCCCTTGTAGCCCCCAAAATCCCCATTAAGGTACCTGCAGAAAAAACACAATCTCTCTCACACACTCTCACCAATCCGCCACTGCATGTATTCCGGGGCGCTGCACTGAGCTCTTTCAGCTGCCGTAGATGTACCGGAAGCCGCCAGCCAATCAGACGCCGGTGGCTGCCCGTACATGTACAGCGGCTGAAAGGGCTCAGAGCGGGGCTTGTATAAATATAGCGGAGGACAGTGGCAGGCAACAGCAGCGTGGTCGGTTGGCCAGTGAATACCTAGAATCACAGCTGCATGCCCTGTTAGGCGGGCATGCTCAAAATAATCAAGTTTGACATGCCCTATTTTCGGGGAATGCCTTATATTTAGCATTTCTGCAACCCCCCCTACTAAGTCTTATTTTCAAGGACAGTTTGTCTAGAAATGATGCTAAAAACTAAATAGGAAATAAAGAATCATAGCAATACGGCCACTTGTGAGAGCCACAGAATGGCAGCAAGCAGAGATCTGATTGTAAACCCAGGATAATTGCCAATTAAGTGAAATCTTTGGCCAAATGCCATGAAAGCGTTCTGGTGGCAATTTATAGGCTAATGATTGGGAAGTCACACAACAACCATCGATTTCCAAAGTATGTTATCTGCAATTGCAATTTCTTTTTACTCTTGTGAGGTATGTTTCTTTATTGTTTTTATTTTTAATACTACAATATATTACTGCATAGGAGGATCTAGGTTTTCTGGCCCCTGGAGCAAATATTCAGTTTGG
This sequence comes from Allobates femoralis, assembly GCA_033576535.1. Classification (NCBI taxonomy): domain Eukaryota; kingdom Metazoa; phylum Chordata; class Amphibia; order Anura; family Aromobatidae; genus Allobates; species Allobates femoralis. The sequence goes on along the minus strand of JARQOC010000002.1, from coordinate 465,575,117 downwards.
CGCTCCCCCCACCTTCTCCCGCTCAAGCTGTTTGAGCAGTCAGCATGTTGACTGCTCATATGTGCTTTACACACACAGTCACATGCTGATGAGCTGCTCTTCCTAATTCTCTCAATGTTCAGGGAAATACTACAGCCCCTACTTAATGAGAGAAGCAAGAAGAAAAGCTAGTTGTCACATGACTAAGTTTGAAAATTACATGTGAGTGGTCATGTGAAGACTGGTAAAGCCAGCAGGCAAAGCTGAATCCTGATAGTGAGTACATAACAGTTTGCAGTCACTCTATGAATGCAAATTACATACTTGCGGTTTAATGGCCTCCCGCTCTCACCGTTGGCACCATAGACTCCTGACAGCGTGCAGTGTGAGCGCTTTTTAAAAATTGAGACGCCTGCAGTCACATAGAGTGACTGCAGACTTTCATCACAAACCTGGACTTTCCTGCTAAAGGTATGCTCACATGTTGCTTTTTTGCATGGGTTTTTCATGAGCTTTCTCCATATTTAAAGCTGTTTTTTTTTTTTTTTTTTACATTACCAGCAAAAGGTACGAGATTCCAGAAATCTCATATTTATACACACACGCGCACGCTTCCCCCTTCCTTAATGAAATGGAAAATCCCTTTTGAAACAAGGAACATGTCAATTCGTTTTCAATGTTTTCGATGTTTTTTTTTCACAATTAACCCCTTCACAACCAAGGATGTGTGTGTGTTTGTGTGTGTGTGTGTGTGTGTGTGTGTGTGTCTATATATATATATATATATATGGTATACACACGTCCATGACAGAGCCCCTTCCCTTGATGCGAGCTCACATCATTCCCTGTGCATGTCAGTTGATCTGATCAGCTGACACGTGGAGCTGACAGCACCGATTGGATCAGCGCTGTTAACCCTTTAGATCAATCACTGACAGCGTGATACAAAGCACCTTGGCAGGGACTGCGCCATTCCCCGCTGGTATTGGAGATCTCGTTGTGATCACCATGTGATCATGGGAGACCAAAGTGTTAGCTTGACAGCTCAGGGTCCTGTGATGATCCCGGATGCTGTCTGGAATCGCTTTCTGTGGATGCCTGGTGAGCACCAAGAAGTGATGATTTCTCTTTTGTACAGATGTGCAGCAGCTCATCTGTGCACAGGAGAAGCTATCGGAGTGTACAGTGCTGAGCTTCCCGAAGGAGCCTGTGCAAAATATCCCAGATTACTTGCTGGTAATCATATTTTACGGAGTCCATGACAGCACCCACATGAGAGAGGGGATCTGCCCACAAGGACAGAAAACCTACAGATAAAAAGGGGCAGCCCCCTTGCCTCCTCAGTTGGTTACAGAGACATTGAAGGAACCGCCAATCGTATAAATACATAAACATTAAACATCAGAAACCATAACCCACAGGCGTAACAAAAAGTACATGCAAAAAAACACCCTTAGGAAAAAAGTGCCGACCCGTGACACTTGAGTGGAAAAAGCAAACACAATGCCAATAAGGCAAAGTCAATATCAATAAACAAGCATGACAAAAATCTACAGGGTGGGAAGTGAGTGGGTGCTGTCATGGACTCTGTAAAATATGATTACCGGTAAGTAATCTCAGATCTTCCTATCGCCTTGACAGCACCCACATGAGACTTGCAGAGAACAGCATCACCTGGGAGGGACCACAGTAGTAAGAACTGCCCTTCCAAAAGCAAGGGCAGAAGAAGTCAAATCAAGACAAAAGTGCTGAAATAAGGTAGGAGAGGCCCAGGTGGCCGCATCACAAATGACCTCTAAAGCAGTGTTAGCATGTCCTGCTCAAGAGGCAGAACAGCTCTAGTAAAATGACCTTACATCCCATCCGGAGGCTGCTCACCTGCTGAGGAATATGCCAAGCCGACAGCATCCCGGATCCAGCGAGACCGAGTGTTCTTTGTAGTGGCAGACCCCTTCTTAGGACCCTGGAAAAGAGAGGGAGAGAGCCCTACACTTCCTAAAGGGTAGGGTTCTATCGACACACTCCAGGACTATCCTGGACTCCAGGACTATCCTGCGCACAATGAAACCTAGCCTCCTCTGAGGCGGATGGAGTAGCATAAAAGGACGGCAAGATAATGTCGTGACTACGGTGAAATATAGATGACTGTGTAGGGAGAGATGCTGGGCCAGGTTTCAGAAGTAACCTATCCAGGAATACGAACAAAAGTGGAGGGTCACCTGACAGAGCATAGAGGTCACCCACCCACTTAGCAGATGTCAGTGCAACTAGCAGTACCCTCTTCAAGGTCAGAGGTCTGAGGGAAGCCGAGGTCAAGGCTTAAAGGCAGGACCCGTGAGTGCGTCCAGGACCCGGGTCAAATCCCAAGGGGCCTCACAGGGAATGTGAACTGGAGTACTACGTTTTTTTTTGCCTGAACAACCTAGCAACCCAGCTATCACCAACGATATTAGTTATAGAGGGTCCCTAGAGCTGATGTGCACTTTTAAGGGACTAACAGCCAGACCCAACTCCCAACCCTTCTGCAGGAATTCCAAAATGTCCAAAAGAGGCGGGTGGTCAGAGAGTACCCCTTGGTAGAAATCCAAAAACTCCTGCCAAACCCTGCAGTATTGGTAGGTAGTGACAGGATTACGACTGTCCAAAGGGGTCGAGATTAAAGCGTCAGAGAAACCCCTCTGGCTCAACAGCTGCCTCTCAAAAGCCAAGCCGTCAGATGTAACCCCTCCGCCTGGGGGTGGAAGAACGGCCCTTGAAAAAGTAGCTCTCGATCCATTGGGAGAAGCCACAGGCGGCTAATGACATTGCCCTCAGTCACGAAAACCATGGCCTCATGGGCCAGAAAGGTGCAAACAGAATCATCCGAGCCCTGTTGTCCCTGATCTTTCTGAGTACCAGCGGATTGAGACACAATGGGGGAAGGCATGGGCCAGGGTATAAACCCAAGGAACCCATAGGGCGTCCAATACCTCCGGATTGTCTGTGAGAGTCCGGGAGCCGAACTGACAGACTGTCGGTAGGACCTGGTTGCAAAGAGATCTGATCTCTGGTGACCCCATAACTGCACAAGCTGTGTGAACACCTCCCTGTGCAACACCCACTCCCCCTGGTAGAGAGAGCGACGGCTGAGGAAGTCTGCCTTGGTCCACTCCCCAAATGTGGAGGGCTGAGAGAGAAAAAACTCCTCTGCCAGCAGAAAAATGGCCACCATGGTAGTCATCAGAGAAGATGACCGAGTGCCCCCTTGATGAGAGATGTATGCCAACACAATAGTGTTGTCGGTCTGAACACGAACATAGGAGCCCTGCAGATGAAGCACGAACCTGCAAATGGCCTTCAGAACTGCCCGCAGCACCATTTTAGATTGGAGGAGTCGTCCTGATCCTCCCTTGTCCACAGACCCTGGGCTAGAAGCTCGCCTAGATGGGCCCCCCACCCCGAGGGACTGGCATCAGTCGTGATGACAAAATCAGGTGGACACACCCATGACACCCCCCTGATTATGTGACCTGGCTCCAGCCACCAGGAGAGTGACCAATTTGCAGAAGGTGACAGACGAAGCCTGCCGTCCAGGCGACTCTGCAAGAACACGTCTGCCCTCAGCACATCCTGCTGGAGAGCCCAGGAATAAAACAATGCCCACAACACAACCGGAATGCAAGAACTCAGAGTCCCCAGGAGTGACATAGCGTCTTTTAAGGATAGGTTGGGATTGGCCATGCTGTCGCCGATATTCTTCTGGAGAGCCTGTAGCATATCCTCTGGCAGATAACATTTCTGAACGAGGGAACCTAATTGAAGACCCAAAAAAGACAATACTCCCGTAGGGACAAGACGAGACTTTGGCCAGTTCATCAACCCCCAACACCGTGGAGAATAGGCGAGGAGCCATGGAGAGCCCGAATGGCATGGCGGCAAATTGGAGATGGCGAACCTTACCATTGAGACACACCGCCACCCGCAGATACTGCTGTTGGTCTGGATGAACTGGCGAAGGATAATAGCCATCCTTGAGATCTCACACTACCATCCATCACCTGGGAAATAGAAGTCGAATAGCAGATTGTATGGACTTCATTTTAAACAAGCGAAATCTGAGGCAGGAGTTCAAGTTTTTCAAATTAATGATAGTCCCAAAGGAACCATCTGGCTTGGGAACCAGAAACAGAGAGGAATAAAAGCCCCTCCCTTCCTGGCCCACAGGAACCTCAACTAGTACCAGTTTCCTCATTAAACTCCAACCTCAGATTCCATTAAATGCCGACGACCTCGACAGACAAGGAAGGTAGAAGAAAAAAGTCCCTTGGGACCCACTCAAAGACCAGCTGGAACCCTGATGATACCAGGTTGAGGATCAAATGACTAGATGTAATAAGGGACCATTTCTGGGAAAAAGCCAATAATCGACCCCCTACTGGAGGTCTACATTAGCAGTAACGGGGCTTCTGTTTGGAGTCCGAAGAACCCCCATAGAAGGCACTTTCCGGACGTATCCCACAGGGCTGTGGAGTCGGAGTCGTGGAGTCGGAGTCGCTGCCCATTTTGGTGGAGTCGGAGTTGGAGTCGGTAGAAAATGTTCCGACTCCTAAAATATATAATAGTAGTTCAATGCAGCATGTGCTGAATATTATTATTTTGATTAATTATTATGTTCTATCTAAATATCTTGATTATTATGTCATTATAATGATTAAAGCCTAATGTTACCATTGACCTACAATAATTTTATCACTTAAAAACGAGCCATGACTGAAGGAGTCGGAGTCAAAGGAGTCGGAGTTGGAGTCGGAGTCGGAACCAGGGAAATTCAGGAGTCGGAGTTGGAGTCGGTGGTTTCCCATCTAGAGTCCAAGTGCCGGCGAGAAAACAGCTTCTTTCTGAATGCTCGCCTATAATGAGGAAGAGATGGTTGTGGTAAACCCTTCTTTAGTTCCCCAGCCTATGTCAGGATGTCATCTAAGACAGGGCAGAAGAGGTACTTCTCCTTACAAAGGATGGCACAAAGCTAACATTTTCCTTCAGCCACAACGACCTCCGGACAGAATTAGAGAGACCCGCAGACCTGGTTGCCAACCTGAGGGAATCTGCTGAGGCATTGGCCATGTAGGCTGAGCCACTCCGCAACTGAGGGATAGAGGCCAACAACCGTTCCCTAGGCACTCCCGACCATATTTGTTCCTCTAATTGGTCCAGCCATACCATCTGAGAATGGCCACACAGGTGTAGGCAATCGCTGGCCCGCATCGCCCCAGCGAAGTTTCCCAGTCCGTTTTTCAAGAGCGCCTCTGCCTTGTGGAGTTAAGGGACCTTAAGCAGACCCCCATCCTCAAGAGGCAATATATTGGCCATGGAGGAGGTGGCTACCGCAGCGCCCACCTCTGGGACCTTGGACCACTCCCAGACCATGGGAGCCCTGTCTGCTGCCCGTAACCGCTTTGACTAAGGCATCCTTCTCCTGAAGAGGAAAACAAGAGCCGCCTTCATCCTCAGAAGAAGTTCCCGACAGGGATGCATCTAGTAACCCCTCTTCACGGGAGGCCTTATTGAACTCACACCCTGGCCGAGTCATGACTGGCCCGGGGGAACAATAGGCTGTTGAAGATAACTAAGGGAGTGACAGAATTCGACCTGAATAAAGGACCTGAGGTCAGCCGTATGTAATGGAGCCTCCTCATCCAGTGTCTGTGTTATATAGGCCCGACACAGACGTTTTAAACAATTGTCTGGCAGGGGAACTGCACACAAGGCACACCGTTAAAGCCTCGGCCAATGGCTAGTGGCCCACAACCAGGGCACAGGGCCTGCCAGAGGGAGAGTCGGCGGCCAGCATGTGTCACCCATAAACAATGTCCCAGATGACACACAGCCCAGGATTGAACCCACGGCTGGGCACGTGGGACACGGTGCAGGAGAGTCACTGCCACATGGTTGCTGCCAGAGCAGCCGCTCTGCAGCTATGTACTCAACCTTATCGCTCCTCTGGCCATCAGGGAACAGAAGAGAAGGAGAAAAAGGAGTGCAGGAAGAATGAGGGAAAAAAAACACAGAAAACCGTACATCAGACTATAGGAGAAACCATGCACATCCCCATAGCTGACATCCCCAGTACCGGCTCTGCAGGAGCAGTCACGCTGTTGGACTTGGCAGACTTCTTTTTCTTCCTGCCTGCCGTGTCCGCATCCTTGGAGACCTTCCACCGCTGTCCCCATCGCTGAGGCTGCCCATGTATTCTGCACCTGATTGGTGCTCTTCTCTCTGGGGGACAACAGTTGCACATACCTCACAGGCATTCGTCCTGCCTGTTGAATTCCCACGCCGCCGTGTACCAGAAGTCGTCATCGCTACTTCCGGGAATGTGCGCGTGTCATCCCCGCGTATGCGCACCTGGGCTCCCGGAAGCCGCCGTACTAGCCACTGGGCGGCTGCTCCGCTTCACCGCGTCCGCCCGTCCTGCACTCTGCAACCCATGGCATATTTATACATTGCAGAAGATAAATTTAGTTAAAAGAAAGGGTTAAAAACAAAATCTTTATTCTCACCTGTCCTGCGATTCACCACCGTCGGCATCTCCGGCTGTACAGGACCTGGCCTGACATCACAGTCACATGAACGGTTACCGCAGTAACCGGTCATGTGACTGTGACGTCACGCCAGGTCCTGTAGGATGAGAAGAAGACAGCTGGAAGCACCGAGGGATTCGTAGATGGGTGAGCATAAAGTTTTTTTTATTTTTTTTTTTTTTATTTTAAAGGGTCCGGAAAAGAGGGGAAAAGAGAGGAGAAAGAGACAGACTGAAGGAGCAGGGAGAGGAGGGGGGGGGGAAGAGGTGACAGGAGGCAGAGAGAAGCGGGGTGACAGGAGGGAGAGAGGAGGGGAGAGCGAGGTGACAGGAGGGAGAGAGGAGGGGGAGCAAGGTGAGAGGAGGGGGGAGAGAGGTGACAGGAGGGGGAGCGAGGTGACAGGAGGGAGAGAGGAGGGGAGAGCGAGGTGACAGGACGGAGAGAGGAGGGGGAGCGAGGTGACAGGAGGGAGAGAGGAGGGGAGAGCGAGGTGACAGGCGGGAGAGAGGAGGGGGAGCGAGGTGACAGGTGGGAGAGAGGAGGGGGAGTGAGGTGACAGGAGGAGCGGGGGTGGGGGGGCCGCGGGGAGCGGGCAGGGCGGCAGGAGTGGGTGCCAGGAGTAGCAGGGGGCTTTGAGGAGAGCCGCGCGGCTCTTTTGCATACGCTGCACTCATTGGTCGCCGCGGCTGGCAGCGGCCAATGAGCGCTGGCGCTTGATTTCGGCGACAGACACGATTAGGCAATTGTATAGTAGATTTTATCATTTGCTGAGCAGATACACACATTACATGTATGCAGGAAAACCAATGTTCATATAATAGAAATCTGTTATAGACCCCAAACAGTGCAAGACAAAACACCTTCCCCAGCAGATTGCACAGGATTTTCAGTGACTTTAGCACAGAGGGGAGGGACAGAACACCAACTTGGATAGACCTAGATATGTAAATAACATTTACACAGCCGGACAGATCTGCTGTGAAAGTAATGGAGAACGACTAATGCACCAGCTCCCTGCAGGGTGTGAAAATGCTTATAACAAGGAAACTACAAAGAGTACAATAATGATTTTACATGTTTTTAAAAGGTCTGCCCAGGCACTTTTCAAGGGTAATATTAATATCATACTAATAAATAACCTAACAGAGTCCCTCTAATTGTGATATTGACTAGATCAGTACTGTGGTTCATGTATGGTCTGCAGTCTGATGAGGACTAATAACAATGGTAAGTAGATGCTGAAAGTTAAACAGAGTCCCTTTAAAGGGATCCTGTCACCTCAAAAACGCCTCCTAAGCTAGCAAAACATGTCCCTGCAGCATAGTATCACTAATCTCACACTCCTTTTGTCTCCTAAAAGCATCCTTTGAAAGTGCATAAAAACGTTTTAATACTTACTCATTAGTGATTATAATTAGCAGGGGCTATATTCTTTAGTCATCAGGGCATATTGTTTTGCAGGGATAGACAGTGTTTAGGACGCGCGATGACAGTGAGGAGGGTAAGTATGAAAGCGATTCTTTTACAGGTGTGCGGCATCTACCGGGGCCATGTATATACCACGGGGGGGAAACGGGGGGGGGGCCTGTATTTACCGCGGGGGGCCTGTATATACTACTGGGGGAGTGGGGGCCTGTATATTCCACGAGGGGGGGGAGCGGGGGTCTGTATATACAACGGGGGGAGAGCGGGGGTCTGTATATACCACGGGGGGGAGCGGGGGCCTGTATTTACCACGGCGGGGGGAGGGCAATGTAATATGCACAGCTCCCCCTGCCACTGATGGACAGGGGGATGCAGTGCATATTGCATTGCACTAATGAGCGGCCCCACGTGACCGGGCGCTCATATTACAGCCTCCCCCCGCCTGCTCCAGCCCCCGGACACCGGCCCCCCCACACTCAGCCGTATAGTGACTCGTGTATAAGCCGAGGGGGGGACTTTTCAGCACATTTTTTGTGCTGAAAAACTCGGCTTATACACGAGTATATACGGTAATAGTTTAATGCTTTTATTATTAAGGGCCAATACACACAGTGCTATTCTTAGGGATCATCATTCAGAAAAACAGCCCCATTGATTTCTATGGGGTTCACCACATGCAGTGTTTTTGGAAACACTCAAGAGTGAGTAAATCACTGCTTGAACTACTTTTTAATCGCTGCAATAAACGCAGCATTTATCATTTATATAAAAAAAGCTGCCATTTTTTTCACTAGCGATTAAAAAAAACTAACGCATATGTGGTAAAAACTTGGTAGAAAAACAAGCTGCCAAAACTGCAGCGTGTATCTGCAGACAGAAAAAACTGTGCGCGCTAGCCCTAAAACTCACTTTATAGTAATACAGTTCTATCTCAAGTGTACTGTAAATCTTTATTTTTATTACCTATCTTCCTTACTTAATATTAACTGTATTTTTCCCACACAGCAATGGCTGCTACTTCTCAAGAAACAGCATTTTATCATAGACACCGTTGCAATCCTTTTGAAAAAATATGAATATGATTGGCGCTGGTGGCTGGCTACTGTACTTTCCAAAGATTGTGAAAATGAAGAAGTAGAATTGACTTTATTGCATCCTTCTGGTCCAGCGCCATCCTTTGTGTATCCAAGAAAGCCACACATTTTAAAAGTGCACAAAAATCAGATATTAACTCAGGCGGAGCCTAACACCGTGACAGGCCGGACATACTCTTTGACACACAAGGAAATGGCGATTGCTAGTAAGCGTTTATGGACAAGATTACATTTCACCCACTAGAAGGGACAAATTAATAAAATGCCACTTTAAAAACATACTATTAATTGTTTGATTAGTTCATAATTTATAGAACGATGATTTAACTACTGTACTATTCTTATTAAACACTTCATAAATCACATGTTTAGTGATAGAATAGAAAACAAATTTATATGTATAAATAGGGGTTAACATTTTTGGTTCTTTTAATCTTGTTTAATCAAACTTGAGGATATGATCACCTTTCTTCTTTTGGTTTGTTCAATACATTCAAGTTGAAAATGCTGAGCGTTGTGTTCTGATGATTAAGATGTATTTATCCTGGCACTTATGGGATTTGTTTTTTGTGTTTCTTTTTTGTTGCATATAAATGTTTTATTCAATAAGTTGTGATAACTCATACAACCATAAAATAAAAAATATATAAATTTGACAGGTCCCAAGTTGAATCTCTGCACAAATATAACCAAGAACACAATCAGTAATTTTTTCACAATTGCCCGTGAATAGTTTGAATTTGATATAAAGAAACATAGTCTTGTAACATATCAAATGAAAGCTGTTATCGTTCTGAGTAAAATGATGCCTCTCCCATTTCATTATCTTATTTCTAACCTGAGATAAAAAAAAATGTAAAGACATACCAGGCCAAAATTCACCTTTTTTTTAAACTTTAAAAATCTGTAAAAAATTAACTGATGAAGAAAAAAATTCTAAACTTTTAATTTGTAATTAACTAAAGTAGTACTTCATAATGAAAAAGAATAAAAAAAAAATCTAAAGACGTCAGGTAAAAAAAATATTCATATTTAGATCACTTGATATAGAATGACCCATTGACGCTATTAATATTAAAATATTTTAAAATATGATCCCATTGCGATCCCAACTTGAAATTTGGTACAGATATGGCTAATAGCAAAGCAGACACATGGGCAGTTTTTGAAATATTTAAAGCGCGCCAATTTTTTGGAAATGCGTTTTAAAGTTTTGCGCTTGCGATCACATGGGTAAAATATTAACAAAGATCCTCTTGTGACATATCTGGTGAAAGCCTGCACAGTTCTGAGTAGATTGGTGTTTATTTTGTTTCTCTATCTCATTTCTAGCCCGAGATATGATAGAAAATGTAAAGCCATACCAGGCCAAAATTCGCACTTTTTTAAAATTTTAAAAATCTGTAAAAAATTAACTGATAAAGAAAAAAATTCAAAACTTTTTTTTTTGTAATTAACTAAAGTTGTTCTTCATATAGAAAAAAAATTTAAAAAATCTGAGGACGTCAGGGAAAAAAATATTCATTTTTGGATCACTTGACATGGAATGACCCTTAAGTTCAATCATGATATTTTTTTTTACCTTCGTCACACTCCCTGCATTGAGTGTTATCGCTGTAGTATATAAGAAGTCAGTTAAGGATCTGTGGTGATGTGACGACCATGTGACCGTAATGGGCCAAGCTAAGTCAACAGGTACCTCACTTCAGCCCTGCTGCTAGTTCTGCCTATTACAGTCTCATGGTTGTGATATTACCACAGGTCCTGCAGAAATTCAATTATGCTGAGTTCCGCCCGTTAAGGTCACATGGTTATGACATATCTTTAACCCACTTCTTCTATACTGCAACAGTATCACCCAATTGCAATGTGGGTGGTGTGACAAAGTTCAAAAAATGTCATGGCTGAACTTGAGTGCCAGTGGCTGAAGCAAGAAAAAAGAGCCTCCCCCATAACTGAAGCTTTGGTATGTGCCGCATTCACCCCAGCATATAGTCTTTTTTTAAGATAAATACTTTTTTTGTAGAAAACTGTGTTAGGCCCCTTTCACATCAGCGTTTTTTTGAAATCGCGGCAGATGCGGTGAAAAAAACGCAGTCACCCGTGGTTTTTCGCATCCGCACCTGCCGCAAGTGCCAAAACCGCACTTGCCCCACCTGCCGCAAGCCCGCCTATACATTGTATTGGGCTTGCCGCAACCGTGCCGCAAGTGCAACCGGTATGCAGTAATCGCGGCAGATGCGTTTTTTTCACCGCATCTGCCGCGATTTAAAAAAAATGCTGATGTGAAAGGGGCCTTAGTGATGCGCCTTGCATCTTTTAAAACATTGGGGCAGTTTAATGTCTCAGAATGATATGACGGGTGCCCTTTAAAGGAGTTGTCCAGCCTCTGATTAAAATACCGTAATTGAAAAAAAAACAAGCCACAAGTCTTAAGGCCACTTCACACACACAGATATGAGTCTAATATCTGAACAGATCTCTGGTTGCAGTGAAATCATGGACACATTGTTCCATTTTGTGGCTGTGTACAACATGGAGCAATGTATCCATGATTTCACTGCAAACCAGAGATCTGTTCAGATATTGGACTCAGATATCTGTGTGTGTGAAGTGGCCTTGAAAGGGGTTTTCCACTATTGAACTACTGCTTTTTAAAAGCTGTAAGCACCCATATCTAATTCTATCCTTACTTTCTGGATTGGTGCCATCCCAGTAAGGCATGCTCTGTGTTTCCCAGCACTCATGTGACCTTGCCATGTGAGTCCTTCTGCGTTCCATCAGTGTCCGCGATGGCATAACATCGCTGGAACAGTGCTGATCTGGGAAGGGGGTATGTGTTTGTATTATTATTATTATTATTATTATTATTATTTTATATATGGGACTTCAGCTTTTAGGTAGGTGTGTCATATAATATGCAGCCCTGTTTCTTCTAGCCCCCATCAATCTTGCACAAGCTGCAGCCGATCAGTGCTGTCAGTAATATGTGATGCCTGTAGGTAGAGCAGCTGACGGATTGGCTGCAGTGGTCTTGGGATGGCAGCTTGTTAATACTGGAGAATCAGTGCTTATGAATGAGGGAGCCTTTGTTTCCTCTTTACTACAGCAGTAGTTTGGTATTTTCGGACTTTCATATTTATTCTGTGACTCTTCCCTCTCTGGATAACCTCTATATATACACATAGTTGTCCGGCAGTCCTTTTGTCTGTATTGTTATTATTCATCAGCAGTGATTGAGGAAGTGACGCGCTATGTTGAGCTTCCTGTGGTGGTTCTGCTGCGCACACAACATGTAGTGTAGAGCTAACATGGTAGAAGATTTAACACTTTTTATATTGCCAGACCTTTATATAGTGTAAGATTGGTAGGAATAGTGCAGTATTTTTCTTGTAAACTTCCATAATTTAAAAAATCTACATATACATGTATCCTGCCATATTGTCATGACTCCAAATCTAAAACTTTGTTGTCAGCTGGTACCCAGTGATGCCTCATCCTGGCGCTATCACTTATAGTGGGAAAGCCTCTTCCAGGTGCATTTAACCTCATTAAATCAGATTACAATGTAAGCCATATATAAGCCATGCAGTTATTCCTAAACAGGTCCGGTATTCTCTTCTATGATTCAGGGCCCCAGATGATAGGAAAATAGCATTGGTTTCTTGCCTTGAAATCCTTTTTCAGCAACGTGGGTCATGTGCTTGGTGAGCCTTTTGCTTAGTCCTAACCCTTCAGGAGGTCATTTCTTTTTAATGCAGCTGCACTGTGATGCTTCTGTTGGCTGTACACATATATCAAAGCTATTAATACATTTATCATGAGATGTTGCAGTGACCAGGAAGAACAAGCTGCCCGTGTCACTAGGCCAGAGCCATGATGCCTGGAGCTATACGATGTGATGCATTATCTTGGTATAGAAGCATACCTCACCAGTCAGTCATGTGGCAGGCAGACGCCAGGCTGATTGTATTACACAGTAAATCTAAGCAAAGCTCTTTGCAGTATGAATTGTACAGTGCTGAAAATAGCTGTGTGTTTATAGCATAGTTTACATATGACTTGGAAGCCTCTTAAATGGCAACCAAAATGAAGTTCACTAAATGAGTTGTGTTGTTGAGGATTTTACAGCATGCTTATTGTTAGATCATAAAAATCTCCTTATATAACATCTGTTTATGCGGTTCACCTTAGACATACATTGCAGGAATAATGGTTTAATTTGCCTTGAAGTGTACCGTATATTCTATGTAAATCTTATGATCTGTAACAATAAAGGCCCCCATACACATTAGATAGATTTTGGCTGAACCCTCATCTTATTTCGTGTGCCAACACTGGGGGATGTTTGCCAGCAGTGGAGGACTTGTGCCAGCAGTGGGGGACTTGTGCCATCGCTGGCGGACTTGTGCCATCACTGGCGGACTTGTGCCATCAATGGGGATGTGTGCCAGCAGTGGGGGACGTGTGCCAGTACTGGGAGACTTGTGCCATCAATAGGTGATGTGTGCCAGCACTGGGGAATGTGTGCCAGCCATAAACCGATTAAGGGGGCCATATCTAGGATGGGGGGGCTATATCCCAGGATGAGGGACTATGTACCAGGAAGAGGGGGCTATGAGGGACATATACCCTATATAATTTTTAAGACGGACTCTGACATTATAAGACAGACCCCATTTAACATTAAAACTTATTTTCTTCTCTTTTCCTTCATTAAATTTGGGGGTGCGTCTTGTAATCAGGTGCGTCTTATAAAGCGAAAAATACGGTATTTAAATAAAGAATTTATGGTATTGTCCTGAAAAACCTAACCAAATTCAGAGCCATTTAAAGAGGTTATTTGGTCTAAACTGATAATTCTGCAGTTTCTCAATGTGACCGTAGACTTATCAATCCTTTCAGCACCCGCACGGTGTGCTGCAAGGATTTGCTGTTTCTAAACCTGGAACGGACCGCAGTTATGTGGTATGCATGTTCCCGGCTCCTGACTAGTGAGTACAGCCTCGCTCAATACAAGTGTATTGAGCAAGGCCATGCCCACTAGTCTGATGCGCCTGCTCCATACACTTGTATTGAGCGAGGCCATTCCTACTAGTAGTTTTGTTGGTGGGAATTTGCATATCGCATAATTGCGGTCTGTTCCCGGCTTACAGAATGGCAAATGCTCGCAGGGCGCTGGGAGGATTGATAAATCTGCAGTCACATTGAGAAACTGCAGAATTATCAGTTTTAGGCCGAACAACCCCTTCATAATGTTAAATGTAAACCAAGCCTTGGGTTACGTCTGAGATGCATGTGGTTCCCTAGTGATAGCTTGGTAATGAGAAATCTGCTATTTACAGTATCTGGTAACAGCTGAGCTGCTGCTTTTACACACGCACATTCTGGACTGTGTGTGAAACAAGTATTTGTGTGTTCTGTTAAAGTAGTTTCTAGAAGACCAATTTCTGTTCATGTAAAAGTTGATTTTAATGAATAGATCTTGGAATAATATTTTTTTCTACAACTGGGATGTGTTTAAAAAAAATATATATATATTCCTCTGCTGAGATCTTGTATACTTGTCCCTGCTATGTACAGTGTAATGGATGTGTCTGACCGTACAGGGACATGGTCTGATCATACCACACCTCCTGTGTTGAGATAATCTTATATATGTGTCCCTGCTATGTACAGTGTAATGGATGTGTCTGACCGTACAGGGATATGGTCTGATCATACCACATCTCCTGTGCTGATATAATCTTATACATATACCCCTGCTGTGTACTGTGTAATGGATGTGCCTGACCATAAAGGGACATGGTCTGATCATAGCACATCTGTGTTGAGATAATCTTATACATATGTCCCTGCTATGTACTGTGTAATGGCTGTGCCTGACCGTACAGGGACATGATCTGATCATACCACACCTCCTGTGCTGAGATAATCTTTTATGTATGTCCCTGCTATGTATTGTGTAATGGATGTGTCTGACTGTACAGGGACCTGGTCTGATCATACCACATCATGATCAGACCATGTCCCTGTATGGTCAGGCACAGCCATTACACAGTATATAGCAGAGAAACATATATAAGATTATATATGCACTATGAATAAAAATGCTCAGCACTATTGTATGACCTTTACCTATTTACGGACCTGCACGGTCCAACTTAAAACAACTAAAGGTGACACCCGACTACCAGTGTTGCACAGTCATTAAAGATTGTTGATATACTTGTGCAAAAAAGAAAAAATACGGCACTCGCTGGTTTGTAGTTGCTCTGTTTTAATTTCCTTTTCAGGTTACATCAAAACACGAGGAGGCAGTGATGAGGCAGACGACGGCACTTTTTTGCGGTGAGTTCAGAACAGACCCGTGGAATTGGAACTCACCGCAAAACAGTGCTGTTGTCTGCCCTATTACCCCCTCCTCGCATTTTGATGTAACCTGAGAAGGAAATACAAACAGAGCAACTACAAACCGGTGTCGTCTTTTTTCTTTTTTGCGCAAACATATACAGTGCCTACAAGTAGTATTCAACCCCCCGCAGATTTAGGTGGTTTGATAAGGTGCAAATAAGTTAGAGCCTTCAAACTGCAAACGAGAGTAGGATTTATTAACAGAAGCATAAATCTTACAAACAAAAAAGTTATGTTGCTCAGTTGAATTTTAATTAATTTTAAACATAACAGTGTGGGTCAATTATTATTCAACCCCTAGGTTTAATATTTTGTGGAATAACCCTTGTTTGCAATTACAGCTAATAATCGTCTTTTATAAGACCTGATCAGGCCGGCACAGGTCTCTGGAGTTAAGTTGGCCCACTCCTCCATGCAGATCTTCTCCAAGTTATCTAGGTTCTTTGGGTGTCTCATGTGAACTTTAATCTTGAGCTCCTTCCACAAGTTTTCAATTGGGTTAAGGTCAGGAGACTGACTAGGCCACTCCAACACCTTGATTTTTTTCCCTCTTGAACCAGGCCTTGGTTTTCTTGGCTGTGTGCTTTGGGTCATTGTCTTGTTGGAAGATGAAATTACGACCCATCTTAAGATCCTTGATGGAGGAGCGGAGGTTCTTGGCCAAAATCTCCAGGTAGGCCGTGCTATCCATCTTCCCATGGATGCGGACCAGATGGCCAGGCCCCTTGGCTGAGAAACAGCCCCACAGCATGATGCTGCCAGCACCATGCTTGACTGTAGGGATGGTATTCTTGGGGTCGTATGCAGTGCCATCCAGTCTCCAAACGTCACGTGTGTGGTTGGCACCAAAGATCTCGATCTTGGTCTCATCAGACTATAGAACCTTGAACCAGTCTGTCTCCGAGTCCTCCAAGTGATCATGAGCAAACTGTAGACGAGCCTTGACATGACGCTTTGAAAGTAAAGGTACCTTACGGGCTCGTCTGGAACGGAGACCATTGCGGTGGAGTATGTTACTTATGGTATTGACTGAAACCAATGTCCCCACTGCCATGAGATCTTCCCGGAGCTCCTTCCTTGTTGTCCTTTAGTTAGCCTTGACTCTTCGGACAAGCCTGGCCTCGGCACGGGAGGAAACGTTCAAAGGCTGTCCAGGCCGTGGAAGGCTAACAGTAGTTCCATAAGCCTTCCACTTCCGGATGATGCTCCCAACAGTGGAGACAGGTAGGCCCAACTCCTTGGAAAGGGTTTTGTACCCCTTGCCAGCCTTGTGACCCTCCACGATCTTGTCTCTGATGGCCTTGGAATGCTCCTTTGTCTTTCCCATGTTGACCATGTATGAGTGCTGTTCACAAGTTTGGGGAGGGTCTTAAATAGTCAGAAAAGGCTGGCAAAAGAGATAATTAATCCACACATGTGAAGCTCATTGTTATTTGTGCCTGAACTACTTCTTAATATTTTAGGGGGACCAAACAGAATGCTGGTGGTTTGAGGGGTTGAATAATAAATGACCCTCTGAATTAACTTTTAACGCTTTAAAAAAAAAAAAAATTTAAAAATTCTTTTTGACTGCAGTGCATTTCCCACTTCAAGGCTGATCTACAGTTCAAATGTCACAATGCCAAGTTAATTCCCCATGTGTCAACCAGCTAAATCTGCGGGGGGTTGAATACTACTTGTAGGCACTGTACAAGATTATCTCAGCACAGGAGATGTGCTAAGATCAGATCATGTCCCTGCACGGTTAGACACATCCATTACACAGTACATAGCAGGGACACATATATAAGATTATCTCAGCACAGGAGATGTGATATGATCAGACCATGTCCCTGTACGGTTAGACACATCCATTACACAGTACATAGCAGGGGCACATATATAAGATTATCTCAGCACAGGAGATGTGATGTGAATAGAACATGTCCCTGTACGGTTAGACACATCCATTACACAGTACATAGCAGGGACACATATATAAGATTATCTCAGCACAGGAGATGTGATATGATCAGACCATGTCCCTGTACGGTTAGACACATCCATTACACAGTACATAGCAGGGGCACATATATAAGATTATCTCAGCACAGGAGATGTGATGTGAATAGAACATGTCCCTGTACGGTTAGACACATCCATTACACAGTACATAGCAGGGACACATATATAAGATTATCTCAGCACAGGAGATGTGATATGATCAGACCATGTCCCTGTACGGTTAGACACATCCATTACACAGTACATAGCAGGGGCACATATATAAGATTATCTCAGCACAGGAATCTTTTTATTTTTCAAACATCTAACTGTGGATATTATTATTATTTCAAGATCTGTTGATTAAAATCAACTTTAAAATAAACTTTGTTGTTGAGAAAACCCCCTTTAAATGTAGAATGAAATACCAGATTATTAATGTAGCGTTTATTACAATACAATACTTTTTATGATAACAGGTCGTCTGGTGGGGGCTCTGGATGCTGTACTGGACTCCAATGCCCGAGTTGCCCCATTTCGGATTCTACTTCAAGTCCCTGGCTCGCAAGTTTACTCCAGCATCGCTTGTGGTGAGTCAGAGGTATACTGGGCCCTAGCAATTGGTGAGTCTCTGCCTACATCCAAAGCATGCTGTGTGCCTGCATGACAGTGGATGTTAAGGTAACCGAAAATAACAGTGTTGTGTGCAGTGCTACACAGCTAATGACCCCGTTGACTAACACAAACCTCTAAAGATAGAATTTATATTGACATGCAGTACGTACAATCCAAGGAAGCGGAATGTTTTAAAATAAAGAACAAACACTTATCCCCCAAACTACAGCCCTTCTTCTGGTTTCTTCTGGGACCGTAATTCATGTCATGATATCAATATAGACACCTGACCACTTAGACCAGTGATTGATGAAACAGGTGACTTTGCCCAGGAAACCATGACTTGCTGTCTTGTCAGACTAGAAAAACAACAGTTCCAACTATTAAGTAACATTTCCTTATCTTTAAAAATATCTAATTCCTCTGTCCACTTTTGAAATGAAGCCGAACCCTCTAATACTCAAGGGTTAGGAAAGAAAGATGTAAAGCTTAGGCTACGTTCACACTTAGTGTATTTCTGCATTTAGGCAACGCCATTTAGCACTGCCTAAATGCAGTGAAACGCAGCACCGTTATGCATCCCAGCAAAAGCAATGGCTTTTGCAAGAATTCATTCACATGGTCCATCCACATGGTCCTCAAAAAGAATGTCCATGTCAATTCTTTGCGCTTTTACTCGCCGCGTTCCCCAGTGATCTCTCCTCATATTGACACTGTAGGACCTTGTGCAGGACTTTAAACAGCACCATGTGACCGAGCGACTTCACCCGGTCGCATGGTGCTGCAGGGTCCTACAGCCCGTGTTCACTGCGGCCTCCGGGGATGAGGACATCACCGGTGGTCACCGGGGGAGCACAGTGATGTAAGAAAAGCACAGGAAGAAAAGTGCAGAGACGTTCACACACACACACACAGAACGCTGCGCTCTGTGAGGATACTTTCTTGGTACAGTTTTGCACCCAAAACGGATCCTCACAAAACGCAGCAATTACCAACAATTACGCTGTGTGTGAACGTAGCCTCATAGGTCACTCATGTTTATGTCTATAAATTTTGGAGACATTTTGCTTCACTACAGTTCAGTAAATAACGTCCTAGAAACAGATCTGCCAACAGATTTCATAATCCAAACTACCGTATGTAACATATTAAACTGATTCTTAGTCCTGATGAAACTAGTATATTTACTTTGAATATCCATTTCAGAATGACACTAATCTTGATATTTATATTATTTTCTGAGCACAGCTATTGAATGAAAGGGAACCAACCAGCAGGATTTAGGGCTATAAAATGAAGCCAGTGCCTTACAGGCTTTGGGATGCTGAGTGCAATCATATCTTTACTTCAATGATTACAAGTATGATTGCAGAGAAAATGGTTATCAAACCTCGGAAAATCTGTGCAGCACATTAGCAGAAGAGAGGCTGGGTTTCTTTGTATTACTCCCCTGTTTGCTCTAAGCCAAACCCTCCTTCCTCCCTCCCTCTATTCTTCCCCTTTCCCTCCTACCCTGCCAGTATATACTAGGCACATTACGTCTGACATTGTGCATGGTGATAGCACAATGTCAGGCTCCTATGTGCCCCAGATCATCCTCTGTCCTTTGTCTTCGGCTTCTAGTTCTCACTGCTTCTCCTCGGGCTGTGTGTGATCGCAGTGTCACAGAGCAGGAGAAGACTCGGCACCCTCCAGTCTGTGTGTCCTAAGCTCCGCTCTCTCCTCAGCCACGTGTCTGTGACTACCTGATCACACAGAGCCAGAGAAGAAGCAGTGAGAACTGGAAGCCAGAAACACAGAATGGAGGGAGTGATGATCTGGGGCACATAGGACGCCTGACATTGTGCTATCTCAGTGCACAGTGTCAGACGTAATGTGACAGGGAGGGAGAGGGGTTTGGCTAAGAGCAAACATGGGAGTAATAAAATAAACCCAACTCCTCATAGTGTTGTTCTGCAGCACTTATGTGCTGAACTGTTTTCCTGTTTGATAACAGATTTCTCTGCAATCATACATGTAATCCTTGAAGTAAAGATATGATTGCACTCAGCTTCCCAGAGCCTGTAAGACACTGACTTCACTTATAGCCCTAAATCCTGCTGGTTGGTTCCCTTTAAATGGCCCATGAGTCCAGGTGTATTCAGTCTCTGCCACCCAAACTGACTGACAGTACTGTGCGAGCTGCTGCTCTCAGTGTGAGATCTCAGCAGGAAGAGGCACACTGAGGAGCTGCCAATCAGGCTATGTGAGCAGAGATTGAGGAACTTTCTGAAGTGATTGATTCAGCCTCATCAGGTCTTGTAGAGCCATCTAATAATGTACACCATTAATATTGTGAAATTCTAGTTACACAGCCGCTTTATACCTATTTTAGAGTTTTTCTATCAGTCTTCTCATCTACCTCTGAGCATTATCCTTATTCCTGATTCTAGTATCATTTATCTGGTGTAGTATACAGCATTGTCTGGTACGTAGAACAACAACAGAGAACTAAAAGTTGTAATTTGGTCTCTAGGAGATGTGCTGTCTCATGGGAATATGTATGACAAACCTTATATTGTATATCAGAAGCCTCCTGCTTGGCTTTGCAGCATGGACTTACCGTATGTCCTGTTGTTTCTCAGTAACTATAAGAGAAAGTGCCGAAGCATACAATTTTTTTATTCACTGTATATTTTTTAGGTACAGTTTAAGGTTAGAAAACATTGGATTCCGTTGCTCCAAGAAGATATTTGTGCTTCCAGGATTGCTCATAAAACAGTATAAAAAATACACAATATACAGTTATATACAATATACTTATAATATGAAGGTAGTTACTACACAAATTGGATTAACTTGTGCTCACCAGCCACGACTAGGCATACCTTTCCCTGATAGGATCCTATACCTAATATCTATGAAGGGTTTCTCACCTGGGCTAAACGTCTACAAATGTAATGATCAGGTAGAATACGGCTGTAATTAAAAAATGCAGTAGGCTATGGAGGGAGTGCACAGGCAAGTATGGAGGCAGTCACAATAGTTTACAATAGTAAACTACAAAAACCAACTGATCAGAACCTACTAGCAGAATAAAGCAAGTGTGAATAAGTGCCAGCTTCTATGACTGCATTATATACAAACCAAACAATACAGCAGCACTCTGTATGTGCTGAGATGTATGCAAGCAAGAAAGTTACATTGCTTTGTTGCTTCTCGGATAGTATATTATCCTGTCTCTGTAGCATGCACCTTTTCATATTATCTTCTATATGTTAACATGAACCTGTCAGCACTTTTTTTTTTTTTTTGCTTATAAGCAGTGGTTATCACTAATAAGCCCTTATATATAGTTGTATACAGCATTCTGGAATGCTGTATATATGTCCCCAGGCTGATCGGTATAATGTAATAAAGAGCTTTTATTAGATTCACCAGGCGGTGGGAGGGGGGGCATTCTGGTCCAATGGGCATCGCTGATCTTGGTCTTGTACCTCCTTTCTTCTTGTGATCGCATCCTCCTCTGCTGTGTGTGTGTAACGTTTCCTACTTCACCCACACCAAGGATCCTCCATTGCGCTCCTGCGCATGCACACTTTTCTCTTCCCTGCAGCAAATTACTGTAATACACAGTGTGAGAAAGATTCTAAGAATGCCCTCGTAGTGCGCATTACAGTAATTTGCTCTGTCCTCAGCAGGACAGAGAAAAGTGCGTTTGCGGAGGAGGACAATGGAGGACACGGTGTGGGTAATATAGTACGCGTCATCCACATGAAGCCGAGAAGGGGGATGAGATCACAAGAAGAGGGGAGGAACAAGACCAAGAACAGCGACGCCCATCAAACCGTACCGGCCTTCAGGTGAGTATAACAACAACTGTTTTTTGTTATACAGATCGGCCTGGGGACTTATATACAGTATTTGAGAATGCTGTATATAACTATATAGAAGGCCTTACTGGTGGTGGCCGCAGCTTATATACAAAGAAAAAAGTCAGCAGGTGCACTTTAAGTAATTTTTTGTGATTATTGTAGAAATCTTTTTCCAATGCATCCCCCCATGCTGTAGAGTGAATCAGCTGTAGAATTTATTTAGCTATAAAAAGGCTGGAGATAACACATTTTTAAAGTGATTTATTGGTTGACTTTTCATTATTTCGACCTTACATGGACTGTAAGAATACAGCATTTATTCTGTTTTTACCAGGAGCTACCATAGAGGAGATTCTCCAGCACTGGGAATGGATAGAACAAAACCTGCTTCACACTCTTTCGGTGTTTGATAATAAAGATGACATAGCTAACTTTGTAAAGGGAAAGGTTAAGGTAAGGGTTATGAATATTTAAAATCGCACCATACATTGCATGTCTATACAACTTTCAAGCTAAAACGTACAGGAATTGTCTTACTTAACCAAATATTAGCAGCCATTTACATTTCACACCATTTTTGCTCCGTATTATGTGACATATATCAGCAATTATTGTTTGAAGGGATTCTGTCATCATCTTTATGCTACAGTCTTAGTGGGCAGCATAATGTGCTTGATTTTAGCATTTTTTGTTACATGTGCCTTTAGTGCATGCTTTGTCAAATTTACATTTTATTAATGGCAGTTCTCATGAACTAGAAACCATTTTAATGAGATCCATGAGCTCAGGAGTCCTTGTTATTCTTGAACAACTGGTTTCCCTTGCCCTGCTGTCGCTGATTGATTTTCTTCTCCCTAATAATATTCAGTGGGAGGAAGCCATCATTCAGCCTCCCAATAGTGGGGAAGCCCATAGCTCATGAATAAATGGGACTCCTGAGCATGTGAAGATCATTAAAAAGGACTCCTGGTTCATGACCGCTGCAACTAATAAAATGTATGACTTTGGGCCCCTTTCACCATCAGCGTTTTTCACTGATGTGAGGCAGATTTACCGCATCTGCCGGATCTGCCTCCTAACGGCCGCACATGCGGCCCGGATCCGGCAGGCCCCATGCATTGTCTATGGGGCTTGCGGTCCAGTGCCACAAGTGTGGCTACGCCGGATGCGGCACTTGCGGCCGCAGAAACAAAAAAAAGCTGCAAGCAGTGTTTTTTTTTTTTTTTTTGTTTTGTTTTTTTGCGGCCGCAAGTGCCAGATCTGCCGCATCCTGCAGAACCGCACTTGCTGCACCGGACCGCAAGCCCCATAGACAATGCATGGGCCTGCTGGATCCGGGCCGCAAGTGCGTTTTTTAGGTGTCCGATCGGGCAGATGCGGCGCCACCTGTCGGATCGGCTGCACTTCAGCGAAAACACTGATGTGTAAGGGGCCTTACTTGTGCACTATTGGTTATTTCTTTTATTGCAGGTTTAAAAAAACGAATTTGAGGTGCTTTCTAGTTCTTTAAAATTGATGATCTGTTCTTCATAGTTGTCCCATGTATCCACAGCATAGATGATAACTTGCTAATCGCTAGCTGTCCTTAAGTAGAACCCACACCGATCAGCAAATGGGGACTTTGAAGTGATGGCAAAACTAGTGCTCCATTACTCCCTGAATTGCCTGTATGATTTTTAGTGGACGCATGTATGGTCATTGCTTTATTTAAGTGGGGCACTTTAGAACCCCATTTTTTAAGATCAATGGGAACCCCAGCAATAAGTGATAACTTGTGGAGAAGAAATAACTTGCCAAATAATTAACTTCTTTTCAAGGCATTTTCAAGAATTTGAAAAACATGGCTGCATTCTTTCAGAAACTGCACAACCCCTGACCTTAGGTTGTTTTGTATAGCAACCCAGACTCATTGGAGTGAATGGAGCTGATATGTAGATCCATGCACAGCTCCTGGTCAGAAAGTAGCCTTGTTCTTCCAGTTCTGGAAGTGTCTTTACAGTGATCATATACAATAGAGGAACATTGAGGAAGCCTGTCGATTTCAGTGAATCAATGAATGTGGTAGTAGGGCAGTAATCAGTTGCTGGACTCTGCATTCTCCCTTTCTATTGAGTATGTAGAGAAGCTCTTGGCTACCAGGCTTTTCAGGGAACAGTAGTATAGCTCTATTTACTGCAGTGTACCACACTTCCTTGCTTAGCTGGTGGGTATGGGCACTTCTGTGCAAGGTGAACTTGAAAGGGTATCGTTCTTGATCAGTTCTCTGTCCCCTGCATGCCATGAGGTTGGAACCCCACTTATTATTAAGTGCTGTAAAATAATTATAGCTTTAGTTTGAATAACTGCCCCGAAGAAGAAAATGGTGATCATTCAATACTATTCACTTTGTTTATTTATTATATAACGATTAAAGTGATCATGTCCCCTTGTCCCCCTTAGGGCCTTATTGCAGAGGAGACCAGCAGCAGGTTGGCAGAGCAAGAGGAGGACCCTGAAAAATTCCGGGAGGGATTGGTAAAATTTGAGAGCAGATTCAACTTCCCAGAGGCTGAAAAGCTGATCACATTTTACTCCTGCTGCTGCTGGAAGGGTAGAGTGCCACGTCAGGGCTGGCTGTACCTGAGCATCAATCATCTTTGCTTCTATTCCTTCTTTCTGGGAAAAGAATGTAAGTGACTGGAGGTCTCTATAGGTTTTACGATATAAACTACTGTATGTACTTGTAACATAAACATCTATTTATGCTATAATTAATTCTTCCCTTTTATACATGAAATATTTAGGCTACCACACACCCCAGAGCATACTTGAAACATTTCAGGTATATTTAGATGATGTTTTTGGTGCAATAAATACACAGCATTTCACACTATATGCCTAATCTGAGATTTCAGAAATCTCATGCACATGCTGCGTTTTCACTCTTATTTTTAGCCCTGCAGCATTCATGCCAATTCATTCAGCATTTTTGTAAGAACCTCTTATCCATGCAAATAAATAGGGTAAAAGCGCAGCACAAATGTGCGTATTGTTCGCATTGTGTGAACATACTCTATTTATTAAAAGGATTGCCCACTACTCAGGGGAATCAGTGATTGAGAAGGGGTTGTCTAAGTAAAATAATAGCTGCTTTACTCACCTCCAGTGCCATTCCAGTGGTGATGGCGTTGCTTCTTCCCTGGGCTTGCTTGACTCTGTCCCCTCCTGCGGATATAACGAACAACAGTGCGCTCACTTATTACAGATATCTGGTTTGGTTCGAAGGACGGGAGCGTGCAGAGGTGTCCTGAGTGTGCAACCTCAACAGCCCGAGATGGCTATCGAGTGGTTTGACTTATAGATCCTTGTACACCAAAATAATTATTATATTCTTGTAGAAATCTGATGTGCCAGTGCTAAGAAACCAAACTTCAAGCCAAGTTCTAATTTGCTTGGAAATATATAGGGAGCACTCGACAGGTCCCATTGCACTTACAGGCTAATTTTTGGGTGGCTTCCAAACTTTATTTTTCAGCACTGGCGCATTAAATTACTACAAGATATGTATACTTTTCATTCTTGTACCAGGACCTATACAATTATACCACTAATTTGAGGTGGAAAAATCCCCCTGCCAGGTCCTTTACACTGAGACCCTGGTTTTGATATTAATAACTTCTTTATAAGATGGGCAATCAACATCAAATCTTTGTAGTTCTCAACTGCAATCCTGCTGTTTAGATGCCACAGAAACTGATGTGTCCTCTTCTTTATTAGACCCCTTTCACATCTGCGTTTCTCCAGATCCGGACAGAGAACACATCTGCCGCCTAACGGTCACACTTGCGGTACATTTGCGAAAGCCCCATGCATTCTCCATGGGACTTGCGGCAAGTGCATATTGCCGCGATCTGGCACTTGTGGCAGTTGTGACCGCGAAAAAAAACGCAGCTGACCGCATTTATTTTCGCGATCGCAGCAATACACACTTGCCGCAAGCACTATGGAGCATGCATGGGGCTTGCCTCAAGTACCGCAAGTGGGGCCGTTAGGCGGCAGATGTGAAAGGGGCCTTTGATTAAAGTTTTGTAGTAAAATACCTTAACGTGAAGTAAGTAACCTGAAGTGTGTTGGTCCGGCTATCAACTTAGTACTGTTTGCACTGCTTCCTCTGTAGTTTACCTTGAGCAGACAGGATTTGCCTGCAGTGACTTGATGTTACATGTCCTGAACAATAGTGATCATTCATGCAGGATTTGACTTCTCAGACCTATGTTTAATTATCTTTGTGTGAGAGGCCTCCAAATTCTCCAGTTCTCAAAGTAGTAGAACCTGTTTTATATCCGTCTATTTCTTGGAAAACTTTTATGTCTTAAGTCTAAACAAGAGATGTACAAGGCCCGATAAAACACATATGTTGTCTTTACTTTCTCTGAAGGGAAAATTAACAGATTGGATACATTTCACTGTAGTTTAGTCATTTTGCTTGTTGCTTCAAAGCTTGATTTTATGTGTTAAACAGCCTACCCATGTGTGTGCCCAGTCAGAATAATCTATTTGTGTTTTTATAAAAAAAAAAGAAAAAATACAATAATTTTGTTTTTGTATGCAATGCCTTTGTTTCATATTTATTTTATTTTTAAAAGAAATTTAAATATTATAATACAGAATTGGCCTGTACTTGTAAAACAAGAATCTTCTTTTCTCTAGTCACCTTCCACGACAGCATAGGAGGTTGTCTCGCTACACCCTAATAGGGACAGTAAGCACAAGAGAGGTGAAAAGGACCCTCCCACCTCCCACTCGCCGTGTCTTTCCTGTCCCCATGGGGCATAGAGAGTTTTTTTTTCTGTGCTGTGAGGCCGGCGACTGCAGCATACCTTTTTTGGGTTTTAGCCGAGCAGCGTTGGTCGGTGCTTAGGCTCTCCTCCTCCTGCTGCTCCTTCCGCCATTTTTGGACGATGGGACCATTCCCTGGTTCTCCGGAGCCTCCCTGGAGGCGATGCGGTCCTTGGGTGCCCTGGCCGGCGGCCTCTCTGAGCTCTCTGAGCTTCGTATGCTGTCGGTGCGAGCTGGACGTGACGTCAGTGGGCATCTCTTCTGGGTCACATGCTCCCCCAGGAGTGCGGCAGTTCCGGCGGTCGGAATCTGGCAGGACAGCGTGCAGGGCACGCCAACGATCTGTCTGCGGCCTGTCTGGGACCCTGCATGGGGGGATGGGACACATCATCTAGAGCTGTGGGGCAGGCTTATGGATATAAGCTGCCCTGAAGGCGTCAGTTAAGGTAAGCTGTTCACCAGGAAGGATGGCTGATTTAGCTGCTGAGCCCACAGTAGGCCTGTGCCGAGGGAGGGTCCTTGTGCTCAGGCTGATTCTTATGGCATCCTCTCTCTTTTTTTATAGGGAGAGAAAGCTGTCACAAAGAAACCTGGTGGGAGGAGATGCCCTGTCTGTAATAAGAAGTTTCCATCACCATGGGACAAAAAAACTCTGTCCGGACTGTACAGATAAAGTTGTTAGGGCTGAACATCCCTCATTAGTAGATGAATTGCGTTCCATGGTTAAGCAGGAGATACAAGCCTTGTTGTGTCCCACGAATGGAGACAACCTGTAATGTCTTCCTTGCATTGTATATATTTCCTCCAATCAGGAAATTCCTGTTGTTTGCTAGGTATGAAGTTTGCCTCTGTCCTCTTCCCTTAGTTTCTTCCTCTGTATAGGACGCCCCGCCCTTCTTCCCCTGTTAGATTGCAGAAGCCATCGTTGATGTCTGTAACCCCTGCACAGATTATTTCCTTTTACCTGCTGTTACGTTGGATTTAATACAAGATTCTGGAAGGAATTTACAGTGTTTCTCCTCTCTTATTACAAGTCATCGTACTGGCCGAGTTGAAATCTATCTGTTTTCCCCTGATGGGTAAGTGTTCTGGGCATACTATTATCTAAGGGACTGATAACTGCAGCACCAACATTACAGCCATCAGAAGGGGACAGAATAGTAAAAGGAAAACCTGTTACCAGGGTGTATACTGCATGCATTCCAGATAGGATCATCCATCAAGGGCTGATAACAAGCCACAGCAGTAACTGTACAGCAGTCTACTCTACATCATCCTTCAGACCTGCTCAGTGAAGATACCATGTCACTAAGAACGTATATACGTTATAAATCCTGCCTGACAAGTGATCATCTATGGGGATTGTTGCGAAGTTGCAGTACACAGGCTTGCAGTACAGCCACTGCAGCAGCTTGCATAGATCTTAGCCCTGGCTGCTCCCAACCAGAGAAAACTGACACATTGTATTCGTCTCCCTGACAACCAGCAGAACAGCCTCCACCGTTACAATCCTGTGCACAATGAACAGGACAAGCTGCAATTCATTACGGGTCATTCCATGTCAAGTGATCCAAAAATGAATATTTTTTTTCCCTGACGTCCTCAGATTTTTAAAAAAAAATTTCTATCTGAAGAACAACTTTATCTAATTACAAAAAAAAAGTTTTGAATTTTTTTCTTTATCTGTTAATTTTTTACAGATTTTTAAAGTTTTAAAAAAGTGCGAATTTTGGCCTGGTATGGCTTTACATTTTCTATCATATCTCGGGCTAGAAATAAGATAGAGAAACAAAATAAACACCAATCTACTCAGAACTGTCCAGGCTTTCATCAGATATGTCACAAGAGGATATTTGTTAATATTTTACCCATGTGATCGCAAGCGCAAAACTTTAAAACGCATTTCCGAAAAATCGGCGCGCTTTAAATATTTCAAAAACTGCCCATGTGTCTGCTATGCTCTTAGCCACATCTGTACCAAATTTCAAGTTGGGATCGCAATGGGATCATATTTTAACATATTTTACTAGTAAGAGCGTCAATGGGTCATTCCATATCAAGTGATCTAAATATGAATATTTTTTTTTACCTGACGTCTTTAGATTTTTTTTTTTTTTTTCCTTTATGAAGTACTACTTTAGTTAATTACAAATTAAAAGTTTGGAATTTTTTTCTTCATCAGTTAATTTTTTACAGATTTTTAAAGTTTAAAAAAAGGGTGAATTTTGGCCTGGTACGACTTTAAATTTTTTTTATCTCAGGCTAGAAATAAGATAATGAAGTGGGAGAGGCATCATTTTACTCAGAACGGTAACAGCTTTCATTTGAGATGTTACAAGACTATGTTTCTTTATATCAAATTCAAACTATTGACGGGCAATTGTGAAAAAATGACTGATTGTGTTCTTGGTGACTTTTGAATTGACACTATAATAGTTAAATATTTTGCACTTAGGTCCAATGAATGCGTCCATGGGGTCAAGCTGGGACAGAGTCATCACAAATTAGCCTTATTTGCAGATGACCTGCTACTTTACATCTCCCAGCCCCTGGTCTCCATCCCTTCGGTCTTAATGGAGTTTGAACGGTTCGGACAATTGAGCAACTTTAAAGTGAATTGCTCCAAAACCGAGGCACTCAATATTTCTTTGCCTGGAGAATTGGTTTCTCATCTATCTAAACAGTTCCCATTTAAATGGAAAGTAGAAGCCATTAAGTACTTGGGAGTCCTTATACCAAAAGATCTTAAACAAATATTCAATTTAAATTATCAACCCCTTTTGACTAACGCGGAATCGGCATTTACCTCCTATAGACAATTAAAGCTATCCTGGTTCGGGAGAATAAACGTAGTCAAGATGGATGTCTTGCCCCGACTCTTATATACTTTTCAGACAGTTCCTGTTCTATTGGATAGAGGTTTCCTCTCCAAAATGCAATCTATGATCCTTAGATTTGTCTGGGGGGGCAAGAGGTCCAGATTGCGAATGAATATCCTATCCTTGCCCGAGACCAGAGGAGGGGTTGGACTACCCAACATACGAGCGTACTTTGAGGCTTCCTCTCTTGTTAGAGCTCTAGATTGGCATTATCATGCGTCCTCCAAGAAATGGGTAGGGGTGGAGCAAGAGGGTTTGGGGATTCCGCTGAAACACCTGCTTTGGATTTCCCCTAAAGACTCCACAGACCTAGTACCTTTGACAGACATGACCAGAAACACCTTGAAGGTATGGCACCTAGTGACGAAAACCCTCCGCTTAAACGACAGACTTAGCCCTTTGACTCCCCTTTTTTCCAACCCATCTTTCCCACCCAGATTTGACAGGCAGAGATTTTTATGTTGGCGGATTGTGGATGACACCCGAGTAGGACAGACTCTGTCCAGTGGTGGTTTGCCCCCGATGGCAGAGCTACAACTCAAAGAACCTACGAGACCTCTTAAGTGATTCGAATTTCTCCAATACAGAGCATAATTATATTCAGCTGACCACTCTTGCAGGGTAAGATTGACGCCCAACGTATTGGAGAGGTTATTCCAACTGGAGGCTCCACCGAGGCGCAAAATATCATTTCTATACCAGGCCTTAGGGTCCATGAGAGAGCAGGGCACCCTTTACTTCCAACGTGCTTGGGAGAGGGAATTGGGGTGTAGCATTTCAGAAGCTAATTGGCAGAAATGCTTTATATTTACTCACTCACTAGCTAGCGCTTGTTCTGCACAAGAAAGAAGCTATAAGCTGCTCACTAGATGGTACTTGTGCCCGACGACACTCCGGAACATGTTCCCTGGAACCCCTGATACCTGCTGGCGCTGTGGGGAAGAGAAGGGTACAATGATACACATTTGGTGGAGTTGTGGGGAAATCCGGCGGTTCTGGTCTGAGGTTTTCAATGCATACGCCCGGATAACAGGTAAACAAGCCGAATGCTGCCCAGAATCGGCAATGTTATCCATTTTTCCAGGTCCTATTGGGCTACAGAAGAGGGATATTCTCCGCTTTTGCATCTCGGCTGCTCGTGCTGTGATCCCGAGGTTCTGGAAATCAAGCCGGGCTCCATCTCTACTTGATTGGTTCAAAGAATTGATGGACACATATCGAATGGAGGAGCTCGCAGCTGATGCGTCGGGATCTCGGAACAAATTCTTAGGGATTTGGGTTGAATGGATTCTTTTTCACGACTCTGCAGAATTTAGGAGTATCTTTTCCAGCACAGATAATATGGCTCGACCTCTGGCTGATGGGGAGCCAGTGGGATGAGTACCCTTTCTCCTTCCCATACCTCACCCGTCCCCCCCCCTACTTTTTTTCTTTTTTTCTTACGTGGCTTTTCTTTCCCAGTATAACTTTTTCTAATGGTTTTTGTTTCTCTTCTCTCTCTCTCTTCTTTTCTATCTCTCTTTTCTTCCCATCTGATACATTCAGTCTAGGTATTTCCTTTCTACGCCTATACCTTCAGAATTCTAGTGAACATTAGACAGGTATCGAAAACTCTGAGCTGTGAGTAGATCATTAATATTTCGGCCTTCCTTTCCGGTACACCAGTCGATAGACTATTCCAACTAGGCCTCAACGGGTAATGACCCACTTACGTGGTCAACCTGTTAGAAGGGGCCAAGTAATAAAAATCATTCTGCTGGGGCTGCTTGTCCCCTTGACATCACAACATCTCAAAACCCTGAGAAAGGTTGTATACTTGAGTGTTTGGAATTATATTTAGATTGTAGTATATATTGCACCAGAGATAAGCGCAAAAGTAAATTTGCAGCTTATCTTAAAGTTACTAATAACTTTGTGAATTCTCTTTTTGTATATTTTATATGTCTCAAGATTTTGTTAAAAGATTGAATGTATGTCTTTCATATGTTTTTTCAAAATTTAATAAAAATGAGATTAACCATAGTTAAATATTTTAAAATATGATCCCATCACAATCCCAACTTGAAATTTGGTACAGATGTGGCTAAGAGCATAAAAGACACATGGGCAGTTTTGGAAAATTTTTATTAAAATGTTTTTTTCGGAAATGCGTTTCAAAATGTTGCGTTTGCATTCGCATAGGTAAAAAATTAAAATTAACAAATATACTCTTGTGACATATCTGGTGAAAGCCTGGACAATTCTGAGTAGAATGGTGTTTATTTTGTTTCTCTATCTTATTTCTAGCCCGAGATAAAAAAAATTTAAGTCGTACCAGGCCAAAATTCACCCTTTATTTAAACTTTAAAAATCTGTAAAAAATTAACTGATGAAGAAAAAAATTCCAAACTTTTAATTTGTAATTAACTAAAGTAGTACTTCATAAAGGAAAAAAAAAAAAAAAAATCTAAAGACGTCAGGTAAAAAAAAATATTCATATTTAGATCACTTGATATGGAATGACCCATTGACGCTATTAATAGTAAAATATGTTAAAATATGATCCCATTGCGATCCCAACTTGCAATTTGGTACAGATGTGGCTAAGAGCAAAGCAGACACATGGGCAGTTTTTGAAATATTTAAAGCGCGCCGATTTTTCGGAAATACGTTTTAAAGTTTTGCGCTTGCGATCACATGGGTAAAATATTAACAAAGATCCTCTTGTGACATATCTGGTGAAAGCCTGTATAGTTCTGAGTAGAATGGTGTTTATTTTGTCTCTCTATCTTATTCCTAGCCTTAGTTATGAGGAGAAACGTAAAGGCAGGCAACAGCGAAATTCACACTTTTTCCGAACTTTGAAAATCATTTAAAAAAAAAAAAAAATTTTTTTTTAAATTTTTCTCTTCACATTTTGCATTGTCTGACATGCTATTATCAAATAACAAAATCTCAAAAGAATTAAAAATATAGAGGTAATAATCATTGGTTCACTTGACATGGAATGACCCTTACCCATCCTGAAGCAGCCAGAAAAAATTGACTCTCGGTCTGCTCACAGTGAAAAACCTAAACGGTTAAGCAAACCGACATGGAAGGTCAAAGAGAACCTAGAAGCAGAAAGAAGTGAACTGCTTGTCCACACAACATCATCTTGGCAAAAAGCTGCAAAATTAGTGACTGTTTTATCTATGCCGGGTTCTCATGAGCTACCACCAGAGGGAGCCCTAGAAAAACTGTACTCCGTATACCAGTCTTACAAAGGCACTTGTAAGGATTACACCCTTTCCCTGCTGAAGGTAAACCCATCCGAGTCTCTAAAAGAACTCCAGGACTTCCAACAGCTCGATGCTGAACGAGAGTGCACCGTACGTGACATCATAAACCAGATAAAAGGAAAAAATGGAGCAAACGTCAGAAGTGGCATCTCACAAGTCCAGGTCTGTTAAGAGCTCAAGGCACTCGCTCAAATCGGGCTCATCAAAGTACTCAACCCTCAGCGAGCAGCTTATAAAAGCGTGCATTGAAGCAGAAACCATGAAGGTACAAGCCGCCTTTGCTCAAAGAAAAGCAGAGATAGAAATGAGTGCAGTCGTCGAATCAGCACGTAAGAAAACAGAGACTGCACGCAAGAGGGCAGACATCGAAGCAGAGGAAGCGGAGAAGAAAGCAGAGGCTGCACGCAAGAGGGCAGACATCGAAGCAGAGAAAGCGGAGATGGAAGCAGAGACTGCACGTAAAAAGGCAGTAGTCGAAGTCCTGCAGAGGGAATATGAACATGCGGCAGCCATGGCAAGGCTAAAGGTTTTCAAACAAGCTCTAGCTGGGAGCCAAGGAGGCAGCATCAGCGCCTACGAACTTGAGACGGAAGAACCCCTCAAGCGCACAAAAGACTATGTGCTGAGCCAAGCCAGCAAACCGCCGATCGACACCAACACTTCTTCAGATCATCAAGACGCCGATCCGCCTGCAGCTTCCAGCTTCACCGGTCAGTCCATCGCTCCTCAGACATTCAAATCTGAACCACTTTCACACTTCAGTGCACAGCCCGACCCTGCACCTCTGCAACCCCCGTGTGGCAGTGTCCACATGCAACCCAACATGCCGGTTAGTCACTACAGTCCAGACAACTGTATAGTTCCAGCCCCGCATACAACAGGGACCCTTCACACCACATCAGTTGCTGGTCTAAACGCCTATGCCACTCCGTTCCTTCCCATGTTCCCGAAACAAGAAGCTACGAACTATCCAACCAGCATCACTCAGTCAGCAAATGTGCCCCCAAGGTCAGAAAGAACAGACCTGTCCGACTTTGCGAGGTACATGATACGCCGAGAACTGATCAACACCGGTCTCACAAGGTTCGACAGAGGGTGGAAGTGTGCCTTCAAAACCGCAATCAGTGATCTTGGTATTACTGCTGCTGAAGAGCTGGACTTGCTAATCAAGTGGCTAGGCCCACGGTCTACGGAGAGAATCAAGAAACTCAGGTCTGCTTACATCGGCGACCCAATAACTGGTCTTGCAACTGCATGGGAAAGACTAGAGAAAGGTTTCGGCAGTCCTGAAGCAATTGAAGACGCATTGCTTAAACAACTAAACGACTTTCCCAAAATATCTGGTAAGGATGTTTCAAAATACCAGGATTTCAGTGACCTCCTGTCCGAGCTCCAGCTGGCCAAGACTGACACACATCTACCTGGCCTCAGCTACCTGGACACCGCTTGTGGGGTGAAACCCATCGTCTCCAAGTTGCCTTACAACATCCAAGAAAAGTGGACAATGCGAGGGTCAAAATACAAGAGACAATACCAAGTTTCCTTCCCTCCATTCTCTTTCTTCTGTGACTTCATCAAGGAGATCGCAGAGTGCAAAAATGACCCCAGCTTCTGTTATGAAGAAACCAGCGGCTCTGCGTCATCTCCTAAGTACGAGAATTCACGCTCTCACGACATAAACCGCAGTGGCCCAGTGTCTACAAAAAAGACTGAGGTTCTGCCTACCCCGACATCATCGCCAGACAGAAACCACAGCGGTCCGGTGTCAAGAGTCCAAAGTTCTGCCTAGATCGACATGATTACCAGACGAGGGCAATGAAGGTGGGAAAGCAGAAAATGTGAACCGTCAGTGTCCTATTCACAAATTGCCGCATTCCCTGAAGAAGTGCATCGGCTTTAGGAAGAAACCCCTCCAAGAACGGAAGGAACTCTTGAAGAAGTTTGGAGTATGCTTCAGGTGCTGTGCCTCTACTGAACACGTTGCTAAGGACTGTGTCACCGCCATTAAGTGCATAGAGTGCAACAGCGATGACCACGTACAAGCGCTCCATCCGCCACAATCTGACTCAATGTCTACGTCTTCTCCCACCACAGGCCATGGCGGGGAGAGTACAGACAAGGCAACAAGCCATCTCACAGTATTTTCCTCGTGTACCGAAGTCTGTGGAGAAGGTCTCTGGGACAATTCCTGTGCGAAAATATGCCTGGTAAAGGTGTACCCCAAAGACCACCCGGAAAGGGCTGTGAAGCTGTACAGCATCCTGGACGATCAGAGCAACAGGTCACTAGCCAGGTCTGAACTCTTTGACCTGTTCGGTTTAAAGGGAAACACCTACCCCTACACACTAGGCACTTGCAGCGGCACCTCAGAAGTTTTCGGAAGAAGAGCCAGCGGTCTCGTGGTAACATCTCTTGAAAATACCACAGAGATACCTCTACCGACACTCGTCGAATGCAACCACATACCGGCTAACCGTAAGACATTCCGACACCAGAGGCGGCTCTCCACCACCTCACCTGAGGACTATCGCCAGCAAGATTCCAGCTCTCGATCCCAGTGCAAAAATCCTGATCTTGCTTGGAAGAGACATCCTCCGGCTACACAAGGTACGCCAACAAATCAATGGGCGCATGATGCGCCGTTCGCTCAGCGCTACGACCTTGGCTGGGTGATCATAGGAAATGTCTGCGTAGGCAGAATGAAGAGGCCCAACGTAATCTCCTCCTACAAGACACACATCCTTGCAAACGGTCGTGGCACCTGCTTTCAACCATGTCCACATCACTACTGGGTGAAAGAAAAAGTGAGCAACACCAGGTGGCAACAACAACCGCCTGACTGCGCGGACACACACAATCTCTGTGATGATGTCATTGGGTCAACAGTTTTCAAGTCTACGAATGAAGACAACAAGTTGGCACCAACGAGAGAAGACAAGGAATTCATAAGGATTATGGATGAAGAATTCTCTCAAGACGACTCTAACAGTTGGGTAGCCCCGTTGCCCTTCCTCTCTCCAAGGCCAAGGTTACCAAATAACTTTCAACAAGGAAGCGTAAGGTTCTCCTCTTTGAAGCGCACTTTAAAAGGAGACCAGAGATGGAGAGACACTTCATCGATTTCATGCAAAATATCCTCGACAGACGTCATGCCGAACTGGCACCACCGCTGAAGGAAGGAGAAGAATGTTGGTACCTTCCATCCTTCGGGGTCTACCATCCTGTAAACCCAACCAGATCAGAGTGGTGTTCGACTCCAACGTTCAGCACGAAGGCGTGTCCCTTAACAACCTTCTTCTTACTGGACCCAACATGAATAATAGTCTCATAGGAGTGTTGATTCGCTTCAGGCAAGAACCCGTAGCGATAATGGTCAACATCCAGCAGATGTTCCACTGCTTTGTCGTGAAAGAGGACAGTCGGAACTATCTCAGGTTCCTATGGCACAAAGACAACAATGTCCAAAATGAAGTTATAGACTATCAGATGAGGGTACATGTCTTCGGGAACAGCCCTTCACCTGCTGTTGCGATCTATGGACTGAAACGGGCCGCACGTGAAGGTGAGGAAGAGTATGGACATGAGGCACGCCAATTCGTGGAAAGGAACTTCTACGTGGACGACGGGCTCAAGTCCTTATCCACGAGTGAAGAAGCTTTTAACTTGCTTTCCAGAACTCAGGAGATGCTTTCTTCATCGAATCTCAGACTCCATAAGATTATATCTAACAGTCCTGAGGTAATAGAAGCGTTTCCACCAGAAGACTGCGCCACGAGCTTGAAAGACCTCGACTTGGGTTCCGACACTCCTCTCATGCAACGCAGCCTCAGGCCTGCTATGGGACATCAAACGGGACGCTTTCACCTTTCAAGTATCACCCTGTGACAAACCATTCACAAAACAAGGAGTCCTATCCATGATAAACAGTATCTACGATCCTCTTGGATTTGTCGCACCCGTCACTGTTCAAGGCAAGATCATGCTCAGACAGCTTACTGCCGAAAATACGGATTGGGATGCTCCACTTTCGTCCCAGAAACAACAGCGATGGGAGGCTTGGAAAGAGTCTCTGAAAACACTAGAACAACTCTGAATTCCACGTTGTAATTCTGCAAAGTCCTCTTCAGTTGCCGTTAGAAGAGAAGTTCACATCTTTTCTGATGCGTCTACAGAAGCCATAGCTGCGGTAGCTTATCTGAAGACTTTGAAAACGCGCAATGAAGTGTACTGCGGTTTCATCTTGGATAAGGCCAAACTCACCCCCAAACCTGCACACTCAGTACCTAGACTTGAACTCTGTGCAGCAGTATTGGCAGTAGAAATTGCTGAAGTAGTGAGAGATGAAATGGACCTCACAATCGATTCCTTCACATTCTACACCGATAGTAAAGTGGTACTGGGGTACATATATAATCAAACAAAGCAGTTCTATGTCTATGTGAGTAACAGAGTAGAACGCATCAGAAGCTTTGCTCATACTGAACAATGGCATCACATTCCCACCGATTTAAATCCAGCCGACCGAGAAACGAGACTTACAGCTGCATACAAACTCGACTACAACACGTGGTTGACACCTCCAAGAATCTTGTACGAAGATGCTTGTGTTAACTACGTCAGCAACATGTACGAACTTGTGGAACCAGAATCCGACAAGGAAATTAGACCAACTGTCTCCACTCGCTATACTTCAGTGACATCAAAACAGAAGTTGAGACCTCATCGCTTCGAACGCTTCTCAAGCTGGTCATCTGCAGTACGAGCCGTTGCTCGCCTTATTCACATAGCTCACTGTTTCACTAACAACAAGTCCTCAACTTGTCATGGCTGGCACATGTGCGAGAAGCATCCTTCCGTCGTCGACAAGGAAAAAGCTGAACAAGTCATCATCAGGTGTGTACAGCTAGAAGTATATCGCCACAAGATCGACAGCAGCGCAAGGGACGTCATCCTGCTGAAAGACAAAGAGGCTCATCACAACAACTGGCCAATGGGACTCATCACCAAGGTGGTACCCAGCGACGATGGGAAGACTCGGAAGGTAGAAGTCAAGGTGACGAAGGAAGGTTCAACCCGATTCTTCTTTTGTCCAGTCACCGAACTTGTGCTACTTTTGCCAAAGGAGGACGTCACTTGAACGTTGCTGGATTCTGTCATGGCGGGGAGCTTCCTCTTACCCTGCCGTACCAGGACACAGAACTTTGATGTCCAATCTACCATGAATCCTTCCTTTGGACTAAATTCTACTGTTGGACTGTTGGGTTGGTGGAAGAGTTGGCACATTGCGGCTTCCCGAATCCGAAGATGGGTTGTTGAACTTGAACTCATAGTTTTATCTACCATTCGTTTTTCATTTTTTACACAAAGACTATGCGTCTCCGGTCAAGCATGTACTTGAATTACTGCATTACCATCGCATTTGTGTTTTCTCTCCTCTTTTGCAGGTTTCATGAAGTCGAGTGACAGGTCACTCCATACGTCGTGCGAAGACTTGTGAAATCTGATGATTTCAGACGGGGAGTGTTGTGTCCCACGAATGGAGACAACCTGTAATGTCTTCCTTGCATTGTATATATTTCCTCCAATCAGGAAATTCCTGTTGTTTGCTAGGTATGAAGTTTGCCTCTGTCCTCTTCCCTTAGTTTCTTCCTCTGTATAGGACGCCCCGCCCTTCTTCCCCTGTTAGATTGCAGATGCAATTGTTGATCACACATGTCTGTAACCCCTACACAGATTATTTCCTGTTACCTGCTGTTACGTTGGATTTAATACAAGATTCTGGAAGGAATTTACAGTGTTTCTCCTCTCTTATTACAAGTCATCGTACTGGCTGAGTTGAAATCTATCTGTTTTCCCCTGATGGGTAAGTGTTCTGGGCATACTATTATCTAAGGGACTGATAACTGCAGCACCAACATTACAGCCATCAGAAGGGGACAGAATAAGCCTCCTTAGCTTTCCTGACTCAGGCTGCACCCGTCCAGGTCCCAGGCCCTCCTTCTCTGAAGAAACGGAAGCTCAAGCAGGACCAGTCTGACTCTGAGTGCCAGGTCGACTCAGACTCTGACAATAGGGATGATATTTCTCCCCCCAAGCATTCTGACCCTAAAAAGTTTCTATTCTCCTCACAGGATTTGGCTGAGCTCATTGGGGCGGTGCGTAGCACTATGGGTCTGGAGGAGGAACAGGTCCTCCACTCTGTCCAGGATGAAATGTTCACTGGGCTGCGATCTGTTAAACAGGTGGGGTTTCCAGTCCATGCCAGCATTCAGGATCTCATTTCACAGGAGTGGGAGTTTTCCTGAGGAGAGAGTTAAGAGTGCTATGAAGAACAGGTTTCCCCTGGATGACACCCCCTTCAATTGGGATGTCCCAAAGGTTGTTGTTCAAGTCACAAGGGTTGCTAAAAAATATGGCACTCTCTTTTGAGGATACTTCCCAGCTGAAGGACCAGATGGATAGGAAAATTGAGGGCCTGATGAAACACTCTTGGGAGGCGTTCCCATCTACTTTGCTGGCAAATATTGCTTCCACTTTCATATCCTGTTCGATTCTGAGGTGGGTAGATCAGCTTGAGTGCCACATCACTCTGGGTACACAGAGAAAAATTACTTGATTCCTTGCGTTTGCTGAAAAAGGCTACTAGTTTCCTGGCTGATGATTCGGCGGAGTCTGTGCGCATGTCTGCTCGTACCCCCGTCCTGTCCAACTCGGCTAGACGAGCCCTCTGGTTGAAAATGTAGAGTGGGGACTCCACCTTCAAAATGCGACCCTGTGCCATTCCCTTCAAGGGGGATTTGGTTTTCGGCCCGGCCCTAGATGACATACTAGACCAGGCCTCGGATAAAAAGGCTCTACCCAAGCAAAGGGTTGCGAAGAAAACTTTTTTTCGTCCCCAGGTGCCTTAGGCCTCCCAGCCCAGGTGTAAGGGGAAAGCGGGTAGGTGGTCCTACTCAAAAGGTAGAGGGAGGAATATTCCTGTCCCTGCCAACAACATCCTCAGCAGGATAAACAGTGACTCGGCTCGGGTGAAGGAAGACTCGCAATTTTATCTCGCAATGGCACTGCATTACCAATTGCCAGTGGGTGCTCAAAATCATCTCAGAAGGTCTCTTAATCGAGTTCGAGTCTCCTCCCCACCGGGTCTTCGGATCACTTCCCTGCTCTCTCAGGGAGCTCAGGATCTCCTGTTCTCAAATCTTCAGGACCTTTTAGCCTCCAACGTGATCTCTCAGGTTCCGAGCATGGAACTGGGCTGCGGCCATTACTCCCGGCTCTTCCTGGTAAAGAAGCAGTCGGGAGCAGCCAGGATAATCATCAATCTGAAGCAGCTCAACCAGTGTGTGAAGTACCGCAGATTCAAAATGGACTCCATTCGATCTGTGGTTCTATTGATAGGCCATCACTATCAGATGGCCACCATAGACTTAAAGGATGCCTACTTCCATGTGCCCGTTCATCCCGGCACAGGATGTTCCTACGTTTTGCGGTTCTTTACCAGGTCATAGTTCACCACTACCAATTCAACGTCCTCCCCTTCAGGGGTCTCTTCTGCTCCGAGGGTATTCCCAAAATCATGGGAGAAGTAGTGGCATTTCTCGGACAGCAAGGCGTCTGTCTGATACCATATTTGAACAACCTCCTTCTGGTCGCTCCTTCGGCAGCGGCCCTCACTTCAGATGTGGACAACGTGTTAACTACGCTTCGGTCTTTGGGATGGCTCAAAATCTGAAGAAATCTCAGCTCCAACCCTCCTCTGCCAGGAGATTCCTGGTGGTTTTGCTGGACTCCGACAGCCAGAAGTCCTTTCTTCCAAAGGATCACAAGGCGACCCTCACTTTGAAAATTTCTGCCCTTTCGGGCTCAGAAGTCACCTACAATCCGGACGACAATGTCGGTCCTGGGCTCTATGACAGCCTGCATACCTTCGGTAATGTGGGCCCAGGCACATTCCAGATGTCTTCAAGATCATATCCTGCTACACTGGAACTGTCTCCCATCTTCCCTCAACAAAAGGTTTGCTTGTCAGGGCGGGTTGTGTCCTCCCTCCGGTGGTGGTTGTACCCTAAGAATCTGGCCAAGGGGGTCTCCTGGTCTCAGACTTCTCTGGTTACTCTAACGACAGATGCCAGCAAGCGAGGCTGGGGGGCAGTGGTGGCAGGGTCCCCGTTTCAGGGTCTTTGGAGTCTGCTGATCAGTTCTCGGTCCTCCAACTACCGCAGTCTCAAGGCAGTGGAGGAGGCTCTCCTGGCAGCTCAGGATCTGGTGAGGGATTCGCATGTGTTGGTGTTTTCGGACAACGTAACTACGGTGGCCCATCTTCGCCATCAGGGCAGCACTCGTACTGCGACCTGAAAGAGATCTCCAGCCAGATATTTCTCTGGGCCGAGATGTCCCTTCAGTCTCTATCGGCAGTCAATCTGAAGGGAGAGTTGAATTCTCAGGCAGATTTTTTGAACTGAAGGGATCTCCACCCTGGGGAGTGGAGCCTGGACCAAGTAGTTTTCACCAAGCGGTGTCACGCTGGGGTACCCCGGAGGTGGATCTACTTGCTTCCAATCTCAACCGAAAGGTCAGAATGTTCTTCTCCCTCAACCCCAGGGATGATGCGGTCGGAGTGGACACCTTCTCCCACGCTTAGCAATTTCGTCTGGCCTACGCTTTCCCGCCTCTCCCTCTCCTGGCAAGGGCTCTGAGAAAAATCAGGGACAAGGGGGTTCCTACTATGCTCGTTGATCCCCTCTGGCCAAAGAGAAGTTGGTACAATCTGATCATGTCCGTCAAAGTGGAGGGTCCGGTGTGTCTGGGCCCGGACCAGAGCCTTCTCTCACAAATTCTGCTCTTCCATCCGGATCCACAGAAGCTCAAATTAGCTACCTGGCTTCTGAGGCCCGGGTTCTGAAGGCTCAGGGCCTTTCGGATCGGGTTATTGCTACCTTGCAAGATTTCCGTAAACCCGTTACCAATTCCATCTACAATAAAATTTGGAAGAAATTCTCCTCTTGGTGCGGTCCCCGCTTGCCTGATCCTTTCTCTCCCAATGTTTCACAAATATTGGATTTCTTGCAGCAGGGATTGGATATAGGTCTTAAGCCTAGCACCATGAAGGTGCAGGTGGCAGCCCTGAATTCCGTGTTTGATGTGAAACTGGCGGATCATCGTTGGATCAAGCGTTTTATGGTTGCGGCTACGAGACGGTGTCCCAGCTGGCCAATTCTCACTTCCTCTTGGGATCTGAACGTTGTTTTTACAGGCCTCTCCAGTTCTCCTTATGAGCGTCTCGCGTCTTGTACCATGAGGTCTCTATCTCACAAACTTGTCTTTCTGTTGGCGATTACCTCTGCAAGGAGAATTGGTGAGCTTCAGGCTTTGTCCATATGCGAACCATATTTGACGGTTCGTGATGACAGCATCGTCTTCCAGCTGGATCCATCCTTTCTACCGGAAGTTGTCTCTGAGTTCCATCGCTCTCAGTCGATTGTTCTTCCTTCCTTCTGTCAGCATCCAAAGTCCCCGAAGGAGTGGAGTTTCATTCTCTGGATGTCCGTAGACTGGTGTTACACTTCCTGGAGTTAGCGGCACCGTGGCGTATTGACAATAACTTATTTATTTCAGCCCTTTGGTCGCAACAAGGGCTGGAAAATGGCTAAAAGCTTGATTGCCAATTGGATTAAAAAAGCCATTACCGATGCCTATCTTGGTCAAGGCCTCCCGCCCCTTCAGCATTCACAGCCCGTTCTAGGTCCACTTCCGTCTCATGGGCTGAGCGTGCGGGGGCTTCGCCTGAGCAGCTCTGCAAGGCTGCTACGTGGTGTTCTCTGCATACCTTCACGAAACATTATTGCTTGGATGTTATGGCTAGCAGGGACTTGGCCTTCGGCAGAAAAGTCCTGCAAGCTGTTGTCCCTCCCTAGGTAAGGATTCGTGGGCATTCCTCCTATGCTGTCATGGAAGGTGACTAGAGAAAAAAAGAATTTTTCTTACCGTTTATTCGGTTTCTAGGAAACCTTCCACGACAGCACTTATTTCCCTCCCTATGTTCCTTGTTCTGGAATGTGTGCTAGTTTCTTATGAGATTTGGGTTCGTTGTAAGACACTGGCGAGTGTGAGGTGGGAGGGTCCTTTTAACCTCTTTGTGCTTCCTGTCCCTATTAGGGCGTGGACGAGGCAACTTCCTATGCTGTCATGGAAGGTTTCTAGAAACGAATTAACGGTAAGAATAATTCATTATTTGTAGCATATTATACAGATATTTCATCAAGTTGAATGTATTTGATGATGAATTGGGATGTGTTCAATGATAACTCATTTTACATAATGTTTCCTTTTCTTTTCTAGTAAAACTTGTGATCCCCTGGGTGGAGGTTCAGAAACTCGAAAGGGCATCAAATGTTCTTATGGCTGATCTCATCATGGTCTACACACATGGAAAAGAGCGAGAGTTCTCCATGTTCCTTGACATCAATGAGGTGTTTAGGATAATGGAGCAACTTGCAGATGTGACGGTTAGGAGACTACTGGACAATGAAGTCTTTGAACTAGACCAAAATTTGCAGCAACCAACGCAAATCACTAAGAGGTAAATGTATTTTTCAACATACCGTAATTAAATTATGAGTGGATCCCTAACCTGCTTAAGGCAAACCGTATGAAACCAAGTCTGTTGCACTATTAACCTAATGGGCAAAATATATAGTGCAGTTTGAATAATAGTAGGGTCAGTGCCAGAGGGGCATTGTTAACCTCGGCAGAGCCAAGCAGCTATCTGTAATAATCATTTTCTGTACATAGCACTAACATATTCTCCGACACTTCACAATTCTTAGGGTACATGTACAGACAATATCAGACATTGCAGAGTGTCCCACAATGCTCCAATTTAAATGAGGGCTCTGCTCCAAATTTATAATCTAGGAAGTAGGAAGAAAAATGGTTAAAAGCTCTTGTTATATAGAGTCCAGCCAGTGTGTGTATATATCCAGATAAAAAGTGCTACTCAGCACATAGAGATTGAGGGAACAGATGATAGGATCAATTTTTGAGAAAAGATTTAGGAAGGGAGAGGAAAGAAGAGGGTCGTTAGCGAAGTGATGGGCCTATCTAAAAAAAAAAAAAAAAAAAAAAATGTGTTTATGGGCATACTTAACTCGACATTAAGAATTTGATTGTCTGGTTTAGTGCATTCCAGAGAACTGATGCCGTACGAGTCAAGTCTTATGGTCCATTTACAGGCATACGGAAGTAGAAACCTGCATGTATCAGTAGACAATTTATGGTACCATTTAAACGACCGCACAGTACGGTGTAACGCAGGTGTTCTCCATGTCCCTATGGTACCTGTCTTCTGAAACACGCGCTACGCGCAGGTGTTTACCAGATATCAGGTACTAATTGTCTCCTGATACCTGCCGTTTCGTTACCTTGTCCGATTACGCGGCGTGTAAATGGACCATTAGAGACAGTAGTGGGAGGTTGGGAATATTGAGTAAATTAATCTTCCATCATTTGTAAAACTGAGAGTACAGTTCGGGTGGGAAGAGATTTAGGTAGTT
This sequence comes from Allobates femoralis, assembly GCA_033576535.1. Taxonomy (NCBI): domain Eukaryota; kingdom Metazoa; phylum Chordata; class Amphibia; order Anura; family Aromobatidae; genus Allobates; species Allobates femoralis. Next base: position 465,530,684 of record JARQOC010000002.1, on the reverse strand, counting down.
TAGTAGAGTTAGGAAACGCAAAATAAATTCAATTTCAGAAAGAGGAAGGACATGATGTTAGAGACAGCTCAAGTGTGCTGTTGGGACAAGATGCCTATAATTGGGTGCCGTTCGCATAGAGACTGTACTGGAAACCAAGTATGCTTATCGTATGTCTTAATAGAGGAGGTATATAAGAGAAAAGGAGGAAACCTAAGACTGAATCATAAAGGCCGGATTACACGTGTCGACATCGCTAACGATGTCGCTGCAACTTGTGACGTTGCGGAATAACCAGGGCCATTTTTTGGTAGCTGGTCTGCCGCTGTCACGCATGCATCGGCATGTGTGACATGGGCAACGACCTGCGATCCCCAGTCTGCGCCCGGCATCCTGAACGATCATAACGACCGTTGGGTGTCGGGCGCAGACTGGCTGATTGCTGGTTAGTCTGCCTGTGTGACAGCTCACCAGCGATCAGATAGCGATGTCCCAGCGATCCCGATCGTTGGTCGGGTTGCTGGGACATTGCAACGTGTAACCCGGCCTTAAGAAACCCTGCACAGTAAAGGGAGCAGGAAAGGAAAAAGCCAGTAAAAGATACACTAAAGCAGTTGTCAGAGAGGTAGGAAGAGAACTAAGCGAGAGCAGTATCCTTGAGACTGATAGAGTGGAAAATGAAGAGAAGTTAGGGGTTCATTGTGTCAAATGATCCATGAGAATCAGCAGGGATTAGTGGATATTACATTTAACTGTTCGGGTACCTTTACACACGGCTACATTTGTAGCTTGTCACCAGGTAACTTACTGGTTGCAGTGAAATCATGGATACAAGGTTCTATCTTGTTGCTGTGTACAAATGGAATCATGTATCCATGATTTCACTGCAACCAGTAAGTTACCTGGTGACAAGCTACAAATGTAGCCGTGTGTAAAGGTACCCTTAAAGATCATTAGAGACTTTAGTAAGGGCAGTTTCAGTTTCTGTAAATTGTAAAGGATCAAGGATAGAGTTATCAGAAAAATAGTAGATCAGAAGAGAGTAGGCAATGCAATCCAGGAGTTTAGGTTACAGACAAATCTTTAGGAGGCTCAGCAGTTCGGGTCAAAAGATAATATGTTGACCAGAAGACAGAGGTTAAATATTTTATTTAGGTGGGCAGTGACAGCCGGGGACAGGAGGAAGTTGGAGGGGATATAGTCACTGATGCATGTGGATAGGGTGAGAAAAATTGAGGAACCTGGTAATTTCTTCTTCTATGATTTAAAGGCAGAAAATGAACCTGATGAAGTGCAGTAGGGAAGAGAATCCATAATATTAGAGGTCTAAGACCTCATTTCATGTCAAATTTAGTACATTTTGTTTCTTTGAACAAATTAGACAGTTCATCAGCATTGAAGTTGGTGATGGGGCCTATAATTTAAAGATGAAAAAAGATGACTGATAATTGACCGAGCAATGTCTGAAGGAGACCAAGCCCAGTGTTTTCCTGTCCTCATGGGTTGGGGAGTTTGTAAGCCGTGAAAGGGCCTAGAGAGAAGATTAGAGATAGAGGATGAATGGCAGATTGTGAGAGTCAATTATCAATATCAAGATCCCCTATGATGAGAGTGGAAATATCTAAAACCAGATTGTAAAAATCATCCTTGAACTGAGGGGATTTGCTTGGAGGGCGGTACACAAACATCACTCTCAGGGAGTAAGGGTGCAAACATTTAACAGTGTAGACATCAAAAAGGGAAACTTAAATCATGATACTGGGTGGATAACCTGAAAAGCACTTTTTAATGAAAGAAGGCCAACGCCTACTCCTTGTCTGTTTTCAGGTCTGGGGTATTGGAAAATTGTAAACCCCCCCCATAAAGAGAGCAGCAGTGGAGGTGGTGTCCATATATGCAATGATACTGAAAGGCCACTCCAATGGCTAAATATGGCATTAAAATAAAAAACTAAAATATGTCTATTCTGGCTATAATTTAATGAGCCCTCCCAGTTTCACTGTACTGTCCGTGTGTACTTAACATGCATGGCTTACTCTTTGAGACAAGCATATGCTACTGGCAGGATCAACCAGATAGTCCGTGAAAAGAACATCAGGGAGCGCAATGTATAATGTAGCCAACATTTGCTGTGTATGATGCAGGCTCAACTCTAAAGTTCATGCTAACCGTAATCTGGAATCTGATTTTATCAATTCTTCTTTGACCTTGAGAGATATGGTCTTAGTATGCCTTTGTTTCAGTCTGTCACAGGGACTTCCAGTGTTTTGCACTTCCTGGCAGTTCAAATCTGTACACATACCGATATAAATGTTTAATGAATCAATCTTTATTAGTCATTAAAAATATTCTCCAGGCTCTGCTCATGAGTACTTAATAATTATGGCTAATAGGCATCCTGCTGCTTATTGACTTTCCATCTGAAGAGGTTTTTTCTTCTGCCTTTAATCTCAGACTGATATGGCATGATACAGCTGGGTTGGGTTTTGCAAATTGACTGTAGTGGTGTAATGAAATTTTATGTGGAGCATTGCACTAATGCTTGCTAGTTATGATTATGTTGTACACAATAATAATGTGTTCCATCCCGAAAAGCCATTATTTGTCATTTTTAACCCCTTCACTGACTTACTGCTGTGGGCAGGTAAATCCAAACCTAATATACCGTACACTGATGCCGAGAGCACATTAATTTTTTTTCATCAAGATAGGAAACATTCTGATCAGACCTTTAGTATAATCCAAATATCAGTCCTTAAATGTGCTCAATAAAGGACTGATGTTTGGATTATGCTTACGATCTTATCTGATTTTTTTTCTATGTTGATGAAGTATTTCTAATTGTCCAGCCAATTGGTATCTGATCTGGACTTGGGTCCAACTTGGCTTGTCCTGTGATTTCATGGGGAGCGAATTTTCTTCAATTACTCATGAGTTCATATCAGTGGATATCTGCTGTAACATATGATTGACACCTTGACAGCCATTGCAGGAATGGGTGCTAGCACCATTTGTTTATTTTACTTACCTTATTTAATGCCATCATTTACACAGTGCTTTTCAGAGATAATCGCTGTTCCAGTTGGGGCTCACAATCTAAATTCCCTAGCAGTATTTAACTCCAAGGTATCGACCAGTATTCTGGAATATCCCCATATGTGTCTCCCTCAGCAAATGACAGACTGATTCAATTATATGATTCATCAAGTCTCTATTTATTCCCATGACGGTTGTACTGCATGGGCAGACTATCCTCCGCTGAGTGCTTGCGATGCCGTATTCTGAACACAGACGTTTGCCACGTGGTTTGGACTTTTCTAGTCATCCTTTCCTTTTTGCAAACTGTAGATACATTCTTACACTCTGTGATATCCATCCCTGTTCCATCGGATCTTAAAAGTAGCATTTTCGGGATACTAAAGGAGGAATCATTAAGGCACCACAATACAATCCTCCTCAGAGAAACTATTTTTTGTAAAGGAAACTGATAGCAATGAGATGGATAGATAACTCCCCTCCATCAGTAAGGTCCTGGGTAGGTTTGATAAAATTGATAATCCCATATGAGAAAACAGTATAACTTAATAGGCATGTCACCAGAATTTTGCCAGAACTTGGGACACCTGCAACTCATCGATGTCTACAATCCCTCTTAAGTGATTCTTAAGGCCACGTCATACGCTTCAATATCGTTAATGATATTGCTGAAATGTCACGTTTTTTTAATCGCTTAAACGATATCGTTTGTGCATCGTTACGTGTAACTGTGCGATCTTTCGGTGAAAAATTGTTTGATCGCTCAGCACAGATTTGAGATCCTGACCTCAAATCCATCGTGCGTCGTTCAATTAACCAAACGTTCAACCTTATGCATCGTTGTGTGTGACACTGAAATAACGATCTTGTAAACGACTTTGCCTATTCACAACATTAAACAAGTATCGTTCTTGGGTTGTGCGAACGATAGCTGCTCGCCACATCGTTGGTGAGTCATCCACGATATCTATGCGTGTGACAGCTCAGCAACGATCTTGAAAGATTGTCCGAGCGATCTCATTCACGGGAGATCGCTCGTGCGATCGTTAACGATATTGAAGCGGGTGACGTGGCCTTTAGTCTTTATTATGAGATCACTAGTAAAAATTGCATCGGGAGCAGGGTGAAATGAATTGTGTGTATACAGGCGGGTCAGTGGGTAGCAGAGTATACAGGGGGCTCTGTGGGTAGCAGAGTATACAGGCGGGTCTGTGGGTAGCAGAGTATACAGACGGCTCTGAGGGTAGGAGATTATACAGGCGGCTCTGTGGGTAGCACAGTATACAGGCGGCTCTGTGGGTAGCAGAGTATAGAGGCGGCTCTGTGGGTAGCAGAGTATAGAGGCGGCTCTGTGGGTAGCAGAGTATAGAGGCGGCTCTGTGGGTAGCAGAGTATAGAGGCGGCTCTGTGGGTAGCAGAGTATAGAGACGGCTCTGTGGGTAGCAGAGTATAGAGGCGGCTCTGTGGGTAGCAGAGTATAGAGGCGGCTCTGTGGGTAGCAGAGTATAGAGGCGGCTCTGTGGGTAGCAGAGTATAGAGGCGGCTCTGTGGGTAGCAGAGTATACAGGTAGCTCTGTGGGTAGCACAGTATACAGGTAGCTCTGTGGGTAGCAGAGTATAGAGGCGGCTGTGGTGGTGGCAGAGTATACAGGCGTGTGTGGTGATGACAGAGTATACAGGCATCTGTGGTGGTGGCAGAGTATGGTGGTGGCAGAGTATACAGGCGTCTGTGGTGGTGGCAGAGCATACAGGTGTGTGTGGTGGTGGCGGCAGAGTATACAGGTGTGTGTGGTGGTGGCAGAGTATACAGGCGTCTGTGGTGGTGGCAGAGTATGGTGGTGGCAGAGTATACAGGCGTGTGTGGTGGTGGCAGAGTATACAGGCGTGTGTGGTGGCGGCAGAGTATACAGGCATCTGTGGTGGTGGCGGCAGAGTATACAGGGGCTTGTGGTGGTGGGGGCAGAGTATACAGGTGTCTGTGGTGGTGGCAGAGTATACAGGCGTCTGTGGTGGTGGCAGAGTATACAGGCGTCTGTGGTGGTGGCAGAGTATACAGGCGTGTGTGGTGGTGGTGGCAGAGTATACAGGCGTATGGTGGTGGTGGCAGAGTATACAGGTGTCTTTGGTGGTGGCAGAGTATACAGGCGTGTGTGGTGGTGGTGGCAGCGTATAGAGGCGTGTGTGGTGGTGGTGTCAGAGTATACAGGCGTGTGTGGTGGCGGCAGAGTATACAGGCATCTGTGGTGGTGGCGGCAGAGTATACAGGGGTGTGTGGTGGTGGGGGCAGAGTATACAGGTGTCTGTGGTGGTGGCAGAGTATACAGGCGTGTGTGGTGGTGGTGGCAGAGTATACAGGCGTATGGTGGTGGTGGCAGAGTATACAGGTGTCTTTGGTGGTGGCAGAGTATACAGGCGTGTGTGGTGGTGGTGGTGGGGCAGCGTATAGAGGCGTGTGTGGTGGTGGTGGCAGAGTATACAGGCGTGTGTGGTGGTGGCGGCAGAGTATAGAGGCATCTGTGGTGGTGGCGGCAGAGTATAGAGGCATCTGTGGTGGTGTGCGGCAGAGTATAGAGGCATCTGTGGTGGTGGCGGCAGAGTATACAGGCGTGTGTGGTGGTGGCGGCAGAGTATACAGGCGTGTGTGGTGGTGGCGGCAGAGTATACAGGCGTGTGTGGTGGTGGCGGCAGAGTATACAGGCGTGTGTGGTGGTGGCGGCAGAGTATACAGGCATCTGTGGTGGTGGCGGCAGAGTATACAGGCGTGTGTGGTGGTGGCAGAGTATACAGGCGTGTGTGGTGGTGGCAGAGTATACAGGCGTCTGTGGTGGTGGCAGAGTATACAGGTGTCTGTGGTGGTGGCAGAGTATACAGGTATCTGTGGTGGTGGCAGAGTATACAGGTGTCTGTGGTGGTGGCAGAGTATACAGGCGGGTGTGGTGGTGGGGGCAGAGGGGGGTGCTGTCAGAGGCCAGCACCGCCGCCCCTTTAGTCGCTGCTGAGGACCGGAGGGTGGGGGGGGGATGCTGCACATCCACCCCTATAGTAGGCTGCGGGTGAGGAGGTATACAGAGTATACAGGCGTCTTTGGTGGTTGCAGAGTATACAGGCGTCTGTGGTGGTGGCAGAGTATACAGGCGTATGTGGTGGTGGCAGAGTATACAGGCGTCTGTGGTGGTGGCGGCAGAGTATACAGGTGTGTGTGGTGGTGGCGGCAGAGTATACAGGCGTGTGTGGTGGTGGCGGCAGAGTATACAGGCGTGTGTGGTGGTAACGGCAGAGCATACAGGTGTGTGTGGTGGTGGCGGCAGAGTATACAGGCATCTTTGGTGGTGGCAGAGTATACAGGCGTGTGTGGTGGTGGCAGAGTATACAGGTGTCAGTGGTGGTGGCAGAGTATACAGGCATCTGAGGTGGTGGCAGAGTATACAGGCGTGTGTGGTGGTGGTGGCAGAGTATACAGGCATCTGTGGTGGTGGCGGCAGAGTCTAGAGGCATCTGTGGTGGTGGCGGCAGAGTATACAGGCATCTGTGGTGGTGTGGCGGCAGAGTATACAGGCGTGTGTGGTGGTGGCGGCAGAGTATACAGGCGTGTGTGGTGGTGGCGGCAAAGTATACAGGCGTGTGTGGTGGTGGCGGCAGAGCATACAGGTGTGTGTGGTGGTGGCGGCAGAGCATAGAAGTGTCTGTGGTGGTGGCGGCAGAGTATACAGGCATCTTTGGTGGTGGCAGAGTATACAGGCGTGTGTGGTGGTGGCAGAGTATACAGGTGTCAGTGGTGGTGGCAGAGTATACAGGCATCTGAGGTGGTGGCAGAGTATACAGGCGTGTGTGGTGGTGGTGGCAGAGTATACAGGCATCTGTGGTGGTGGCGGCAGAGTATAGAGGCAGCAGTGGTGGTGGCGGCAGAGTATACAGGCGTGTGTGGTGTGGTGGCGGCAGAGTATACAGGCGTGTGTGGTGGTAACGGCAGAGCATACAGGTGTGTGTGGTGGTGGCGGCAGAGCATACAGGTGTCTGTGGTGGTGGCGGCAGAGTATACAGGCATCTTTGGTGGTGGCGGCACAGTATACAGGCATCTGTGCTGGTGGCAGAGTATACAGCCGTGTGTGGTGGTGGCAGAGTATACAGGTGTCAGTGGTGGTGTCTGAGGTGGTGGCAGAGTATACAGGTGTCTGTGGTGGTGGCAGAGTATACAGGTATCTGTGGTAGTGGCAGAGTATACAGGCATCTGTGGTGGTGGCAGAGTATACAGGCGTGTGTGGTGGTGGCAGAGTATACAGGCATCTGTGGTGGTGGCGCCAGAGTATAGAGGCGTCTGTGGTGGTGGCGCCAGAGTATACAGGGGTCTGTGGTGGTGGCAGAGTATACAGGCGTCTGTGGTGGTGGCAGAGTATACAGGCTTGTGTGGTGGTGGCAGAGTATACAGGCGTGTGTGGTGGTGGCAGAGTATACAGGTGTCTGTGGTGGAGGCGGCAGAGTATACAGGCGTCTGTGCTGGTGGCGGCAGAGTATACAGGTGTCTGTGGTGGTGGCAGAGTATACAGGTGTCTGTGGTGGTGGCGGCAGAGTATACAGGCGTGTGTGGTGGTGGCAGAGTATACATGCGTGTGTGGTGGTGGGGGCAGAGTATACAGGTGTCTGTGGTGGGGGCAGAGTATACAGGTGTCTGTGGTGGTGGCAGAGTATACAGGTGTCTGTGGTGGTGGCAGAGTATACAGGTGTCTGGCGGTGGCAGAGTATACAGGTGGCTGTGGCAGAGTATACAGGTGTCTGTGGCTGTGGCAGAGTATACAGGCGTCTGTGGTGTTGGCAGAGTATACAGGCGTCTGTGGTGTTGGCAGAGTTTACAGGCGTCTGTGGTGTTGGCAGAGTACACAGGCGTCTGTGGTGGTGGCAGAGTACACAGGCATCTGTGGTGGTGGCGGCAGAGTATACAGGCATCTGTGGTGGTGGCGGCAGAGTATACAGGGGTGTTTGGTGGGGTCAGAGTTTACAGGTGTGTGTGGTGGTGGCGGCCGAGTATACAGGCGTGTGTGGTGGTGGTGGCAGAGTATACAGGCGTGTGTGTTGGTGGTGGCAGAGTATACAGGCATGTATGGTGGTGGCAGAGTATACAGGTGTCTGTGGTGGTGGCAGAGTTTACAGGCGTGTGTGGTGGTGGTGGTGGTGGCAGAGTATACAGGCGTGTGTGGTGGTGGTGGCAGAGTATACAGGTGTGTGTGGTGGTGGCGGCAGAGTATAGAGGCGTGTTTGGTGGTGGTGGTAGAGTATACAGGCGTGTGTGGTGGCGGCAGAGTATACAGGTGTCTGTGGTTGTGGCAGAGTATACAGGCGTGTGTGGTGGTGGCAGAGTATACAGGCGTGTGTGGTGGTGGCAGAGTATACAGGTGTGTGTGGTGGTGGCAGAGTATACAGGTGTCTGTGGTGGTGGCAGAGTATACAGGCGTGTGTGGTGGCGGCAGAGTATACAGGTGTCTGTGGTGGCGGCAGAGTATACAGGCGTGTGTGGTGGTGGTGGCAGAGTATACAGGCGTGTGTGGTGGTGGTGGCAGAGTATACAGGCGTCTGTGGTGGCGTCAGAGTTTACAGGCGTGTGTGGTGGTGGCGGCAGAGTATACAGGTGTGTGTGGTGGTGGTGGCAGAGTATACAGGTGTCTGTGGTGTGGGAGAGTATACAGGCATCTGTGGTGGTGGCGGCAGAGTATACAGGTGTCTTTGGTGGTGGGAGAGTATACAGGCATCTGTGGTGGTGGCGGCAGAGTATACAGGCGTGTGTGGTGGTGGCAGAGTATACAGGTGTCTGTGCTGGTGGCAGAGTATACAAGCGTGTGTGGTGGTGGCAGAGTATATAGGCGTGTGTGGTGGTGGCAGAGTATACAGGCGTGTGTGGTGGTGGCAGAGTATATAGGCGTGTGTGGTGGTGGCAGAGTATACAGGCGTGTGTGGTGGTGGCAGAGTATATAGGCGTGTGTTGTGGTGGCAGAGTATACAGGCGTGTGTGGTGGTGGCAGAGTATACATGTACCGGCGCTCCTGCAAGGCAGGGGTTAAAAAAAAAAATAAAAAGATTATGCTCACCTCACCCCGAGCCCCCGCCGTCTTCCTCCTGCCTCCCGGTGGCTCCTGCAGGCTCCCGGTGCCTGCAGAGCTCTTCTACAGCAGTTCAGGACCTGCGGTGATGTCAGAGTCACGTGACCTGTGGTTACCATGGAGTAAGCTGGTGTCACGTGACTCTGACATCACCGCAGGTCCTGTACTGCTGTAGAAGAGCTCTGCAGGCACCGGGAGCCTGGAGGAAGACGGCGGGGGCTCGGGGAGAGGTGAGAAAATTTTTTTTTTTTTTTACAGTAGTGCGGCTGCGGCTCGCGATGACGTTGCGCGTCATCGCTCGCAGTGCCGCTAAGGAGCTTGGGATTCGGCTACAGTGCCCGAATTCCCAACTCCCGATTATATAAGTAGATGATGAGATCTCTTCAGATTCAAGATGTAGGTACGAGGTCTGATGTCTGTAAGCATATGGTTTTATGTAGATCACAAGATGAATGGCGAGAATAGTCCTATGTCTGATTAATATACAAAGGTATTGATCTACTGTTATCATAATCGAATATGCAGGCGCATCTCTATAAATTAGATAATCAAAAAGTTAATTTATTTCAGTAATTCAATACATAAAGTGAAACGCATCGGATATATTGTATAGAGTCATTATAAACAGAGTGATCTCTTCCAAGTGTTTATTTCTGTAAATGTTGATGATTGTCTTACAGCTAATGAAAACCCAAAGGTGATTTTCTCTGAAAAGGGAGGATGAGAGATAAAATATTACCTAAATAGTAGTCTAAAGCTACAGGTACAGGTAGTGATATAGCTGGGAGGGCATAAACCACCTCACAGGTTTAATTATTATTTTGATACAATAATCAAGCTATTTATCTAGAACATAGTAATAAATGTTAATAATAGCGAGCACATACTGCATTGAACTAATGTACCCAATTTATTATATATTTTAGGAGTCGGTCCATTTTATTCTGACTTTACCAAAATGGTCACCAACTCCACGACTACGACTAACACTTTTAGCCACAGCTGTATATTATGAAAATCATAGGTTCTTTAAAATTATTTTCTTTTATCAATAGGTGGATGCCTCCTATGAGATTTGGCTTATTTGGTACTGTCTAACACTTAGCACAATTCTAGTGCAATTTCATTTTCTATTTTCACATTTTCTTAATAAATTTGACCTAAAACTGTGCTCTTTGGAGAACCTTTCTTCTAACTTTTTAAATGTAGCAAGCAATGAAAAGAGTCCCAGACCACCATGACTTTTCTAGAGCAGGCTAATACTAAACACGGATGGACTATGTAGTCTATGTAAGATGTATTGTGTACTTACTGGAAGGAGTTAGCAAGCTCCAGGCTGTCTCTTTTATGACATTAATGTAGTGGAGCATTTCATTTACTTGTTATTTATAAATCCTATAGAATTGTGGTTTTAAACTAGCAAGTCTTAGAAACTCCACATACATAGCACCCTGGGGGTAGATACAGAATGCAATATCACAACTCTTGTTGCATGCTGTTACTTAGCAGTATATCTTGCCAACCATCCATTACCACTCATAATTCTATGACCAGTGAACATAGCATGAGGTATGTGTCTTTTGTGCTCATATAATCATTAATCACAACTTGTACAAATGCATTAAGCTTTCAGGCTAGACAAAATATGTTCCCTTCCCTTGATGCAAGTCCTTGGATGAGTTATTTCACTATGTGCCAAATATATGGAATGACACCAATCAGCCATAATATGAAGATGAAGTGAATACCATTATGTATCTCGTTACATTGGCACCTGCCAAGGGAAGGGATATATTAGGCAGCAAAGGAAATATCAGATCGTAAAGTTGTTGGCCAAGTGAGAGAAGCAAGAAAAATCTGGCACCTCCAAGCTGTTTTCACCTTCATGACCGGGCCTTTCCTTTTTCAATTCTGACGAGTGTCATTTTGAGTCAATAACTCTGGAATGCTTCAGTGGATCCCAGTGATTCTTAGTATTTATTTGTGGCATATTGTACTTCACGTCATTGGTAAATTTGGAACAATATTTTTGTGTTTATTAGTGAAAAAATAGGAAATTTGGCAACATGTCGCAATTTTAATACTTAAAGGGAACCAGTCACCTCATCTAAGCCCCCTAACCTGTCAATACCTGTCCCTGCGCACCCAAATACTTTATGAACCATCCCTGTCTGAGCTCATGGGTCTTTGTAAAAGTGAAATAAATCGTTTTAATAACTGACATGAATCTTGTCCGGTGGGCATTCCTACGGGGTTTGTGACTGAGGGGCACTGTCCTCAGGCTGCGCTCCCCCCGCCTCGCCGCTCCAATTAGCCCCGATGGTGTAATCCTTGCTTCATGAGCGCTGCATTCATCTTTGAAAATACCCGCCTTGGAATTGTAAATGCAGCATCACGTGATGCCGGCCCCGTGACAATCCGGGTGTACTGCGCTTACAGCCGCCTTCAGCATGCCTTCTGCGCATGCTCTGAAGGTGGCCTGTGACGTGCGGAGCAGAAGATCCAGATATGACGCGCGCGCGGCATCACGTGATGCCGCATCATACAATTCCGAGGCGGGTATTTTCAAAGATGAATGCGCGCTCATGAAGCAAGGATTACGCCCATCGGGGCATAATGGGAGCGGCGAGGCAGGGGGAGCGCAGCCCTGGGGACACTGCCCCTCTATCACAAACCCCTGTAGGAACGCCCACCTAACAAGATTCTTGTAAGTTATTAAAACAAAGACCCATGAGCTCAGACATGGATGGTTCATAAAGTATTTGGGTGCTGCGGGACAGGTATTAACAGGTTAGGGGGCTTACATGAGGTGACAGGTTCCCTTTAATTTTTATGCCCATAAACCACAGAGTTATATCACATAAAGCAGTTAATAAACAACATTTCCCTTATGTCTACTTTACATCTGCAAAATGTTTTACATTTTTTTTTTTATTTATTCAGTTTTTAATTTCTCATTTTCCAACATAATTTACAAAGCCACTTTTTTGTTTTTTAGGGACCACATCTGACATTGTGACATTGAGAGGGCTATGTCACAGTAAATACCCAAATGGTATACCATCCTAAAAAATGCCCCCCACCCCAAACTGCACAATACCGCAATTAAGTTTATTAACCCTTCAGGGGCTTCACAGGAACTAAAGGAATGTGGAAGAAAAAATAAAAATTTACTTTTTTCCACAAAAATGTTCCTTTGGCCTCAAATATTGCATTTTCACTAGAGCAACAAGAGAAAATGGAACCCCAAAATTTGTTGTGTAATTTTTCTTGAGTATGCCAATACTCCATATGTGGTAGAAAATTACTGCTTGGGTCACAGCATGCTTGGAGGAGAAGAAGCGCTACTTGACTTTTCAAATGCAAAATTGGCTACAATTAACAGATGCCATGTCGTGTTTTGAGAACCATTGATATGCCTAAACAATGGAAAACCCCTACAAGTGACCCCAGTTTGGAAACTAGACCTCTCAAGGAACTTATCTACATGTGTAGTGAAACCCCCAGGTGCTTCACAAAATTTTCAGAATGTTGAGCCGTGAAAATAAAAATAGCATTTTCTCTTTCGCCTCATTGGGGGACACAGGATGATGGGTTATGCTATTCTGCCACTAGGAGGCGACACTAGGCAAATGAAAAAGAAGCACAGTGGCTCCTCCCAGCAGTATATAACCCCTGACTGGCAGAGTTCAGCCAATTTTTGCTTAGTGTTTTAGGTAGGCAAGACACGGTTTGTTATTTTCTCATCTTTGAGTTTTTCAGACTGCTGCACCGTCCCTCCTCAGTCCCCACAGTTGGGGCTCTGAGTAGTAGGTGATGGCCGGCTCCTGCAGCATCCCTCCCCAGACCCCACAGTTGGGACTCTGGGTTGCAGGAGGTCCCCTGGCCCTCTGGCGCCACAGCAGATGGAGCTGCGCTGGGATGGAGGTCTGTGCCCCTGTCCCTTCTGGGCCCCAGGGTGGGGAGCAGTCATCAGGTAGGAGCTGTCCTCCTGGCTGCTCCTCTCCGCGTCCCTTGTCCGGCGCTGCGCTCTGCGCCGGCTCCTCCTTGTCCTGCGGCCTGGTATATTAATTTAGGCCTCGGCTTCGGGCCTGTAGGTGTGTCCCCGCCCATACTGATGATGCGGCGTGGCCGGGAACGCCCTGGCCGGCCCATCAACCAATCGGGTATGCTCTGGGCATTGCTGGGGTGGGCGTGGCCTCACGTTTTCCGCTTCCAGGCAGTCTCTGGCGCCATATTCAGTGTGGGACTTCACTGCAGCGCGGTTGGAGCTCTGCGAGGGGACACAGGATTCGGGTCAGCGCTGTGCTTCCAGGTGACAGGGCTCAGCAGTGGTTTATATCCTGTGTAGCCCTAGGCTGTGTATTATAGCTCAGCAGTGATTAGTGTCATTTTGCTACAGCTTTGTCTGTCTGCTGGCACTCAGCAGTATATTCCTCTGTGTATAGCAGGGAGGATGTCGGACAAAAAGGGCAAGGAGAGCACCAAAGGCCTTTAATGTGTATTATGCCTTTTGCACTGCATGCAAGGCTGCGCAACCCTGCGGTTGTTCTACTCCGCTCTGCCAGGCCTGTGCCTCTGATTCCTCTCAGCCCTATGCCCCTGTCTCTGAGCAGGCACCCGCTGGTGAGGCAGTGCCCGCTAGCTCCGCCAGAATGGGCAGTTGCTTTGTCGCAGTCTGTAAGCCAATCCATACAGCAGCTCTCTGAGACGCTGATCCGGGTTGTGCAGGCCCGTCCTTCGTCTTGCACGTCGGACCAGCCGGGTTCTCCGGACGACTGTTTAGGTCAGGAGGAGACGCGCTCTCATACTCCTCCTTCCTTCCATACTTCTGGTAGGAAGAGACTCGCAGGGGGTCACCACGGCCCTGTCTCAGGTTTCTCCTGTGCGGAGTAGGTCCTGTGAATTACGTTCGTCTGGCGAGCTCCGTGATTTGGATGTGGAGGTGGGTCTGGGTGATTCGCTCGAATCCGCTTCCTCTGATACCCTTGCCATGGTGGAAGACCTGGTTTCGGCCGTTAATCAAGCCTTGCCGGTGTCTAACCTGGCTCCAGTTGCCTCATCGGACCACGTGATATCTTTCAAGTGGCCTCAGAAGGTGTTCTCTGATCATCCTGAGATTCAGGAAGTTCTGCAGAAGCATTGGGTCCAGCCAGATAAACGGTTTGGTAATCGTAAGGTGATTGAGACTCGTTATCCTTTTTTGCCAGCGGTGGCACAGGCTTGGTCGGATTCCCCGCAGGTGGATCCTCCAGTGTACTGTCTAGCGTCTAGACGTTCTTTCTCTTCCTGATGCGTCTATCAAGGACTCCACTGACCGTCAGCTGGAACAATTGTCCAGATCAGTGTTCGAGGCTTCTGGGTCATCTGTCTCCCTTCTTCGCCTCCATGTGGGTGGCTAAGGCCATTGTGACCTAGGCGGGTGATTTACATTCCGCGTTATGTCACATGGATGCAGATCCAGAGCTGTTGCATCTGGCAGCTCAGATATCTGTCGCTGGGGAATTCTTGGTGCACGTCTCTATTGATGCGGCTAATTGCACTGCGGCGGCGGCTTCAAATGCCATCGCGATTCGCCAAGCTCTCTGGCTTCAGGAGTGGAAGGCAGATTCGGCTTCGAAGAGGTCTCTCACCGGCATGCCTTATTTAGGTGGGCGTCTGTTTGGAGAAAAGCTTGATAACCTGATCTCTGACGCTACGGGAGGTAAGAGTACCTCACTTCCTCAGCAGAGACCCAAGCGTAAATTCACCAGGGGTCAACAGCCGAGGTTACGGTCCTTTCGGAACTTGTGTGGGTGGTCCGTTTCCCGCCCAGTGCAATCGACCCGTGCGCCGCGTGCAGACAGAGGTTCCCAGGCTCCCAGTAAGTCAGGTTCCGGCTGGCAGCCCCGGAACAGCCAGTCTAAGTCAAAGAAGTCCGGATCACAGAGGTTTTCCGCTTCCTGACTCGGATCCACCGGAAGACTCTTCCCGAGTGGGCGGCGGCTTTCCCGCTTTCGGTATGTCTGGCTCGCTGTTACAGATGATCAGTGGGTCCAGGACTTGTTGTCTATCGGTTACAGCATCGAGTTTCACACTCTTCCTCGCAGGAGGTTCCTTCTTTCTCGTCCTCCAGGCTCGCCGGACAAGAAAGACGCGGTCTTTCGGGCCATCGACTCCCTTCAGCGGGCAGGAGTCATTGTTCCGGTCCCTCAGGGTGAGCGGTTCCACGGATTTTATTTTAATCTGTTTATCGTATGAAAGAAAGACGGATCTTCCCGTCCTGTTTTGGATTTGAAACATCTGAACAGGTTTGTCCGAGTCCGACATTTTCGGATGGAATCCCTGCGTTCTATCATCGCTTCCATGCAACAGGGGGCGTTCCTCGCTTCCATCGATATCAAGGATGCCTACTTGCATATCCCGATAGCCAAGTCTCACCAAAGGTTCTTGCGCTTCGCTGTGGACGAGGATCATTACCAATTCGTTGCAGTTCCTTTCGGTTTGGCAACTGCTCCGCGAGTGTTCACCAAGGTCATGGCGGCGGTCATGACCGTGCTGCACATTCGGGGGGGTATCGGTTTTCCCGTACCTGGACGACTTGTTGATCAAGGATTGGTCTTTCAGGGACTGCGAGGACAGTGTCCGCGTCTCGATGGACACTCTCTCGCGTCTAGGGTGGATTCTCAATCTACCAAAGTCCTCTCCGGTTCCAAGCCGCAGGATCTCATTCCTGGGAATGATCCTGGACACGTCTCGGGGACTTGTGCTTCTTCCTCAGGACAAGGCTCAGTCTCTGTGCTGTGCAATTCGGATGCTCCTGCGTCCTGTCCCACATTTCCTTCGGTTCGCGATGCGGGTCTTGGGGAAGATGGTGGTGACAATGGAGGCAGTGCCATTTGCTCAGTGGCATCTCTGTCCATTGCAGTTGGCTCTCCTGGCGGCTTGGAATCGCAGTCCGTTCACTCTTCATTGGATTTTCCAACCATCGGCGGCGACGAGGCTTTCTCTCCGCTGGTGGCTGATTCCGTCATCTCTCTCTCGGGGGAGATCCTTTCTGCCGGTCAGGTGGGACGTGCTGACCACCAATGCCTGTCTCCTCGGCTGGGGAGCGGTGTTTTGTCGTTACACGGCCCAGGGTCGGTGGACCCGGAGGAGTCCTCTCTACCATAAATCTCCTGGAGATTCGAACCATTTCCTTGACGCTGAAAAGTTTTCCTCATCTCCTGAAGGGCCACCATATTCGCATTCAGTCAGACAATGCCACGGCTGTGGCTTATGTCAACCATCAGGGCGAAACGCGCAGAAAGCCAGCGATGTGGGAAGTGGAGCCGATTCTTCGTTGGGCTGAATGATCGGGGGCGGTTCTGTCGGCGGTTCACATTCCGGGGATTGAGAATTGGGAGGCGGACTTTCTCAGTCATCAGGCAGGAGAATGGGCTCTCCATCAGGATGTGTTCGATCAGATCTGCGATCGTTTCGGAATCCCGGATATGGATCTCATGTCGTCACCGAAGAACGCGCAGGTGCCCGCCTTCTTTGCCCGCTCTCGAGATCCCCATGCTCTGGGGTCAGATGCTCTTGTCCAGGATTGGACGCAGTTTCGTCTCCCATACGTCTTTCCGACTCTGGCCCTCATTCCCAGGATAGTTAGAAAATCGGAGCAGAACGCGTGCCGGTGCTTCTGGTGGCCCCGGACTGGCCCAGGAGATCGTGGTACACCGATCCCGTGCATCTCGCCACAGACGTTCCGTGGCGGCTGCCAGACCGTCCGGATCTTCTCTCCCAGCGCCCATTTCATCACCAGAACTCAGGGGCTCTTCGTTTGATGGTCTGGCCCTTGAGACCCGACTTTTGACTCAGGCGGGTTCTTCGGAGGAGGTTGCGCATACTCTGACATGAGAAAACCCGTTTCTGCTCGTATTTACCACCGGACTTGGAAAGCTTTCTTTGCCTGGTGCGATTCAGGAGATCTCCGCCCTTGCGTTTTTCTATACCAGCTGTTCTGGGTTTCCTTCAGGCTGGGCTGGACAGGGCTTTCCCTTGGTTCTCTTAAGGGTCGGTTTTGGCCCTGTCTGTGCTTTTTCAACGCAGATTGGCCACGAAGCCCCAGGTTCGTACTTTTTTGCAGGGTGTTTCACGTATCGTTCCACAGTATAGGAGGCCTTTGGAAGCCTGGGACATGAATCTAGTCCTGGACGTGCTTCAGAAGCCGCCATTCTAGCCTCTCCGGGAAGTCTCGTTGCGTCTTCTCTCAGAAGATGGTTTTTCTTGTGGCAATCTCCATGCGGAGGGTTTCTGAATTGGCGACACTTTCCTGTAAGACACCTTTCCTTACATTTCATCAGGATAAGGTGGTGCTGCGGCCGATGCCATCTTTTCTTCCCAAGGTGGTGTCCTCTTTCCATTTGAATGAGGACGTTGTCCTGCCATCTTACTGTCAGTCTCCGGTGCACCGCATTGAACGGGCGCTGCACACCCTGGATTTGGTCCGGGCGTTGTGACTTTGTGTCTAGAACAGCGCCTTTCAGGAAGACGGATTCTCTATTCGTCCTTCCAGAAGTTCACTGGAAAGGGAAGGCCGCTTCCAAGGCCACTCTTGCCGGTGGATTAAGCTTACTATTCAGGAAGTTTATTCTTTCTGCAATTTGCCCATTCCATTGGGGTTGCGGGCTCACTCCACTCAAGCAGTGGGTGCCTCCTGGGCCATTCGATACCAGGCTTTGGCTGAGCAGGTGTGCAAAGCTGCTACCTGGTCTAGCCTACACACTTTTGCGAAACACTATCGTGTTCATACTTAGGCCTCAGCAGATGCGAGTCTGGGTAGGCGCATCCTGCAGGCAGCGGCTGCTAGCCTGTAGACTGCGTTTTTCAGTTGTGGATGTTTATTCCCACCCAGGGACTGCTTTAGGACGTCCCATTATTCTGTGTCCCCCAATGAGGCGAAAGAAAAAAGAAGACATTTCTGTACTCACCGTAAATTCCTTTTCTCTTAGCCTCTAATTGGGGGACACAGCACCCTCCCTGTGGCCGGTTGGCCTTGTTGTGTTGGTGTTTTCTTGTTTTTTTTGCCTGATCGGCTTATGTATTATTTTCCTCCTACTGCTTTACCACAAAACTGGCTGAACTGTGCCAGTCAGGGGGTTATATACTGCTGGGAGGAGGCACTGTGCTTCTTTTTCATTTGCCTAGTGTCGCCTCCTAGTGGCAGAATAGCATAACCCATCGTCCTGTGTCCCCCAATTAGAGGCTAAGAGAAAAGGAATTTACGGTGAGTACACAAAATTCTTCTTTTCACCAGAGAATGTTCTTTTAGGTTCAACATTTTTTATTTTCACAAGGGGAACAGAAAAAATTGAACCGTACAATTAGTTGTACAACTTCTCAGTATGCCAATATTCCACATGTGGTGGAAAAGAACTGTTTGGGCGCACAGCAGGGCTCAGAAGAGGAGGAGTGCTGTTCAAACTAAAAATTGGCTGGAATTGTTAGTGGACACCATGTCACGGAGAACTCTTGCTATGCCTAAACAGCAGAAACCCCTCATAAGTGACCCCATTTTGGAAACTAGACCCCTCAAGGAACTTATCTAGATGTGTAATGAGCACCTTAAACCCCTAGGTATTTCACAGAATTTTAGAAAGCTGTGAAAATAAAAATATTTTTCTCACAAAAAAAATGTATTTATTTATTTTTTATTTTTTGCTCCAAATTTTGACTTTTGACAAGGGTAACAGGAGAAAAAGCACCAATCAATTTGTAGTGCAATCTCTCTTCAGTACACTGATATCTCATATATGATTGTAAACTACTTTTGACGTACAGTGCAAAGCTTAGAAGAGAAGGAGCGCCATATTGGATTTAAGGTTTAGCTAGAATGGTTTGATTGTGTCATGTCGCATTGGCAGAGCTCCTAAGGTGCCAGAATAGCAGAAATCCCTCACAGTGACCCCATTTTACGAACCGCTTCCCTCAATGAATTCCTCTAGGGGTGCAGTGAGGATATTGACAGAACTGGTGTGTCACAAAAAGTTATACTATTCAGCGGTGAAGAAAAAAATAATTAAGATACATTTTTACCACTAAAATGTTATTTTAACCCCAAGTTTCCAATTTTGACAAGAGGAATAGGTGTAGAGGGTACCAAAATGTGTTACACAGTTACTCCTGAAAGTGGCAATGCCCCACATGTGACTGTACAGTAGTGTTTGGGCACACGCCAGGGCTCGGGAGAGATCACATTTTGGAAATTACACCCCTTTGGAAAATCTTCTATGGGTGTAATATTAATATCTCTTAAAAACACCCTTTGAGTCAAATGCAGTGAATGCTACAGAATTAAAAATTGCAAATAAGCCCTTGCAGTGCCTAGTACACTGTAGTTCTGGTTCATAGGGTCCATCCAGCTTGTGCTTCTGGAGAAACACCCCTTAAGTTAAACGGGATTTCTCACTACAACAAAGCCAAACGTGGACATTAACTGTGGTTTACACTTTGTGGGGGCTCTGGAGGGACGTCAGCATTTAAATTTGGGAGCACAGGCTTTGCTGTTTTTTGTTTTTGGGGGGCGTGAGGAAACATAGCGCTTTTACAGTGCCTTGGTGCTACCAATAACTTGGAAGCCTCCTATATTTATGTTTACAGATGATTGACCTGAGTGAGGACTTATTTTTTTGCGGGTTGAGTTGAATGCTGTTAGTGGCAATTTGGGTACAGAACATTCTGGATTAGCTTACATTTATTCTCTACTCTATGCTGAGCACTTAAATGAGGGTTTCATCTACATTCTGAAACACGCGAGTTACTCTGGACTCTGTTTGGCCTCTGTTCAGCGGTGTCCTTCTTTTCAAAGATGCGCAAAACTGTGGTTGACTGCACTTTTGTGCACGCCTACAAAGACGCGAAAAAAGATGGACACCGTCGGACCACAGATCAGATGGAAGTTCAAAGTGACTACCTGTAAAATCTTGTCTTTTAGAGATCTTCACGTAATCGCCAATATACAGTTAGGGCCAGAAATATTTGGACAGTGACACAAGTTTTGTTATTTTAGCTGTTTACAAAAACATGTTCAGAAATACAATTATATATATAATATGGGCTGAAAGTGCACACTCCCAGCTGCAATATGAGAGTTTCCACATCCAAATCTGTGAAAGGGTTTAGGAATTATAGCTCTGTAATGCATAGCCTCCTCTTTTTCAAGGGACCAAAAGTAATTGGACAATGGACTCTAAGGGCTGCAATTAACTCTGAATGCGTCTCCCTCGTTAACCTGTAATCAATGAAGTAGTTAAAAGGTCAGGGGTGGATTCCAGGTGTGTGGTTTTGCATTTGGAAGCTGTTGCTGTGACCAGACAACATGCGGTCAAAGGAACTCTCAATTGAGGTGAAGCAGAACATCCTGAGGCTGAAAAAAAAGAAAAAATCCATCAGAGAGATAGCAGACATGCTTGGAGTAGCAAAATCAACAGTTGGGTACATTCTGAGAAAAAAGGAATTGACTGGTGAGCTTGGGAACTCTAAAAGGCCTGGGCGTCCACGGATGACAACAGTGGTGGATGATCGCCGCATACTTTATTTGGTGAAGAAGAACCCGTTCACAACATCAACTGAAGTCCAGAACACTCTCAGTGAAATAGGTGTATCTGTCTCTAAGTCAACAGTAAAGAGAAGACTCCATGACAGTAAATACAAAGGGTTCACATCTAGATGCAAACCATTCATCAATTCCAAAAATAGACAGGCCAGTGTTAAATTTGCTGAATAACACCTCAAGAAGCCAGCTCAGTTCTGGAAAAGTATTCTATGGACAGATGAGACAAAGATCAACCTGTACCAGAATGATGGGAAGAAAAAAGTTTGGAGAAGAAAGGGAACGGCACATGATCCAAGGCACACCACATCCTCTGTAAAACATGGTGGAGGCAACGTGATGGTATGGGCATGCATGGCTTTCAATGGCTCTGGGTCACTTGTGTTTATTGATGACATAACAGCAGACAAAAGTAGCCGGATGAATTCTGAAGTGTACCGGGATATACTTTCAGCCCAGATTCAGCCAAATGCTGCAAAGTTGATTGGACGGCGCTTCATAGTACAGATGGACAATGACCCCAAGCATACAGCCAAAGCTACCCAGGAGTTCATGAGTGCAAAAAAGTGGAACATTCTGCAATGGCCAAGTCAATCACCAGATCTTAACCCAATTGAGCATGCATTTCACTTGCTCAAATCCAGACTTAAGACGGAAAGACCCACAAACAAGCAAGACCAGAAGGCTGCGGCTGTAAAGGCCTGGCAAAGCATTAAGAAGGAGGAAACCCAGCGTTTGGTGATGTCCATGGGTTCCAGACTTAAGGCAGTGATTGCCTCCAAAGGATTCGCAACAAAATATTGAAAATAAAAATATTTTGTTTGGGTTATGTTTATTTGTCCAATTACTTTTGACCTCCTAAAATGTGGAGTGTTTGTAAAGAAATGTGTACAATTCCTACATTTTCTATCAGATATTTTTGTTCAACCCTTCAAATTAAACGTTACAATCTGCACTTGAATTCTGTTGTAGAGGTTTCATTTCAAATCCAATGTTGTGGCATGCAGAGCCCAACTCGTGAAAATTGTGTCACTGTCCAAATATTTCTGGCCCTAACTGTAAGCGCTCAGCATAAAGCGCAGGATAAATGTTATCCAAGCCTTAGGCTATGTTCACACAGGGCGTTTTTGGCTGGATTTTTGGGGTCATATTTTGCCTTGGTGTTGTGCTAATCTATGTTAATCTTCATCTGTGTTTTTGTTTCCCTGCAAAACCTATGTGATTCTGGGATAAGATGTCCACCCACCTTGGTTTTATTTCATTGCGGAAAGTGTCAACACCTGCGTTTTTGAAACAATGAGCATGTCTTTTCATTCTTCTGTTATAATTGGTAAATGGAATGCTAATTGCTTAAATAGTATAGTATTATTGACCATGTATTTAAGTTTATATCAAGAGTAAAATGTTTATCTGATAGTCCTTAGTGGTTGATACCTTTTAATGGCTAACTGAAATTGCAAATTCAAGAGAAAAATGCATAGGAACTGAAGAATAATCTAGTGTTTCTTTTTAAAGGGATCTTGAAGCAAGAGCACAAAAGGAGTTTTTTCGGGCAATGTTTAAGCTTCCAAGAATTGAGCGATTGCATGACGTTGTGGATTGTTCTCTATGGACACCCTTCAGCCGATGCCATACACCAGGCAGGATATATACTTCAGACAGCTATCTCTGCTTTGCCAGCAAGGAAGAAGGAGTTTGCAATGTTATTATACCACTCGCAGAGGTAGGACTTAAAGGCTGGGGCTATACTGCGACTTTGGCCGTGACACAAGTTGTGAAGACAGAAATGGCTATAGTATATTACACATTAATATTAAAATATTTATTTATAGAGTAACATATACAACTTTATATCATATCTTTTCAAAGAAATCTTCTTTCTCTTGTTGTACTGATCTTTCTATCTCATTTCATGGAAATAAATTAGAAAATCTGTATTCACTGTAGATAGATTTCCCATTTCTGAAATAGGAGATGAAAGTTGGTGCTCATAAGATTCTATGAAAAAGCGAGGAGGTGGGAGCTAGAGACATTCTGCTGTAAGTTCTCAGTTAATGACAGGCTAGGTTCACATTGCGTATGTGCTGTGCATTCCAACGGATCCATTGACAGCATGATGTAACTGATGCGTTAACGCATCCATAGACTTGCATTCAACAAACGCATACGAACGCATGCTAAAGTAGGCACACCTACTTTTCTTGTCTTTAATTCTTGTTATTTCAGGAGAACCTGCAACAGAATGTCTGCAAAATCTGAAGTCTACCCCAGCTTATTCAAAATGGCAAAAATTCACAGATCACTAAGAAACATGACTAGGACACATTTCCATTAAAATAAGACGGGGTCTTATCATTTTTTTGGGCTCCAAAAGATGTGCTGAGGCTTATTTTCTCGGGATGTCATCATGTTTTGTATTGTTGCTAGTGTTTGGGTCACACGTTAAGAAAAAATTAATATACACCTCTTCCCCTGCCATAATCCCACCTACCTCTATACTCCGCCATCAGCGCTTGAAACTTGTGTTAAAGAAAAAAATTAATATTCACCCTCACCCATAATCCTGCCCACCCCTCTTCTGGTGTCAGTGATTGTAACTTGTGTTAATGAAAAAAGTAATATTGACTCCCTTGTCCCGTCCATAATCCCAGTGACCCTCTTCTGGTGTCAGTGATTAAACTTGTGGTAATGAAAAGATGAATATTCACACTTTTTCTCCACCTACCCCTCCTTGACGGCATCCGTGATTCACTCAGACTTACTACTGCCCAAAGATTGAAGCGCAATGCTCACACTGGATGATGGCTCTTTTACATGTCAGCATGTATTTCTATGCAGCTGTCATGCTCCGGTGAGGAGAGACACCCAGCCAGTGTGAGCTTTCCACTGTGATGTTTGGGCAGTAGTTAGTCTAAGTGAATCACTAATGCCGGCACAAAAGGAGGAAGAGGGTGAATATTAATTGTTTTCATTATCACAAGATCCAATCACTGACATCGACAGCAAGTTGGATGGGATTATGAGGAGGGGAAGGGGGTGAATATTCATTTTATTAAGTAGCCGGTGTGTGACTATAAACTTCCGGGCTTACAGTAACACAGGATGTAACGTACACTAATAAAAAAAAAAGTTACATATCCTGAAAGGGCAGCCCAAGCCCTATTTCAGTATACTATTAGAAAATACTACACACCTGTCTGCCACATCATAGATATCTGAAATTCCACCACAAACATAAGGAATTTACATTTTCCAAATAAGCGATCTATGTATGTGACCAATAACGGACTATACATCACAGAGGACCAGTCTCTAAAAATATCATTAGAAACAGGAGAAAAATGTGACTACAAGTCCAGTTGTATGCAAAAGTGAAAAACTCTCATTGAAATCAGGATCGATACAGGGCTAGCTCTAACCAACAGGGCAGAGTTGTAATGCAGACAAAGAGTGTGGACAGTTACATTTATAACACCGTGCTTAATTGATATAATAGAAGTAAATTACACATACAACAAATCACAGTTCTAACACATATAGATAGAGCTGTACGCCCATGTAAAATCCTGCAAACGCTTGTGTGATTATAGGAAAAGGATTACACCTATAGCTAAATTGCTTCAGCCAGGACAGCATTCCCACACACTGCACTGATGAGAGGCAGTCACCCGAAATGCAGGGTCTTCAGTTTGGGATTCTGATCTGGCACAAATCCTGAGTCATATTAAAAGGCTTGTTAAGAGTCGATTATGACTTTAAGGATTGCTATCTTTATTGGGTGGCATTAGAGTTTTTTCACTTCCTCACTGAAGTGACAATTTATATATGTCACAGTTAGAGATGATTATATGTGGGTTGATAAGTGTGCATATATGGATTTGCACACGACAGTATAAGTGCAACAATGCAGGAGGGAAATTATGACCAAGAATTCAATTACAGTGTTAGAGATATACTGTATTAACTTATTCACACCCAACCAAATGTGGAGTGCACGGCTACAAGAGGAGCTAATATAACACCAGGGGATGTGTTCTGAAAGGTGACAGAGTGCATAGCTTGAAATTCTGGAGTTATATTAGCTCCTCTTGTAGCCGTGCACTCCACATTTGGTTGGGTGTGTATAAGTTAATACAGTATATCTTTAACACTGTGATTGAATTCTTGGGTCATAATTTCTCTCTCTTGCACTTTTGCACTTGATACTGTGGTGTGCAAATCCATATATGCACACGTATCGACCCACGTATATAGCAATTAAGCTATAGGCGTAATCCTTTTCCTATAATCACACAAGCGTTTGCAGGATTTTACATGGGTGTACAGCTATATCTATATGCGTTACAACTGTGATGTGACTGTTTTTTTTTATGTGTAATTTGCTTCTATTATATCAATTAAGCACTATGTTTAAATGTAACTGTCCACACTCTTGTCTGCATTACAACTCTGCCCTGTTGGTTTGAGTTAGCCCTCTATCGATCCTGATTCTAATTAAAGTTTTTCACTTTTACATACAATTGGACTTGTAGTTATATTTTTTCTCCTGTTTCTAACAATATACTTATTAGTATGATGATCTACAACTAGGGCTTATATTTTAAGTATACGCCGAAAAATCCTGCTAGGGCTTACTTTTGGGATAGATCTTATTTTTAGGGAAACACAGTAGTTCCTGACAAAAGAAATGTGTTTTTTTTCATAATTGTAGGTAGTAAGCGTGGAGAAGATGGAGGATACCAGTCTTCTACCAAACCCCATCATTATCAGCATAAGGCAACAGATGGCTTTCCAGTTTATTGAGCTGAAAGACCGAGAGAGTCTGGTTAATGGTTTACTCCAAAGGCTTCAACAAGTCAACACAAGTACAGTGTGCCCGAGAAGCAGAGACCTGGTACTGTATATACATAATAATACACAATCATTATATTGCTGGAAAGACCAAGCAGATGGATAAAGCTTATTTACACTGTGACTTCCCCGAAGTATCAGCCAGACTCCATTGGATAGTTAATGTATAATTCCCTCTTGTATTGTGTGAGTGATTATAAACTGTGTACAACATTGTAGAATACGTCATCCCACACTGCCAATTATAAGAGGTTTAAAAGGGAATCTGTCACCAGATTTCACAACACAATCCACTTCAAAATTTATAATCCTGCTCTTAAAAAGAGCCCCTTGCTGGACTTATAATATGATTATTTAGAATAGGAAAAAGAATAATAAAAAAAAATAATATAGACACAGATTTTTCAATGTACACCAGCCTGATCAGGTGTCACAAATGTTTTTCTTAATAATGTATTTTATTTGCATTGTGAGTTCTGGTGACAGATCCTCTTTTTACCATTGTTTGCTGCTATGTTCTGCAGCTGTCTAATAGAATTTGTATTTCTGCTCCTCACCATTTTAAGAATTGCTTGCTGCAAGTAAATGAGAACGTTGTTATTTCTGTTTGGAGGGCGGAAAGCTGTACAAACAAGTCTGCTCTAAAATGAGAAGAATATCATTAATTAATTAGAAGCTATCATGTCATCTCGGCCTCATAAACTGCTGGATAATGATTCCCATCCATCAATAATATCATACCCTTGTTGTAGTATACAGTTATTCCTATGACTTTCTCTGCCCTCACTCACATGTGTGAACGATCTCTGTCCAGTGTGGTCGAGGCATTATTATTTATCCTGAAGACTCACCTATTACATCAAGCCTACAACCTGCCATGAGACCCAGGCGACCATCCCATAGCTGACATTCCCCCATCCTACTGTATCCCCGCCCGCACCTCGTAGACTGTGAGCCCTCGTGGACAGGATCCCTGCCCCTCCTGTACGTCCTGATCGCCTAGATTTAGTGTGCTTGTTCTTGTCTCCCTTATCCTCATGTAAAGCGCCATGGAACCTAATGGCGCTATATAAATAATTAATAATAAATAATACAAATTATTTGCATAGAATCGTTTACATGTGGCTTCGTAGTCACTATTCACAACTCTTTAGGTTTCCATTGATTGGCATTCTCCATAGGGCCCACAGCTGCAATGAAATAAGTGAGCTCTCTCCAGCTTCATCATCATTTTGTACCTGATTCCCTGAGGAATGAAGTCTCATTTATTTATTTATTTTATTATGCGTTGCTTATATAGCTCCATCATATTCTGCTGCGCATTACAAACGTCACCATCACTGTCCCCCATTGGGGCTCCCAATCCAAATTCCCTATCAGTCAATCTTTAAGGTCTTGTGAATGGACAAGATTGCAGTTGGCTGAGGCATGTTGTAGGCTGTAAGTAGCAACTGTGAAGCTGGCCTATGCTACGAAGAAAAAACGCCCTGACACTGGTCATATGTGAGTAATAAGTCATTGTTGGACAGATATGACCAACTGTATGCTACATCCAAGACCTGATTTTATTGCTGGATTACGGCTGGGAATCATTATTGGGGCTGCTGGGTAGACCTAGGAGACCTGACAGTTGTTCTTTAAGTCACAGAAGTGTATATTCTGCCTCTCAATGTAGGCAAGATTGTTGTAGCCTCCAAAGGTAATCATTAGATCGCAAAACTAAATGCAAAATTCTTTGTACCATCTGTAAATGAATCACATTACTTTTAATATACTCCTCTGCAGATGGTCTGCAGCTGCATTTACAGTCTTGCAGGCTTCACAGCTAAATTCTCCCATCATTCCATTCAGTTTCAATCCAATCCTTATAAGAAACACCGGTGCAGATTCATCATAAACTTCAATCCTTTTATTATGGTACAACAATGAAAATCATCTCAGCACCCTTGCAGGAGCAGCTAGACGCGTTTCGAAAAACTTCTTAATCATTAGCCAATGATGTGGCTAATAATTCTTATAAGGATTGAATTGCTACAGGCGGTTGCCAAGCCGTGACACTGGAGCGGTAGTCCACAGAAGATTGGCGGTGGAGCGGCGTCTCCCCCTTACCTTTCCCTATCTAAATATTTCAGTTTCAATGCCTGGTATGATTATTATTATTATTATTAATAAGTATTTATATAGCGCTATAAGGATACATAGCGCTTTTCAATTTAGAGGGTTGACATAGACAAGTGGTCGAACACGACGACCACAAACGGTGACAAACGATGACAGATCACAAATAGTAATACAGGTACAATGGGGCCGGGGATCCTGTCTGCGAGGGCTCACAGTCTAAAGGGGGTGGGGAGGGAGACAGTAGGAGGGGGACAGGTGAGTTGGTGCAGTGGATAGGGTGTCAGTGTGTGTTGTAGGCTTGTAGGAAGAGGTGGGTCTTCAGGTTTTTTTTGAAGGTTCCCAGGGTCGGGGAGTGTCTGATGTGGTGAGGGAGGGAGTTCCAGAGTCTGGCAGAAGCCCGAGAGAAGTCTTGTGTGCGGTTATGAGAGGTGGAGATGCGGGAGGTTGAGAGAAGGAGTTCTTGGGAGGAGCGCAGGTTGCGCGAAGGGAGGTAGCGGGAGACCAGGTCGGAGATGTAGGGAGGGGACAGGTTGTGGATGGCTTTCTATGTCAGGGTTAGGGTTTTGAAGCGAGATCGCTCGGGGAAGGGGAGCCAGTGGAGGGCTTGGCGGAGAGGGGAGGCGGGGGAGTATCGGGGAGATAGGTGGATGAGTCGGGCAGCAGAGTTGAGGATGGTGCGGAGAGGATCAAGGGAGGTGGCAGGGAGGCCGGTGAAAAGGAGATTGCAGTAGTCCAGGCGGGAGATGATGAGGGCGTGGATGAGTGTCTTAGTCGTGTTGTGGTCAAGGAAGGAGCGGATGCGGGCAATGTTTTTTAGTTGAAGTCGGCAGGCGGTGGCGAGGGCTTGGATGTGGGGCTTGAAGGAGAGGGAGGAGTCGAGGATTACCCCGAGACATTTGGCGTGGGGGACGGGTGAGAGGGAGCAGTCTTTAACGGTGATGGATAGGTCAGGAAGGGGCGGACGGTTGTTAGGGGGAAAGACGATGAATTCAGTCTTGTCCATGTTGAGTTTGAGGAAGCGGGTGGAGAAGAAGGATGCAATGGCGGATAGGCATGGAGGAATTTTAGATAGGAGAGAGGAGATGTCGGGGCCAGACAGATAGAGCTGGGTGTCGTCGGCGTAGAGGTGGTATTGGAGGCTGTGCGACTCGATGAGGCTGCCTAGGCCGAGGGTGTAAATAGAGAAGAGTAGTGGTCCCAGGACCGAGCCTTGGGGGACACCTACGGAGAGGGGGTGGGGTGAGGAGGTGGTGTGGGAGTGGGTGACACTGAAGGTCCTGTCCGTCAGGTAGGAGGAGATCCAGGAGAGGGCGAGGTCAGTAATGCCAAGAGACTCAAGAATTTGGAGTAAGAGGGAGTGGTCAACAGTGTCAAAGGCAGCAGAGAGGTCGAGAAGGATGAGGACGGAGTAGTGTCGTTTGCTCTTGGCGATCAGAAGGTCGTTAGTGACTTTGGTCAGGGCTGTTTCGGTTGAGTGTTGCGGTCGGAAGCCGGATTGTAGGCGATCGAAGAGAGCACAGGAAGAGAGGTGGGAGGACAGTTCGGAATAGACGTGTTGTTCAAGAAGTTTTGAGGCAAACGGGAGAAGAGAAATGGGGCGATAGTTGGAGACTGATGTAGGGTCGAGGGTGGTTTTTTTAGGATGGGCGTGATTAGGGCGTGCTTGAAGGATGAGGGGAATGTGCCGGATTTGAGTGATATGTTGAAGAGGTGCGTCAGGGCAGGGATGAGGACTGTGGTAAGGTTAGGGATGAGGTGGGAGGGGAGTGGGTCCAGGGCGCAAGTGGTGAGGTGTGATCGTGATAGAAGGGAGGAGAGGTGGTCCTCGGTCATGGGGGTGAAATTGCATTTGGGTGGGGGGGGATGGGCTGGAGGTGGGATGGGGTGGGGAGGGGGAGTGTGGGTCGAAGCTTGGTCTGAGTTTGTCGATTGATGGCAAGTATATGGTTTTTCTCCATATTTTGCACAGTAGTCCAAACCTGGAGAATTGAGCTGTCCTTCTGGATTATAGGAGCTCAGCTGTGAGGGATGTTTGTCATTGGAAACAGATTTAACAAAATACAGACTGGCACACCAAGCAATGTGAATGGGTGCTAGCTGACAAAAAACATGACTACAAAAAGCTATTCAGCTGCACACTAGAACACTTAGAATTAATTAAGACTAAGGCCAAGCGTTAGTGCTGTGGTAACATTAGATAAAAAGGGAAAAATACACTTACTGCAAAATGAAAGTGAGAAAATATGACATTACTGCTGTATGTATACTTGAATCAAAGGAGACACTTTGAGTCAGCAAATTAATCATTAATTGGTAATGCAATGACTCTGGCTCTTGAATAATTTGGAATCTGTCTCAGATTAGTTTTGTACTGTATTTAGAAATTGACACTTTGTGTCTATTTATTTAAAGGGACTCTGTCAGGTCATTTTTCAGTATGATACTAATATTCCCCTTGAATAGTGCCTGGGCAGACCTTTTCAAAACATGTAAAATCGTTATTGTACTGTTTGTACTTTCCATGTTATAAGCATTTTCACACCCTGCAGGGAGCTGGTACATTAGTCCTCTCCATTACTTTTACAGAGGATTAGTCCGGCTGCTGTACAAATGTTATTAAAATATCCATGCCCACTCAAGCTGTTATCTGTCTCTCCCCTCTGTGCTGGGAGGGGGAGGTGTTTTGTGCTGCAGCCTGTTCTGTCTGTAAGATTTCTATGTGTGTATATGAACTTTGGTTTTCCTGCATATTTGTAATGAGTGTATCTGCTGTGCAAATGATGAAATGTTCTTATAATCACATAGAAATATCTCAGACTGCACATTCTACACGTCTCATACACACAATGATATGAAGAGCTCAGAGCTTCTGCTAAGCATACACCTCCTCCCCCCTCCTTTCTGCTCTGTCTGCAGACTGCAATGAGTCACACAACAAACAGAGGAGGGCAAGACAGTGTAATGATGTATGAATATTCATTTTTTGAAGAGTGGGCAGCAGAGAACTCACTGTGATTGACAAATGGAATTAATTTTTTATTTTGAATTTGAGGATAGGAGGGAAGCATAAATAATAGAAATACATGAATAGAGAGAATTTAGAGAAAGGAATTCGAAAATGATATCAGTTACATATGGATTTTGACCTGACAGATTCCATTTAATTGTAAAATGGCATTTTAACCCTGACAGCTGCAGTACAGAAAACAAGGGCAATTATATTTTACTATTTTTAATCTAGATATCTCCTTGTGATTAGGTGTTTGGTAAAGAAGGCTTCGGTAACATGAACCTAATAGTTAATCAGGATGGGGAAGGTGGAAATGAAAAGGAGAAGTTTACAACGAATGCAGAAGCTTTGATGTCCTCTTTTCATCAGACTGGAGCTGGGAATCCCGACACTGGAATGGTACAGTATAATTGCTTCATAGATCTCTGTCTGCTGAAAGGAGGAACTACACACAAAGTGACACTTTAATAGTTTAGCTATAAAACATTTTATGTAAATTTACCATTAAAGTGAACCTATCACCGCCCTAGGGCTTTTTAAATTAAAAGTGCCACCTTCAGCAGCACCAATGCTGCATTCTGTGAAGGTGGCTATAATCCCCCTACTCCCCTGTACACCTAATGACTTTAGAAAGGTTCCAGATTCGATGGGTTTTCTCACTCATCCAGACCTCACTGCCTCTTCAGTCTTCCTCCACCTCTTCTTTCTTCTGGGCGCCTCTTCTCTCTTCCCTGTCTTGTCTTTGGTGCCTGCGCAGATTCCTATATGTGTACCAGACGCCAGCTTCCACCCTTTTTTGTGTTCGGCTTCATGCAGAAAGGGTTGGAAATCTAGCACCTGCACACTAGCAGTAATGCACTGTGTAGCCATGCTGTTTGCTCTTCCCGCATTAGGGCAGTACTAAGTGCACAGGCACCAGATTCCCAACCCTTCTGTCTGAATAAAGTAAAGCAGTACACAAAACCGGACTGGATTTAGCGCCTTTGGTACATGTAGTGCAATACAGTCAGACGCTCTGCCCTCAGTAGGGCAGAGCTCAGGTCGGCTGTGCGAACATACAGGAATCTGGGCAGGTGCCAACGACGAGACTGGGAAGAGGGGGGTGAAAGGAGAATATAGCTACCTTCACAGAATGCAGCAAAGGTGCTGCGAAAGGTGGCTCTTTTAGTTTCAAAAGCCCTAGAGGGGTTACAGGTTCACTTTAATAGCACGGCTGCTGCTGTGTGCGGCAAAAAAATTAAGTGCCGTCCTTGTCCTTTATTGCTATACTGCAAGATCTGAAAGATGCATGTGGGCTATGACAGACCGCTCCTATGTATATTCCAGGTAATACTTTTCTAGGCTGAGGAGCAGGACAAAGAAAATATTAATAGAGCGCTATCAAGAATATAGTACATTTACTGCTATAACGTTCACCGCTATGGGGTCATGCTGGGGTGGTTGCACATAATGTTGTAGAAGTTTCATGTTTGAGGAGAGCACTGTGTGATTACAGCTCTGGGGTGAAGCTGGTGAGATTGCAGCTATTGAGGGCACTGTGGTGGTCACAACTGTAGCAGGTGCTTTAGTTTTCTCAGTTCTAATTAACACCACTGTGGTGCTTGCAGCTCTGGGCAAGAGGGCATTGTGGTATCCACACCCAGGGAAACCATTTGGCTCTGATTAAACTGATGAATTGTGTTATGCCTAGTGCAGAGCCTGCGATGGTGAGGCATGACACAAATGTATTGATGATCTTTTATCAACTGCTTTGTAGTGCACCAGTTACACAGGACTTGCACCAGGCAGGACAGCATATAACAGTATAGCAGAGCATTTTGGTAATACTTAGTTGTTCTAGAGAACTCCTGCATATTGTCAAATACCCACACATAGATGAAACTGTTTTCAAACTAGACTTGGGGTCCTTTCACATCAGCATTTTACGCTGATCGCGGCAGTTGCAGTGAAAAAAACGCAACTGCCGCGATTACCGCCTAAGGGCCCTTTCACATCAGCGTTTTTCGTAATTCGCGGCAGATGCGGTGAAAAAACCGCATCTGCCGCGTTTGCCGCATAACGGTTCCACTTGCGGCACGGTTGCGTTTTTTTCCATAGGAAGTATAGGGGGACTTGCGGCAGATGCGGCAAGTGCGGTATTGCACTTGCGGCAGGTGCGGCAGAGAAAAAAACCGCGGCTTACTGCGGTTTTTTTCTCTGCCGCACCTGCCGCAAGTGCAATACCGCACTTGCCGCATCTGCCGCAAGTCCCCCTATACTTCCTATGGAAAAAACCGCAACCGTGCCGCAAGTGGAACCGTTATGCGGCAAACGCGGCAGATGCGGTTTTTTCACCGCATCTGCCGCGAATTACGAAAACGCTGATGTGAAAGGGCCCTAACAGCCACGATCGCGGCACACTTGGGGCAAGCCCCATACAATGTCTATGAGGCTTGCGGTAAGTGTGCGGCAGGTGCAGTTTCGGTATGCCGTAGTTTTTTCGTGGCCGCACCTGCCGCAAGTGCCAATACCGCACTTGCCGCACCTGCCGCAAGCCCCATAGACATTGTATGGGGCTTGCCGCAAGTGCCGTAAAACGCTGATGTGAAAGCAGCCTTAGGGCCCTTTCACATCAGCGTTTTTTGAAATTTGCGGCAGATGCGGTGAAAAAACTGCATCTGCCGCAATTGCCGCATAACCGATGCACTTGTGGCGCGGTTGCGGTAATCCCCATAGAAAGTATAGGGGGACGTGCGGCAAGTGCGGTTTTGCACTTGTGGCAGGTGCGGCCGCGAAAAAAACCACGGTCAACCGCGTTTTTTTTCGCGGCCGCACCTGCCGCAAGTGCAAAACCGCACTTGCCGCACCTGCCGCAAGTCCCCCTATACTTTCTATGGGGATTACCGCGCCGCAAGTGCATCGGTTAGGGCCCTTTCACATCAGCGTTTTTTCAAAATCGCGGCAGATGCGGTGAAAAAACCGCATCTGCCGCGATTACCACATACCGGCTGCACTTGCGGCGCGGTTGCGGTAAACGCCATGCAAAGTATAGGCGTACTTGCGGCAGGTGCGGCAAGTGCGGTTTTGCACTTGCGGCAGGTGCGGCCGCGAAAAAAACCGCGGTCAGCCGCGTTTTTTTTTTGCATCCGCACCTGCCGCAAGTACGCCTATACTTTGCATGGCGTTTACCGCAACCGTGCCGCAAGTGCAGCCGGTATGCGGTAATCGCGGCAGATGCGGTTTTTTTCACCGCATCTGCCGCGAATTTAAAAAAACGCTGATGTGAAAGGGCCCTTATGCGGCAATTGCGGTAGATGCGGTTTTTTCACCGCATCTGCCGCAAATTTCAAAAAACGCTGATGTGAAAGGGCCCTTAATCAAACAATTCTTACTGATTTGTGTGCAGCTCCTTTGCAAAGGTATGCATCTCCATGGTAACAGAGAGTACAAACAAAGAAAAAACAGATTCTCATAACTCTTAGGCTGAAGGCACATCATCCGACATGATCCCAGTGCCTCGCACGAGTGCAATGCGAGATAAACTCGCATTGCACTAGAACAAGTTATTTTCTATAATGTCGGGCACACTGGTGCGCATTTTAAGCATTGAACTCGCAAAGCGAGTTTCAGTCGCAGCATGCTGCGACTGCATGCGAGTTGTAAGCATGAAGCCATCAATAGAAATCAATGGGTGCGTTAAAAAACGCACCGTGCAATGAATAGTGCGAGTCTCGCGCGTGAAAAAACACACTCCCCGGCCCACACTTTCAAAAAGCTGGCGGGAAGAAGCAGGGTGCACACCGCAGACCACCGGGAGCCAGAGCCCGCAAGCTGAGCAGAGCCTCCGTCGGACCGTCCCCGCCAGGTACTGAGGCTGTGATTTCGGCTGTGATCTCTGTGACAGCCGGGACCTGTGTGCGGCTTCACACGCCGCGCTGCTGGCGTTGGGGGCGGATGCCCTCCCCCTCCTTCAGGCCTTCCCCTTCTCAAGATGGCCCCCACCTGTCACTGCTCCCCACGCCCGATGCCGGGACCTGATTGTGGCCTCACCCGCCGCGATGCCCTATCCCTCCTCAGGCCTCCCCCTCCTCTGGATGGCCCCCACCTCCGAAGTCGGGTCTGCTTGCGGCTAGCGGCTGGCGGGGGCCCTCCCCCCCCCGATCCCGTGTCCGATCTCACCGCTCCTCGATCCCCGTGTCCGATCCCGCCGGTGTAGCCGCCGCTCTGCCTCCTCTCCTCGCTGGAACGCCCTCCTCCAGTGCTGCTCCGCCCTGAGGTAAGTACCGTATGAATTAATCAATCCATCAATGATTGAATGAGTGAGTGGATGTGTGGGTTAGTGGATGTGTGGGTGTGTGGGTTAGTGGATGTGTGGGTGTGTGGGTTAGTGGATGCGTGGGTTAGTGGATGCGTGGGTTAGTGGATGCGTGGGTGTGTGGGTTAGTGGATGCGTGGGTTAGTGGGTGTGTGGGTTAGTGGATGTGTGGATTAGTGGATGTGTGGGTTAGTGGATGTGTGGGTTAGTGGATGTGTGGGTGTGTGGGTTAGTGGATGTGTGGGTGTGTGGGTTAGTGGATGTGTGGGTTAGTGGATGTGTGGGTGTGTGTGGGTTAGTGGATGTGTGGGTTAGTGGATGTGTGGGTTAGTGGATGTGTGGGTTAGTGGATGTGTGGGTTAGTGGATGTGTGGGTTAGTGGATGTGTGGGTTAGTGGGTGTGTGGGTTAGTGGGTGTGTGGGTTAGTGGGTGTGTGGGTTAGTGGGTGTGTGGGTTAGTGGATGTGTGGGTGCGTGGGTTAGTGGGTGCGTGGTTTAGTGGGTGCGTGGATGCGTGGGTGTGTGGATGCGTGGGTGTGTGGGTGCGTGGATGTGTGGGTGCGTGGGTTAGTGGGTGCGTGGGTTAGTGGGTGCGTGGGTTAGTGGGTGCGTGGGTGTGTGGGTGCGTGGGTTAGTGGATACGTGGGTGTGTGGGTGCGTGGGTTAGTGGATACGTGGGTTAGTGGATGTGTGGGTGTGTGGATGCGTGGATGTGTGGGTGTGTGGATGCGTGGGTGTGTGGGTGCGTGGGTGTGTGGGTGCGTGGGTGTGTGGGTTAGTGGATGCATGGGTGCGTGGATGCATGGGTGTGTGGGTGCGTGGGTGTGTGGGTTAGTGGATACGTGGGTGTGTGGGTGCGTGGGTTAGTGGATACGTGGGTTAGTGGATGCGTGGATGTGTGGGTGTGTGGATGCGTGGGTGTGTGGATGCGTGGGTGTGTGGATGCGTGGGTGTGTGGATGTGTGGATGCGTGGGTGTGTGGGTTCGTGGGTGTGTGGATGCGTGGGTGTGTGGGTGCGTGGGTGTGTGGGTGCGTGGGTGTGTGGGTGCGTGGGTGTGTGGGTTAGTGGATGCGTGGGTTAGTGGATGCGTGGGTACGTGGATGCGTGGGTTAATGGATGCGTGGATGTGTGGGTGCGTGGATGTGTGGGTGCGTGGATGCGTGGGTGTGTGGGTTAGTGGATGCGTGGGTGTGTGGGTTAGTGGATGCGTGGGTACGTGGATGTGTGGGTGCGTGGGTACGTGGATGTGTGGGTGCGTGGGTACGTGGATGCGTGGGTTAGTGGATGTGTGGGTGTGGGTGCATGGATGTGTGGGTGCGTGGATGGCTATTTGCGTATGTGTGACTGCATGTGTGGATGTGTGCACGAAAGGATGTGTACATGCGTGGATAATGGATGGATGGATGCAACAAGGTATCAAGTGTCCTCTTCTAGTCTCAGGGATCATAGTCATGGTGCACTGTATGACAGATCATTGCCATACAGTGCACCATAACTCTGACCCCAGAGACTGTAGGAAGAGGACACTTGATCCCTTGCTGCAATCTCTGGAGCAGAGGCGATCGAGCATCGTGGGACCTTCGTTGTTGACTACGTCGGAGGTGATCGAGCGTCGCGGGACCTTTGTTATGGACTACGTCGGATCTTTCTAATAAAGATGGAGTCTGAATTTTGTTTGTGTTTTTTTCCAAATAAAAATATTTTACTCTGTGTTTATTTATTGACTACTTACCAGAGATTCCTAATGGCGGGTCTAACATTGGCCCAATATTATGAATCTCGGGCTTAGTGCTAGCTGCCAATAAAAAGCTGGCATTAACCCCTTTATTACCCAGTTTGCCACCGGCACCAGGGCAACTGGTAGAGCATGGGTACAGCGCCAGAAAATGGCGCTTCAATGAATGCGCCATTTTCTGGGGCGGCTGCGGGCTGCAATTCGCAGCATGGGGGGCCCAGAACGCTTGGGCCTCTCCATGCTGCGGATTCCAGCCCCCAGCTGTCTAGTTGTACCTGGCTGGACCAAAACTATTGCGGAGCCACACGTCATTTTTTTTTTTCTAGAATTTGTTCTAGAAATAAAAAAATGGGCTTCGCTGTATTTTTGGTTGCCAGCAAGGTACAATGAGGCAGCTGGGGGTTGGTGGCAGTCCGTAGCTGCCAAGTTGTACCTGGCTAGACCAAAAATATGGCGAAGCCCCACGTCATTTTTTAAATTACTTCTACCAATAAAATGACATGGAGCTTTGCCATATTTTTGGTTGCCAGCCAGGTACAGCTTGGCAGTTGGGGGGCTGCAATCCTCATCATGGAGAGATCCAAATGTTGTGGGTCCCCCACGCTGCAAATTGCAACCCACAGCCACCCCAGAAAATAGCGCATTCATTGGAGGTGCCATTTTCTGGTGCTGTACCCCAACTCTTCCAGTTGCCCTTGCGCTGGTGGCAATGCTGGTTGCACACAGGGGCTCCGTGCGCGACATGGTGTCCGCTAACAATTGTTAGCGGACACCATGTTGCATATGGAGAGCCCCTGTGTGCCTAAACATTGGAGCTCCCCACAAGTGACCCCATTATGCATCTGGATTTGTTCCTTGGGGGTCTAGTTTCCAAAATGGGGTCACTTGTGGGGGAGCTCGAATGTTGAGGCACACATGGGGCTCTCCATACGTGACATGGTGTCCGCTAACAATTCCAATTGTTAGCGGACACCATGTCGCGTATGGAGTGCCCCTGTGTGCCTCAGCACTGGAGCTCCCACACAAGTGACCCCATTTTGGAAACTAGACCCCAAGGAACAAATCTAGATGCATAATGAGCACTTTGAAGCCCCAGGTGCTTCACAATTTGATCCGTAAAAATAAAAAAAATAAGATTTTTGTGGAAGAAAAATATTTTTTTCATTTTTACAGATCAATTTGTGAAGCACCTGGGGCTTCAAAGTGCTCATTATGCATCTAGATTTGTTCCTTGGGGGGTCTAGTTTCCAAAATGGGGTTACTTGTGGGGAGCTCCAATGCTGAGGCACACAGGGGTTCTCCAAACGCGACATGGTGTCCGCTAACAATTTGAATGGAAATCAGCTCAAATTGTTAGCGGACACCATGTCGCGTTTGGTGAGCCCCTGTGTGCCTAAACATTGGAGCTCCCCACAAGTGACCCCATTGATTGACAAATAAGTGTCAGCAAATCAGTGCAGTCTTGACACCAGGAGAAGGTGCTAGTCTGTCGGATCGCAGTAGGAATTAAAAAATCTCACTAGCACCCCACTAGCACCGCACTAGCACTATTACACGCATCAAACTCGCATCAATATCGCGCTTCAAAAACGCGCCATTTTGGAGGGCTCAGTGTGCCTTCAGCATTAGGGACCATTCATATCAGCGGTTTTTTGTAACTTGCATGAGAGTTTGCTGCAACTGCCGCGTAACGGCTGACTTGTGGCAAGCCCCATTCATTCTCTATGGGACTTGCTGTCACGTGCGGCAAGTGCGGTTTTGCCGGATCCGGCAAATCTGGCACTTGCCGCCCCTTACCTCAAGTCCCTTAGAGAATGAATGGGGCTTGCCACAAGTCAGCTGTTACGCGGCAGTTGCAGCAAACTCTCATGCAAGTTACAAAAATTACACTTTGTGCCTCTTTTCATTAGCTTTGCTCCTCTTGTATGGTCCCTTTTGTGCCTACATACACTGTATGT
Source organism: Allobates femoralis (assembly GCA_033576535.1). NCBI lineage: Eukaryota > Metazoa > Chordata > Amphibia > Anura > Aromobatidae > Allobates > Allobates femoralis. The sequence goes on along the minus strand of JARQOC010000002.1, from coordinate 465,492,034 downwards.
CTTCCCATTTTTGCATTTTCAAATATAAAAACAAACTCTCCTTTCCCCACTCCCAATAATAGTACTTCTTCCTGCACGCAATGTGATGAAGTAACGTCTTCACGGCTTCAGGTGTAATCCATGTTCTCTCGACCTTTGGTAGGCCGCAAGCTTAAAGCAGTCTGTGACTTACCAAAGTAAGTGGTGGAGCAGGGAGAGAAAATAAAGAAAAAGCTATTTCTTCCTGGAAATATAGGCACTTCCTTCACCTCCGTGTCTGGTCGCTCTTACACTGATTTCATTTAGTGTATGGAAGATAAGATGCAGTTTAGAATCTATTACTCTGACTATTGCTGATCTTCTTCACATAATTGTGTGGTGGGAGCAGAGTATGTGTACTATCTGTGGGTCGGGAATGTGCCACAATGCAGAATGTTCACATTATCCCACTCACACTGTGTAAAGGTTTGGCTTATCGCTCTTTGCCATTTTACTGTTGGATTCTTCACTGAGACTAAGTCAATTTCTCACTGACATGTCAGATGAAATCCTGGAATGGCAAAGAAAAAAAAACTTGGCTACATTGTTCCTTTTCTGTATATGAGAGGTCATTACAGTTATATAAAGCAATATGTACTCTTTCCCCTTACCAGCTCCCTATACACAGTATTACTGTATTATGGCCCCCGATGCTCTCTCTATATTGTATCATGGCCCCCACAGCTTCCTATGTATACTGTATCATGGCCTAATCTCTATGGCCCCACAACTCTCTATGCACTGTATCATGGCCCCACAGCCCGCTATACACTGCATGCAGAATTATTAGGCAAGTTATATTGTAGAGGATTATTTTTATTATTGTTCAACAACTATGTTCTCAATCAACCCAAAAGACTCATAAATATCAAAGGTTAATATTTTTGGAAGTTGGAGTGTTTTTTTTTTTATTTGGCTATCTTAGGAGGATATCTGTTTGTGCAGGTGACTATTACTGTGCAGAATTATTAGGCAACTTAATAAAAACCTAATATATTCTTATCTCACTTGTTTATTTTCACCAGGTAAACTAATAGTAACTGCACAAAAATTAGAAAAAAATATTTGACATGCAAAAACAAAACACAAAAAATTAGTGACCGATATAGCCACCTTTCTTTATGAGCCCATCAAATCTCTCTTCTGACCCATTTTGCCAAAGGAAAGGCATTTGCCTAATAATTAAGCACACCTTATATAGGGTGTTGATGTCATTAACCACACACCACCTCATTACAGAGATGCACATCACCTGATTCACTTAATTGGTAGTTGGCTCTCAAGCCTATACAGCTTGGAGTAGGACAACATGTATAAAAAGTATCATGTGATCAAAATACTCATTTGCCTAATAATTCTGCACACAGTGTATAATGTATCATGGCCCCACAGCTCTCTATATATGGTATCATGTCCCTCACAGCTCTCTAAATTCTGTCTCATGGCCCCCACAGCTTCCTATACACTGTATGATGGTCCCCACAACTCCTTATAAACTGTATAAAAGTCCCTACAGCTCCCTATATACTGTAATATGCCCCCACTGCTCCCTATATACTGTATTATGGCCCACACAGCTCCCTATATACTGTATTATAGCCTCACAGCTTCCTATTCACTGTATCATTGCCCCCACAGCTCTCTATATTCTGTATATTGGCCCCCACAGCTTCCTATGCATACAGTATCATGGCCCACAGCTCTCTATATACTGGATCATGGGCCCACAGCTCACTATATACTGTAATATGGCCCCAGTGCTCTCTATATATTGTATCATGGCTCCCACAGTTTCCTATATATACTGTATCATGGCCCCCACAGCTTCCTATATATACTGTATCATGGGCCCCCCCAGCACCCTTATATACTGTATTATGGCCCAACCACAGCTCTTTATCTACAGCATTAGGGGCCCCCACAGCTCACTATGTACTACAATTTTGGCTTTCACAGCTCCCTATATGCTATTTCATGGCTCCCCAGCTCTCTATGTACTGTATTTTTAGCTTTCCTAGCTTCCTATATACTGCACTATGACCCCCACAGCCACCAATATAATGTAATATGGCCCACACATTTATACATTGTATTCTGGACCCACAACTCCCTGTGTTTTGTACATTGGTCTCTGCAGCTGCCTATATGCTTTATTATGGCCCCACAGCTCCCAATACACTATGATGAAGCCTACAGTTCCTTATATACTGAATCATTGCCCCATAGCTTTCTATATACTGTATCATGGCCCCCACAGCTCTATATATTCTGTATCATGGCACTGTGGCACCACAGGGGTTAATGTGCCACAGTAACACCACAAAGAGTTAACTCCCCACACAACTCACGACACTACACTAGCGCCTCCAGGCCAGAAGGGGGAGCTAAAGCTGCTTCCCTATATAGTCTGGTGTGGAGAGGAAGTGGGGAAGAGCAGATTGGTGGGAGGAGCTAATGTTGTTTATCTCAGAGTGGCAATGACAGTTAGTCAGTTGGAGTTAGTTCAGTTCCTGAGAGGACTGAGGGAAAGGACCTGGGTGTAAAAGGGCTGCGTCAGGCCCAACCCACGGTCCACTGTCCACTTCCAGGTCGGCCAAGGTCTGAGGAAAGGAGTAGGAGAAGCAGAGGAACACACCTAGGACACGAGTTACCCTATAACTCACCCAGTGAAGCGCAAAGACCAGATACCAGATCCGACATTGTGCCTGATACAAGCAGCACAGTAAACACCGGATGAGTGAGTATTACATATCTTCACTGTACCACAGCGAAGCAACACGGCGGGGTCAGAAACACAAAAAGACTCAAGTTGCCTAGCAAGTGGGTACCCGTGAGGGGAGACAGGGTCAGCAGCTTAGCTAAAGCGGCAGCAGGGCCACACACAAGGCGCAGGAGTAGTAAGCCAAGGACCCAGTCAGGGTGGGAGCAACCCGGCCCCAGTACATACTCCGTGGACAATTTCTACTGAACAACATCTGCAGTAAAGACTTGGAAAACTACAAAACCATAAGTCTGTGTGATCCTTGCAAACTCTGTTTCCCTCACAAACTGTCACCTCTACTACTACCCCTGCCTGCATCCATCTATAGACTATTATTACCACTGCCCCGGGGAACCAGGCTCTGCCCGCGGAGAGCCGTTACATCACCGGCTGCCAAACATCATCCCCGGAGGTTCTGCAGCAGCGGTGGTCACCCTGACCACAACCCGTGGGTGGCGTCATGACAAACTCCCCTGTAAATACTCCCCATTACTTGTGGGCTCGGGACACTGTCCGGACCAAGGACCGTCGTGATACCCCCTGTTATACCCCGGTCCGTACTGAGTACCCCGTCCCAGTGGGCTCCACAGCACCACGGCTCTCTATTTTGTATTTTTGGCCTTCACAGCTCCTTTATACTGTATCATGGCCCCCACAGCTCTTTATACACATATACATTGTATTATGGACCCACAACTCCCTATATCCTGTATATTGGTCGCAACCTCTCCCATATGCTTTACTATGGCCCCCACAAACCCAATATTCTAAAAACCTATAAAGATTATACTCACCTAATACTGATTCACAGTACTGCAGCCACCGTCTCCTTTCCTGGGCTCTATAGCAGGCGTGCAGAGATGGTGTGATGCGATGACACCATTGTGTCATCTCTGTGGGTACAGTGATGTCTGATGAGCTGTATTCCTACAGTAGTCTGCAGATTGAGACTGACAATGATAGAACAGAGAGCTTGTGTTTTCAGGCTCTATTTTGGACTTGAACTGTATCAGCATCATGTTGACGGTGTTCAATGTGACGATTGCAGCCAGTTTGGAGCCGGAGCCCTGGATCTTTGATGACCCTAATCCTTACTATGGCAAACATAGAACTTTTCTATCATGTTAGTACATTTTACTGACAAACAAGAGATTTTAATAATTAGTAGTGCTGCATACCCTACAGTGGTGCTTTAGGAAGGAATAAACATTTGTTGCAATGTTCCTCTACAGCTTTGCTGATTGAGAGTCCATTCATATATGGCGCTCTAGCAGGACGCACAGGGAGTACTGCACCAAAAAACAAAGGTGAGTATCCCTGTAGTTGCAGGTTGTTGAAGAAAACTCAGCTGTGCACAAATCCAACCCTCAGACACCCTAGCATAGGGGACTGTATTTCAGTAGGTCCCAGGGGGGTGGAGCTTAGTGAGTGGGAGACGTGAGTGACAGTTGGGAGACAGCGTAGTCAGTCAGAGGTGACAGAGAGAGAAATGACGATGCAGGGGACACCTGCTGTCCTGAAGAGAGGCACTCTAAGGGGGCAGAGGTGACCGGATGAAAGGACACTCCAGTCTGGTCAGAGCCGCTGGAGTGTCCAGTCACACTGGTAAACTGGAACCGTGGCATTTCTGATCAGGTTATCCCAACGCGAGCAGTGTGTGGTGGCTTCATAAGGGTGCCACGACACCCACCAGAAGCTAACTGTGTCCCGCAGCTAGTCCATGACGCCAAGAGTAGTGACTTAAGGCAACAACCTGGGGACTAGTACTACTTCAACGTGGAAGGGCAGAGGCATGTGAACAGAGACGAGAAGATAATCGAGAGACACCTTTGACGGACTCTGTGGTGAATGCTAAAATCTGTGGCTACTACCCCGGCAGGCCATGCTGTCTTTGTACGTTTATCATCTGGTACCAGTAAAAGAACTGTTTGAGCGGATTTGATCTCTGGGTTAATTTAATCCGTCGCCCCGAAAGGCCTCTGCAGCACCACAGAGAATTGGACTATAACTCCCCTTAGGGGGTTATACTACCTCTGCTGCACCACATCATCACCTCAGCGCTGGCTGCAGCCCTGGTAACTGCTTACCAGACACCACAGGTGGCATCACGTATAATCCGCAATTATCATCCCCATCAGCCAATGAGTGCCCAGGGCACGGAATCGGGACCCGACCAGCGTGATCCCCACCGAAGTCACCGTCCCGGTATCCAAGTAACCCCTTCCCTACCAGCCCGACTCACATACATCTGGAAGTAAAGTGCTAAGCACTAGTTGCATTTCATAGAGCTTCCATTGAAATTAATTGAGATTGATTGTTTTTACTGTCCATGTCCAATCCTCCACAGTAGAACAGTCACGCAGCTGAAAGAGGTGGAGTTATAAATATAAGGAACATAAAGTTCTGTCATATAGGTGGCTCATTAGAGCTTTTTCACAAGCAAATTGCTATATGTGATGAAAGTGCTGTACTCCGGCAGCATCTTCTCAATCCCCATGTTTTCTCCCAGTAAAATAACACCTATGCTCAGCTCTGATGCTGGTGAAGTTCCAGCAGTGTCAACACTGCTTCTCCCAAGGATTGTGTGACATTAGGTTAGATGATGCCTGCAGTCAATCTATGCTGGCTTCACTGTCCCTCCTTCAGACAAATCAGGCAATGGTTGGGTGAGAGCCATGGCTGTCCATTCACCTCCTCCGGACATCAGTTGTGTCCGCAGGATGGAGAGTGAAGCCAGCAGTGAGTGACTACAGATATCACAGATTCACACAATCCTTGGGAGATCCACTTCTGAAACTGCTAGAAGAGTGCTCACATCAGAGGCAAGTGCAAATGTTAATTAACTGGGGGAAATAAGGGGGTTGAGGAGGGGTTTTCCGAGTAGTGGTCAACCCCTTTAAATTTAATTTCTCATCAAAGAAAAATATTTTTTTTCTTTTCTTTTCTACTTTTGGCAAGAATGGTCAGGGTTTTACTTTTTCTTTAGTCTTGGAAATTAGGACACAAAGATTACATTACAGTTTAAACATACGCCCCTCTTAATCAGGTTCATTTTTATTGATTTTATCTTTTACATCACAAATAAACAAGGAAAATTAAATGTGATAAAATAAAACTTCAAACAATTTGCATGTAATTGTAATAAAACACCATAATAGCAACAGATGGTGCTGCCACAGTTACCACTACCTTTTTAGAACTCAAATTGATACCATTTTATTATTGCCAAGTTATAAAGATTAAATCCAAGTAGGAGTATCTGTGAAATAAGAATCGATATTTACTCCTGAGTACAGGTCTAATAAGTACTGGTCCATTCCACTATCTTGAATTAGGGCAGATGATGGAAGACCAGGGGTATTTATCTATTATTTCCAGATCTTGTAGAACTTGCATAAAACGTTCATTTTCAGGTAAACATTTTTTCTATGCAAATGATAATATTCCAATTCTTTTTAAGTTCCCTAATAGTCGGGGAAGCAGCGTCTAACCAGTGATAGGCCAGTATCATTTTGGCTTATTATAAGATAATACATAGGATACCCAGAGTTGCTGGAAAGTTTGAGTCTGTCCCTTTCTCCTAGTGGCCCAAAACACAAATATATGGATTTGGTTGTATGAGGTTATTATACACTTGTTTTATAACATCCAGCTTTTCCTTTTAATATTTTGCAATGTCCCCACATTCCAACATCATAATAAGATTTACATCCTCCTGACCACACCTAGGACACATTTAATCACATCTAATCCCTATCCTGTGTAAAAGGCTGGGCGTTTTATCAACCCTATGAAGGATAAATATCTGAAACAACCTTTGACTCTCAGATACAGCCAGTCTGGGGGATTGCTCCAGAATATCAGACCATTAGGAAGCTGTCAGAGGACCCAGGTCTCTTTCCCATTTACCACTAACCTGCAAGGGAAATGTATTCAGATATATTAGTAAAGGTTTCTTATGCAGTATCTCTCTGTATATAATTGTCTTATGTTGTCTGTCACTGACTTCTGTCTGGATGAGGCAGAATCCCACAATCCACCGCGCCAACAGGAAGTATGCCAGATGCCATATTGGAACACACACGTGGTGGCTCACATGATGCGGAGTTGACATACAGACATATATACACACGGTGGGTCACATGACAAGGCGGGGACACAACACATACACACACATATATATACACACACATGGCGGGTCACGTGACACATCGGGTCAACACAAAAATACACACAAACATATATACACACACACATATACACAGATACACATGACATGTTGGACACACACATATGCACACTAACTCACACAGCTGCCATTTTTGAACAGTCAGGTATACAAAGATGTCGGCGGCATGATGCATCACACCGCCCCACTGCAAGATTAAAGTAACTACAGGATTATGACCCACCTTGGGGTACCCGGTCCCGGGCTGTAGTTAATGGGGTAGTAACGGGTGGCCTGTGCCCGGACCCGTGGCCCTGGTGGACGCTGAAAAAGGGGAAAAATGAAAAAAAATAAATAAAAAATCTACGTGATGCCACCCACGGTGTCTGGTAATGATACCGATGCTGCTGCAGACCCCCGGGGATGATGGTTGAGACAGCTAGATGGTGACGCTCGCCGTAGGTGGAGCTGGATCCCCGGAGCAGTAATGGGAGAATGGAGAATTTACACAGGGAGACAGCTTATGAGGTGGAGCTGCAGGCTGACAGTCTCAGTGAGCAGTAGTATGGCTCCTCCGGCGCAAGCAATAATCACACCACATGGTCTTAGTCTCTGAACCAGGTTTTACTGGTGACTCAGGCAGCAAAACAATTCTTTACACACAGTTCACGGATACGGCTGGCCTGGGTAGTCATCAGAGGATTAGGATATTTCACAGGGGATCCTCCGCGATGTGCCTACTTTGCCTTTCGTCTGTCCTACGTTCCTGCGCACAGAGCCCACCGCCAGTCCCCACGGATTCTTACGACGTCTGACGCCCTGGGAGCCTCCAGTCTGGAGTCGTCACCTCTGGGCCCTCTCTTGGAGTCTTTGCCTCTGGGCCCCCTCCTGGAGTCTAGCACTCTCCGGGCCTCCACGATTCTACCCGGGCTTTAGGGGAAGTATGCTGAGGTTGTTGCGACCTCTTTAGAGGTGCGTGCTGTCCAGTTTCTGCTGCTCGGGGATGAACACCTGCATCGCCAAGTAGCCGGTCCTCCGGTGTCGGACTGGATCCCCTCATCCGGTAGACGTACCGACACAGATTCGGGCGTTAGCTGACACCCTTCGACCCCTTCAGTTCCCGTACCACCTGTCCTTAGATGCCCTCCACTGTGCTACTCGCAGGGTTCCCCTTAAATGACTTTCTCCAACTCCTCCTGACTGACTTTCCTGCTCTCCACTTTCCACCTAAGCTCCTCTCACCAATACCGGTTCCCTAGCAATGGATTAACCTATTGGTCCCCTGAGCTAAGGTGTGTGGTGAGGGTCCCCTATTGACATCCCAGTCCCCAGGTCACAGGGATACTACACACTCTGGCCTGGGTGCAGTACTCCTCCGTGGTGTCCACGACCAGTGGGGTACCACAATTACTTTGTAGGGGAACTTGGTGGAGCTAATAAAGCGGATAACAAGGTGTCTCTGTCTATTTTGTATGTAATAAAGGATTTTTCTCTGGTGTGTTTTTTGCTTTTCTATTTACTGAAAGTATTGCTAATAGACGGCTGTCATACTGATTGCTGACACTAGCAGTAGGGCTAGATGTAAGCTGTCAAGAAAAGCTGACATCAATCCCTTTATTACCCAGTCTGCCACCCCTACATGGCAGGAGGCACCAATTCTGGGGTGGCTGCTGGCTGCAATTTTCAGCGTAGGGGGCCCAGAACTCTTGGGCCTCATCACGCTGAGAATTCCAGCCCCCAGTTGCCTGGGTTACCTTGGCTGGCAACTAAATATGGCAGAGACTGCGCACATTTTTTTTAAAAAGTTATTTATTTAACCCCTTCCCGACCCGTGACGCAGTATATGCGTCATGAAAACAAGTTCTTTCCCGACCTTGGATGCGTATGCTGCGTCATCGCAGGTTTCCCTTCCTGTGGCTCTATTAACCGCGGTCACTAAGGGTTAATAGAGCCGCAGGTACAGAAGGACCTGCACTATACCCTTGGCCCATACAACTCCTTCCCTCCCCCGTGGCTATAAGCGCTCCGATTGACAGTGAAGTGAAAGTGAAAGTGAAACTGGCAATCGGAGTAATTGTAATATCTCGCCAATGAAACTTGGTTTACATCACAGCCAATGCCTGCAAAACAACACGTCCTAAGGGCTACAGAATATAGCTCCTACTAATTATAATGCCTAATGAGTAAGTATTAAAACGTTTTTATGCACTTTCACAGGATGCTTCTAGGAGACAAAAGGAGTGTGAGATTAGTGATAGGATGGTGCAGGGACGTGTTTTGGTAGTTTAGGTGGCGTTTTGGAGGTGACAGGATCCCTTTAACCTTCCTAGCGTTATTCCCGAGCCTGACTCGGGGTTAACATTCACTACCAGAAGCGTTAACCCCGAGTCAGGCTCGGGCTTACCCACGTTCGCGTAGATGCGGTGAGAAAACCGCATCTGCCGCACTTGTGCCGCACTTGCGCGCGGTTGCGGTAATCTGCATAGGACCAACCACCTCTGATGACCCTCATACATTGTTAATATTGCCCTGCAGCCTAGTAAACCATTAGCAGCACTGTTGTTGTGTGCAAAGTGGCTGCAGTAGAAGTGCGATAATGATTTTAGACACTTACATGCCTGGTACTTGAGGCCGTCTCCCTGTGTGTGCTGGGACTTGTTGTGCTGTGCTCATCATGTCTGCTCTCCCCCTCCCTTATGCACGCCCCCTCTCAGCCTGCTATAGTGCTGTGAGGCTGATTGCGTCATAAAGGGGCGGGGCTAAATCGCGGCATCACGGTAGCCCCGCCCCTTTATGACGCAATCAGCCTCACAGCACTATAGCAGGCTGAGAGGGGGCGTGCATAAGGGAGGGAGAGCAGACATGATGAGCACAGCCCACACGTCACAGCACACACAGGGAGACGCCTCAAGTACCAGGCATGTAAGTGTATAAAGTCATTATCTCACTTCTACTGCAGCCACTTTGCACACAACAACAGTGCTGCTAATGGTTTACTAGGCTGCAGGGGCACATATTAACAATGTATGAGGGCATCAGAGGTGGTTGGTTCCTATGCAGATTACCGCAAGTGCGGCACAAGTGCGGCACAAGTGCGGCACAAGTGCGCACAAGTGCGGCAAGTGCGGCAGATGCGGTTTTTTAACCGCATCTACCGCGAACGCGGTAGCCCTTTTAGCAACAAATTCCAGAACTAAACAGACCGCCAGGGAGGCTACGTAACACTACATCTATTTACATACATTATGCACAGGGGGATTACAGCTCAATTGACAGCACAGAAGAGGGAAGAGCGCATATAGGGAGACAACCCAAAGAAGAGTGACTAAAAATGAGGAAACACAAGCACAAATAGGGTCTTATCCTTTTTTTTGGAAGTTCATTGAAATCAAGGTAACTGGTCACCTTGTCAGGTTGTGGGAACCACAACCAGTATATGTGTACAATACAGCTGCCGCTGGATCCATACTCCATGGGGTCTGTGGCGGTAAACACAAATCCAGGAAAGACAGTGCTCTTTGATCCGCGCAAGCCGTACTTGGAAAAGGACCACAATAGATCAGAGGGTAATGCCTTTATTCAACGTGTTTCTGAGCGTCACCCCACTCATTCAGCAGGAAAGCTACCATGTTACAGTCTACATACAAGCTGGCTGTAAATAGATATGAGACGCCAAAAAATGAGACACATGACTGTGACGCAAGTGTGAGAGAGGACACACAGAAATCACATGTAACCCGATATTCCATTTCACAAGGCTTTAATTACATATTCAAATGATACTAAAAATACATATTAGAAGAAATGCATAAGAAAACTAGAAACCACTCAAACAACCAACATATAATGAAACTCAAAATAATAATAATAAAGACTGAAAATAAAAACGCAAAAAAAGAATAAAACATCGGATGGGATCAAATTTGGATATATACAGAATTTGAACAGCCTTCAGTTGTCTGAAAACTACTTTTCCTAGTATTGTCCTAGTATTTGTTTTCTTTTTTGAAGACAAGCGCTCATACTAAAAATAATAAAGAAATATATATATATGAATAACCTATGCATATAAAAAAATCTGCAGGAATCCCTTTGGAAACCAATAGGACACTTGTAGGGCTGGTGGCCCACCAGGGCAATACTACGAAATGTAGTTTTCAGACAAATAAAGGCTGTTCCAATTTGTGTATTATTCAAGTTCGATCTCATCCAATATTTTATTCTTTTTTGTGTTTTTATTTTCACATTCTTTATTATTATTATTATTATTATTTTGAGTTTCATTATATGTTGTTTGTTTGAGTGGTTTCTAGTTTTCTTATGTATTTCTTCTAATATGTATTTTTAGTATAATTTGATTATATATGGAAAGCCTTGTGAAATGGAACATCAGGTTACATGTGACATCTGTGTGTCCTCCCACACTGATGTCACAGTCATGTGTCTCATTTTTTTGGCGTCTTTTGTATCTATTTAAAGCCAGCCTGTATGTAGACTGTAACATGGTAACTTTCCTGATGGAGCGGATACACTCAGAAACGTGTTGAATAATGGCGCCATTACCCTCTGATTATTGTGGTCATTTTCCAAGTACAGCTTGTGCGGATCAAAGAGCACTGTCTTTCCTGGATTTGAACCCAAAGGAGAGAACACACAAAGGGAAAGTGCACAGGGAAAAGACAGCTCAAAGATGAGGTCACATGAAGGGAGAGAGAGAGTGCACAGGGGGGAGAGATGATCCCATCGTGATGTCACTGCCCTCCTGATGCAATATCATCGGGCCTCCAGCTAGTAGAAATGATATTCATCAAAAAATCAGACGGCAGCAAGTTAGTGAGGGTAATTATGTTCAGTATTAATGGTAATCATATTTGCCTGTTTTTCGAATGCATGCATTAATTGTAGGTATTGATAGAAGGATCTGTGTGATATTTCAAACACTGTTTTAGTTAGTTCAAAGTTTTTAAATACAGCATTTCAGAGTAATTAGGACACCAGTTATATATCACTATCTTCTCTTATCTTGCAACATAGAAGCTACTATATCTCCAATAATCCTGGGTTGTGCCAAAGGGAAGGGTTCTGTGTTTCGCATACTCCCTAATGTCGAATTCTACAGAAATGGGTTCACCAAATTGGTTCAGGCCTGACTAGTTTTCTGTAAATGTACCATTATAGTGTTTTTTTTCCATGTTGGAGTGGTGCATTAAATGTAGGTCCCCCTGTCTTATAGTGTCCTTCTGGCAGCCTCATCCTTTTTCTGCTCTACTCTGGTCCCGCTGCACTATCTCACGCCTGTAACTTCTGACTGGCCGGAAGTCACAAGTTACGCCACAAGCGCTCAATGCATCTCTGTGAGCCCCAGAAGTGAGGCTATCATAGAGATTGATTTGTGACCTCCAGTACACACTATGACACACTGGAGCTGCCGATGGGTCACAACCAGAACGCCGCTAGACAAAGATGAAGACGGCGGCAGGGGACATACATTTAAAGGACCGCTCCAGCACTGAAATAAAAATAAACAACCAACCCAAAAACAAAACACACTGGAGTGGTGCTTTAATAGAAATTTCCATGGTCAATTCACTCATTATTGTAGGAGGGTTTTCAAGAAACAGTCTAGTATAGATGAAAAACATTTTTTTTTTTCAAATATCTTGTCAAATTGTCCATTTTTGAATATTACAAATCAGAAGAACGACACTGTTGAAATTTTGTATCCTAATGACAGTGACCTCTTGGCTGTATTATACAGTGTTATTAAGCATTGTCATAGCGACATTGCATGGATCTCAAGGGGTAACTTGTGCTTTACTCACCATCCCTGGATCCAGCCCCCAGTCTGCTGCTGCTCTCGGGGCATTTACAGTGTGCAGCGTTGCTGTCTCATAGACAGCACTTCTGCCAATTAGTGACCTTGGCAACCTATGCCATCTAACAATGAGCTAATGAGCTCGGTTATTGGCTACAGGTATCAACCCGACAGAGCTGCATAGGGAACTTCATGCGCTAAACCTGTGGAGGGTGAGTAATGCTCAGAACATAGAATTCTACATTAGTAGGTACATTAAAACTGTTAACTAATGTTAAGGCCCCGTTACACTTAGTGACGCACCAGCGATCCTGACAACGATACGACCTGGTAGGGATCGCTGGTGCTTCGCTACGTGGTTGCTGGTGAGATGTCAAACAGTCAGATCTCACCAGCGACGCAGCAACGATACGGCAGTCTTTGGGACCCTGTCACTCAGACCTGTATTATTGAGGTCATTAGTCGATGTCCCCGTCAACTACACCGATGCATGCTGGCCAGCGGGAGCACGACGACCAAAAAATAGTCCAGGATGTTCCAACACGCTCAGCGATCTCACAGCAGGGGTCCGGTCGCTGCTACGTATCACACATAGCGAGATCGCTGCTGAGGTCGCTGTTATGTCACAAAACCTGTGAACTATCAGCGATCTGATCTTGCTTAGTGTGACGGGGCTTTAGCTCCTTGATTTTGAAAGATAAAAGGATGAAGTAAACATTGGAGCATTCTAGACAAGTCATGGAATCAGTCAATTGAGGAAAGTAAAGCACAATAAAAATGCTCCTTTTGATTTCCAGTCATTTGTTTTTTATCATCTGGGATTAACCATCAATGTAATGTGCTTTACATTTCCAAGGCGGGTATCTAAAATGAGGATTGGGCATGTTGTAGTTGACATTCTTAAAGCTGTGCATTTTTCTGAGAGTGATTGCATTTGTGTGTTCATGCTTTCTCATCGTCACTACAGATTATTGTTATTCTGGAGAGATCTTCCTACATTTGGGTTTCTTATGTTTTCTAATTTACAGACACGAGAACAAATAAAAGAACGTTTATGGATGGATCATTTTGCTGAGTACGGGAGGACCGTTTGTATGTTTCGCACGGAGAAAATCCGGAAACTTGTTGCTATGGGAATTCCTGAATCCCTGCGTGGAGAACTCTGGCTCATCTTTTCAGGTTGTTAATAAAGGCTCTCTCCAAAAAGTATCAGACACTCTGGAATGTCTCTATATCTCTATTCTGCATAGGCGGGGGTGTCCGCAGTTTGCCTATGGTCAGTATGTGGCTAGCACCAGATTCCCTGAAATGGTTGTTGTTATGAGCTTCTGATTAGGCCTGGCCATGGTCAATACCTTAAAGTGGTTTACACTGCTTAATAAATTCAGTCCCCTAATTATAAATTAAAACCGTGTCTAGTCGCCCCGTGCAGCGGCACAATTCCAGCAATATCGTCACTGCTGTGTCCGTCTGTGATCTGAGTTGTCTCGTGCAGGCTGCTGCCAATAAGTGGCTGCAGCTCATTAACTTTCTGTCAGGGCAGACATCTGGTCTGAGGAACGGTAAAAGATGTAGCCAATGAGTGACTACTTGTTGGCTACTGCCGTTACGTGACACAACAATGTCACATCAACGCTGGAAACTGCAGTGCTGGTATCATCTGGAATAAAGCTCGCTGCTGCATGAGGGAAGTATATACTGCTGCTATTTTAATTTGGGTTCTAAACTGATTTAGCTGGGGCTATCCAGGAGTGGGATTCCCCTTTAAGTTTTCTAAGCTTTACTGAGGTGATATTGTAATAGTCAACGTCACATTGATTTATGTACTTTGCTGCTTGAATGTCCTGATGAAGGAGGACAATGGACCACTTGGTATACATCTAGATAAAGTGCAGGTTGGTGGATCTGTACCTGATTTTGTTTGAAAGCCACAATGTTTCCTTACTTTTAGATGCAGTGACGGACCTGGCCACCCATCCAGGCTACTATAACAGACTGGTAGATGAATCCATGGGTAAGAGTTGTATGGTGACAGAAGAGATAGAGCGAGATCTGCACCGATCATTACCCGAGCATCCAGCCTTCCAGAATGAAACAGGCATCGCGGCTCTGAGGAGAGTGCTCACAGCTTACGCCTACAGAAACCCCAAAATAGGATACTGTCAGGTAAAGCCTGGGAGCATATCAGCTTATAGTCTTCAGCAATGTCTTTCCTCAATGTTAGGATAATGTTAATAGTGGTGGGAATCCACCTCCTGTGGGCAATCTGTAGGGTCCCAGTGTGTGAATCCTCCTCCGTATCATGGGATAGGTGAATGAATAATAATCAGTTATTTTTAAAACCTTTTTATTCTAATCCTGTTCTGAATATTTCACATTTTATGCACAAACGTCTGTATTTCTGTTATTTTGTCACTCTGTTAGGTCCCTACGTATTTATGGCGTTTAGCTCTCTTCACTATTTAATTTTCCTGTCTTTTCTCTCTGACGAATACTAGGCTAATTATTTATCTTTTTTTAGTCTATGAATATCCTCACTTCAGTCTTGCTACTTTATGCCAAAGAAGAAGAGGCATTTTGGCTGTTGGTTGCAGTATGTGAAAGGATGCTTCCAGATTATTTTAATCATCGGGTTCTGGGTGAGTCTCTTGTTTGGATTCTGTGAAATGTCTGCCATCTCTTGGTGAAGAGAAGAATTGCAGTTTATTTACAGGGAATCTGTAGTGGATGACCCCTCCTAAGCCGTCTATATAGACATACAGGTCATAGGAAGCTGAGTAAAATGGTACCTTGATATCCGTAATCTGATATTTTATTCCAGAGCAATCCATGTTTTTCTTAATGGGTGGATGAGCTGCTAAAATCTCCGGGCTGGACAGTTTATTTTAATTGAATAGGGGCGTTATCAGTGTAAGGCTGCTTTCACATCGGCGGTAATCGCTGATCACGGCAGTTGCGGTGAAAAAAACGCAACTGCCGCAATTACCGCATAACGGCTGCACTTGCAGCAAGCCCCATGCAATGTCTATGGGGCTTGCGGTAAGTGTGCGGCAAGTGCGGTTTCAGCACTTGCGGCAGATGCGGCCGTGAGAAAACC
The DNA here is from genome assembly GCA_033576535.1 of Allobates femoralis. Lineage (NCBI taxonomy): Eukaryota > Metazoa > Chordata > Amphibia > Anura > Aromobatidae > Allobates > Allobates femoralis. The sequence continues at coordinate 465,476,175 of JARQOC010000002.1, read as the reverse complement.
GCACCTGCCGCAAGCACCCACATACATTGCATGAAGCTTGCCGCAGGTGAATCGCAAGTGCGGCCGTTAGGCGGTAATCGCGGCAGTTGCGTTTTTTTCACCGGAACTTCCGCAATTACCGTTAATGTGAAAGCAGCCTAAGGGCCCTTTCACATCAGCGTTTTTTGAAATTTGCAGCAGATGCGGTGAAAAAACCGCATCTGCCGCAATTACCGCATACCGGCTGCACTTGCGGCGCGGTTGCGGTAAACGCAATGCAAAGTATAGGCGTACTTGCGGCAGGTGCGGCAAGTGCGGTTTTTTGCTATTGCGGCAGGTGCGGCAGCGAAAAAACCCGCGGTCAGCCGCGTTTTTTTCCGCTGCCGCACCTGCCGCAAGTGCAAAACCGCACTTGACGCACCTGCCGCAAGTACGCCTATACTTTGCATTGCGTTTACCGCAACCGCGCCGCAAGTGCAGCCGGTATGCGGTAATTGCGGCAGATGCGGTTTTTTCACCGCATCTGCCGCAAATTTCAAAAAACGCTGATGTGAAAGGGCCCTAAGATGTAGAACATTAGAGCAGTGTGTCAGTCTCTACATGTCTCACATTGGTAAAGCATGGGACATGTAGGCAGGTAAACTCTGGAGGCTAATTCTGATGGAGATCAGATGTTAACAAATCATTTACATATTAGGAAAAACGTGGATATATTTGGAATAAGACATTAGATCGTAGATATCAAGGTATCGTTTTCTTCACCTTTCTATGGCCAACATGCCAATATACAGGATCTAGCAAGGTGCATCCTAATGACAGATTCTCTTTCAATATAATGGGTAGAGAAATACTGCCAATGTATGGATAAGGAAAGCACATATTACAATAAAGAATTTTCTTTTGAACTGCTCAGTATTTTTACTTAAAAACAATTACCAAAAATTGGCACACTCCATCTTGCACATCAGGTTTTTCTTTATTGGCCCATGTGTACTGAACGTTTCGGTTCCTCAGGAACCTTCTTCCAGCAGTGTATAACTCACACATTGTGTTAGGTTTATATAGTGTGCCAGTCATTAGTGTTATTTACAGACAATTATCCATAAAGTGCATTATTACAATGGTTTCCAACCTTATATTATTGCCATAGATTATCAGGTATTTCCACCTCTTTGTTAAATATAAAGTGCTTTGTGCTAAATTAATATCGCTAATACAGTGCATCATATAAATACATTACTATCTAAAGTGCCTACAGGTGTTTTAAATACATTATAGTGTTTTAATTCATCAGACTCACCCATCACATGTACAAACACATTACATCCCGGTGACCGGCGTCTTCCGGGTTCCTGGGCATGCGCAGTAGACCACCAATCACCTCTGCGGCTGTCTCCCACCAATCCCGCTGCTGTACGTGCGATCATGTGTTATTGCAGCCAATCGCCGTTTGGCGCCTCCATAGCGCGTGCAGGATCGCCCACCAATCACCATATATGTAAAGAATCTAATTGGCATTATACTGAGAAATTGATAGTTTCAGCCCCCGGTGATCGGCCCTAGTCTATATAGGGGAATTGTGCAAAGGTCTAATTATGTACATAGACCCAGCAGACAGAATGGTATTATTATAGCCATAAAAGGGCACAGTAGGGAGCGGTATCATAGAGTATATACCGGTGCCAGCCCCTTTGTTGAAAACGGCCCTTACTGAAAATGGTGGACGGAGAGCCGAGTATGGGCAGGTGGCGTCATAGGGCAGCGATCCTGCACGCGCTATGGAGGTGCCAAACGGCGATTGGCTGCAATAACACATGATCGCACGTACAGCAGCGGGATTGGTGGGAGACAGCCGCAGAGGTGATTGGTGGTCTACTGCGCATGCCCAGGGAACCCGGAAGACGCCGGTCACCGGGATGTAATGTGTTTGTACATGTGATGGGTGAGTCTGATGAATTAAAACACTATAATGTATTTAAAACACCTGTAGGCACTTTAGATAGTAATGTATTTATATGATGCACTGTATTAGCGATATTAATTTAGCACAAAGCACTTTATATTTAACAAAGAGGTGGAAATACCTGATAATCTATGGCAATAATATAAGGTTGGAAACCATTGTAATAATGCACTTTATGGATAATTGTCTGTAAATAACACTAATGACTGGCACACTATATAAACCTAACACAATGTGTGAGTTATACACTGCTGGAAGAAGGTTCCTGAGGAACCGAAACGTTCAGTACACATGGGCCAATAAAGAAAAACCTGATGTGCAAGATGGAGTGCTGTCCAATTTTTGGTAATTGATATACAGCTGAACACTGCTGGACGCTGCACCCGAGGTGAATTGTTCCTAGTGCTGCTTTCTTTTTTCACTGCTATTTACTTAAAAACAGAGAGATCCACATGCAGAAATGGGAAACATCAGGTGCTAAGTTGTATTCTTCTTGTATTTTTCATGGCAGGGGCCCAGGTCGACCAGTCAGTGTTTGAAGAGCTGATCCATGAGCGGCTTCCCGAGCTGGCAGAGCATATCACTGACTTGACCACTTTGGCTTCCATATCCTTGTCATGGTTCCTTACACTGTTCATCAGCATTATGCCCCTGCAGAGCGCTGTCAGTGTTGTGGACTGCTTCTTCTTTGATGGCATTAAGGCCATTTTCCAGATCGGACTGGCAGTTCTGGATGCAACAGCTGTTGAATTGTGTGACAGTAAAGATGACGGACAGGCACTAATGATTCTGAGCAGGTTAGATATTTCTCATTTTCTTTCTTGCTCCATTTCAATGTTAGTTACTGGAAATAATGTTATTTCTAACACTGGTGGACAGAGACAGTAAAGGGTTCTTGTACAAGAACAATATATAGGCCCTTTGTAGCCCAGTAGCTCATCACAATGCACAATTCCACCTGTTGAAATGGGTACTTACTTCTTGGGCCCCTGTGCAGCCAATGATATGTCCATCCCTGATTTCTAACTAAATCTTTTAACATTATACATTGCCAAAATGCATATTTTATGACCATTACTGAATAGACGCTATGTACTAAGCATTATTAAAAGAGGATCTTTAGCCCTGGGCAACATTTGCTATACTGATAATATTGCTGTGTTGGTTATATGTGCTGCATATCTTCCCAGAGAAGTATAGTTACTAGTGAATAATGTTCCTATGAATAGGTTTCTAGAGCATGTGAAGAATGAGGAGAGCCCTCTGCCACAGACTGGGAACGTGCACAGTTTATTGAACAATGAACAGGAGAGTTATCCGGTAACTGATATAGCAGATTTAATACGGGATTCTTATGAGGTATGTAAATGAAAGCCTAAAATTGATACTTTACTGTAGAAAGGCCCATACAGCTTAGATGAATGTCTTCCAAATTTTCCCGTTACCTACTATTTTTGGGTATCTCAGATTATTTGTTGATGATAGATTTTAAAAGAAAGAGGAGAGGGACATGTTAAATTTCAACAAGCCCTAGCTTTTTGTTTTAAAGGCATGTTACACACATACATGAGGTATCCAAGTGTAGACCATGATGTATGAACTGGCCATGGAGCGCCTTGTATATGCCTAGGAGACTGCAGAGTTTGTCTCTGGATACCTGTGGTCAGTGCTTGCATCATAGTCCATACTCAGGACTCGGACCATAATTCATAAATGTGTGAAAATGGCCTAAGGGACATAATCTGCTGAAAGAAGAGTATGGCAGAGATCCACTCCCCCCTTTACATTGAGAATACATGCATGCTCAGCATATATAAGGAGTCAAAAGGATAAGGCAAATTGTGGATTGGCCGATACATCTAAAGTGTACGGCCAGCTCAAATCTGCTGAATGCATGTAATGGCGTCATCTGTCTTATTCATTACCATGAATTAGTGCTGTGTGATTTTGTTCTTGGTTTTAAAGGGAACCTGTCACCTGGATCTAAGCCCCTACACTATCACTACCTGTCCGTGCACCTTCCTAGCTGCTCCCTATCTATCCCTCTCTGAGCTAAATCCGCCCTATACAGGTGCAGAAAAATAACTTCTAACTTACAGAAGTCCCTGAGGCTGGGGACTGAAAAGGCGGTCCTAGGCTCCACTCTGCCCCTCCTCGATGCAGCAGCACACACCCCGCTGGGCGGCATTATTCTTTCTTCATCGCCGCCTCCTCCATTTGGAGTCTCCCGCCTGCTTTACACCTATCATGTTGTGGTGATGTGACCTCGATGTGTCCCCTGACAGGGACACAGCATATGGGAGATTGTATCTTCTGCTCGGTAGCAGCACACACAGGGTAAGCTGCTACTGGAGCTGAGTGCTGATTGAAAGCCCAGGTGTGCAGTTGAATAGGAGATGATATGAGCTGCCCTGGGCTGTGGGGAGGGGGTGGAGTGTGTCAGGACAGCAGCAGGAGCTACTGTGTAGAGAGCTGCGTGAAGATTTAACACAGCCTGTGAGCTCTCTAAGAGTGGACGTTCATGAGGCTAATGAGCGGACGGTGAGGAGAGAAAGGTTGTGTGCTGACCTAACACAGCCTACCCGGGGGAAGATACAGAGCTTCTATATCAGCTGTTGGGATTGTATGAGGTTGTTCTCGGCTGCGCCCCGGAACCTGGAGGTCTGTCAATACCTGAACTGTGCCATTAAACTTTATGCTGTGTGAGTAAATACCTGAGTCACTGCCTTCTGTTGTGCCGATCCTAACTGCTACCTTACAGTGTAAGGGTGTGTGCCCACAGAAAGGTTTTGCTGCGTTTGAAATCAGGTTTTGCCTTGGTTTTATGTAAATCTATGCTAATCTAATCCTGAGTTTTTGGTTTCCGTCAAAACCTATGTGATCAGGGAAAAGCTTTCACACACACACTGTTTTTTTTCTCTACAGAAAATGGAAATACCACAGGTGTTTCCACTTTAGCAAAAGTTCAGGAAAGAATTGACCTGCTCATTCTTTCTAAAGCACAGCAAAACCTGAGGTGTTTCCACTTTCTTCACCAAACAAAAACAATGTGTTGGGACAGCTAATCCTAGAATCATAGGTTTTGCTGGAAAACAAAAATGCATCCAATCCTGTGGTGTTTACACTGTCTCCAGAGAACAAAAACCAATGTGTGTGCACAGCGTTTTCTGTGAAACACATTGGTTTTGCTGGGAATTAAAACCGCAGGAACAAACTAGCGTACATTACCATAAAGCCAATGGGAAACCGCAGCAAAAACGCACTGTGTGAACATACCCTAAAGCAGGTGGGAGATTCCAAATGGAGGAGGTGGCGATGAAGAAAGAATAATGCCGCCCAGCGGGGCGTGCGATGCTGCATCGAGGAGGGGCAGAATGGAGCCTGGGGCCCGCCTTTCAGTGCCCAGCCTCAGGGACTTCTGTAAGTTATAAGTTATTTTTCTGCTGGTTCATAGGGCGGATTTAGCTCAGAGAGGGATAGATAGGGAGCAGCAAGGAAGGTGTAGGGGCTTAGATCCAGGTGACAGGTTCCCTTTAAATAGATAGGTTTATCATTTTACGAGCCCCATTAATAGAACTGATTTGATTTTTTCTTTATCATTCCAGAAATTTGGCAACGGCACTGTCGAACAAATTGAACACTTGCGCTGTAAAAATAGGATCCAGGTTCTTCAGAGCCATGAGGATACAACAAAACAAAATGTTGTGAGTACCTTGTGGATAGTTAGTGAAATTACCATTGTGATTGTTTCCCATTAAATGACATGCGTCAGCAGATTTTCACTATGTAATCTGAGAGCAGCATGTTGCAAGTTAAGAGACCCTGATTCCAGCGATGTATCGCTTACTGGGCTGTGTTTTTTCTGTTTTAAACACTCTGTTTTATCAGCAGGAGAATATCACTACAGGACAACTGATCTCATGCCTATTAGTCAAACTACTCTCCCACCACTGTTTAGAAGCTGCCTTTCAATATACAATGTATCAGAAAGCTGGTAATCAGTGCTGTGGTCGGGTTGTACACAGCTCAGCATTCTGAGATCTGCTAAATGTTCAGCAAAGAAAAGTGTAATTCTTTCACAACTACTGCCGCCAGTAAAATAAGTGATACATCGCTGGAATCCAAGTCTATATCCCTACATCATGCTTTTGACAGATTACATGGCAAAATTCTGCTGACAGATTCTCTTTAGTGTGCATGTTCATCAAAGGCAAACCTGCAGGTTTATTTCACTGCAATCGCATGAGGGTTGTTAGATACATTGCCACACATCTGGACCTTTAATCTATGTGGGAAGAAATCACAATTGGCCGAGCCTATGGCTCTATTGATATCAGATAATGGGGACCATATACAGTTGTGCTCAAAAGTTTACATGCCCCAGCAGATTTTTTGCTTTCTTGGCCTTTTTTCAGAGAACATGAATAATAACAAATAAACATTTTTTTCCACTCATGGTTAGTGGTTGGGTGAAGCCATTTATTGTCAAACTGCTGTGTTTTCTCTTTTTAAATCATAATGACACCTAAAAATATCCAAATGACCCAAATCAAAAGTTCACATACCCTGGTGATTTTGGCCTGATAACATGCTAATGGGTTTGAATGGCTAATAAAGGTAACAACCTCACCTGTGACCTGTTTGCTTGTAATCAGTGTGTGTGCGCATAAAAGCTGAGTGAGTTTCTGGGATCCAGACAGACGCTTGCATCTGCATCCAGCCACTGACATTTCTGGATTGTTAGTCATGGGCAAAGCAAAAGAATCGTCAATAGATCTACAGGAAAAGATAGTTGAACTGTGTAAAACAGGAAAGAAATGCATAAAGACATTCGAAGGAATTGATAATTCCAGTCAGCAGTGTACAAACTGTGATTAACAAATGGAAAGTCAGGGTCTCTAAAAACCAAACCACGATTAGGTAGACCAACAAAAATGTCAGCCACAACTGCCAGGAAAATTGTTCTTTATTACAAAGAAAAACGCACAAACAACATCAGCTGAAATACAGGAATCACTGAAGATTAGCGGGTGTGGCTGTTTCAAGACGCACAATAAGGAGGCACTTCAAGAAAAATTGGCTGCATGGTCGAGTCGACAGAAGAAAGCCATTACTGCGTAAATGCCACAAAGTATCTCACCTATAATATGCCAAACAGCACAGAGACAAGCCTCCAAACTTCTGGAACAAGGTAATTTGGAGTGATGAGACCAAAATCAAGCTTTTTGGCAACAACCATAAATGTTACATTTGGAGTGGTGTCAACAAGGCCTATGATGAAAGCAACACCATTCCTACTGTAAAGCATGGAGGTGGATCACTGATGATGTGGGGATGTGTGAGCTACAAAGGCACAGGAAACTTGGTCAAAGTTGAAGGAAAGATGAATGCAGCACACTATCAGCAAATACTGGAGGCAAATTTGCAGTCATCAGCCTGGAAGCTGCACAAGGGACGTACTTGGACGTTGCAACATGACAACGTTCTAAAACACAAAGCCAAGTCAACCAGTCACTGGCTACAGCAGAACAAAGTGAAGGTTCTGGAGTGGCCATCTCCGTCTCCTGACCTCAATATCATTAAGCCACTCTGGGGAGAACTCAAGCAGTTCATGCAAGAAAGCCCAGGAATTTACAGGAACTGGAAGCTTTTTGCCCAGAAGAATGGGCAGCTTTACTATCGAAGAAAATAAAGAGCCTCATCCACAACTACCACAAAAGACTTCAAGCTGTCCATTGATGTTAGAGGGGGCAGTACATGGTATTAAGATCTGGAGTATATGAACTTTTGATCTGGGTCATTTGGATGTTTTTGGTTGTCATTATGAGTTAAAAAGAAAAAGCACAGTAGTTTGACAATAAATGGCTTCACACAACCACTAACCATGTGTGGGAAAAAAGTTTTTGTGCTATCATTCAAATTCTATGAAAAAAGTCCAAGAAAGCAAAAATTTGCCGGGATATGTAAACTTTTGAGCACAACTGTAACTCTAATAATAATGTCATACATTAGTTCTCTGGTTCAGAGTGGTAATGGTGACCCATTTACATTTCTTTAAGCTTCTAGTGTTGGAATTATTATTTATTCTCTGTGTGCAATTAGGAAAGTTTTACAACGGGAGCTTCATCATGATTTCTATATGAGAGTATTGATTTTCCAGAGAATAAAATCAGTTTACACAGATTTTGTGCATTTTTTTCTGAGTTGTAGTTCTCACTTTTTTCTTGTTTCTTCCTATGGCACACATTAAATCTTACCAGAAGTCTCTTTCCTTTTTAGCTTAGAGTTGTTGCTCCTGATGTGTCTTTTCTTCATGAAGATCTAGAAGATCTTTTTGACATGTTTAAGGTAAGAGTAAGGTGGGGACATCAGAAAGAAACCTATGCCCATCTATCTTATTGCAGTACCAGTTTACCTGTCAACTGCAATGCTTTGCCGTATCTGTTTATACCCTTATCAGTAAGTAAAACTTTAGAGAGGGGTGGGTGTTGAAAAAGGTTGGGGGCTGAGAAGGCGGACTGCGGGGAGGGGGAGAATGAAGGGGGGGCTGAGATTTCTCTCTGTGGGGAGGGAAGAAGGGGGGTTGTAGATCTTCATTAACATTTGCCAGCCCGCACCTGGAACTAGCGTCACAATGACACCTTATTTCAGGGAGGAGCTGAGTAAGTGCCTGGGGTCTGTCAGCTTGACAGTGCTCCATTTGAGAATTCCAGGATGCACTGGGGGTTACTCACACGGTACATCATGAAGCAGGAAATGGGAAAAAAAAAACAAACAGCTGTTAGATAGAATAGAGAAGGAGCCATAGGGAATTCATAAAGGAAGTATAATAGAAAATAGCTTAGATTATAGGGATAAATTAGATAGGGAGTTGGCTAAAACAATTGCTGGCCTCGGACTAACCCTTTAAATCAGGGGTCTCAAACACGCGGGCGTGGTCCCCGCTGTGTTATGACTTCTGGCTGCGTAACTGCCGCTCAGCAAGATCAATACAATCCACTGGCCAATGAGAGGCTCGTAGCTGCCGTTGGCGTATGACGTCACCTGCTGGCCTCTTATTGGCTGGCGGCTTGCATTGATCTTGCTGAGCGGCAGAGCTTGTCAGTCCCGCGGCCAGAAGTCATAACACAGCGGGGACTGCGGCTCTCCCTTGCGCTGTACTGCCGACAGGGTTAAGGTTAGAAAACTGTGAGAGTGAGTGAGTGCGTGTGAGAGTGAGTGAGTGCGTGTGAGAGTGAGTGAGTGCGTGTGAGAGTGAGTGAGTGCGTGTGAGAGTGAGTGAGTGCGTGTGAGAGTGAGTGAGTGCGTGTGAGAGTGAGTGAGTGCGTGTGAGAGTGAGTGAGTGCGTGTGAGTGAGTGAGTGCGTGTGAGAGTGAGTGCGTGTGAGAGTGAGTGCGTGTGAGAGTGAGTGCGTTGTTGTTGTGAGGGTGAGTGAGTGCGTGGAGGGTGAGTGAGTGCGTGTGAGGGTGAGTGAGTGCGTGCGAGAGTGAGTGAGTGCGTGCGAGAGTGAGTGAGTCGTGCAAGAGTGAGTGAGTGTGTGAGAGAGTGAATGCGTGTGAGAGTGAGTGAGTGCGTGTGAGAGTGAGTGAGTGCGTGTGAGAGTGAGTGAGTGCGTGTGAGGTGAGTGAGAGTGAGTGAGTGCGTGTGAGAGTGAGGTGCGTGTGAGAGTGAGTGTCTGTTTGTGTATATGTGAGAGTGTGTGAGAGAATATGAGTATGTGAGAGTGTGTGAGAGAATATGAGTATGTGAGTGTGAATCGGTGTGTGAAAGTGTGTGTGAGAGAATTTGTGTGTGTAAAAAGAAGGTAGACAAGGTTGGGACATCAGTACAAAAGGGGACCAGCATGGGGGACATTACTACACTATGGGGTCCAGGATGGGGAACATTACTACAAAAGGGGTCCAGGATGGGGGACATCACTACAAAAGTGGTCCAAGATGGGGGACATCACTACAAAAGGGTCCAGGATGGGGGACATCACTACAAAAGGGGTCCAGGATGGGGACGTCACTACAAAAGGGGACCAGGATGGGGGACATTACTACAAAAGGGGATCTGTATGGGAGACATTACTACAATATAAGGACCAGGATGGGGGCATTATTACTAGATTGGGATCAGGATGGGGACATTACTACAAGAAAGGGACTAGAATGGGGAACATTACTACAAGAAAAGGGCCAGGAAAGGGGACATTTATACAAAAGGCAATCCGGATGTGGCATTACTACAAGAAGGGGATTTGGGTGGGGGAAATTAATACAATATGGGGACCAGGATGGAGCATTACTACATGGGAACCAGGATGGGGACATTACTACAAGAAGGGGATCAGGATGGAGACATTACTACATGATGAGGACCAGGATGGGGACATTACTAAAGATGGGGACACTGTTATGAGATTGGGGCCAGGATGGGGACACTACAACATGATGAGAATCAGGATGGGGGCAATACTGCAATATTGGGACCAGGATGTGGGACATTACTATAGGATGGGGACTTTACCACAAGAAAGGGACCAGGGTGGGGACATTACTTAAAGAAGATCAGGATTTGGACATTACTATAGTGAGTAAAAAATTCTGGTATTACTAAAAATGACACTTAGTCCTACAAGCAATGCGGCCCCCTGATATCAATTTTTTTCTATGTGCAGCCACCAACCCAGCCGAGTTGGAGACCCCTGCTTTAAACGTTCTATGCTTTACTTATACTGGGCTCATACCTGATTTGCAACTGATCATACTGATGGTGCATTCACATCAGTTTATATTACTGTTGCATCTGTCACCCGCAGACTTTATTGATGAGAAAAAAAGAGGTAGAACTACATGATATACTGTATACTGTATACAGTTGGAGTCCCATAGAATTCAGTAGGAGCCTAGTGGAGAAATGACAAGTGATGGGATATATAATTGGAGTGTAATTAATTCTGCACCATTCTGTCACGTGAATCTGTGTCGTTTCGTTTCAGAGAGAACATTTCATCAGTTGTTACTGGGAAGGGATCGCTTCATTAGTAGAGCGCCATGACCCTCGACGGCCTTATGCAGAACAGTACAAGATTGATAGTCGACAGTTTGTGTCCCTCTTCAGACTATGCTCACCCTGGCCATGGGGTTCTCACACTGAAGTTTTAGCAGAAAGGATGTTCCGATTACTGGATGAAAATCAGGACCTTCTGATTGAGTTCAAGTCTTTTGCCTGGTGTTTAGGTAATTTTATTTATGTCTATGATTACAGTAAGTGTACTGCTTTAGTTGTGTCAATGTACTGCTATATGATCAATTGATATACATATATATTTTGTTATATATTGCTTTCAGATATTATTTATCATGGGGAGATGAATGAAAAAATCAAGTTGTTATATAGACTCCATATTCCACCAGGTAAGATGTACGGATCATAAACATATTAGTCTAGATATATATATGCATGTGCACAGTCTAATGTCCAACAGATGGCCATGCCATCATATATGTACAAATAATAATGTGATGAAAACCATCAGCTTTTGTTTTAAAGCAGAGTAAGAGATACTTTGGAAAAAGTGTACTCTTTAAAACTGAATTTCCTTGCTGTAAACTTTAGTTTGCCCTTTGAAGTATACCTCCAATGATGATCAAATCGCCTTGTCCTACCAGAAGTATAACCCTGACTATAGGCGAACGGGCACAGTGGAAAGTTGGGCACACGCACTTCTCCAGAATGCCTTCTGCGGACATATAGTTAGCTAGAAAAGCTAACACCCTGCTATATTACCATTACATTCAGACATACATATTTCTCTTGCTTCTTGTTGACAGTTATCTGGACACATTAATTGAAAACCTTGGTGACAATGAAACTTGTCAGTGTTTACAGCCTCCGTAGGGTGTCTCGTTGGTATGGAATAAGGCTACATTCACGCCTGAGTTCAGGCATCCTATTCCCCTGTTCCATTTCTAAGAACAGATGAATGGAACTTTTATCCCAAATGGATCAGTTGCATAACTGCTGCAAACGGAAGTAGAAGGCTCTATTGATTAGAATAGTCTATATGGCTTCTGTTATGTGTCAGTCTTTAGAAAGGAAAAAAAATCATATTATGCATACCTTTTTGGGTAGTAAGACAAACACGTAAGAACCCAGACACACTGGATATAAATCATTGGGGTAGTTTTTTCTTATTTGAACCAGTTTTGTAATGGATCCACTTTGTACATGAACTCCACTTGCATTTTCCTAAAAGTGAAACAGACAAATGGAATGGCCAAATGCAGGTGTGAACTCGGCCTTTCATGGTAAATGTAATCATTTTACACTTGCTTTAATGACTTATGTTTTTTTAAAACTTTATCTTTGTTTTGATCCAATTGATTTTTTTTCCAGCTCTTACAGAGAGTGAACATGACTGTCAGTCACCACTCAAGGGGCCATTGTTATCTACCACCAGACCATTGAAGCTTACAAAACCAAATAGTATGTGCTAATTATTATTTCTACTTTTACCTTTATGGTAAATATATCTTTATTAAACTTTTTCATAAAATTAACATTGTGATCGACAGAGTATCAACATAAAAAAAAATGACTCTTTACAATGACCAAGAGAAACAATCATCGCTACTGAAAGCACTATTACAATTCGAGATATTTTCCTACTTTTACCCTTAAATGTTTTTTATATACTAAGATGAGATTAATCTTAGTTGTATTTGTTCACAGGTGGAGAAAAGGATTATCAAAAACAACTAAAGCAAATGCTTAAAGATTTGGCAAGAGAAAAAGACAAAAGCACAGAAAAAGAATTGCCCAAAATGTCCCAGGTATAGTCTCCTCTCCATCTCTGAAAACTCTGACATATAGTCAGGTCTAGGAATATTTGGACAGTGAAACATATTTTTGCAATATAGCAGTTTACCAAAATGTATTCAGGATACAATTATATAATCAATATGGGCTTAAAGGGCAGACTCTCAGCTTCAGTTTGAGGGTGTTCACATCCATATTGGAATATGGGCCTAGGAACTACAGTTTTTTTATCAAAAATAATTGGACAGATATCTCAAAAGCTCTTAAATGAGCTGCATGGGCAATTCCTCGTTAATCCATCACCAATTAGGCAGATAGAAGGTCTGGGGCTGATTTCAGGTGTGGCATTTGCATTGGGAATCTGTTGCTGTGAACCCATGACATGCGGTCAAAGGAGCTCTGCATGGAAGAAAAACAGACCTCATCCTTGGGCTTAATCCTGCAAACAAAAAAAGTAACGCACTGGTGAGCTTTGACACTCAAGAAGGCCCAGAAGTTTATAGATGACATCTGTAGTGGATGATCAAAGACTTTTTTGAATGGTGAAGAAAACACTTTTCCCAACATCCACCCAAGTGAAGAACACGCTGCAGGAAGGAGGTGTTACAGTATCTAAGTCTAGCATAAAAAGGAGACTTCATGAGAGTAAATTAGACAAGGTGCAAACCATAGATAGGCCAGACTATTTTTTGCCGAAATACTTTCTAAAGAAGTCAGCTCAGTTCTGGAAAAGCATTCCTTGGACAGATGAAACTAAAATCAGTCTGTACCAGAATAATGGGAAGAAGTATGGAGAAGGCTGGGAGCAGCTTATGGATCCAAAGCACATCACATCCTCTGTAAAACATTGTGGAGGCATTGTATGGCATGGGCATGCATGGCTTCAGTCAATTAATGTTTATTGATGATGTGACTGAAGCCAAAAGCAGCCAGATTAGATTATGAAGGGTACAGGGTGATATTTTCTGCTCAAATTCAACCAAATGCAGCAAGATTGATTGGACAGTGCTTCACAGTGTAGCTGAACAATGACCCAAAAGAGTATCATGAAAGCAACCCAGGAGTTTTTAAGGCAAAGAAGTGGAATATTCTACAATGGCCGAGTCAATCACCAGATCTTAACCTATCTAGTATGCATTTCACATGCTTAAGACAAAACTGAAGAAAGAAAGACACCAAAACAATCAACAGCTAAAGTCAGCTGCATAAAGGCCTGTCAAAGAATCGCACAGGAGGAAACCCAGCGTTTGGTGATTCCATGGCTTACAGGCTTCAGGCAATCATTGGCTGCAAAAGATTCTTTAGGAAGTATTAAAAATGAACATTTTGTTTAAGACAAAGTAAATATAAATTTACTTTGAGCCCCTGAAATGTGGAGGTTTTGTAGGAAAATAGTTGCAATTCCTAAATGTTTATATATAAAAACACGTTTGATCTTTATTTCAAAATTGCAAACTCACAAGAAAATAATAAAATTAAAAACCATAGTGCACAGTGAAAAAAGGAGGAAGAAAGTGCCTGTATACTATTCTCCCTCCTTACCTCTACCTTATAGCAGGAGTCGGCACCCTAGTCAGCGATATGGCTCCCTAACTCCTCGATGGCTTTCCCTACGTATGCCCTTGACTGTCCCTATTAGTATGAAACAGTGCAATGGACTACAGTAATATCTCATAAAGAAATCACCAAAGCTACATACTGTGCACATAGTAGTTAAAATGGGGTAACTGACCCTGTTTACTCAGCCCTACCCATCGGTGGGTGTCAGCGCCCTATAGGTGTGATAAGACACCCCCACTCCCGACAGCTTGTGCCTAGGCCGGTCCCTATATCCAACAACCCCATGGATTTTTTTTCGCTGTGTCCAGGGTCAGACAATCCCTTGGTTATATATGTAATTTCTGTTCTCTGGAGAGCCTATTGTAATAGAAAATAAGATGTTTAAATTCTTAAATGTTTCACAGGATATTTTTGTTCAGCCTTTTAATTAAAGCTGAAACTGTAGCTCAGTTCTTTAACTTTAAATACAAAATAGTGGCATGCAGAGCCCAAATGACAAAGATTCGGTCACTGTCCAAATATTTGTGGTCCTCACTGTATAAGAGAACCTTTGTATAACCTTAGAGACTTAAATGAGTTTTACAGGATCATCTCTCTTAACCGGAATGTCTTCCCTAGTGTAAAAGTAACAAAATTAGGCTATCTTGCCCTTCCCCGTTCTGTGTTCACAGATTGCACTGGTGACATCTCAACTACAGCACACGTGACCATTGCAGCCAATCACTGGATACAGCAGCCTTGTGCTATCTTCCTGAATAGTTGCAGTCGGACATGTGCTGTACAATTCTATTCAGATGTGCAGGGCGAGTTTCTATATTTTAGACTTTTCTGCTACAAAACTGTCATTTGTTAGTAACCTTTATTGGCCTATGCACAAGAGCATTAGAGCCATATGAACCCTGTGCACTGCCTTACAAGTGTCACCGGACTCTGTATACATATATTGTACATACAACAATGTATGCAATTATAGGCATGCAGAGGTATGTGTCGTTTTGGACTTGATAGAATCTTTACTACAAATCTTTATTGAATTAATCCGTGATCCTGATCTCTGGCATTTAGAATAATCAAATTACTAAGAAGGTATATGGTGACAACCTGAAATTTATATGTAACACCTTTTTATACTTTTCTTTTTTTTCAATTAACAGAAGGAATTCATCCAATTCTGCAAAACCTTGTACAGTTTATTTCATGAAGACCCAGAGGAAAATGATCTGTATCAGGCTATTGCCACAGTGACGACCCTTCTACTTCAGATTGGAGAGGTTGGACAGCGCAGCAGTAGCATAAGCTCAGGTAGTGCTTCAGAGAATTTGTAGATTCAGAAAATGGAGCCTGCTCATCAGACCATGATAGTGTTTTTTCTGAGACCACTAGTACACCAACGCACCCCCTGCCTGAAACTGACTGGGTCGTTTCTCTGGAACACATATTGGCATCTCTCTTGACAGAGCAGTCATTGGTGAATTTTTTTGAGAAACCATGGGAACTGAAGCCAAAGTTAGAAAGTGCTAAAATAAATCCTTACAGCCTCAAGACTAATGGAGTTAGCCAGCAATCCCCCATGCTGTCCTGAAAAAATGCAAATCTCGCAAACTCCTTATATTTTAATATCTGACTGCTAAAGGACTATCCAAAGTGTGAACACCGGTAATAATCAATATGGTCATGCAGCTTGGATTTTCTTGTTCTTAAATAGGAAGCTAAATAGGTCAATAAAGTAGGAAGGAAACAATAACTTGGAACAGGGTTAACTTCCAGTTAATCTAAAGAAGAAACAAGTCGCTGAGACGTGCGAAATGGAGATATGCCCCAGAGGAGTGGCCACCACTGACTTTCTATATCCTCGAGTTACCAAAGCACACTGGATGACAGCTCGTTCTTAAGACGCATCACTTGGTGAAGCCATTCTGAGGAGATGAGATGCCTACACAACTTCCAAAACTCATTTGTATCCAGTACCGGCATGCCAAACATTTCCTATTGACGTTTGTCCAGGAATTCTGTCATTTGTCCCATGTTTTGTATATGTGAATTCATGTCTTGTGTTTGCACTAATAATAATGTTTCAATGCTGGAAATTGAAACTTTTATTCTGTTTGATTTGCATCTGAATTTTTATGTCGTTAAGATGTCAACTTTTGTGCTTTTTGTCTTGGTTTGTGAAGAGCTGCACTTTTCAATAAATTTTTTTTTTTACATTGACTTCCTCTCAATGTAACATTTACATTTTTATTTACCGGTCTCGAGTGGTGGATAAATGTACAAGGCAACACTTCCAAAAGCTGAAACAAACCATCCCTACTTGCTCATAATTGTACCTAATTGTTATTTTCAATGATGTGCAATTAACACATGGTGTTTTACTGTCTATCTATTTCTCTATAGAAACAGTGCCTTAAAAAACTATTTGTACCCCATGAACTTTTCCACATTTTTTCATGTCGAACCACAAACTCAAAGGGATCCTGTCACCTCCAAAACGCCTCCTAAGCTATCAAAACACGTCCCTGCGGCATATTATCACTAATCTCACACTTCTTTTGTCTCCTAAAAGCATTCTGTGAAAGTGCATAAAAACGTTTTAATACTTACTCATTAGTGATTATAATTAGCAGGGGCTATATTCTTTAGTCCCCAGGGCGTGTTGTTTTGCAGCCTTAGGATCCAGTCCTCTCTGTCTGTGCTGCTTTGCTTGTGCAGGCTTTGCCCTCCCCCCTCTCTATCACTCACAGAATGCAAATCATTAGTCCTGCCTTCAACTGCACATCACAGCAGCACAGACAGAGAGAGGGTGGATCCTCGAGGCTGCTAAAGAATATAGCCCCTGGTAATTATAATCCCTAATGAGTGAGTATTAAAACATTTTTATGCACTTTCACAGGATGCTTTTAGGAGACAAAAGGAGTGTGAGATTAGTGATAATATGCTGCAGGGGCGTGTTTTGATAGGTTAGGAGGCGTTTTGGAGGTGACAGGATCCTTTTAAAAGTATTTTATTATTTATTTATTTTTTATAGCACCATTATTTAATTCCATGTTGCTGTACATGAGAAGGGGTTACATACAAAATTCAGATATAGCTTACAGTGAACAAATTAACAATGGTGGACTGGTACAGAGGGAGAGGATAATTTAAAAATATAAATGTGAAAACTGTGATATGCATTTCTATTCAGCCCCCCTGTAGTCTGATACTCCTAAATAAAATGGTGGCAATTGCCTCCAGAAGTCATCTAATTGGTAAATTCAACAACTAATAATTATGCTAGTATGCATACCTTAGAAAAAGTGCTAATTCAGAATACCCCTTTTTCTAAGGTATGCGCACTAGCATAACTTTTGGTTGTTTATGCTTAGAAATTATTGCATCCACCATGAACAAAGGTGGTTTTATCTTGCTGCAATCCTTATGATTGGTTTGGAACAAAGCATAGTTTTGAGAGTTTCATTCCATATTTTTTTTCTTCACATTCTTGTAGTGCTAGTTCAATCTATTGAGATATAGTTAGTAAATTGAGTCCACCTGTGTGGAATTTATTATCCGTATAGCGACAGCTGTTCTGTGAAGGCCTACAAGGTTTCTTTCAGAACATTAGGGATCAAACAGCATCATGAAAACCAAGGAGTACACAAGACAGGTCAGGGATCAAGTTGTGAAAAAGAGTAAAGCAGAGTTGGGTCCCATAAAATAGCTCAAACTCTTAACATTTCACAGAGCACTCTTCAATCCATCATTAGAAATGGAAAGCATATGATACAACTGTAATTCTACAAAGACATGAACATCCACCTAAACAGACATTCCAAGCAAGGAGAAGACTAATTGGAGAAGTATCTAAAAGGCCCATGGCACTCTGGAGGATCTGCACAGATCCACAGGTCTGGTGGGAGAATCCATCCTCAGAACAACTGTTAGTTGTATACTCCACAAAACTGACCTTTATGGAACTGTGGCAAGAAAACTGCTATTTTTTGAAAGCAAGTAATAAGAAATCTCATTTGTAAAAAGCCATGTAAGGGACACAGATAGCATGTGTAGGAAGGTGCTTTTGTCAGATGAAACCAAAGTAGAACTTTTTGGGCTAAATATAAAACGCTATATGTGATGGAAAACTGAACATCAACCTGAAAGCACCATCCCCACCATCAAATATGGTGATAGCAGCATCATGCTGTGGAGATGCTTTTCTTCAGCAGGAACAGGGAATATGGTCAAAGTTGATGGGAAGATGAATAGAGCTAAATACAGGGCAGTCCTGGAGAAATACTTTAGACTGGAGCATAGATTCACCTTCCAGTAGGACAAAAGACCCCAAACAGTTTGCCAGATCTACATTGGTTTGGATCAAAGCAATTTCATGTGTGTGAATGGTCCAATCACACAATCACAGTCCATACCTAAATCCCATTGAGAATCTGTGGCAAGACTTGAAAATTGCTGTTCAGAGACACTCTACATCTAATATCACTGAGCTAGAACTATTTTTGCAAAGAAGAATGGGCACAAATATCAGCCTCTAGATGTGTAAAGCTGATAGAGGCAGACCCAAAATACTTGCATTAGTAATTGAAGCAAAAGTTGGTCCTACAAAGTAATGATTCAGTCCTACCATCCGAATAAATATTCCTGTTATCCAGTGGAAATTAGTTTCTTTTGATGTAATTTATTAAAATACAATTTTATTGGTCAGCCATGACAGCACTCAATGAGAGAGAGAGGGATCCACCCTTCAAGGACAGGAAACCTACAGGATAAAAAGGCGGTACCTCTCCCCACATCACTTGGTTCCCTATCCTTGAACGGGAAGCCTCATGAATGGCGGTTTCAAAGTTCTCCTTTTTTTCCCTAAAGTCGTCTTATCTTACCTAGCTGTAGCCCTGGCTACAACACCACTCCGGGCTGCAGTTCGTGCAGGTGCTGGGGGTGCCACAGTATGTCTGGGACCTCTGCTGTTGACGTGGAGATGCAACAGTGGCCATCTTGGATGACCTCAGGTGTTCAAGCTCTGTGAGGCCTGGGCTCTGTTGCTGAGCCTGCTGATGCCTGCAGGCGGAGTGGAGGACACCCCTGTTAGACCTCCATGTGGCCTTCTTCGGGTGTTTGGCGCCCGGCAGTGGCCACTTTTTGTATGGCAGCCGCAGTGCGTACGGGCTGTTCATGCGCCGGATTGCTTCCAGAAGGGACGGGACTTCCTATTGGCCTGCAGGCATGTGTCATACATGGCTGCACCATCTAGCATGCTTGTCTCTCCTTGATAATGAGTGCGCCGGGTGATGACGCTTCCCGGAAGTCTGGGATTGGCCAGGGAGGTGTGTTGCAGGTAGTTGTTTGAGCACTCCTGCCTTTTTAGAGGCAGTTGAGATCGCAGGAGGGCGGATGCTCCAGTTTGACACCTCCAGCAGGATGAACAAGATTAGGGCAACCTCACATGCAGAGCAAGCGAACGCTCAGAAGCAGAAGCCTGCACAGCATCGGCAAAAAAGTAGCAGACAGTCTTCCCATGAGACCTCCAGAGGAGATTTGTCATGTGACATTGTCCTCCCCCGGCTTCGGTACCCCATCTTTTTTTTTTTTTTAACATTAATAATTTTTATTGAAGAACAATTTGGTTCACATAGTCTTAAACACAAAACATGAATATAGAGGGGAAAAAAAAAAAAAAAAGAGGGGGGGAGTGGGGTAAGGGGGGAAGAGAAGGGGGTAAAGGGAAGAATTATATCAAACATTTCAAAAATAAAGTCAAAGTCAAAGAGGAGCAGGCCCTTGTGCTTATGAAGAAGTCAGGGTAAGCAGTGCTCAATCATGTCCATAAAATTCCGAGCAGTCGTGCCCTTTAGTACAGAGCAATCCAGGTTAGTAGTTGGGCATGAGATCCGTTTAGGTCAGTTAACTGGATGTAGAATAAAGTTCAGCTTGCCGTGCTGATGAGCGTCATCTCAGCCACTTGGGTGTCTCAAACTCTTCAAGTCCAAATATGCTCTGGTGTCCTCCATCGTCCAGTAACGGATATTAAACATGGGTGCCTAGGGGAAGGGGATGAATAGGAGGGAGGGGAAATGTTCACAGAGAGAATAGGAAAGGGGGAGGAAGGAAGTGAGGATAGAAGGTAAAGGAATATAGGAGAGGGGGGTAAAAGCAGGGAGGAAGAGGGGGGGAGAAGCCCCCTCCCCCGAGCCCCGCTGTAACATCGAAGACTGAGCAAGGATGTTCTAATATGGAATCCTTAGTGCCAAAGGATGTGCACTCCACAATTCCTAGGCGTCTGATACATATCGTCTAGAACCAAGATCAAGAGCAAGATAGTATTCGTGACAGAAAATGTTATTGATCTTATCTGTTAGATCACTCAGCGTGGGAGCGGCCTTCTGTTTCCACTTAGTAGCGATGCAGCTTCTCGCTGCGGTAAGGACGTATGTCATCAAATGACGGACTACCGGGAGGAACGAGATGACCCCCCAGGTGAAGAACCGCCACCTGCGGTCCCAGGGGTATTGAGGTATCCGTAAGGGAGTCAAGAAGTCCAGACACCAACTTCCAAAACTGAGCAACCTTGGGACAACTCCACCACATGTGAGGGAGGTCTTCCCTCTGGCCGCATTGTTTCCAGCACAGAGGCGAGGCTCTTTTACCAAACTTCGCTAGTTTAGAGGGAGGGGTGTACCAGCGGAGGTGGATCTTCAGTAGTTCAATATGATTGATACATCTCGATGCCGCTAGGACACAGTGAAAAGCGTCTTCCCAATCCTCTACCTCCGCCCGGAAAGCCAGGTCCTGCTCCCATTTCCCCACATGTATCGGATGCCTCGGGGCATCACTCTCCAAAAGCTCCGATTATATCAGTGACGAGGATTTTAGAGGGCGTGGAGAGGCGAGCAGACTGCGTCAAAGGGCCGAAGGAGAGGATGGGGAAAGCAGGTCATGGTCAAATGTTTTCGAGCGTATACAATGGGATACTTGATGGAACTGGAGAAAAGACGATTTAAGGTCAGGGTATTTATTCATAAATTCCTCTAGAGTGAGGAGTCGGTGGCCGAGAAGAAGATCACTCAGCTTCCCGGGCCCTTTATCCCTCCACAAGGAGAGATTTAGAGAGGGGATGAACCAACACAACGCCTCCAAAGGAAAATCCTTCGGGGGAAGTTTGGCCCAATCCCCTCCCAACGGCCTCCACACTGTCAGCAACTCTCTGATCGTATTAAGCAAGCAAGTGCCAGGAATATGTCCCACAGAACTCGCGGCTAAAAGAGAACGGAGTGATCTCCCCCCTCAATGAGTCCTCCTCAATCTGTTTCCACCCCTGGGAATCCTCCTCGCTCCACCATTTCCCCGCCACTTCTAAAACAGTCGCTCTACAATACCCCTCAACATCTGGAACTCCCATTCCCCCTCTTTTAAGATGGCCGTAGAGCAATGCACCTTTAATTCTAACCGGTTTGTTAGCCCAGACACATTTGGTGATCAGAGATTGTAGTCAAGATATAAGTTTGGAAGGAAAGTGAATCGGGACACACCTAAACATATATAGGATCTTGGGGAGCCACATCATCCTCACCACCTGAATCCTTGCCATCCATGACATGGATCTCAATGGGAGTTCACCAAGAGTCCCACCAAGATCCGTTAGTAGACGCTCAATATTCCTCTCCACCACTTTACCAGAAAGACAGAGAAAAATCCCCAGATAGGGGATCCCCTCAGGGGACCACCTAAAGGGGTAGGTCTCAGATAAACGAGCCGAGTCACCCCCCGAGACTCCTATTGGGAAATACAGTGACTTACTCATGTTAAGCTTATGGTAGGAGATTCGCGCAAAGAGGTCAAGCTTATCCATTACTCTCGGGAGTGAGGAGCATGGATTTTCCGTCATTACAATGACATCGTCGGCATAGAGGCCCACCACATGTTTTCTGTTCCCCACCATAATCCCCGAAATTGTTGGGTCAGCCCTTAGGGAAGCCGCAAGGGGTTCCATAACAAGGGCGAACACCAGTGGGGAGAGGGGGCAACCCTGCCGAGTGCCATTTGAAATTCGGAAAGTTCGGGATGAATACCCCGAGGTCAGGACTTTCGCACAGGGGTGCAAGTAAAGGCTGAGGATTGCTGACAGGATAGGGCCTGAAAAACCAAAGGAGGAGAGGACCTCCCTGAGGTAGCCCCAGTGTACCCTATCAAACGCCTTTTCGGCGTCTATAGAGAGGAATACACAAGGGCACCACCTCCTCTCCGCCTCCTCTATCAAGTTCAGCATCCTTCTCGTCCCATCATTAGCTTGCCTGCCCTGCACGAACCCCACCTGGTCTCCGTCCACCAAAAGAGGGATCACGTCACACAGACGATTGGCCAGTAGTTTGGCATAAAGTTTTAGATCGGTATTTAGGAGTGATATTGGGCGGAAATTAGCCTTTTAAATCAGGAGACTGCGGAGGACCGCCTTATGGGCATACCACAGCATGTCGTCCACAATCTCCCCAGTATCATTTAAGTTGAAATAGTCTGTGATCGACTCACCGATGCTCTTGACGACCTCCTGGTTCAACAGGAGGCCCGCATTTAGCCTCCAATGCCGGGAGGCACCCCCCCGATTCCAGCTCCAAGTCTAGGGTGATCGGAGCATGGTCCGACCAGGTAATCACACCAAGCTTCGATGACCGACATCCCTCTAAAGCGAGGTCATTTACTAAAAGTAGATCAATTCTGGAATAAGATTTGTGCACGGGAGAAAAGAGGGAATAATCCCTCTCTTCCGCGTGTTGGTATCTCCAAACATCGTGGAGGTGGTGCTCCCGGCAGAGAGGACCTATTGAACCCCCCCTCCGAGATGTGGAAGAGGAGGAGTCAATGCGAGGCTCCATGATCGCGTTAAAGTCACCACAAACTATCAGTTTGCCCCTCGCCTCCCTCTCCAAGCGTGTGAACAAGGTCCTCACAAATTTCAATTGACCCAGGTTCGGGGCATACACACTCACCACTGTATAGGGGGATCCCCCAATGTCACAACAGATTAACACGTACCTCCCCGCAGGATCTGCATAAGTGGAGTGGAATGTAAATTGAACCGTGTATTTTATCAAGATGCAAACCCCCGCCTTCTTTGTTGCCGCATTGGCGAAGAATCTGTATGGGAAATCTTTGTGGTTAATTCTGACATTATCTGGTTCCAACAAGTGGGTCTCTTGAAAGCAGAGAACATCAGCTCCTGACGATTTGGCCTCTTTCCATAGGAAAGACCTCTTAGCGGGAGAGTTGAGGCCATTAACGTTCAGAGAGAGTATTCGAAACATCACGGCGAGACCTAGAGGAGCCCCCTAAATGAAAAGTGGAGAGAAGAGAAAAGAAGACTAGAGGGGGGAGTATGCTAGCAGGGGGGGAAGGAGGGGGGAGAGAGGGAGAGGGAACACTCAAGATTGGGTAAGAAGGACCAAGAGGTGGGTAGGAAGGGAAAAGGGAGACCACCTTAGCAGAGAAGGGAAGGGGGAAAGGCACAAGGAACAAAGAAAGTCAACCGACAAAACAGTTATGTCAACTTTGGTAAAGATCCCCAACTGAAGGAATCCAGTCCTCGGGGGTTACTGGATGCCGATCCAGATCCTCGGTCACGCAACGGCGTTGGGAGGAGTCAAATTACTCAAAATTCAGTTTTAGCTAGAAAGTACCCTACGGGATAAAACCCTGAGGAGTCCCTCCAGAGAGCCCCAGACGAAGTGGTAGCTTCCAACCCATCAAACGTATGGTGTAATCAAGCTGCGTCGCCTTCCCTCCTTGGCTCACCATGGTCACGATCGGGGCTTCTCTGCTGTGACACCCTTCTTTGCAGTGAGGGAGAAGTGTTCAGTCGCCAGGCCCTGAGAGCTTTTCGTAGGAGGGTTGGCGAAGAGAAAGAGTGCCGTTTCCCCTCAAATTTGAAGTTGAGGGACACTGGAGACCCCCAGATGTAAGGAATCCCCCTGTCTGAGTATTTTGCAGCTTGAAGCAAATTCTCAACGACATGCAAGAGTTCCTGGTGAAAGGTCCTGAAAGATTGAGATCTGTCCATAGGGGTCGGGAAGGGGGGGCCCCATCTCATTCGCTGCAGTAGACGTTCTGTTACGCCCGAACGTCCCATATGGACTAGGATGTCTCTGGGGACCCCTTCCGGCAAATTTGGAGGCTTAGGGATTCGGAAGGCTTTGTCTATAATTAGATCTGAAGAGGGGCAGTCAGGCAGGGCAGCCGTGAGGAAAGCCGATGCCAGTGTGTATAGGGGAAAAAAAGGGGTGTACAACAGTCCGCTCTGCCAAGGTCCACTTACTTCAAGGAATACACAGGTAGGTGATGTATAATCAGGTTTTCTTTATTGCTTCCGACGCGTTTCGGTGCCCTCCTGGCACCTTCCGAAACGCGTCGGAAGCAATAAAGAAAACCTGATTATACATCACCTACCTGTGTGTTCCTTGAAGTAAGTGGACCTTGGCAGCGCGGACTGTTGTACACCCCTTTTTTTCCCCTATATCCTCGGTGATTCCACGTGCAAGTGGTCGGTGGAAGTCCAGCAGCAGCCATCAGGATTTAATGTCTATACGTCTACATACCAGTTGTGGGTCTCACAACTGACATAGGTGAGTGGTTCCCTATATACCACCTAGATTTCTAGTGTCTTAGTGATAAGGCACTATTGCGCCTCTTGTTCCCCTTCCCTTTCTTGTATTTGATGCCAGTGTGTAAGTGTCTGTAGATTCTCCCTCTTCCGTCATACCTCTGATCTTAAAGTTATTGCGATGGAGTTGATCCTCAAGGTGGTTCAGCGTGCCTGAGACCGACCCCATCTCCCTGTCGAGCTCTGCATGGCTGTCCGCCAGACTGTTATGTGCCTTAGCAAAATCCCCCATCTTTTCCTCCAGGTGCGTGGTTCTCTCATTCAGTGCCCCCATATCCTCCTTCAAAGTGCCGATCAGGGACTTAAAGTCCATCATCAGGGTGTCTCTCAGAGATCCCAGGCATGCTTTCAGCATTCCTTGTGTTACTGGGGCATCATCCCCAGAGCAATGAGGCATGATTCCCCGGGGAGCGCTGGAGGTGTGAGTCCAGGGATAGTGTAGGGGACTGAGCGCGATGCCCTGCAGCCGGCGCCAGTTTAGATGGAGAGGAGCGCGGCAGCTCCGCTCCAAAGTAGTCTGTGAGCCTGTTTTCTGTTTGGCGCCGTTTAGGAGCTTGCCTAGGCATTGTGGCAGGGTCAGGGGTACTCACAGATCCAGGGGAGTTCATTATGGGCTGTGAAGTGCCGTTAGGGAGCCGATATCTGGGTCTCTCTGAGGAGCTCTTCTAAGTTGCAACCGGCGCCATAAGCTGCTGGTCACGCCCCCCCGAGTTTAAGGCTACTAATGTAGCAATAAGGACAGGTGGGTTGGTTTCTGCGCAGCACAATGTCCCATGTAATTGTTGGTAACGGTAGTGAAAAGTCAATAGGGAGGGTGCTATAATACCCCGATAAATATTGCAATCTGCAGGTGTCAGCCACTTGTAGGTACCAGTGCTTCCTCAATTTTGCCTCCACATATAGGAAGGCAATGATATCAGAGAGGTACAGCCCTGCAGGAGCCGTCAGCCGGGGAGCCAGGGGTTAATGCGGGTATTGACACAGTTCTGGGGCACAGTCCTGTTATAATTAGCAATTTCAAAATAGGGGTCACCCTCCAAAATTATCAGGCCCTCCAAAACAAGAGAATTCCAAAATATAATACCCAGGAGTCAGGCCAATTTCAATCAAAATGATTATTTTATTGCATAGTAACAAACCGCAGTAAAAACTGGAGATATACAAATATACAGAACAGGATTTTACCCCACTTGGTGCAACCAATGCAACCCTGTGCATTGAGCATGTTAATTAGGATGTAGACTCCTTGATATAAGATTGGTTGCACCAAGTGGGGTAAAATCCTGTTCTGTATATTTGTATATCTCCAGTTTTTACTGCGGTTTGTTACTATGCAATAAAATAATCATTTTGATTGAAATTGGCCTGACTCCTGTTATAATTAGGTTTGCAGTCAGATTGGATGACTGTATCTCTTTTGAGAGTAAGGTGCTGCAGGCCTTTCCTGATCACCAGGATTGAGGGTGCAAGGGGTTAATCCCCTGCTTTCCTTGCCGGGCTTCTGCTGCCTCTCGTAACAGTATGGCTCAGGCTGTTGTTAACCCCTTCCAGGGCATCAGGGCTGCCTTCAATATCAACAGTGTCCTGGGGTATACACAGTGGGGAAATCACACACTCCGGGGTTATTATCTTTACAATAGAGATTTATCCGCACCTACCTGCTCCAGTAGCCCTGTGCCCATCGACTCTGGCGTTGTCCACACCGACTCTCCCCTATCGTCCACGATCCCTCCAGTGAGTCAGGTGGTAGGTAATCTCCAGAAGTCGGCCGGCGGCGGGCTCCGGTACACGGTGCCGATGTCGGCGGTATTCTCTCTCAGCGATGCGGCCGAGGCTACTCCTGCAGCACTTGCACCCCTCCCCCCTCACCCTCTCAGTCTTTCCCGCCTTCAAGCCTCACTGGGTGCTGCTTCACTCACCCGACTCTGGCGGTCCTGCCACCTCCAGCATCTCAATGGCCCTTCATCACCCGAGCTGTCAGCCAGGAGAGTGTCGGTACCCCATCTTTACATCAGAGGGTGAGTGATCTCCGTGAATGTACAGGTTGGGTTATTTAGATAGATACACTTAAATAAAGTTGGATCCAAAATGGCCACCATGGTCACCACCCATCTGGAAAAGTTTTCCCCCTCCCATATACTAATTTGCCACAAACAGGAAATTGATGTCACCAACTGTTCCCATTTTATTTAGGTGTATCCATATAAATAGCCGACCTTATAAATGGCCCACCCTGTACTTTTCTCAAAGATTTTCTTGTTTTTTCTTGCATACTCAGAGAAAACATGTAAAATCCACAGTCCACGAACTTGCAGTGTGCGCTTTATGACCTTGAGCTCCCAATTACCTGGCCTAAAAGGCTTTGCCGGGCTTGCATAAAGAAAACTCTATGCCAAGAATCTCCTGAATTTTCATCCGATCTTAGATCCATAGTCAGGTGAGAGGTCGAGAATTCCCCAAAGTTCTTCTCCCAGTGGAAAAAGCATAGCCCTAAAGTTTCTAAAAGATCTTCCCCATTTTCAGAGGGAACAGTCAGATCAGAAGGGGAGTGCGGTTTTTGTGATACTTCGTCCTGTTCGCCATCTGATAGTTAATATGGTGGGCGCCATTGTTTCCACATGGAAGAAGTCAGTAGTTTAGTGCAAGCAGATAGATCCGTGATGGGTATTGTGGAGGAAAAGACGCAGCGGTCCAAGCAGGAAATTATGTTTGGGGACTTAGGACAAAGGACGTGTCACTCCTTCCCGGTTGATAGGGATCAGAACCTGGACTCTCTTAAGCAGTGGAAGAAATGGGACCAAAAATGTTCCCGCCTGCATCTTTCAAATGCATGTATCCCTTTGAAGAGGTAAACACTATTTATACCGTGTTAGCCAGTAGATAGAAAAATATATTGCAATCTGAGAGTCCTCATTGGTTGATACCTTTTAATGGCTAACTGCGGCCCCTTCTTCAGGCTATAATGACACAAATTCTGAAATTTTTTGTCATTATTAGCCTGAAGAAGGGGCCGCAGCGTCCCGAAAGCTTGCTATGTTTACCATCTTTTCAGTTAGCCATTAAAGGTTATCAACCACTGAGGACTCTCAGATTGCAATATATTTTCCCTTTGAAGAGACATCCTGCTCTTGGGCCAAAGCCCCCTAAATTAGATGTGGCTGAAGCCAAAGTCTCCAAAAGGTTTGCCCTACCATTTGAGGATATGGGGATGCTTAAGGACCCACTGGAATACTGGTAAACCAGTTAAAAGATCCTAAAGGTACCGTCAGGGGTGCACCGAGCCCCACTGCCGCCTGAGCCGCGGCACTGATTACGGGGGGGGGGTGCTAGTGAAGCCCTTCTGCTGTGACCGGGTCGCCACTGCCGCCTGAGCCGCGGCAGTGATTGCCTGCCGCGGCCGTGAGCCCCGGGGGGGGGGGGGGGGTGCTATTGATGCCTGGGGCTGCCGCCCCTTCTGTGCCTCTCCCCCGGCGGTCACCGCTTACCTCCGGTGCGCGGGGTGGCGGGCCGGCGCCATGACAGGGGGAGGCTGTTTGCATGAGGCGCCGCCCCCTTCTGCACAGCCGCTCCCCCTGCCGGCTGCCGCCTGAATGACAGGGCTCACACTGTCCAATGGACGGTGCGGCCCTGGGTACCGTCACATGCGGCAATATTGCTTGCAATTTCAATTTCACTGGCAATTAGCTGGTTGCAGTGAAATCATGGACACATTGTTCTATTTTGTTGCCGTGTACAAATGTAACAATGTGTCCATGATTTCACTGCAACCAGCAAATTGCCATTGAAATTGCAAGCAATATTGCCGCATGTGACGGTACCTTTAGAGAAGACATCCTGGCTACGATTCCATTAATTCAGTGGGCAGCTGCGTTCCTTGCTAATGCTTCACTGGACTTAAGTAGTCTTGCGGCTATATCAGCAGCGTCATCTAATGCTGCCAGGAGGGCCTTATGGCTTAAATACTGGCTGGGAAAATTACAAAGAACAAACTGAGTCTGCTTTCATATCATGGCAACTTTTTGTTTATGCCCTCTCAAGATGACATCTTGGAGAAGGTGGGGGACAGAAAACTGAATTAGTCCTTACCGGTAATTCCTTTTCTTGGAGCCTTCCACGACAGCATTGGAGGATGTCGTCCACGCCCTATTGGGGGACAGGAACACAGAGAGGTTAAAAGCCCCTCCCCTTCCTCCGCACTCCAGTGTATTATCAAGATCACCTGAAGACATGGATTACCTGATACACCTGAATCCAAAAATCGACAATAAGGGGGGGAACTGATGCTGTCGTGGAAGGCTCCAAGAAAAGGAATTACCGGTAAGGACTAATTCAGTTTTCTCCCATCGCCTTCCACGACAGCATTGGAGGAATACCACCGATACTCCTCAGGGTGGGACAACTGCCTGTAGGACTTTCCTACCAAAGGACAGATCCCGACTAGAGGACAGATCTAACCTATAGTGGCGAGAAAAGGTGTGGAGGGACGACCACGT
Organism: Allobates femoralis; assembly: GCA_033576535.1. Taxonomy (NCBI): domain Eukaryota; kingdom Metazoa; phylum Chordata; class Amphibia; order Anura; family Aromobatidae; genus Allobates; species Allobates femoralis. The sequence continues at coordinate 465,446,732 of JARQOC010000002.1, read as the reverse complement.
AGCCGCTCTGCATATCTGCTCAGATGAAGCTCCAGCCCGCTCCGCCCAGGATGTAGCAGCAGCCCGAGTGGAATGAGCCTTCAACCCCACCGGAGGAGCAAGGTCTTGAGCGACGTAGGTCGAACAGATCGCCTTCTTGATCCAGGAAGCGATGGTAGCCTTGGAAGCCTTCTTCCCTTTGTTTTTCCCAAAATGCTGAACAAACAGGTTCTGATCTAATCTCCAGGAAGCGGTCACTTGGAGATAGTGGAGGACGGACCGACGGACATCCAAGGTGTGAAACACGGCCTCAGCTGCATTAGCAGGAGAATGACAAAAGGACGGGAGCACCACTTCCTGGGACCGATGAAAATCCGACACAACTTTAGGAAGGAAGGACGGATCCAACCGAAGCGTAATGCGATCATCAGAAACCACGAGGTAAGGAGCCTGGATCGAGAGCGCCTGCAGTTCCCCAACTCGCCTGGCCGAAGTAATGGCTACCAAAAACGCCGTCTTGTGAGAGAGAGATGGAAGGGAAGCAGCAGACAAGGGCTCAAAGGGATCCCGAGAAAGCCCATGAAGAACAATGTTCAAATCCCAAGTAGGGACGGAAGGCCGAAGCCTGGGACGCAGTCTACAAGCAGAGGTAAAAAATAGTTTGATCCATCGATGGCCAGCAAGATCCTGATCAAACACGGCACCGAGAGCTGAAACCTGGACCTTAAGGGTGCTCGGCTGAAGGCCCAAATCCAAGCCTCGCTGCAAAAAATCCAAATTGAGAGCCACATTAGGATGATGGATATCCGGAATGGAAGGAGCACACCAGGACAGAAAGCGTTTCCAAACCTTCCCGTAAATGGCGTTCGTCACGGGCTTCCTGCTCTGCTGAAGCGTGCGGATTACAGCTTGGGAGAGGCCCTTGGCCGTCAGGATCTCGGCCTCAACAGCCAGGCCGCCAGATTGAGCCACTGCGGGTCCGGGTGAAACAGAGGACCCTGGGATAGCAGGTCGAGGTTGTGGGGCAACCGAATTGGACCCTCCAGGCATAGGTCGTGGATAGCGCCGTACCATGCCCTTTTGGGCCACAGGGGAGCCACCAGGATAGCCGTCACCCCCTCCGCCCGAATCTTCTGCAACGTCTTGGGGAGCAGCGGGATCGGAGGAAACGCATACACCAACCGGAAGTCCCAGCGATGGGCGAAGGCGTCCAGCCCCAGAGGATGGCCCGACCGACTCAGGGAAAAATACGTCGGCACCTTGGCATTGGCTCCCGATGCAAACAGGTCGATTGAAGGGACTCCCCACCTGTCCGTGAGAGAGCGAAACACGTCCGGATGGAGGCTCCATTCGCCAGGGTGGACCTCCGTGCGGCTCAAGAAATCTGCCTGTACATTGGCCATTCCCTTCCGAAGTACTGCCGAGGAGGAGAGAAGATGGCGTACTGCCCACAAAAAGAACAGTCTTGCCAGCCCCTGCAAGTGTAAGCCACGAGTACCGCCTTGGTACCGCAAGAAAGCAACCGTAGTCACATTGTCTGACAGGACCTTGACATGATGACCCCGGAGAACGTGAGCTGCAGCAAGAAGCGCTTCCTCCACTGCCAGAAGTTTGAAGACCTGGCGACTGACCGAGCGACTCCAAATCCCCTGGAACGGTGTGCGAACTACCATCGTGCCCCAACCGGAACCGCTGGCATCAGTGGGAATGGAGGTCACAGGAAGGTGTCTGGGATTCATCCCCAGGAAAGCGAGATTACCACCCGCCCCGGGGTCCGGACCCGCGAGTTTAAGGAATCCTGACGTCTGTCCCAGGAACTCAGTATGTGTTCCTGGAGCAGTCGGGAAGGAGCCTGAGCCCATGTTACTGACTGAATGCAGGCCATCATGGCCCCTAACAGGGACATTGCTTCCCGCAAGGAGGGCGACCCCCCTGCCCGGAGGCGGGTCAGATTCACGCGGCGCAAAAGCTGATATTCCGCAGGAAGGAACGAGGTCTGTCTGGAGGAGGCCAGCAAGACTCCCAAAAATTGACGTCGGGTTGCAGGCACCCGTTCCAATTCCCAAAGATTGGGTACCCATCCCAGGGACTGAAGAATCTCCAATGTGTTGGAGACCTTTATGCGCAGAAGCGCTGCCGAAGGAGCCACCACCAACATGTCGTCTAAATAGGGAAGCATACATATCCCCTGGGTCTGGATGAATGTGATCGCTTCCCCCATGAGTTTGGTAACCTCTGGGCTGACGAAATCACAAAGGGCAGCACATTAAGCCGAGAATGGACCGTCCCGCCTGCCCCGGAGATCGTGAATTGCAGAAAGCGCTTGTGGAACGGGTGAATGGGGACATGAGAATACGTGTTCTGGAGGTCCATAACAACCTGGAGTAGCGCCCCTGGCCCTCCTCTCCAGGAGGAACCGGGGACCCCACACCCGAATCCAACATGTGTCGCAGACCCGACAAGAAAACCCGTGCGAGAATCCCCCTGAGGAAGGGAGAGGACTCGAAGACACGGAGGGGCTGGCTCTCGAATTCCAAGCGTAGACCCTCCCAAATGGTCGAGAGGATCCAAGGGCACAAGGAGATCGCTTGCCACTGTGGCAGAAACCGCAGGAGCCGCCCCGCAATGGGGAAGGCGACCTTGTTTAGGAGCGGCTGGTGATGCCGCTGCTGGGGGAGCAAGATATTACGGGTCTTGTTCCCATACTGGAATGCCCAGCGACCAGACTTACCCTTCCCTTTAGACTGGGAGGGTTGGCTGCGCTCAGGCCAAAAGGACTGCCTCCGAAAGGGCTCCTGTTCCGGGAGACACCTTTTCCAGGATGTCATCCAATGCCCTTTGCAAGGGGAGGCCACACAGCTGGAGCTTAGACGTGAACTCCTCATTCCACCTTGTAAGCCACACTGCCCTGCGAGCTGTGTTAGCCAACACTGCGCACCTGGCGCCAACACGGAACGACTCAGCAGAGGCATCAGCCAGGAAGCCCATAGCACGTCTCAGAAGTGGAATGGAGTCCAAAGCTCCTCCCTGGGAGTACCCTGCAGGATGAATTCTCCCAGCTGGGTGAGCCACTTAAAGAGAGACCTGCTCACATGTAGAGGAAATGTACACCGTTAAAGACATAGCTGCCGCCTCCCAGGATCTTTTGAGGAAACTCTCCATTTTACGAACGAGGGGGTCCTTCAACCGGGAGGAATATTCAAAAGGCAACGTGGTCTTATATGCTAAGCTTCCCAAATGGAATACTGCCATAGACCTTCATGTTAGAAGTCCCATTGACTTTATAGAGACTTCCATAGAGATTCCCATTTCTCTCATGAGGTCTCCCATCCAGCCCGTGACTGAGGCTCCTGCTGCTTAGCCTCAACAGTGTGTCAAGGCATGCACAATGGGTTTACAATAGCAGCTGATTGCTACCCTGGCCACCTGGATGTCCACCTTCGGGACCTCCCAGACAAAGTCATCACCCTCCAATCCACTCGGATGGGGTGAGCCGCTTAGCCTTCAGGCCTCTGAACATTTAGTCCTGCACAGAAGAAGGGGATTCCACCACCTCTACTCCCATGGTACAATGGACAGTGTCCACCAATGCACCCATGGACTCTGTGGAAAAATAGTAGTGTCCAGATTCTCGTGTCTGGACAGAGGCAACAGCGGCAATATCCTCGCCGTCCTCTAACGCTGAGCTCTGGCCAGCCTCCATGAGATCCACAGAGTCACAATCCTGGAGCTTCCTCTCTTACGGAGGGGAAGGCCCGGAAGCTGCAGCAAAACCCTGCAGTGCCGAGATAGAAGCCTGCACCTCTCCCCTAATGGATTGGAGCTCCTCAAGCAAGGATGGGGAGTCCATCCTGACAACCCTGTCAGTCATGGCCGACACCTTGTTGTAGGAAGAGGGACATTTTGTGCCGCAGCCACATTATTGCTCCCTTTCACAGACGGCCCTCGTCTCCCTATAGACAAAAAGGGAAGAGAAGGGGGTCCCAGTGTGAGTGCAGGGCTTAAATACTTCTACTCCTTGTGACCACCCCCAGAAACACTTACATGAGCTGGGGAACGCTGGGCTCTGCAGAAGCAGAGGTGGAAGCCTATCACCTTCCATGTTTTAGGGATCAGCCTTACCTGGGTGTAGCTTCCGGCGGGTACTTATCCAGAAGTACCGTGCCCCCAACGAGGAACACCTGTTCCCTCCCTCCTCCTGGTCACCGGCCGCGGGCAGTAGCGCGCGAAAGTCCTGCTGGGTTCCCTGGAGCCGCGCCCAGCCTGCCACAGCCCTTACAGGAGCCGCCGCCCGAAACCGGAAGTGCAATCCCGGAACCGGACGTGCCATCCCCGAAACCGGAAGTGCCATCCCCGAAACCGGAAGTGCCTCCGCGGCACCTCTGATGCATGCCCCAGGGACCGCAGCTGGAGGAGGGAGACGCCGGAGAGCTGAACAGGCCTCCGGCGTTGCAATACACGGCCTGCTTTGCCCCGTAGGACGCAGGAAGGCCGGATGGTCCCACCACGGGAGCCCCGAGAAGGAGGAGGAGGCCGCCCCCGACGTCCATCCCTGGCCCGGCTGTAAGTACACCCCAATGCTGCCTCTGCCGGCCTGACAGCACTGGAACCTCTCCATGCCCCAAGGGGGACAGGAAGACACTGGAGTGCGGAGGAAGGGGAGGGGCTTTTAACCTCTCTGTGTTCCTGTCCCCCAATAGGGCGTGGACGACATCCTCCAATGCTGTCGTGGAAGGCGATGGGAGAAAAAGTGTATACACAGCACTATACTGTAAACAGGTCCACACTATATACATACAGTAACAGTATACACAGACACACTGTAATGCAGGATATAGTGTGTACCTGTATATACAGTATGGTACTGTGTAGGACAGGAGCTGCAAGAAAGATACACAGACAGACAGACCAGAGGTGTATCTAGGTTTTCTGGTACCCAGAGCAAGACTTCAGTTTGGCTTCCCCCCCCAGTGGCATGAGTAGTCATCATGTGACCGATCATTTTTATTCGATTTGCACACTAAAGGGCCTGTCACACGCGTCAATATCGCCTGCACGATATCGGCTGCACGTGACGTTGCAGCGATATTGACGCGTGTGACATACTGCATCAACCAGCGATAAATCGCTGGTTGATGATCGCCAGGTTTCAGAATCAGTCCTAAAACCTGGCGATTGTCGCCCGGTGGACACGCAGCATCGCTGCGTGTGACACCGGGACTAGCGATATTCCAGCTCCCAGCGCCTCTCACAAGCGCTGGGAGCTGGTAACTAAGGTAAACTGCGGGTATCTAGGCAGCGCGCGCTGCCTAGATACCCGACGTGTACCTTAGTTACCAGCCTCCTCCGCTCACCGGCTGGTATCTAAGGTACACAGCGGGTAACTAGGGACCCTAGTTACCCGCTGTGTACCTTAGATACCAGCCGGTGAGCGGAGGAGGCTGGTAACTAAGGTACACGTCGGGTATCTAGGCAGCGCGCGCTGCCTAGATACCCGCAGTTTACCTTGGAGACCAGCCTGCTCCCGCTTCCAGCAGCCTGGCAGCGGGAGCAGGACATCATGGAAACGATATTTAAATCGTTTCCACGATGTTTCTGGTCAATTGATCGCTGGTGAGTCTGTCTGTGTGACAGCTCACCAGCGATCAGCCGTCAATGTCGTCAGCGATCATCTCACTGACGACATTGACGCGTGTGACAGGCCCTTTACAGTCATGTGTCGACGAGCTGCAATACCCAATTCTCTCAATGTTCAATGAAAAACAAAGTATATTACATGCTGTTAGGATTGAGCTACAGGGCTTAGTGTTTGAATTAAAGGGCTCATCCAGGTGTGAGATGAGTCTGTAGTCCCTCTAGGTGACTGAGGGCCTCAGAATTCTCACAGCGCGTAGTCTGCACACTGTTGATAGCAAGATTGGACGGTCGTGTGAGCACAAGAATGCAATTCTTTATTCTTCGTTCAGTTCATTTTCATTGATCAAGACCTCGCATGTTTAGTCAGTACATGACTGCATGTATGTAAATCGCATATTTACAGTTTCATACCTCTTACTGCCAGCAGCAGAGAATCCTGACAGTGAGCAGTGTGTGCTCTGTGAGAATTCAGAAGTCTGCAGTCACATAGAGAGACACATGGAGTGACTGCAGACTCATCACAAATGTGGGACAACCCCTTTAATGCTTCTAATAAATAAAAACATACCGTGTTTCCCCGAAAATAAGACCGTGTCTTATATTTTTTTGGGCGCCAAAAGTCACAACAGCCCGGCTCGAGCCAATCAGAGCTCATGACGTCATCTAGCCGCGCCCACTGCTTCCTGGAGCCAATCAGAGCTCGAGCCGGGCTGCTGTGATGTTAGGCTGGGCAGAGTTGAGCAGGGGCACACAGCATGTTAGGCTGTGATTAACCCCATCTGCTCCAGCGCGGCTGCACCTGCAGGACACTGGAGGAGCCTGGACACACCGGGGGACAGGTACCAGGAGGCGGCGGCCTTATATTCCCCAGCGCCCCCCCTCTAGGCGGCCTTACTTTCAGGGATGCCTTATATTAGCAGACCCCCCGTTCCCCCTACCCTGTCTTACTTTCGGGGAGGGGTCTTACTTTCGGGGAAAGACGGTAGAAACCTTAAATTGTCAGACGGCACAACACTTTATGAACATAGCCATGTATCATATAATCTTACAGGTTATAGATTGTTACATGTGTACAGGATCAGAACCAATAACAGCAGAAAACTGCATCACCAGACCCACTAGAGGTACAGGATTACATCCATATAACCTCCATCAGTACAGAAACACAGCATCACAACCCTTATCAGTACATAAATACATCACCAGACCCACCAGAGGTACAAAAATGCATCCCTATAGCCCCTATCAGTACAGAAATACAATTTCAAAGCCCTCATCAGTGCAAAAATACAACACCAGACCCACCAGAGGTACAGAAATAAATCACCAAAAGAGATGCAGAAATACATAACTAGAACACATATACATCCATAAAGCTTCCATCACTATAGAAGCACAGCATCACAATCCTCATCAGTGCAGAAATTCATCATCAGAACCAGCATCAGTACATAGTAAAACAATTGTAATGTCAGGTCAGACCCAAACACATTTGTGCTGCATGAACCTACAACTCCTACTACATCCTTAACAATAGTAAGGCATACTGGGAGTTGTTGTTACCAGTCACCATCAGATCATACAGGAACTACAGTACTGATGAGAATTAGTCAGTATCATAAATACAGTAATCATTTACATCTAGGTACCTTATAGATGACCTTGTCTCTGATCAGGGTCGTCTGTTTTCTTTTCTTCATCTTGTCCAGACACCATGATGACTTTTCACATCCACAGCTTGTCTCTGGAGACGTCCATCTTCTCCGGTCTACAGCACATCCCAGAACGATACCCTTAAAAATAGCAAAATTATCAAAATTCTCATGAGTAAAAGTATCTGCCCTATATTGTGCCCCGTAATAACTAATTGCTTCTGCTCGGTGTTCTCTGCACAAAGTATGATTCACATACTGTTCCTCTTCTGTCACATGCCCTCCACACTGCCCTCTCCTTTCCATACTGGACTCCCTGGTCACACTGCCCTCTCCTATCCATACTGGGCTCCTTGGTCACACCGTCCTCTACACTGTGTCCCCCTATACTGCCACGGTTTATACTGCTCTTCCTCATCAAGCTCGAACTCACTCCACATACTGTGTTGGCAGCCATCCCCCTCAGTCCTCGTATTGTGTCCACTCTCTTTCCCCCTCATTCCACATACTGTACCACAGCCATCCCTCTCTCTCTCCATATGCTGTGCTGCAGCCATCCCCCCTCACTCACCATACTGTGCCGCAGCTATCCCCCCTCACCATACTGTGCTGCAGCCATCTCTCCTCACACCATACTATGCTGCAGCCATCCCTCCTCACTCACCATACTGTGCCACAGCCATCCCCACTCACCATACGGTGCCCCAGCCATCCCCCCTCACTCACCATACTGTTCCGCAGCCATTCCCACTCACCATACTGTGCTGCAGCCATCCCCACTCACTCACCATACTGTGCCACAGCTATCCCCCCTCACTCGCCATACTGTGCTGCAGCCTCCCCACTACCACCATACTGTGCCACAGCCATCCCCCCTCACTCACCATACTGTTCTGCAGCCATACCTCCTCACTCACCATACTGTTCTGCAGCCATCCCCACTCACCATACTGCGCCACAGCCATCCCCCCTTACTCGCCATACTGTCCTGCAGCCATCCCCACTCACTCACCATACTGTTCCGCAGCCGTCCCCATTCACTCACTATACTGTGCCGCAGCCATCCCCACTCACTCACCATACTGTGATGCAGCCATCCCCACTCACTCACCATACTGTGCCACAGCCATACCCCTCACTCACGATACTGTGCTGCAGCCATCTTCCTCACACCTCATACTGTGTACATACTGATCCCCCTACACTCTTTTATACTGGATCCTCAAATTTACACCCATGGTTAACATATACTCACCCCACTTTCTCCCCTGAGGTTTGGTTCACATATTTTACCTTCATCCTCTATCCCCAGTTTGATTCACATATACTCAAACCCCCCCTCCCCCTGCCTCGTTTGGCTCACATATACTCCCCGACCCTCTATTCCCAGTTTGGCTCACATATTTGCCTCTCCCTTCCTCCAGTTTGGCTCTTATTCCCCCTCTCTCCCCAGTTTGGCTCTCATTCCCCTCTTCCCCCTAGTTTGGCTCTTATTCCCCCCCCCTCTCCCTCCAGTTTGGCTCCTATTCCCCCCCTCACCACAGTTTGGCTCCTATTCCCCTCCCCCCAGTTTGGCTCTTATTCCCCCCCTTTTCCCCTAATTTGGCTCTTATCTCCCCCCCCACCAGTTTGGATCTTATTCCGCCCTCCCCCCTAGTTTGGCTCTTATTCCCCCCCTTTTTCCCTTAATTTGGCTCTTATCTCCCCCCCCCCCCCCAGTTTGGCTCTTATTCCCCCCTCCCAGTTTGCCTCTTATTCCCCCCTCCCCCCCAGTTTGGCTCTTATTCAACCCCCTCTCACCGCTAGTTTGGCTCTTATTCCCCCTCCCCCCAGTTTGGCTCTTATTCCCCCCTCCCCCCCAGTTTGGCTCTCATTCCTCCCCCTCTCCCCCTAAGTTTGGCTCTTATTCCCTTTCCCCCCAGTTTGGCTCTTATTCTCCCCCTCCCCCAAGTTTGGCTCTTATTCCCCCCCTCCGCCCAGTTTGGCTCTTATACCCCCCTCCAGTTTGGCTCTCATTCCCCCCCTCACCCCAGTTTGGCTCTTATTCCCCCCCTCCCCCAGTTTGGCTCTTATTCCCCCCTCCGCAGTTTGGCTCTTATTCCCACCTCTCACCCCCAGTTTGGCTCTCATTCCTCCCCCTCTCCCCCTAAGTTTGGCTCTTATTCCCTTTCCCCCCAGTTTGGCTCTTATTCTCCCCCTCCCCCAAGTTTGGCTCTTATTCCCCCCCTCCGCCCAGTTTGCTCTTATACCCCCCTCCAGTTTGGCTCTCATTCCCCCCCTCACCCCAGTTTGGCTCTTATTCCCCCCTCCCCCCCAGTTTGGCTTTTATTCTCCCCCCCAGTTTGGCTCTTATTTCCCCCCCCCCTCCCTTTTGGCTTTTATTCCCCTCTCCCCTAGTTTGGCTCTTATTCCTCCCCCTCTCCCCCGAGTTTGGCTCTTATTCCCCCCTCCCCCAGTTTGGCTCTTATTCCCCCCTCTCCCAGTTTGGCTCTTATTCCCCCCCTCTCACCCCTAGTTTGGCTCTTATTCCCCCCCTCTCCCCCCAAGTTTGGCTGTTATTCTTCCCCCTCCAGTTTGGCTCTTATTCCCTCCTCCCCCCCCAGTTTGCCTTTTATTCTCCCTGCCAGTTTGGCTCTTACTTCCCCCCCCTCCCTTTTGGCTTTTATTCCCCTCTCCCCCCAGTTTGGCTCTTATTCCTCCCCCTCTCCCCCGAGTTTGGCTCTTATTCCCCCCCTCTGCCCCCAAGTTTGGCTGTTATTTCCCCCTCCCCACTCCAGTTTGGCTCTTATTCCCCCTCCCCCACAGTTTGGCTTTTATTATCCCCCAGTTTGGCTCTTATTTACCCCCTCCCCGCTAATTTGGCTTTTATCTCCCCCCTCTCCCACCCAGTTTGACTCTTATTCCCCCCAGCCTGTCCCCCTTCCCCTAATTACATCCATCTTCGGGGTCTTCAGCTCCTGCAGCTGGAGCACTTTTCCCCATCTTGCTGCCTTTGCACTGCAGGGCCGCCGAGTAACCTCAGTAATGTGATCAGGTGACTGATAACGTTACTGATGTCCCCCTGACCCGGAAAGGCCAGATATCAGAATGCTATTCCATCATACAGAGCGGCTCATAGCCGCTCGGTACGATGGATAGCAGGAGTCGGCGCCCGGCATTTTCTCTGCTCCTGCTGTCACCTGATAGCGGGAGTAGAGAGAACTGCCGGTTCCCACAGCGGGGGAAGGGGCGGAAGATGCTGCCGGGGAGACACCTAGCTCGGGTGCTGCAGCAGGCACCTGGATCGTGCCCCCCTGCCTGCTGCTCCCGGGGCAGATGCCCCGCCAGCTTCCCCCTAGATATGGCCCTGTACACACACACAGGATGGTACTGTGTAGGACAGGAGCTGCAAGAAAGATACACACAGACAGAGATCATACTCATCCACCGCGACACACACTGAAAGACCGAAGATTCAGTAAAATCCTGCCGCGCTCCGCGGTGGAGAATCCTCTTTTCGCGCCGACATCCTGGCTCTGCCTCCTTCCTCCTGTAAGTTCCTGTTTGTACTGCGCATCGCAGCTTCTTTATCCCATGAGCAGTACAAATTCCAATGATGAGCACAGTGACGATCTCCTCTACTAGAGCGCATAAATTACTTTCACATCGTTGCAGCTGTGACAGGTGCCCGAGGCCCTCTGGGTTCGGGTGTACTGGCCACTGTGTTATAGCGGCAGCGATGTGAAAGTATAACAGCAGCTTCTGTCGGGATCGGAGAAGGCTGCCGCATGCTATAATAAGCTAAGCATTAGGTACAGGTACTATGAAAGTCTGGGTAGCCAGGTCAGTGGATGCTGACGCAGGTGCCATGACTCTGTGCCAGCCACTAAGAATGATGTAGGGCCATAGCCAGGTCCCTACATAACACTTTCAATAGTTTCTCTTTTGTTAAATGTTCCTTATCATTAGAAATGGTTCACAGCAAAGAGATGTATATTTTACATGTTTTGAGATGTTTATCCCTATATTGGTGGGTGGCCCCCGCTTGGTGGGTGGCCCAGGGCCCGAGCCCTTTGGGCCCCCCTAAATCTGGGCCTGAGGTGCAGTGGGCACTGGGTTCCGCATGACAAAGCTCGGCATCATGTGGCTGAAGTGTGTCAGCAATTCCTGCATGATGAAGACATTAATGCTATGGATTGGCATGCCCGCTCCCTAGACCTGAATCTAATTGGAACACATCCACCAATGCCACATTGTAGCAGTCTGTCCATGAGTTGACTGATGCTTTAAAGGGGACCTATCATGCCTTTTTTAAAATTTGATACCACCCCAATTTCATTTAGATCACGCACTGTGCATCACTAAGTCCATCTTCACACCACGGTGAAATCCGATGCGGGGCTGTCGGGTGAACCTGACAGCCCCAGACCGGGTTTCGGCCCCGTAATATGCTATGGGGCCGGATGGAGCTGGATGGCAGCTATCTGCCATCCAGCTTCCATCTGTCCGGGAGAATCTGGGAGGATTCAGATTTTTCTCCTGGACACAAAAATGCTGATCCTCCCGGTTCGGTGTGATCCGGCACCCCTAACATGGGGGGGTCTATGGCGCCGGATTGCACCCGGGAGCCGGACACCGGGTGCTAAAGCTCAGCGCTGCTCGGCACTGAACTTCAGCACCACGGAGCTGTCCCCTGCTGACAATTCAGAACCGCGGCTCGCTCTCCGCGATCTTGAATTATCAGCAGCTGCGGCTGCAAATGAGCTATCCGGCTGCACACCAGGCCCAGACTAGAGGCCATAATTGGCCCTCCAGTTCTGTGTCCAGATCCGGTCCGGGCCTGTCAGGTTCACCCCTGACAGACCATTTCGGATCTGGCCGTGGTGTGAAGTTGGCCTAACCTAGTTTGTTTTTGTTTTTGTTTTTTTAAATCCATGTATTTTTCATAAAATAAAGCACTTTAGATGGTTATGTGTGCATTAGGTACCTGCACAGTCATCGGGGTGGATACGTCAGCTGGCTATCAGTCACGGCAATCCAAATTCAAGTCATGCAGTGTTACACCCCTCTGAATTGTAATATATTACTTCACTTACAAACAATTCAGAAATTCACATATGCTGTAGAAAGACCTGTGGAGATGTAAGGAACATGTCACTGTATGAATGAAGCTAAACAAGCCTGACATGAAGGAAATGTGGGCTTATCTCTGCTCATTTGTCCCATGGTCGTGACATCACCACAGGTCCCTCTCAGCATGTGTGAATTTCTGAAGGTCCACAAGTGATGTTAATGTATGTCGGGGGGGAAATAATGAGGTAGGGGCGTCTGACTACGTTTAAAAACCTGCATAACTTGAAGCACTGGAAGTATCCACCCCAATGACTGTTTGCGCAGGTACCATCTGCACATCTAAAGTGTTTTTTTAATGATATAATTTTTTTATTTTATTTTTTTTAAACCAGGTTCGTGATGAATAGCGCATGATCTAAATAACAGTGGGGGGCGGTTTAGAAACAAGATGGCATGCCAGGTTCCCTTTACTTCAGGTTCGGGAGGAGATCCCTCAGTGAACATCCACCACCTCAACAAGAGCATGTACTGGCATTGTAGGGAGGTCATCCAGGCAAGTGGAGGCTGTGAAGACACGGGGGTCAGTGGGTGCTCTCCTCCGCTAGCCCCTCCACCTTTAGCAACACAACGTGGACCAGGGCTCATCCCCAAACTGAACACCCGGGCTCCTTAACCGTGGGCGGAACACTACTCGGACAACACAGGGTGAGGGAACCACAATATTAATTTATTGGATCCCCAAACAGTTAACAGCATATAACACATAACCAGCAAAACACAAACTGTAAGGCTGGTTTCACATTACGTATTTTTCAGATCTGATGCTGTCCGATCAAAATCGGACAGCATCGGATCCGAATTTGGCCCCATGCAGCTCTATGGGCATCGGACCGAATCGGATGTGCACTAAATGGCATCCGATTTGGTCCGATCCGATTCTGTCCGATTTTATTATCGGTGCAAAAATCGGAGCTTGCTCCGATTTTTGCACCGAAAATAAAATCTGACAGATTCAGATCGGACCAGATCGGATGGCATTTAGTGCACATCCGATCCGACCCGATCAATTTGACATGGGGCCCTATGGAGAAGGGTCCGAGGAAACATCTGATGTCTCCTCGGACCCTAATTTACTGTACTGAGCATGCTCAGTACAGTAAAACTGCTCCTAACTGGGAGCACAAGGGTTAAAAAAAAAAAAAAAAAAAAAGTTTATTCTCACCTCCCCCGAGCCCCCGCCGTCTTCCGCCATCTTCTTTGAGGCTCCCGGTGGTTCCCGCCTGCTCCCGCTGTCAGCAGAGGGCTTCCTCTGCTGTATAGGACCTGCGGTGATGTCACAGTCATGTGACCGCGGGTTACCATGGGGAACCCGCGGTCACGTGACTGTGACATCACCGCAGGTCCTGAACAGCAGAGGACGACCTCTGCTGACAGCGGGAGCAGGCGGGAGCCACCGGGAGCCTTAAAGAAGATGGCGGAAGACGGCGGGGGCTCGTGGGGAGGTGAGAATAAACTTTTTTTTTTTCTTTTTTTTACTCCGATTTTATTCCGGAATCGGGTGCCTATTTGGCACCCGATTCCAGGCATCAGAAGGGAGCCGATGCTGTCCGAATTATATCGGACAGCATCGGCTCCCTTCAAATCGTTATGTGAAAGTAGCCTTACAGGCAACAGAGTCTCACCCTTCCGCTGGCTCACCAGGGATTCGAATATAGTACAGCAAAGTCTGTAGCCAGGTGACTGGATCGTCCCAACCTGGGTTGCTTCCTTATGCAGTCATTGTCATCACAGCCAATTCCAATAATTCGATGCTGAAGTCCTTGTGGTTTTATAATCCAGGTTCTGATCCCTTTGGTCAGCACCGAAATGCCTAGGCCTGGGGTTATGGCTGGCCAATCTGACCCGAAGATCCTAGATTAGCTGCCTGTATCCAATCCAGTGCACCTCTAGCCGGGAACAAAATCCCTAGACCAGAGGTTCCCAACTGCAGGCCTCAAGGGCCGCCAACAGTGCAGGTTTTCAGATTTTCCTTAGTATTGCACAGGGCTTGGAATCATTACCTGTGCAGATGATCACATTAGCACCTCTGCAATGCTAAGGAAATCCTGAAAACCTGCACTGTTGGCGGCCCTTGAGGCCTGGAGTTGGGGACCTCTGCCCTAGACTGAGGGCAGTAGACAGAATCTCCAAACTCACCCTGGTTAATCAACAGGTCTCCTTATATACCCTCAGCCCTCATACCAAGATATTGGGGACTTCACGATTGGTGGAATAAAACGGTCTTCTCATTGGCTGAATCTCAAGCCTAAAACATTTCTACTAGTATTGCAGTCCTGTCAAGGGAGAGCCACATGCTGATTGACATAGCACCTAGCAGGATACATTTAGTCTGCAATCCATGACATTAAACAATGGAGCATTTACCTAGAGTCAACAACCCAGATTGTAATACAATGGCATTCTAACAGGATTAAGTTTCTCTGACCTTACATAGGAGAGATAATTGCATTACATAAATCCACATCACCAAACATCTACAAGACTTGTATTTACAATTGGTTGCTTATCACAAGGTGGGCATGACATACAATACAAAGAGGCAAGATAATTACATTACCCATTTTAAATACTAGCTCCTAGAAATCTTGTGTAACCCATGAGTGGCATATTACAAGTTTGCAAACCGAAATACAATATTGTCTGGAAAAATAAGAAATCCTCCTACATTACATATTAAAGGGGTCCATTTCGTCAGAGAGGCCACACACTACTAAGCCTCATTTCTCTAGGAACCTTCCACGGCAGCATAGGAGGTTGCCTCTGAACGCCCTAATAGGGACAGGAAGCACAAGAGAGGTTAAAAGGATCCTCCCACTAGCCAGTGTTTTTCCTGTCCCCATGGGCATGGAGAGGTTTTTTCTTCTCCTATGCTGTGGTGGCGGCAAGCTGCAGCATACCTTTTCTGTGGATTTTTCCCCTGCTGAGCGGTGTTGGTCGGGCCCCTGCTCCTCCTCCGGCCGTATCTCAGTTCACCCAGGCTGTTCCTTGCCTCCTACGGAGAGCGCTCTGCTGGGGTGGCTGGGACCAAGCCCTGGCCCTCCGGAACCCCTCTTGGGATGAAACGGGCTGGTGGCTCCCTGGCCGGCGGCCTCCTCCTAGGGCTGAGCCGAAGGCAGGGACTCTTGAGTGGCACTGGGGGCAGGCCTTGGGGATATAAGGCTGCCCTGAAGACTTCTGACACTGGTAAACCGCAGTTGTCCTGTAGTCATATCTTCCTCTGCATCTGCAGAGCCCAGTGCTTCCTCGGCCACAGTGAGTTGTAGGGTGCAGGGGGTCCTTTGTATGGCCCATGGGGCTGGGCTGATGAGTGCTTCTCTGTGCTTTCTTGCAGGGTGTCAAGGATACCCCCAAGAAAGTTGCTGGGAAGTCTGCAAAATACCTGGTTTGTTCTTTCCCCTCCTGGTGGGATAAAAAAAACTCTGCCAGGGCTGTACTGACAAGATTGTTCGGGCTGAACACCCTAGCCTGGTGGATGATTTGCGTGCCATGGTGCAGCAGGAAATTTAGGCTTCCCTGGTCTCCCTGTCTCCTTCCGCCTCTGTTCCTGGTCCTTGCCCTCCTAAGAAGCGGAAACTCCAGGCTGCCCCTTCAGACTCTGAAGATGTCGGGGATTCGGATTCTGAGGGCCCCGATGGGGTCTCGGCTTCCAGGAAGGTTGACCTTAGACGTTTCCTGTTCCCCTCTGAGGATCTGGGGGAGCTGATTGGGGCTGTTAGGAGCACTGTGGGATTACAAGAGGAGCAGGTCCTTTCCTCCATGCAGGATGAAATGTTTGCTGGCCTCAAGTCGGCCAAGGATCGGGTTCCCCGTACATTCTACCATCTTACATTTGATTTTGCAAGAATGGGAATTCCCAGAAAAATTGATCCAGGAGTGATCCCGGTCGCCGTTTCCCTCTTGAGGCAGCGAGATTCACTGGGATGTCCCTAAGGTGGATGTGCAGGTTGCCTGTGTGGCAAAGAAGATTGCCCTCCCCTTTGAGGACACTTCCCAGCTTAGGGATCAGATGGATCGCAAAATTGAGGGCTTTATTTATTGAGGGCGTTCTTGGAAAGAATCCTCTTCCACCATTCAGGCTAATATCGCCTCCACTTGTTTGTCCTGGTCCCTACTGAAGCAAAGGCCTCCTCATAGAACTCGAGTCGCCTCCTCCGCCAGGTCTCCGAGTCACTGCCCTGCCCTCTCAGGGTGCTCAGGATCTCTTGTACTCGAAGGTACAGGAGTTCCTTCTCACGAATGTCTTCTCCTCTATTCCCGACCACGAGATCGGGATTGGTCATTATTCCTGGCTGTTCCTGGTCAACAAGCCATCGGGAGATGCCCGAGTTATCATCAACCTGAAACGTCTCAACTATCATGTCAAGTACCGTCGTTTCAAGATGGAGTCAGTCCGAACCACGATTCCGTTGATCGGGCTGCACCACCAGATGGCTACGATAGACTTGAAAGACGCGTATTTCCATGTGCCCATTCATCCTCAGCACAGTAAGTTTCCTAAATTCACCATCTCATACAAAGAGGAAGTCCTCCACTTTCAGTTCAACGTGCTCCCCTTGGGATCTCCTGCCATGACTTTGGAGAAGACTCGGGGAGTCGGCGGTCGTGGCCTTCATTCAGGGTTGCGGCATCTGTATAGTACCTTGTCTGGATGACTTCCTTCTCATTGCTCCTTCGGCCTAATCCCTCTGGAGCAGTGTGGAGGATTCTCTGCATATTCTTCAGTCCTGGGTTGGATCCCAAACCTCCTGAAGTCCCAGTTACAGCCCTCCTCCACGAGACAGTTTTTGGGGGTATTACTGGATTAAGACAAACAGGCATCCTTTCTCCCAGACGACCACAGATTGACCCTTCTGCACAAAATTTCATCCCTGCAGCGTCAGGCGTCTCCCACCCTTCGGGCGCGGCAATGTCGGCTCTGGGCTCCATGACGTCCTGCATTCCGTCTGTCCTATGGGCACAGGCTCACTCTCGGGTCCTGCAAGCACGCATCCTGTCTTGCTGGGACATGCTACCTTCGTCCCTGAATCGAAGGGTTCGCTTCCCAGGGCCGTGTCCTCGTCCCTACTCTGGTGGTTGGACTTCCACAATCTGCAGCAGGGGATTTTCTGGGATCTGACTCCTCTTGTGACACTGACTACAGATGCCAGCCAGAGGGGGTGGGGAGCCATGGTGGGTCGCGTCCCGCTCCAAGGGGTCTGGAATCGCGCCATCAGTTCCCAGTCTTTCAACTACCGGGAGCTGAGAGCAGTTGAGGAGGCCCTTCTGGCTGCTTAATCCCAACTCAGGGGGGGTCCCACGTCCTTGTGTATTTGGACAACGTCACTACTGTGGCGCACCTCTGTCACCTGGGCGGTACGAAGTCAGGTCCCTGACGTCAGTGTCCTCCTGGATCTTCCTCTGGGCTGAACAGTTCCTACTGTCACTCTCAGCCATCCACCTGAAGGGGTCCATGAATCTTCAGGCAGATTTTCTCAGTCGCAGGGACGTCCACCCGGAGAATGGAGTCTGAACCAAGTAGTGTTTTGCTCCCTTGTTTGCCAGATGGGGCACTCCTGCGATAGACCTCTTCGCCTCCAGGTCAAATCGAAAGGTCGCAACATTTTTTCCCTGAACCCTTGGGACGAGGCCATGGGGGTGGATGCGTTCTTCCAACCTTGGGATTTTCCTCTGGCTTATGCTTTTCCTCCTATTCTCCTTCTCGCAAGAACCTTGAAAAAGATCAGGGTGGATGGTGTCCCCACTATCCTGATGTCTCCGCTCTGCAGTTGGTACAATCTGATAGTGGCACTCAAAGTCAATGGTCCTGTCATCCTGAGTCCGGACCCCAGCCTATTGTCTCAGGGTCCTCTGTTCCATCCGGATCCTCAGAAGCTCCGCTTAGCTGCATGGCTTCTGAGGCCCGGGTGCTAAGGGCTCAAGGCCTGTCTGAAAAAGTGGTAGCCACCTTGCAGAAAAACCGCAAACCTGTCACTAACACGATAATAAGATTTGGAAGAAATTTTCGTCTGGTGTGGCTCCAGTCGTCCTGATCCGCTACAGCCAATTGTCTCCCAGATTTTGGATTTTCTTCAGAATGGTTTGGACCTCGGTCTTAAACCCAGCACACTGAAAGTACAGTTTCCGCTCTCAGTTCCGTGTTTGATGCTGATTTGGCAAATCGCTGGTGGATTCGACGCTTCATGGTGTCCGCTGCTTGTATTTGTCCTCATGCTAAGGTCCTTGCACCCTCCTGGGTCCTGGGACCTCAATGCTGTCCTGACTGGACTTTCTCGGCCTCCCTGCGAACCACTCTTATCTGGTGACCTATGACGCTTATCTCACAAGATGGCGTTCTTGGTGGCAATTTCGTCTGCCCGTCGTGTGGGAGAACTCCAGGCTTTGTGCATCCGGGAACCGTACCTTACCATCCGGGATGACTGCATTGTTCTTCAACTGGATCCTTCGTTTCTTCCCAAGGTAGTCTCGGACTTCCATCACTCTCAGTATTCTTCCTTCCTTCTGTCAGCATCCCCGGACCTCTAGGGAGGAAGAATTCCATGCCTTGGATGTCCGGCGGGCGGTGCGCCATTATCTGGACGCGACGGCGCCCTGGCACGTCGATCACAATCTCTTTGTCCAGCCCTTTGGTCAACATAGGGGCAAGAAGGTTTCTAAAGAGTACTATAGACAACTGGATTAAAAAGGCCATTACTGAGTCTTACCTTTCCTAGCAGCTGCAAGCGCTTTCGGGTTTACTGCCCATTCCACCCGGTCTACCGCTGTCTCCTGGGCTGAACAGGCGGGGGCTACTCCTGAGCAGATCTGCACCGCTGCTACCTGGTCGTCTTTGCATACCTTCCACCAAACACTACCGTCTGGACCTGGGTTCCGGTAGGGATTTGGCTTGAATGTCCTGCAGGCCGTAGTCCCACCCTAGGTATTTATTTATTGGTATTCCTCCTCTGCTGTCGTGGAAGGTTCCTAGAGAAAATAGAATTATTCTTACCGTTAATTCGGTTTCTAGGATACCTTCCACGACAGCATCTAATTCCCTCCCTTTTATTCCTTGTATTATTCCTGGAATGTTTTGATTTTGTACTGTGTTTACTCTCATGCTATGGTTCTTTGTAAAACACTGGCTAGTGGGAGGGTCCTTTTAACCTCTCTTGTGCTTCCTGTCCCTATTAGGGCGTGGAGAGACAACCTCCTATACTGTCGTGGAAGGTATCCTAGAAACCGAATTAACGGTAAAATAACTGAATTAGTTCCTTTTCTTGGAGCCTTCCACGACAGCATTGGAGGATGTCGTCCACGCCCTATTGGGGGACAGGAACACAGAGAGGTTAAAAGCTCCTCCCCTTCCTCAGTACTCCAGTGTATACCAAGATCACCCTTAGCCATGGATTACCTGATGCAAACCGGAATCAAACACCAAGAAGGGGGGGAACTGATGCTGTCGTGGAAGGCTCCAAGAAAAGGAATTACCGGTAAGGACTAATTCAGTTTTCTCCATTCGCCTTCCACGACAGCATTGGAGGAATACCACCGATACTTCTCAGGGTGGGACTATTGCTGTAGACTTTCCTACCAAAGGACAGATCCCGACTGAAGGACAGATCTAACCTATAGTGGCGAGAAAAAGTGAGGAGAGACTACCACGTAGTAAACAGCTCCGATGAAGCTCCAGCCTGCTCCACCCAGGACATAGAAGCAGCCCGAGTTGAAGGAGCCTTCCACCCCACCGGAGGAGCAAGGACCGGAGCGACGTAGGCCTCACAGATCACCTTCGTGATCGAGGAAGCGATGGTAGCCTAGGAAGTCTTCTTCCCTGTATTTTTCCCAAAGTGCTGAACAAAACAGGTTCTGATCTAACCTCCAGGAAGCAGTCTCTCGGAGGGTAACGATGAGAACGACCGGTCCGAACGAAAAGAATCGAGAAAGGAGTGAAACGCGGCCGACCTCACATCAGCAGAGATTGACCAAATGAAGGTAGAACCATAACCTGGGACCGATGGAAAACCGACACAACTTTCGGAAGAATAGATAATGCAACCGAAGTGTAATGCGAACAACGGATACCATGAGGCACGGAACCCGGACAGAGAGTGCCTGCAGTTCTCCAACTCTGGAGCAGAAGTGATGGCCACCAAAAACGCCACCTTGTGAGAGAGACGTAAGGGATGCAGCCGACAAGGGTGCAAAGGGACTTCGAGAAAACCCTGGAGAACAATCTTCAAATCCCAGGGAGGGACAGAAGGCCGAACCGGGGACGCCGCCCCCAAGCAGAAGTAAAAAACCGCTTGAGCCATCAATGGGAAGCAAGATCCTGGGCACAACTGCCCCAAGTGCCGACACCTGGACTTAAAGAGTGCTCGGCCGAAGCCCCAAATCAAAGCCACGCTGCAAAAACCCAAGAGTTGGGCCACATTAGGATGATGCATGGCTCGGGATGGAAGGAGCACACCAGGACAGGAACCGATTCCAGCCCTCCCGTAAATAGCGTGCGACACAGGCAGACTGCCTTGCCGAAGCGTGCGGATCACTGCCTGGGAGAGACCCTTGGTCCTCAGGATCCCGGCCGCAACAGCCACAAACCGCCAGATAGAGCCACTGAAGGCCTGGGTGAAAGAGGACCCTGGGACAGAAGGTCGAGACAATGGGCAACCTAATCAGTCCCTCCAGGCCCAGGTCTCGGATGGCGTCGTACCACGCCCGTTTGGGCCACAGGGGAGCCACCAGGATAGTCAACACCCCCTCCGCCCGAATCTTTTGCAACGCCCTGGTAAGTAGCGGGATTGGAGGAAATGCATACACCAAACGGAAGGCCCAGGGATGGGCAAGGCGTCCAGCCCCCCGTCAGGGAGAAAAAGGGCGGCACCTTTGTATTCGAGCCTGAAGCGAACAGATCGATTGAAGGGACACCCCACCAGTCCGTAAGAGAGCGAAATACATCTGGATGGAGGCACCATTCTCCTGGGTGGACCTCCATGCGGCTCAAGAAAACTGCCTGTACATTGGCCATTCCCTTCAGATGAACTGCCGAGGAGGAGAGAAGATGGCGTACTGCCCACGAAAAGATCAGTCTTGCCAGCCCCTGCAAGAGTAAGCCTCGAGTACCGCCTTGGTGCCGCAAGAAGGCAACCGTAGTCACGTTGTCAGACAGGTATCTTGACATGACGACCCCGGAGAACGTGAGCTGCGCATGAAGCGCTTCTTCCACTGCCAGAAGTTCCCGGACGTTTGAAGACTGGCGACTGACCGAGCGACTCCAAATCCACTGGAACGGATGCAATCCACCATCGGCCCCAACCGGAACTGCTGGCAGCAGTGGGGACGGAAGTCACAGGAGCCTGCAGCCAAGCCACCCTCGTGCCCAAGGTGTCCGGATTCATCCAGGAAAGCGAGGTGACCATCCGCTCTGGGTTCTAGACCCGCGAGTTTAAGGAATCCTGACGTCTGACCCAGGAACTCAGTATGTGTTCCCGGAAGCAGACTGGAAGGAGCCTGAGCCCATGCTACCAACTGAATGCAGGCCGACATGGCCTCTAACAGGGATATTGCTTCCCGCAAGGAGGGCGACCTCCTTGCCCGGAAGCAAGTCAGATGCACGCCGCACAGAAGCTGATGTGCCCAGGAAGGAACGAGGCCTGTCTGGAGGAGGCCAGCAAGACTCCCAAGAATTGACAACGGGTTGCCGGCACCCATTCCGATTCCCAAAGATTGGGCACCCACCCAGGGACTGAAGAATCTCCAACGTTTTGGAGACCAGGGTGCGCAGAACCACTGCCGAAGGAGCAACCACCAACATTGTCTAAATAGGGAAGCACACATATCCCCTGTGTCTGGATGAATGCGATCACTTCCTCCAAGAGTTAGGCAAACTCTGGGGGCCTACGAAAACCCGAAGGGCAGCACATTAAACCGATAATGGACCGTCCCGCATGCCCCGGAGATCGCGATTCGCAGAAAGCGCTTGTGGGACGGTGAATGGGGACATGATAATACGCGTTCTGGAAGTCCACAAACAACCTGGAGTAACGCCCCTGGCCCTCCTCTCCAGGAGGAACCGGGGACCCCACACCCGAATCCAACAGGTCTCGCAGACCCGACAAGAAAAAATGTGCGAGAGTCCCCCTGAGGAAGCGAAGGGACTCGAAGACACGGAGGGACTGGCTCTTGAATTTCCAATGCAGACCCTCCCAAATGGTTGAGAGGATCGAAGGGCACGAGGAG
Organism: Allobates femoralis; assembly: GCA_033576535.1. Lineage (NCBI taxonomy): Eukaryota > Metazoa > Chordata > Amphibia > Anura > Aromobatidae > Allobates > Allobates femoralis. The sequence continues at coordinate 465,424,140 of JARQOC010000002.1, read as the reverse complement.
ATTGCTTGCCACTGTGGCAGAAACCGCAGAAGCTGCCCCGCAATGGGGAAGGCAGCATTGTTTAGGGGGCGGCTGGTGATGCCGCTGCTGGGGGAGCAAGATAGTACGGGTCTTGGCCCCTTTCTGGAAATGCCCAGCGACCAGACTTACCCTTCCCTTTAGACTGGGAGGGTTGGCTGCGCTCAGGCCGAAAGGACTGCCTCCAAAAGGGCTTCTGTTCCGGGAAACACATTTTCCGGTGTGACACCTTTCTCAGGATGTTATCCAATGCCGGACCAAAGACAAAAGACCTTTGAAAGGGGAGGCCACACAGCTGGAGCTTAGACGTGACCTACCCATTCCACAAAGTAAGCCACACTGCCCTGTGAGCTGTGTTAGCCAACACTGCGCACCTGGCTCCAATGCGGATCGACTCACCAGAGGCATCGGTCAGGAAGCCCGTAGCACGTCTCAGAAGTGGAATGGAGTCCAAAGCTCCTGCCTGGGAGTACCCTGCAGGAGGAATTCTTCCAGCTGGGTGATCCACTTAAAAAGAGACTTGTTTAAAAGCCTCGCCCAACGGCTAGTGGCCACAGTCGCCAGAGCACGGGTCCTGCCAGGGGGATAGCCTGCAGCCATCATGTGTCACCTATACATAATGCCTTGGATGATGAACAGCTTAGGATTGAACCCACAGCCACGGCTGGGTACATGAGGCATGGTGCAGGTGATTAACTGCTACATGGTTGCTGCCAGAGCAGCCCCACGCATGTAGAGGAAATGTTCACCTTTAAAGACATAGCTGCCGCCTCCCAGGAGTTTTTCAGGACACTCTCCATCTTACATCGAGGGGGTCCTTCAACTGGGAGGAATCTTCAAAAGGCAACGCGGACTTATATGCTACCTTGGCCACCTGGATGTCCACCTTCAAGACCTCCCAGGCAAAGTCATCGCCCTCCAGTCCACTGGGATGGGGCGAGCAGCCGATGTTTTGAAGACTCCCACTCCTGGCGGATGAGAACCCGGATGACCTCAAGGACAGGAAAGCCCAACTGTCGCTTAGCCTTTAGGCCTCTGAACATTTAGTCCTGCACAAAAGAAGGGGGTTCCACCACCTCTACTCCCATGGTACTGTGGACAGTGTCCACCAAATCACCCATGGACTCCGTGGAAACATAGTAGTGTCCAGATTCTCGTGTCTGGACAGAGGCAACGAGCATATCCTCGCCGTCCTCTGAAGCTGAGCTCTGGCCAGCCTCCATGAGATCCACAGAGTCACAATCCTGGAGCTTCCTCTCTTTCGGAGGGAAGGCCTGGAAGCTGCAGCAAAAACCGGCAGTGCCGAGATAGAGGCCTGCACCTCTTCCCTAATGGATTGGAGCTCCTCAAGCAGGGATGGGGAGTCCATCCTGACAACACTGTCCGTCAAAGCCGACACCTTTTTGTAGGAAGAGGGATCGTGCCACAGCCACATTTCCTGGACGAGATTTTGCTCCCTTTCACAGGTGGCCCTTGTTTCCCTATAGAAAAAAAGGGAAGAGAAGGGGGTCCCAGTGGGAGTGCAGGGCCTTAATAACTCTACCCCTTGTGACCACCCCCAGAAACACTTACATGAGCTGGGGGAAGCAGAGGTGGAAGCCTATCACCCTCCATGTTTCAGGGATCAGCCTTACCTGGGTGTAGCTTCTGGCGGGTACTTGTCCAAAAGTACCGTGCCCCCAACGAGGAACACCTGTTCCCTCCCTCCTCCTGGTCACAGGCCGCGGGCAGTAGCGCGCGATAGGCCTGCTGGGTTCCCTGGAGCCGCGCCCAGTCTGTACAGGAGCCACCGCCCAAAACAGGAAGTGCCCCGCCCTAAACAGGAAGTGCCATCCAGGAACCTCTTATGCATGCCCCAGTGACCGCAGCTGGAGGAGGGAGACGCCGGAGAGCTGAACAGGCCTCCAGCGCTGCAATACACGGCCTGCTTTGCCCCGTAGGACGCAGGAAGACCGTATGTCCCACCATGGGAGCCCTGAGAAGGAGGAGGAGGCCGCCCCCGACGTCCATCCCTGGCCCGGCTGTAAGTACACCCAATGCTGCCTCTGCCGGCCTGACAGCACTGGAACCTCTCCATGCCCCAAGGGGGACAGGAAGACACTGGAGTACTGAGGAAGGGGAGGGACTTTTAACCTCTTTGTGTTCCTGTCCCCCAATAGGGCGTGGACGACATCCTCCAATGCTGTCGTGGAAGGCGAATGGAGAAAATTCTATTTTCCTGGTCTTGAGGCATTGCCACCGAAGTTGGACCAGCCTGTAATTTGATGTTCCACTTTAATTTTGAGCATCATTGCAAATCTCCATGGGATGTATGTAAATCAAAATAATGCATTCCACTATGTAATGAATAAAGATTTGCAACTGGAATGTTTCAATCATTGAGTTCTGGGATGTGGTATTTTAGTGTTCCCTTTATTTTTTTGAGCGGTGTAGTTTTCCCTTTATGCCTGTTTCTAGAGTCAATATAAGTGTGGAAACACTGGCGTGAAAAAAAAAAGGTCCGTTTCTTATCCAGGAGAGTCGGACGAGAGACATACATTTATTTGCTCTGTTTTGCATCCAACTGCTATGCGAGTGTCCGACATTTCTCTCAGATCACATCTGAGTGATGTCCATGTGCAATCCGTTTTTTTTCTATAATCATTTACAGGAACATTTTACAGTGTTGTCAGCTGCAGAATGATAATGCATCAGTGAAAAAATGGATGCCTCTCGGATGGTCCATGTGCGTTCTGTGATTTTGTTGGACCCATAGACTTGCATTGGCGAGTCTCGCACGTGAATCGCATACTGTCGCAGCATGTTGCTACTTTTTTCTCATCCAGAATCTGGATGAGTAAAAAAAACGTCCGACACACGCCAATGTGTTCTCAGACATTGATTAACATTGGTCCGTGTGCAATGCGATGAAATCACGCATTGCACTCGTCCGAGTTTTACGCCAGTGTGTCCGTACCCTAAAGCCTAGAGTCAGACTACCATATAACAAGGATGATGCATGCATTGTAAAGCAAGAAGTGACCAGAGCATGAGTGCTTACAGAATTACTGTGCAGCTGCCATAGTCAGGTGAGGGGAGACACCAGCCACTCCGTGCTTCAGCATGCGAGTGTCATCTCTGTTATACATCCATCATACCCCAGCCTAAAGATGCAGAGTTGTGAATCCTCACATTGCACACACTGTGATGATTCTCTGGCATCACAGCTGGGAACAAAGGTCACTTGGCTGCGGATATGCAATGTGCATATACTCCCTGCCAAAATCTGACTAGATAGGCACAGCCTTGCATGAGGTGAAAAATATTTTGATCCTCAGTAACATTCTGAAAATCATAAGGAAGGTGCTATAATGCTCTGGTTACACAAAGTCTCAAACAACTTGATAATGTAGAAACAATATTGTATTTTAACACAACTAAGGAACGTGTTTCAACCGCAAACTGAGGTCTTTGTCAGATTCTATTAAAGGGCATCTGTCACAGGTTTTTCCCCTTATAAACTGCAGCTACCACCAATTAGGCTACGTTCACACGCGGCGCATTTTGACACATTCGGCAGTGCCGCTTTAAAAGCGCTACTGTATGCAGACGCCGCGCTTTTCCCAGTACACTTTCCCTGAAGCCATGTTAACATGTAGCCTATGGGGAAGGCGCGCCGAAAAAAAACCACCAAGAACTGGCATTACTATTTTTTTGTGCGGGTGCTTTTGCAGTAAAAGATGCCACGCAAAAATACGTAGGGTCTGCACACCTTCCAGCAAAAGCCATAGCTTTTACTGGAAGGCGTAACCAGCTTTGTTTTGCACTGCTTTTATGTGAGCACTCAAAAGTGCTGCGTAAAAGCAGGAATACGTGGCTATTACGCTGCATGTGAAAAGGGGATATTTGGTACTCACCGTAAAATCCTTTTCTTGGAGCTTCAATTGGGGGACACAGGAAGACCTTGGGTGTATGCTTGCTGCCATCAGGAGGCTGACACTATGCAAAATAACAGAAAGGCAACTCCTCCCCAGCAGTATACACCCCCTACTGGCACAAATGCAACTCAGTGAAAACAGCAATAGGAGCAACCATAAAACCATCAACTTGCTCAACTATATACACAGGGAGGGAACTGTGTCCCCCAATTGAAGCTCCAAGAAAAGGATTTTACGGTGAGTACCAAAAATCCCCTTTTCTTAATCGCTTCATTGGGGGACACAGGAAGACCTTGGAACTACAAAAGCAGTCCCGTCTGGTTGGGTGCAATAACAGAAGTATTCGGGTGAACTCAGACCACAGCGGCCTGTAGGATCTTGCGCCCCATAACAGCATCTGCAGATGCTTGAGTATGAACCCTGTAAAATTTCATGAACGTGTGAAGTGACGACCAGGTAGCCGCCTTGCAAAGCTGAGCTGCCGAAGCCTGGTGTCTGACAGCCCAGGAAGTTCCCACTGCTCTAGTGGAATGTGCCCTTAGTCTGGATGGACAAGGGACCTGTTTAGTGCGGTATGCCTCCGAGATAGCGGAGTGAATCCACCGAGCAATCGTAGCCTTAGAGGCTGCCAAACCCTTGCGAGGACCATGGGGGACCACGAAGAGGGAGTCCACCCGTCGAAAGGAAGTGGTTCTTGAAAGGTAGATACGGAGAGCCCTGACTAAATCCAGATTGTGCAATCTCTTCTCTCGAGAATGGGACGAAGTACCACTTTGTCCTGATGGAAGATCAAGTAAGGGGAACGACATGAGAGAGATGCAAGTTCCGACACCCTCCGAATGGAGGTGATCGCCACAAGGAAGGCGACATTCCACGTTAGGAGAGGAAGACTAATCTCTTGTAGGGGCTCGAATGGGAGATCTTGGAGTTACGTCTAGTACCAAATTCAGATCCCAGGGATCAATGGGGGGACGAAATGGAGGGGAGACGTGAGCCACTCCTTGAAGGAACGTCTTGACCTGTGGGAGAGAGGCGAGCTGCCTTTGGAAAAGTATCGAAAGGGCGGATACTTGGCCTTTCAGGGAGCTGAGAGATAGGTGTGCGTCAAGGCCAGACTGGAGAAAAGCCAGGAGAGATGGAAGAGAAAAAACCATTGGGGAACGGCTGCGGTCCTCACACCATCGGAAGAAAGCCTTCCACGTGCGGTGAAAAGCGCGTGATGAGGAAGGTTTCCTGGCTTTTAACAGTCTGGATGACCTGTTCAGAAAGACCTGATGTTCTCAGAACCGCGTCTTCAACAGCCACGCCATTATATTGAGCGACTGAGAATTCGAGTGTTGAAAAGGACCCTGAGTCAGGATGTCCGGGAGATTGGGGAGTGGCCATGGAGAGTCCGCTAGGAGGTTGACTACCTCTGCGTACCAGAACCGTCTGGGCCAATCTGGAGCTACGAGGATTACCATTGCTCCTTTTACTCTGAATTTCTTGAGAATCCTGGAATGAGTGGGATGGGGGAAAGAGATAAGGGAGGGAGAATTGGGCCCATGGGATCGCAAGAGCGTCCGCGTCGAGGGCCTGAGGATCCCTGGACCTGGCAACGAAGAGACGGAGCTTGTAATTGTCCCTGGAGGCCATCAGATCTACGTCTGGGAAGCCCCATCTGAGGCAAATTTGGTGGAATACCTCTGGGTTCAGGGACCACTCTCCTTGGTCCAACCCCCGCGACTGAGATAGTCGGCTGCCCAATTGTCCACGCCTGGAATGTGGATTGCTGAAATTGTGGGAATGTGTAGCTCGGCCCATTGGAGGATTTGAGTCACTTCCGGGCATGACTAATCGGCTCCGAGTCCCTCCCTGGCGATTTATGTACGCTACTGCTGTTGCGTTGTCCGTCGGACATGTCGGCCTGTCAGGTGGGATTGCCAGTGTAGAGGGCTTGAAGGATCACCCTGAGTTCTAGGATGTTTATGGGCAGGGAGGCTTCCTGAAAGCTCCACGTGCCCTGAGCTTTGTGGCCGAGAAATATCGCGCCCCAACCGGAGAGGCTGGCATTGGTGGAAATGATTGTCCATGTGATCGGGAGAAACGATCTTGGCGCGAGAGAGAAGGGGGGACTCGATCCACCAGAGGAGAAACTGTCTCGCTGATCTGGAAAGGTGGACTGGGCGATCGAGACTGCTGAGGATGCGGTCCCAAGTCGTCAGAACAAAGCTCTGGAGGGGCCTGGTGTGAAATTGGGCAAATGGAAACGCTTCGATGGAGGCCACCATTCTGCCCAGAACCCTCATACAGAATTGGAGTGTCCGAGGGGAGGGCTGCCTGAGACTGTGAATCCCGGACAGCAGGGATGCCCGCTTCTCTGGAGGAAGAAAAATGCGGGACTGGGCTGTGTCGAAAATCATGCCCAGAAAGGTGATCCTCTGAGTCGGGACAAGGCAAGACTTCATGACATTGATGATCCAGCCCAGGCGACGGAGAGAATCCAGAGATATTTGCAGGCTTTCGAGACACTCTGAGCGAGAGGGGGCTTTTATTAGGATGTCGTCCAAGTAGGGTATTGCTAGAATTCCCTTGGACCAAAGGATGGCCACCACTGTTTGCCATGATCTTTGTAAAGACCCGGGGAGCCGTGGCAAGGCCGAATGGTAGAGCGGTAAACTGGTAATGTTGGGACCCTACTACGAAGCGCAAGAATCGTTGGTGAGATGCCAGGATGGGAACATAGAGGTAGGCGTCCTGGATGTCTATGGAGGCCATGAATTCTCCTGGCTCCATAGATGCGATCACTGAACGAAGAGACTCCATCCTGAAGTGTCTCAATCAGAGCTTGGTGTTGAGAAGCTTCAGGTCCACAATGGGGTGAATGGAGCCTCCCTTTTTTGGGACCACAAAGAGATTGAAGTAAAATCCCAAGAAGTGTTGATGCTTTGGAACGGGTATGATAACACCTGCTTCCTCAAGGGAAGAGATGGCTTGGAGAAAGCTGGAGATGAGCTTGGGGTCTTTCGGGGGCCGGGATAGAGAAAAACGGTTTTGGGGAAAAGAAGAAAATTTGATTTTGTACCCCACCGAGACGACGTCTCGGACCCAGGCGTCGTCGATTACCGATAACCAAACTGACTGGAATGCCCTGAGGCGGCCCCCGAGGTTGGGGTTGGCGTCATGAGCAATTGGCCCTGGAACCAGAGGGTCGAGTGTGTGTTACGAGGGCGCCAGGAAGGTGCGAGCTTGTAGGAGGGCCTTTTTCTATCCTGGCGGGCGGGAGAGTGGTCTCGCCGATTGGAGGATTTGGACACTGAGGGACGAAAGGAGCGGAATTGGAAATTCCTCTTGTTAGGGATTGTCCGTTTGCGCTTTGCCTGCGGGAGGGAAGCACTTTTCCCGCCGGTGGCGTCCAATATGATTTTATCAAGCTTATCACCGAATAGGCGAGAGCCCTTGAAGGAGAGGTTGGCGAGGGATTTTTTAGAGGCTTAATCGGCATTCCAGGCCTTCAGTCAAAGGGCCCTGCGTATTGAGATCATGTTGCCGGAGGCCTGGGCGCTGCAGGATGCGTCATCGAGGCAAGCTGTGGCGATATATATACCCGCCTGAGCTATCTGATCAGCCAGGCCTGCTAGTTCCGCGGGAGCTGCTTGGGACAGAATACCCCTACGGAGGTTCTTGGCCCAGGAGGTCGGAGGTTACAGCCAGGGAGACCCAAGTGGCTGCGAATGAAGGGCAAAGAGAAGCGCCCGAGGCTTCAAAAGCCGATTTTGCCATGGCCTCAATGTGTCTGTCTGGTTCCTCCTTAAGGGAAGCGCCGTCTGCTGGGGGTAGGATGGTGTTGGAAGCTAGACGTGACACTGGGGGATCCACTGCTGGTGAAGCGGTCCACTTTTGGTAAATGTTCTTAGAGAAGGGATAAAGAGCCTCTAGACGCTTTCTGGATTGAAAGCGCTTCTCTGGGTGTAGCCATTCCTTGGAAAAGATGTCGTCAAAGTCTTCTAGGTAAGAGAAGACCCGAGGAGCTGGTTTAGTATGCTTAACCGACACTTTCCATGTGGGTGGCTTGTCATCAGAGTCGACCTTAAGGGTGTCATTTACTGCTAGGATTAGGGAATCTAATATGTCCCTGATTCCCGACAGTTGGTCAGAGTCCACATCCGGGTCCGAATCGATACTGAATCGGAATCTGATGGTGCCGAGCGTGCTGGACAAGAATGCCTTGAGTAGAGGTCTCTGGGGGAGGGGGACCGGGACGAGGGGGACGTGCAAACCTGCTTCCTCTGCGAGCGGTCTGGTCCCTCCAATTCCGAATCTGGAGGTCCTGGGGCAGTGTTCCCTGGTGGGCTAGGGTCGGTTTGCTCCGATGGATTAGGCCTAATCGCGGAGGCTATCTGCGTAGGCAGGTGCTCTAGGGCCGCCATCAGGTTTTCTGAGAGCTTAATCAGAGTAGTGGCAAACTGAGATGGGAAAGAACTACCTCAGATGGGGCAGAGACCACGGACGGGTCAGTGGTAGGCTCCTGAGCTGCCTGCATCGTCTGGGGAGTACAAGTGAGGCACAGTCTAGAGCAGTGTTTCCCAACTCCAGTCCTCAAGGCACACCAACAGGTCATGTTTTCAGGATTTCCTTATCATTAGACAGATGATGGAATTATCCCTGTGCAAGTGATTAAACTAACACCTGTGCAATCCCAAGGAAATCTGAAAACATGACCTGTTGGTGTGCCTTGAGGACTGGAGTTGGGAAACACTGGTCTAGAGTTCTGAGCCGAGGGTAGCTTCTTATTGCACCCTGAGAGCAGGCGTAGTACACTGTGGTGGCTATGGCGGCTGTACAGGTGCTCCTTGTGAGGCATCTACTATGGCCAGTATGAGGGTGCCAGCAGTGTGTGGGGCTGGGGAGGCTTTGCTTACCCGTGCCAGGCTTCCAGTGTCCCTGTGGTGGTCCCAGTAGTGGAGGAGCACAGATGCAGCAGTTTGTGCTTTCCTCCATGTAATGGCTCCTGAAAGCGCGGGCTTCTGTGGTGCCCAGGCTTGAAGAGGGGCAGAGCTAAAAACGGTAGGGAGAGAGCCCGCGCACGATCCCCATTGGAAAGGGGGAGGAGCGAGGCTGGCTAGAGAAGCAGGCACCGCGGGCGTGGCCAGCGTGGCCGAAGGATCCGGCCTCACTTACAGTGAGGCTTGAGTGTGGGTGGGGCCTAGGCAAAGCTTTGCGGGGCTCCAGGCGGTGCCTTTGTAAGAAGCCCGCCCACGGACGCCCACCATTGGTCCGGAGGCAGTCTGTGGGCTGGCAGGAGAGCTCTGGAGGATGCAGGTGAAGCCTGGGTCTCAACTTTTAACGGCGGCCCGGACCGGGAGGCCCGCGGCGCAGAGCCTCGGGTCCGGGGCTGTGCTGGCCCAGACAGCGCTGGGGAAGTATGTACAAAAGCTCTACTAACCTGTTGGTTAGGAGCTATGTAAGAGATGCAGCCACAGCACAGTTGTGCTGGCTGCAGACTAGTATAAAGGGGCTTGCTGGTGCTGGAACAGAGCCAAGAGCCCCTAAGAAACCATAAGGCACCCCCCCTTACTTGGCCCCCATCCTCTATGCCTATCAGGCAACCCCTGCTGCAGCAGTAGGGGTAATGGGCCGTGGCTACCCAGACTGCTGAGGTAGCCAGTGTCCGGCCTGTGTACACAGGGGCAGAGTGTCTCGCTGCGGCTGCTGCCCCAGAGCAATATTCCCTCTGGAGTATCCAGGGGGGAAGCTGAGGAGCTACCAGGAGGGGGCTGGTAAAGTGAGGATGGGGAAGGGGGGTTATATGGGTCCCGGACCTAGGGACTGTTTGCTGCCATCAGGGTGCAGGTCCCTACCTCGTCCTGAGAGGTGCCGAGCTCCAGACGCAGATATATTCTCCTGTGTACCAGGGATCCGTGCGTCTGAGACCCTACCGAGCGGCTCCGGAAGGCCAGTGGGTAGGGGAGCGAATGGGCCAGGGCAGGCACTGGCGTCCAGCCTCAGAGTCCACCAGGATCCTCTTCAAAGAAGGGATGGATGGCCCTGGCCCAGAGAGGGAGAGTTAACCAGTGTTACACTGGACCCTCGATCTGTATGCGGGGTGACGGATTAGCTCAACCGCTCCATATTCCCTGATGAATCTTCTTGAAGAAAAATTTAAAAATCTAACAAAAAATTCTGGTAGATACGGGCTCGGAAAGACCTGTGTCTGCCTCCTATGACACTAAGCTAAAACTGAGTTGCATTTGCGCCAGTAGGGGGTGTATACTGCTGGGGAGGAGTTGCCTTTTTGTTATTTTGCATACTGTCAGCCTCCTGATGGCAGCAAGCATACACCCAAGGTCTTCCTGTGTCCCCCAATGAAGCGATTAAGAAAGTAGCTTAAGCTCACATACAGCATTGCAGAATGCTGTATCAAGTCCCCAGACCGATCTACACAACATATAATAGCTTTTATTATACTCTTATAGGGCTAATCTGGTTCAATGGGTGTCTCTAGGCTTGAGCCAACACCTCCTCTCTTCTTGTAATCACTGTCCTCCTTCTCTACTTCGTGTGGATGATGCGTCCTAAGACATTCACACATTGTTCTCCATCATACTCTAGCACACTTCCCTATGCCAGGTCAAGGGCAAATTATGTAATATGCAGGCATTCTTTGAACTTATCCGACACCTCTGTATTACGGTACTTTGCTCTGCCCTAAGCAGCAAAGAGAAGTGGGCAGGGGCCAATGGCTTGGGGACTTCTATGTATTTTTCTAGAATTCAGTAAATATGGGCTTAAAGGGAACCTGACCCCACAAACTGATACCCCCCCCCGCATCTTTTTACCTGTCCATGCACCCCCTCTTATTTCTAGCCATCCCTTTTGCAGAAAAAAAATCGATTTTGTAAAGTAAGAAAGTTTATATTTACCTCGTCCTGTGTGAGTTATCTGTTTCTGAATTAGTCTCAATAGGCGTGCCTGTCTGCTGCTCCCTTGTAATTATGCACGCCCCTCTCAGCTTGCTGCCTTGCCGCGTCATCAAAGGGCGGGGCTACCAGTATGACGCGATTTTTTTTTTTTAGCCCAGCCCCTTTCATGACGCAGCCAGGGTCATAGCAAGCTGAGAGGGGCGTGCATAATTACAAGGGAGCAGCAGACAGGTCTGCCTATTGAGACTTATTCAGAAACAAGAGAACCCACACAGGACGAGGTAAATATAAACGTTTCTCTACTTCAGAGGTTCCCAACTCAGTCCTCAGGCACACCAACATGAGTTTTCCTTAGTATTGCACAGGTGATAATTGAATCACCTGCACTGGGGTGATTCCAATTTCTAAGGAAATCTGAAAACCTGCATGTGGTGTGCCTTGAGGACTGGAGTTGGGAACTCTGTCTACTTGTAAAATCGATTTTTTCTGCAAAAGGGATGGCTAGAAATGATAAGAGGGGGTGCAGGGACAGGTCTAAAATGCGGGGCTTGTGAGGTCAGGTTCACTTTAAGTTGTTATGGGAAAAATCTGATGACAATTTTCTTTACACAATACTATGTTTTATTCTACTTTTTATACATGAATGATTGTAGAAATAAAAAAAAAGCAATGGTATAATAAAGGTGTTTTGTTTTCTCCCATGTTCATTGTTTAGGGCCAGTATCTAGTGTGTACTTTTATTTATTTTACACAAGAAACTCTGTTTCAGTGTTGAATTATTTATTAGGGATTTGATTTTTTTTTTTCTTCAGCTATGGAACCTGAACACTAAGTGTGCTGATCATTGGTCTAAAACTCGATGTATTTTAGCATAATACTCCTGTCCATATTCTTATTTGGACATCTGTGAAATATGGTCAGTGTTTGATCAGCCAAGGTCTCCTGCCCTGAACTCAACAGAATGTTATGCCTATGAGGCAGTGATGTTCGTACCAGGAGATTCTCAACCAACCAGTACATCACTGTCTATGCACAGATGTCTGAATGAGGCTTTATAATGAAAGGAAGCCTGGGAGATACTGCTTATGGCTGACAATTATTTGCATACCATGATAGGGATAGAGGAGTCGTCTCCCTCTAACAAACATCATGGGTAATCGTAACATCCAGAGGGGTAAACAGCCAGGAACAGTGTTTACACCAGCCTTGCCAGTTGCCACAGAGGCTCCACAGTCTGTTAAGCAGAGCACGTCTAACGTCAGAACATTGTTAAACACACAACAGTGAAAGTAGTAGCTAACGCCTTGCACAGTTCACATGAAGAACGGCAGAAAAATCTTAGGGCATGTGCACACAATCTGGAGGCACTGTGCCTTGGATGCAGTGCCTCCAGGCCTGCTGGAACCTGCGGGTGAACAGACAAGACACCACAGCTGCATTGGGTCCAAGGCAGCTTCTCCCTGCTTTCACCTGATGGTGATCATCTGACTCCGCAGAAATAAATGAACATGCTGCGGAGATGTAGAAGCACAGTAACCCGCACCGCAGGTGAGAGAAGCATAGTGAGCGTGGGATTTCTAGAAATCCCATCCACCATGCTGGTAGTGTACAACGCAGCATTTATAGGTACCTTTACACAAGAGACCTATGCAGACATTGCTTGCAACTCACTGGTTGCAGTGAAATCATGGACACATTGTTCTATTTTTACACGGCAACAAAATGGAACAATGTGTCCATGATTTCACTGCAACCAGTGAGTTCCAAGCAATGTCTGCACAGATATCTCTGTGTGTAACGGTACCTTTAGACACAGCGGCAATACATGGTGTCCAAAACGCTGCAATTCCGGATCGTGAGTATGCACCCTTAGTCACGGATTAACAATTATTATTATTTTTTTAAGTTACTTCCCTTTTATGGTATCAGTTGCTGTTTTTTGTTAACAAAAAAAAAAGCAGCCTTCTTCCTGTCCTGAAATCTGTCGCCAATAGTCACAATAATTGCATCAAAACTTAGCCATACTCAAAAAATATACAAGATGATAACTGGAGTAGTGCTTGTGCCAAATTTTGCGACTTCTTAAAAAGTCACAATTGATGAATGGGCTTATACGTTGGAATTGCTAGACTGCGCTCACAGAGCAAAAAACAAACAAAAAGCAGGAAGCACTTAACAAAAAGGTGTAATTATGAATTGGGTTTAGACAAAAAACAGGGGATGATGAATCGTGACCTTTATCTATTGCAACCCTTTACCAAGATACATAAAAGACACACACTGTTGCATGGGTTTGGGCTTTTTTATTTTAACAATGATGACAGATTAGTTTTCATCCACATTAACTGTCTGAAGACCTAAAAAAACAAAAAAACAAACAAACATTAATATCAGTGACTAAAAAAACAAACTCAAACTTAAGTCTAATATAACTGTATAGCCTGAAAACAGCCAAGAATCTTATTTTAGGATGAAAACTATTAAACATAATGGACACTTTACACGTCCCGATATCGTCGTCCAACTTCGATAAAAAGTCACGTGGTTCGTGCGTTGCGTGGTGTAAATGTACAATGCGATGCAAGAACGATGCCAAAACGATATCGGGGGAGAATTGTGCAGGCTCTCCAACTGCCCGATATTGGATGGACGATCTGGCAGGATCGTGCTGTGCGACAGCCCAACAACGACTTGGAGAACAACTTTCCCTATTCACTCCCATGTTAAATGGTCGTTCCCAGGTTCGCTCGTCCAAGGGGGCGTAGACATCGCAGTTGTGTTGCCTGCCGATATCTCCCTGTGTGACATCTCCTATGCGATCTTGGATTTCAGCAAAAAAGTGCGCGCTCCTGTGCCGTTGTATACAATATCGAAACGATGTTGGGACGTGTAAAGTGGCCATAACTCATGATTGTTGTATGACAAGAGGAGGAGTGTGAGCATCCAGCCTAATCTTCATACACCACACACTGCAGACATGATGGATTCTGCACCCCAGTATAATAGACAACCTGCTGATTAGAAGAAACTCAACAAATTTAATGTGAGAAATATCTCTTTCTAAAAAATCTGAAAATTTAGGCTACATTCAGACTGACTGTATTTTGCGGTGCATTGCAAAAAGCGGATCACTCAAATGACACCCCAGCAAAGTCTATGGGTTTTCATTTTTGCCATCCAGATTGCGCTCTTTTAAAGTGATCCATTTTTTCACTTTAGGAGAGCTCAGTTTTTAAAATAATATAAAACTTTATTTGTATAGCGCCAACATATTCCGCAGGCTTTACAGTACACGGTACATATAAGAAAAATATACGGTACAGAAACGTAATGCAGAACAGTAGTTACATACAAGAAACATAGAATCAACTTAGGAAATACAATAAAAAAAGGCAGAAAATGAAGGTGACCCTGCTCGAAGGAGCTTACAATCTAAGACGGGATGGGAACACAAAGTACAGGGCTTATAACAATGAATATCTTACGTCTAAGGCTGCCTTCACACTTGCAGATGCATCTGCAGCGTTTTGCAGATGCATCTGCAAGTATCAGCATGCAGACCGCGGTCCCTATGTTTATAATAGGGCACCGCGGTCTGAATGCTCTCATTGATTCCTATATGTGAGCCGTAAGCAGGCGTATGCCTGCTGACAGATCACACACTCCCGCCCCGCACCTTGGACGCAACATCTCGCGTCCATAGTGCGGGCGGGAGAGTGTGATCTGTAAGCAGGCATACGCCTGCTTACGGCTCACATATAGGAATCAATGAGAGCATTCACACCACGGCCGTGGTCTGCATGCTGATACTTGCAGATGCATCTGCAAAACGCTGCAGATGCATCTGCAAGTGTGAAGCCAGCCTAAGTGACTACTGTTAGGGAGAAGGATAGGCCGCCTGAAGAGGTGTGTTTTTTAGGGAGCGTCTGAAGCTATGCAAGTTGTGGATGGTCCTAATTTCTTGGGGTAGAGCATTCCAGGGTTTTGGTGCAGCTCGAGAGAAGTCTTGAAGTCGGGAATGGGAGGTTCGGATTAATGCCGATGTTAGTCTGAGGTCATTTTCAGAGCGAAGGGGACGGGTGGGGTGGTAGACAGAGATGAGGGTGGAGAGGTAAGGAGGTGCCGCACCATGAATAGCTTTGAGGAAGGTGCCAGGAGGGCACCGAAACGCGTAGGAGGCAATAAAGAAGTTATTTTGAAGTTCCATCTTCACGTGCATTACTTTCAGAGTGGATGTTTTTGGCAGCGCGGACCATGATACACCATTTTTTTCCCCACGATTCGATATATTTCCGCACTTGAGTGGACGGTGGAAGTCCTGCAGCAGCCAT
Source organism: Allobates femoralis (assembly GCA_033576535.1). Classification (NCBI taxonomy): domain Eukaryota; kingdom Metazoa; phylum Chordata; class Amphibia; order Anura; family Aromobatidae; genus Allobates; species Allobates femoralis. The sequence continues at coordinate 465,408,972 of JARQOC010000002.1, read as the reverse complement.
CCAGAAATAAAGCATTAAGTACGCCTTCAAGCCAGTTGTGGGTGACACAACTGTCTCAGGTGAGTGAATTCCTTTTTTCACCACTTTATATCTAGTGCCACAGTGATAGGGCACTATTGCGCCTCTTGTTCCCCCTCCTTCTTTTATATGAATAGCTTTGTGGGTGACAACGAGCAATTTGAATTGGATTCTATAGTGTACGGGCAGCCAATGTAGTGACTGGCACAGAGCAGAAACATCTGAGTAACGGTTTGCTAGATAGGTGATCCTGGCTGCTGCATTGAGGATAGACTGGAGAGGGAAAGCTTACTGTGGGGGAGGCCAGCTAATAAAGAATTACAGTAGTCAAGGCGGGAATGAATCAGGGCCACGGTGAGGGTTTTAGTTGTTTCCGTGGTGAGGAAAGGGCGAATTCTGGAGATATTTTTCAGGTGCAAGCGACAGGAGCGGGTGAGAGATTGTATGTATGGGGTGAAGGAGAGATCAGTGTCCATCAAAACACAGAGACAGCGAGCCTGCTGACTGGGCGTTATCGTGGTGCCGCACACCGAGAGAGATGTCAGATTCATGTTAATTTGTGTTGCGTTTTCCTCCAGTATTTATCCCATAGGAAACATTCAAAGCAGGGAAAAAAACGGATCAAAAAAACAGATCTGTTAATGGATCTGTTTTTTGGGTGCTTTTTTTCACAGCTCCTGTTTTACAGCTAAAAACGCAGAACAGAAGAGAAAAAAAATGCACAGTCTGAATGTAGCCTTATTCTTTGTGCAGAACATAATGCAAAGAGCAAAATCTGCCACAAGCCCACCGCAAATCAACATGTGAATATATCCTAAAGCTACAGCTAAACTATTGGAAATACCACTATCCATAGGAACAGTCATTTCAAAAAGTTCAAAGTTTCTGAAGTCGAGCAAATTGGTGGCATTTATATTTTATATAAAGTGAAATGGTGGGATTCTAAGTGAATAAAGAAAAATCAAGAGAAAAAGCTGATTTGAGTTCAGAAACAACACCATGCGTGACCCTTAAGGTGATTCTAAGTAGTACTACAGCTTAGCGCCATTCCCTTCAGTAGGCCCGAGTTGCAATTGAAACATGGTCAGAGTAGAACTGTTTCTGAAGGAAAATAATTTTTTTTCTAATGGACAACCCCATGTAGTTTAGATTAAATAAAATCTTGCTATACACAAGTGTTTCCCAAACTCCCCAATAGACCATGTGTTCAGGATTTCCTTAATTCTGCACAGGTGGGTGGTACCCTCATCGAGCTGTCAGAAATAGGCACAGGTTCTGTTGCTGGTGTAAGGCTATGCATATTTTTTTTGTGCTTTGTTTTTTTCAGTCACAAACGCAGCTGTTTCCAAAACGCACCCATACGTTTCTGCTGCTGCGTTTTTTCCAGCTGATTAGAATGGCTGTCAACTAGAAAATGCTGTCCAAAAAAAGCACAAGATAACTGCAGGGACATAAAAAAAATGCAGGCGATTTCTGCAACAAAAACACACGTGGGCACAGCTTTTGGAAAATCACATTGACTTTCATTACAAAGCTGTAAAAAAAAAAAAAAAATTAAAAAAAGCAGCAAAAAAGCACAGTGGGCACATTGCTTTTATGATTTTCTCAGTATAAGGCCATCTACTGGGGGACCGTGTGAACTAGAGTTTGAAAAACACTGCTATAGAGAGTCTAGGTGTAACTATACACCTTTCTATTACCAACAGAAATCTACTAATTCATCATTGAGCTATGTACAAGATCAACATCTACAAATACATCAACAGGCAAGACCTGTGCAGAATATGCATATTAATATGAAGTTTCAAGTGTCACTTTAACACAAGCCTGGCTCACTAAAGCACCGACCACAAACTTCACACAGTTTAGTACCTTTGTATGTTGTGACTGGCACATATGTGACCAGTGTGTACAGTTTGTTGGGAGAATCTTCATCCTCATTGCGCTTCCTGGATAAACGTACACGTATACGATAAGGTACATTCCTAGGAATGGAAGAAGCAATACAAATAAGATAAACATATATACAGACTCCTTCCACTGGCTGACAAAACATGAAGTTGTTTGTTTCATTTGGGGGGGGGGTCTTCAAGAAACAACCCCTTTAAGATCTGTAACCAAATACTGCATAAGAGTCCACGAATAATGTTGCAGTACTTGTAATCTGGTAAAGTTATACACATAATTGGATCAGTGTGCCTGGGCTGTCAAATCGCTTTCTGCAGCTCGATCCCCATGCAGAAAGATCGGGCTGCAGAGTAGCGATATGACAGCCCAGGCACAGTGATCCACAAAAACATGCCTCTATGTACAATTCATATCAGTATAAATACAAATTGGGATGTGTAATACTTCTACGATCCTCTATCTAGACTGTGGTCTCATATGCCAGTCTCATACACTAAAGACCCTGTTACACATAGCGATGTTCCCGTGATCTCGACAATGATACGACCTGGCTGGGATCCCTGGAACATCGCTGTGTTGTCACTGGTGAGATGCCATAAAGGCAGTCTTACCAGCGATGCGGCGACACCCCAACAGTCATTGGGATCCGTTTGCTTCTCGGGCGAAGCATGTAGCTCGTTGGTCATTGCCCCTGTCACACACAGCGATCCAGCATGCCCAGTGGGAGATCGCCGATCAAAAAATGGTCCATGCCACTCATTAACTCCCAGCGGGGGGCCGATCGCTGCCAAGTGTCACACACAGCGATATCGCTGGCAAGGTCACTGCTACATCACAAAACCTGTGACGTTGCGGCAATATCATTAGCGATATCGCTACGTCTAATGGGGCCTTAAGCCCACTGTAGTAAAGTGTGCCACATTTATAGACACTTGCAGGTTTCTGGGCCTCATACGCTTTAAAAATTGACAGATTTGGGCACAAGAGCAAAAAGGTTTGGCACAAATACTTCTTGAGCTATATTGTGACTGATGGAAGAAAACTCATGAAAAAAAATTAAGATTCTCCAGGTTTCTGACCTTAAATAAACGTAATAGGAGACTCCAAGCAAGGCTTAGGGTGTGTGCCCACATAGTGGTTTAGTGACGTTCAAATCGTCAGTAAACCACTGGAAAATTCAAGGAGCCTAGACTCCTGAGCTCAGAAGTCACCAGCGGTTTTCCAGCGTTTTTTTCAGCGTGTGCACAGCGTTTTACAGTCGGTTTTTCCAGCGGTTTTCTATGGAGGATTTTGTCCATGGAAACGCTCAAAAACCGCTGAGAAGAATTGACATGCTGTATGCTGCTAAACCACTGGGAAACCGCTCAACTGCTGGCAGATCTGCTCACATAAACCCACTATGTGTGCACAGCGTTTTCTAAATTACATAAGGTTACTTGTAAGTCCTAAAGCTGCTAATGATTTACATAAATTTAAATAAAACCTATGCTAAACCGCCGGCGGTTTTCGCTGCTAAACCGACACTAAACCACTATGAGGACACACAGCCTTAAAGAATCTTCTGAAATTCTCACCCTGTATGTCCCAGATTCCCCCATCAGCTCTAAACGTTTGGTCCACAATGACCTCTCTTCTCCCACAACAAGTAAACAATTTCCATTAATTTTTTTAAAATGCATTTCTTATGCAAAATATATTGTTTTTAAAGGGAACCTGTCACCTACTTAAAGCCCTGTAGGCTATCACTACCTGTCCTTGCACCTTCCTATTACTACTTTAACTATCCCTCTCTGTCCTAAGTGTGCCCCATGGCTGTTAGAAAAACAGTTTTGATACTCACTCTGGGGGGGGGGGGGGGGGGGAGGGGTTGTTTACCATTGCTAGCCCCCCTGGGCATCCTCTCTGTGTCCCATCGCCGCCTCCTTCACTGTTTATCACGCCCCGATGGGTGTGATATTGGCATCCAAATGCGCGCTCCCCCCGCCAGTTGTCTGCAGAGTTCCGGGTATGATGCTGAACGTGTCATTTCCGGTACTCTGCATCTCATCCACAGAGCTGCGCATTGTGCATGCTGTGTAGAACACATTACGTCAGCACATCACAGATGAGCTGACATAATGTGCTCCAAAGAGCATGCGTACTGCGCAGCCTAAAGTCTGGCTGCAGAGTACCGGAAATGACGCGTACGGCGTCATACCCGGAACTCTGCAGACAGCTGGCGGGGAAAGCGCGCATTTGTATGTCAATATCACGCCCATCGGGGCATGATAAACAATGAAGGAGGCATCGAAGGGAACATACAGAGGACGCCCAGGGGGGCTAGCAATGGTAGCCCCCCCGATCATTAACATACTAATGAGCGAGTATCAAAACCATTTAACACAGTCATAGGACACATTTAGTACAGAGAGGGATAGTTAGAGTAGTAATAGGAAGGTGCAGGTAGTGATAGCCTGGGGGGCTTTAGGTAGGTGACAAGTTCCCTTTAAAAAGATTTTTTTTTTAACTTAGTTTGTTGCCTTGTTTTCTGACCACCTCAGCAAAGAACCAACATTTGCATACGCAGCTCATGTACCAGCTGAATCTTTTCCCTGTGCTTTATATGATGCTGTGGAGGCAAAGCTGCATCATAAATCACCATCAGAGTTAGAAATGTTCAGTCAGCGGGAGACCATGTACTTGTCTGAACTGTCAGTAAGTTTGAACCCCTCTCCAGCAAGCAGGAACTCTTTTCCTGAAGATTTCACCATCCCTTTAATTGGTGCATCTTACTCCAGTGAGCTTTAGATTCAGAAGGGCCCTCAGCCCATGAATACATCTACAATCTTGGGAAAGTGGCTAGAGTGATGGAATACTTAAACAAAAAAATAACACTTTTTTTGCACACAAAACATTTGTTAGAAAATGTGTACAATTGTTCATGCAATCCCATCACCCGGTTATACTATCCATTGACCACAGAGACAGCAAAGGGTCAGAGATATAACTGTCCATTTACCAGTAAACAGTAATGAACAGTCTTCTATCACGGCTGCCCTGTTCTCCTAAGGTTCTTCCTACACATACGGTATTTACCATGATGTTGTACACACTACATATATTCTCACCTGATGCCTTTGGCCCACACAGCCTTGTTCAGCCTTGTGTCAATACGCACATCAGGAGTACGCATCTCTTTCATTGCAAATTTACGGATTTCCTTGAGAGCCCGGGGAGCGCGCTTTTTGAAGCCACTGAAAGAAGAACACAAACTTAAAAGTCTTGAAGGCTATAAAATAAAATACAAATGGAAGGTCAAAATGTTCTAGAAATGCTGCAAAGAGTTAACTGTGCTCCTCAACTATCAGCTGAGGGGGCAAATACAGGTCTAGTACTGAACAAAATGGGACTGCATGTAGAAACCACCCTGACATACCGGCATACAGCGGAGATTTTTACCCCAAAAATAAATCTATCCATAGAATCAAGAGATGGGCAATAGTTTGAGCTAGTTCCATTTTTTCTTTGTAAAAAGTTTTTTTTTTTTATTATTTAGTTGAACAAACAATTGAGATTGCTATAGTACACTGTGCGGTATAGTGTTATTAAATGCATCCCGAGACACAAGAAGACAGACCACGCTCCCCTACACAATGGAAAAAAAACTAATGTTTCAGAACAGGACTCTGCTGGCACACACCAGGTGCAGGTGGTATAATGTGGGTCATGTGATGGGAGCTTTCCCTACACTTATCCCATATTTGTACTGAGCCAAATAACTAATACGGCAGCAGGTCCCAATGATTCAATTGACATTGAGCCACCACAATCAAAAGAAAATAGTTAACAATGACTACACTGCCCCCTGCTCCAACTTAGTGTTACGGTCTAGGTGTGATCTAAAAACCATCACCACCGAAAGGATGTAATATAATAATGCCAGCCGGACCAGTCACATAACTACTCCTCCTCCCTCCCCCAACACCAACATATCCCTGACTTGTACTGAGGTCTAGCAATGCAGGCTAAGAACACTACAAATATCTGGATGCACCAGCCCTGCAGATACCACCGGCGTGTGCCCCCTGCTCGCCACGTTAGTACATGCGTGACCTGATGACAACTACACCCCTATTAGCAGCACGGCTCTGCTACATGACACGTTTGCAGTGTGGACAGGCACTTACATTCCATGGATCCGCTTGTGAATGTTGATGGTGTATTCCCTAGTGACCACCTCATTGATGGCGGAGCGCCCTTTCTTCTTCTCACCTCCTTTCTTTGCAGGAGCCATCTCTATGAAAACAAAAAAAGCAGGGCACATCGACTGATAGCATCACAGAGGGAGACAGAGCAGGCCAGCTATACGGGCACCCTGCTAATAACACACACAGACGGAGCGGGCACAGCTATATGGGGCACCCTGCTAATAGTAACACACAGATTGAGCGTGCCCATCTATACAGGTACCCTTCTAATAGTAACACACAGGGACACGGAGCGGGTACAGCTATATGGGCACCCTACTAGTGTCACACAGGGAGACAGCTATAGGGGCACCCCAATAGTGTCACACAGGGAGACGGAGTAGGCACAACTATATGGGCACCCTGCAAATAATAACACACACAAGAGATGGAGTGTGCTCAGCTACAGACAGGAGACGGAGCAGGCACCATGCTAATAACACCAGGAGTACAGAGCGAGCCCATCTATACAGACACCCTGCTAATAGTAACACACAGGAAGACAGAGAGGGCACAGCTATATGGACACCGTATTAGTGTCACACAGGGAGACGGAGCGGGCACAGCTATATGGACACCGTAATTAGTGTCACACAGGAGACGGAGCGGCACAGCTATAGGACACCGTATTATGTCACACGGGACGGAGAGGGCACAGCTATATGGACACGTATTATGTCACACAGGAGACGAGCGGGCACAGCTATATGGACACCGTATTAGTGTCACACAGGAGACGAGCGGGCACAGCTATATGGACACCGTATTAGTGTCACACAGGGAGACGAGCGGGCACAGCTATATGGACACCGTATTAGTGTCACACAGGGAGACGGAGAGGGCACAGCTATATGGACACCGTATTAGTGTCACACAGGGAGACGGAGCGGGCACAGCTATATGGACACCGTATTAGTGTCACACAGGGAGACGGAGAGGGCACAGCTATATGGACACCGTATTAGTGTCACACAGGGAGACGGAGCGGGCACAGCTATATGGACACCGTATTAGTGTCACACAGGGAGACGGAGCGGGCACAGCTATATGGACACCGTATTAGTGTCACACAGGGAGACGGAGCGGGCACAGCAGCAGAATGGAGAAGCGGGCACAGCCATGTGAGTGCCCTGCTAATAGTAACACACAGGAAGACAGAGCGGGCACAGCTATACAGACACCTTAATAGTAACACACTGTCACACTGCAGCCAACCCTACATCTATCTATACGGGCGCCCTGCTAACTAACACACAGACGGAGCGGGCACAGCCATACGGGCGCCCTGCTAACAGTGAGAAAGACACAGCAGCCCGGCTGAAGGGGGCAAATCCGTCGCCCGCCACAAATACGGCCCCGGTCACACGAGGACACATCCCCCTGCGGTTCCCGGGGAGACGGGGGATGCGGGCGGCTCAGGAGAGGAGGATGGCGACAGATACAGGTAAGGAGCGGGCCCGGACATATACTCACTCGACTAGGGACAATGTCGGAAAGGAAGGAGAAAGGAATTGTGGGAGACGTGTAAACCCCAGCACGTGAGGAGTACTTCCGGGTCAGATATCTGGGCATGCGCATCGCGAGAGCCGACTTGGAGTCGGGGACACTCAGTAACAATAGGGTTGAGTCTAAGAGAATACAGGCTCCTTGCAGGTCCTGACTGCAGCCCATACTGTCTAGCACCTTTATTACTGAGGATGCTAGAGAATACAGGCTCCTTCCAGGTATATGTTAGTGGCAACATCAGAATGTATGGGCTCCTTCCAGGTCCTGACTGCAGCCTATAACAGACTAGCTGGTTCACGATTGAAGACGCTAGAGAATACAGGGGACATACTAAAAAGAATGAAGAAAAGGAATAAATAAAAAGAATGAAGATAATAATTTATTGCCAAAACATTATGTAGATGTAAAAAAGGTTTCTTGGGTATCTTAGATATGGAATTAACACATATCCCATATAACCAGGTGTATATTATGTTACCTGACCATTATAGGTGTGGAATGAAGATAGGAATATCAGTAGATAATAGAATAATGGACACATATCCCATATAACCAGGTGTATATTATGTTACCTGAGCATTTTAGGTGTGGAATGAAGATGAAATATCAGTAGATTTAATAGGAAAATGAACACATATCCATATAACCAGGTGTATATTATGTTACCTGAGCATTTTAGGTGTGGAATGAATGTGAAATATCAGTAGATAATAAGAAGAATGGACACATATCCCATATAACCAGGTGTATATTATGTTACCTGAGCATTATAGGTGTGGAATGAGGATGGAAATATCAGTAGATAATAGAGAAAATGGACATATCCCATATAACCAGGTGTTATTATGTTACCTGAGCATTATAGGTGTGGAATGAAGATGGAATATCAGTAGATAATAGAATAATGGACACATATCCCATATAACCAGGTGTATATTATGTTACCTGAGCATTTTAGGTGTGGAATGAACGTGAAAATCTCTGTAGTTAATAGAAAATGAACACATATCCCATATAACCAGGTGTATATTATGTTACCTGAGCATTTAGGTGTGGAATGAATGTGAAATATCAGTAGATAATAAGAAAATGAACACATATCCCATATAACCAGGTGTATATTATGTTACCTGAGCATTATAGGTGTGGAATGAAGATGAAATATCTGTAGATAATAGAAGAATGAACACATATCCCATATAACCAGGTGTATATTATGTTACCTGAGCATTTTAGGTGTGGAATGAAGATAAAATATCAGTAGATAATAGGAAAATGAACACATATCCCATATAACCAGGTGTATATTATGTTACCTGAGCATTATAGGTGTGGAATGAGGATGGAATATCAGTAGATAATAGAAGAATGGACATATATCCCATATAACCAGGTGTGTATTATGTTACCTGAGCATTATAGGTGTGGAATGAAGATGGAATATCAGTAGATAATAGAATAATGGACACATATCCCATATAACCAGGTGTATATTATGTTACCTGAGCATTTTAGGTGTGGAATGAACGTGAAATCTCTGTAGTTAATAGGAAAATGAACACATATCACATATAACCAGGTGTATATTATGTTACCTGAGCATTATAGGTGTGGAATGAAAATGAATATCAGTAGATAATAAGAAAATGAACACATATCCCATATAACCAGGTGTATATTATGTTACCTGAGCATTATAGGTGTGGAATGAATGTGAAATATCAGTAGATAATAAGAAAATGAACACATATCCCATATAACCAGGTGTATATTATGTTACCTGAGCATTTTAGGTGTGGAATGAAGATAAAATATCAGTAGATAATAGAAGAATGGACACATATCCCATATAACCAGGTGTATATTATGTTACCTGAGCATTTTAGGTGTGGAATGAAGGTGAAATATCAGTAGATAATAGAAGAATTAACACATATCCCATATAACCAGGTGTATATTATGTTACCTGAGCATTTTAGGTGTGGAATGAAGGTGAAATATCAGTAGATAATAGAAGAATGGACACATATCCCATATAACCAGGTGTATATTATGTTACCTGAGCATTATAGGTGTGGAATGAAGATGGAATATCAGTAGATAATAAGAAAATGAACACACATCCCATATAACCAGGTGTATATTATGTTACCTGACCATTATAGGTGTGGAATGAAGATGGAATATCAGTAGATAATAGAATAATGGACACATATCCCATATAACCAGGTGTATATTATGTTACCTGAGCATTTTAGGTGTGGAATGAAGATGAAATATCAGTAGATAATAGGAAAATGAACACATATCCCATATAAACCAGGTGTATATTATGTTACCTGAGCATTATAGGTGTGGAATGAGGATGGAATATCAGTAGATAATAGAAGAATGGACATATATCCCATATAACCAGGTGTGTATTATGTTACCTGAGCATTATAGGTGTGGAATGAAGATGGAATATCAGTAGATAATAGAATAATGGACACATATCCCATATAACCAGGTGTATATTATGTTACCTGAGCATTTTAGGTGTGGAATGAAAATGAAATATCAGTAGATAATAAGAAAATGAACACATATCCCATATAACCAGGTGTATATTATGTTACCTGAGCATTATAGGTGTGGAATGAATGTGAAATATCAGTAGATAATAAGAAAATGAACACATATCCCATATAACCAGGTGTATATTATGTTACCTGAGCATTATAGGTGTGGAATGAAGATGAAATATCTGTAGATAATAGAAGAATTAACACATATCCCATATAACCAGGTGTATATTATGTTACCTGAGCATTTTAGGTGTGGAATGAAGGTGAAATATCAGTAGATAATAGAAGAATGGACACATATCCCATATAACCAGGTGTATATTATGTTACCTGAGCATTATAGGTGTGGAATGAAGATGGAATATCAGTAGATAATAAGAAAATGAACACACATCCCATATAACCAGGTGTATATTATGTTACCTGAGCATTATAGGTGTGGAATGAAGATGAAATATCTGTAGATAATAGAAGAATGAACACATATCCCATATAACCAGGTGTATATTATGTTACCTGAGCATTTTAGGTGTGGAATGAAGATGAAATATCAGTAGATAATAAGAAAATGAACACATATCCCATATAACCAGGTGTATATTATGTTACCTGAACATTATAGGTGTGGAATGAAGGTGAAATATCAGTAGATAATAGAAGAATGAACACACATCCCATATAACCAGGTGTATATTATGTTACCTGAGCAATTTAGGTGTGGAATGAATGTGAAATGTCAGTAGATAATAGGAAAATGAACACATATCCCATATAACCAGGTGTATATTATGTTACCTGAGCATTATAGGTGTGGAATGAAGATGGAATATCAGTAGATAATAGGAAAATGAACACATATCCCATATAACCAGGTGTATATTATGTTACCTGAGCATTTTAGGTGTGGAATGAAGATGAAATATGTGTAGGTAATAGAAGAATGAACACATATCCCATATAACCAGTTGTATATTATGTTACCTGAGCATTTTAGGTGTGGAATGAAGATGAAATATGTGTAGGTAATAGAAGAATGAACACATATCCCATATAACCAGTTGTATATTATGTTACCTGAGCATTTTAGGTGTGGAATGAATGTGAAATATCAGTAGATAATAGGAAAATGAACACATATCCATATAACCAGGGATTTGATATTGAACTTGAGAAACAATTGGAGGGATGTGTAAAGAAAATGAAAGAGGTTCATTCGAAAAAGTATCAGCGGGATCTGAAGGACAGATTCGAAAGTAAGATTTACAATTGGCGTAGACCTAAAACACCAAGGAATGAGGAACGTAAAGCGTCACAATCCTCTGTCACGTCATTTAGTGACCAATCAGAGACGCCTGGACCCTCAAGTGGGACCTGATCTGGTGCAAATGCAGGCAATAATAAAAAAACAAATGGGTTCAACAGAAGAAAGAGAAAGAACAAGTCAGGGTCACCTCATGACCACAATGATAGACGTGATAACAAGGTAATTAACCCGAGTACCCACGAACTTACTGGGGAGGACTTGTCATTATTGGCAAGGGGCCTTATGGTGGGTTTACACGTTGCGATATCGTTCCGATATCGTATCCAACGGCGCGGGAGCGCGCATTTTGTGGCCGGTTTTCCAAGAGTCGGATCGGCGGTGTACACGTCCCGATATCGTGGTACAACGTCCCTACGATGTGTACGCCCCCCGACCATTTAACATGGTAGTGAATGGGGGACGTTGTACTGCGCATCTGAGTTGGATGTTTACACGGGACGATCCGGCTCCAACCAGCATCCGATATCGAGCGGTTGAATAGCACGCTCATTCGACCCCCGATATCGGTTTGCCATCGTTCCTGCATCGCATTGTACGTTCACACCGTACAACGCAGGAACGATATCGGGTCCAACTCACGAACCACGTGACTTTTGGTCGGAGTTGGACGCCGATATCGCAACGTGTAAACCCACCATTACATTTGCACCAGTAGGTGGGGTAGATACCTTTACATTGATTAAAGATTTGAATCTGTTCGCAAGATCTCTGTATTATAAAAGATACTTTTTTGATGGAACTCTTCACTCCCTTTTTCCTTTAGAGGAAGAACAAGAAGTTCTGAGGGATCTAGGTGGATTAGTGGAAGACAACATCACTTCCGTTAGAGGTAAGATCCCAGACACAATTAGGATTAAGTCTAAAAAGTTCCCATCTTTTTCAACTTGTGCGAATTTAGACATGTTCGTAAAAATAGTGACGAAGGAATTTGAGGGTATTAGTTACACTAGAGGTAGAGATAACCTTACGGAATTAGAAAGAGTAAGACTGGGAGAACTACAGGGTATCAAGGACATTGTGCTGAAGGCAGCCGTCAAGGGCGGGAACGTCGTCGTCTGGCCTAAAGTGATGTACGAAAATGAAGTATTTCGTCAGTTAAATAACAATATACGTTATAAAAAATTAACATTCAATCCATTGATAAAATTCAATGCTGAGTTAGAAACCATCTTGAAAGGTGCTACGGACTGCGGCGTTCTCACCCTCGAGCTGGCTATGGCACTTAGAGTACCGGAACCAACTGTGGCAACAATGTATATGTTGCCAAAGATACACAAAAACTCCACCGTACCCCCTGGCCGGCCAATTATTTCTGGCAACGGTAACTATTTAGAGAAAGTGAATTTGTGGTTTAGTAATATACTACAGCCATTAGTAGAAACATTACTGTCCTTTACATTGGACACATTGGACTTGTTGAGGAAAATTGACAGTATACATATAGGATCAGAGGCAATAATGGTAGGTGGTGATGTTGAATCATTATACACGAATATTAGGCACAGAGATGGACTGGCAGCGGCAAGATACTTTTTGTCGATGACACAACATCCCGGAGATGTAGTAGAGTTGGTGCTGGGCCTACTGGAATTCGCTCTAACACATAATTTTTTCACCTTTAGGGGTCCTACTACCTGCAGCTCCAGGGAACCGCGATGGGGGCGTCCTTTGCCCCAACGTATGCAAATCTATTCCTGGGGCTGTGGGAGAGGGACCTCCTATATTCCGATCTAGGGGCGTCGATGGAGTGCGTCCCATCGTGGACGCGCTATATCGACGATATATTCTGGATCTGGCAGGGGGATGATAGATCACTGAGTGAATTTATTGAGCAATTGAATTCCAGTGGACACAGCAGGAATATATTCTTGACATGCCAATATTCGAGAGATTCCATCGACTTCCTAGACGTAACATTATACAAAGATACAACAGGCTGTATTCAATCTAAATTATTTCGTAAACCAACATCCACCAATACACTACTCCACGCCTCCTCCTCACATCCTCAACACGTTATTCGAGCTATTCCAATTGGTCAATTTTTGCGCCTTAGGCGTATATGCTCAAATGAGAAGGATTTTGAAGAACAGGCGAAGACCATGACTACACGGTTTATTGAGAGAGGGAATAGTAGAAAAAGTATTAAAAGGGCATACCACAGAGCCACTCTCTATGGCCAAAGTAGGAAAAAAAGTATAGAACAGCCTATTCGATTCCTTACCAATTTTAACCCAGTATACTGGGAAAATCATGGCATATATTGAAAGCAGACCCTATACTTAACAAAATCCTCCCAAAAGCTCCTCTAATTTCAACAAGGAGAAGTAGGAACCTAAAAGATATACTGGTAAGGAGTCATTATGAAGGTCAACCCAAACAAACATTCTTGGACAAAATCCCTAAGACGCTGGGTTGCAAACCATGTGGTTTTTGCTTACCGCCAGCACCACTCTTGGGCTTTTTAGCCTGTCACCGTGGTGCACTGTATGGCCTTGTTGCTTACCGCCAGCACCACTCTTGGGCTTTTTAGCCTGTCACCGTGGTGCACTTTTGGCCTTTTTGCTTACCGCCAGCACCACTCTTGGGCTTTTTAACCTGTCACCGTGATGCACTGTATGGCCTTTTTGCTAACCGCCAGCACCAGTCTTGGGCTTTTTAGCCTGTCACCATGGTGCACTGTATGGCCTTTTTGCTTACCGCCAGCACCACTCTTGGGCTTTTTAGCCTGTCACCGTGGTGCACTTTATGGCCTTTTTGCTTACCGCCAGCACCACTCTTGGGCTTTTTAGCCTGTCACCGTGATGCACTGTATGGCCTTTTTGCTTACCCCCAGCACCACTCTTGGGATTTTTAGCCTGTCACCGTGGTGCACTGTATGGCCTTTTTGCTTACCGCCAGCACCACTCTTGGGCTTTTTAGCCTCTCACCGTGGTGCACTGTATGGCCTTTTTGCTTACCGCCAGCACCACTCTTGAGCTTTTTAGCCTGTCACCGTGATGCACTGTATGGCCTTTTTGCTAACCTCCAGCACCAGTATTGGGCTTTTTAGCCTGTCACCATGGTGCACTGTATGGCCTTTTTGCTTACCGCCAGCACCACTCTTGGGCTTTTTAGCCTGTCACCGTGGTGCACTTTATGGCCTTTTTGCTTACCGCCAGCACCACTCTTGGGCTTTTTAGCCTGTCAACGTGGTGCACTGTATGGCCTTTTTGCTTAAAGGTAGAAACAGCACTTATGTGTCTGACTCCGTGAGGAAGGGGTGGGGCACTTCCCATCTTACATAACAAGTAACTAAATGAATACTGTGAGCTAGAACACAATGTTACTTGCCACTTTAGTCTGTGTTCTCTGCTGGCACTGTGTTCTGCTGTCTGTGCTCTGCTGTCTGGTGTGCTTTGCTGTCACTGCAACAGAAAAATGGCTGTGACAACAGTGCGTTTTTTTTTTTTTGCTGCGGATAAGGTGTGTTTTTGTTTTAATTTCTGTTCCAGACTCTACCAAATTAATGTTTCTGGGAGAGAGAGAGAAAAAGAGAGAGAGCAAGTGAGTGCACAGAAAGGAAGGAGATGGGGAGAGAGACAGTGTACAAGGGTGAGACAGACACAGAGAGGGAAAAGAGCGCACATGGGGGAGAGACATCATACAGGGAAGATACCGATGCAGGGGAGAGACACAGCGCACAGGGGGGAGCCAAGCTCAGAGAGGGATTATATTGTTATTATTGTTAGATTATATTATATATATATATATATATATATATACAGTTAGGGCCAGAAATATTTGGACAGTGACACAATTTTCGCGAGTTGGGCTCTGCATGCCACCACATTGGATTTGAAATGAAACCTCTACAACAGAATTCAAGTGCAGATTGTAACGTTTAATTTGAAGGGTTGAACAAAAATATCTGATAGAAAATGTAGGAATTGTACACATTTCTTTACAAACACTCCACATTTTAGGAGGTCAAAAGTAATTGGACAAATAAACATAACCCAAACAAAATATTTTTATTTTCAATATTTTGTTGCGAATCCTTTGGAGGCAATCACTGCCTTAAGTCTGGAACCCATGGACATCACCAAACGCTGGGTTTCCTCCTTTTTAATGCTTTGCCAGGCCTTTACAGCCGCAGCCTTCAGGTCTTGCTTGTTTGTGGGTCTTTCCGTCTTAAGTCTGGATTTGAGCAAGTGAAATGCATGCTCAATTGGGTTAAGATCTGGTGATTGACTTGGCCATTGCAGAATGTTCCACTTTTTTGCACTCATGAACTCCTGGGTAGCTTTGGCTGTATGCTTGGGGTCATTGTCCATCTGTACTATGAAGCGACGTCCAATCAACTTTGCAGCATTTGGCTGAATCTGGGCTAAAAGTATATCCCGGTACACTTCAGAATTCATCCAGCTACTCTTGTCTGCTGTTATGTCATCAATAAACACAAGTGACCCAGTGCCATTGAAAGCCATGCATGCCCATGCCATCACGTTGCCTCCACCATGTTTTACAGAGGATGTGGTGTGCCTTGGATCATGTGCCGTTCCCTTTCTTCTCCAAACTTTTTTCTTCCCATCATTCTGGTACAGGTTGATCTTTGTCTCATCTGTCCATAGAATACTTTTCCAGAACTGAGCTGGCTTCTTGAGGTGTTTTTCAGCAAATTTAACTCTGGCCTGTCTATTTTTGGAATTGATGAATGGTTTGCATCTAGATGTGAACCCTTTGTATTTACTGTCATGGAGTCTTCTCTTTACTGTTGACTTAGAGACAGATACACCTACTTCACTGAGAGTGTTCTGGACTTCAGTTGATGTTGTGAACGGGTTCTTCTTCACCAAATAAAGTATGCGGCGATCATCCACCACTGTTGTCATCCGTGGACGCCCAGGCCTTTTAGAGTTCCCAAGCTCACCAGTCAATTCCTTTTTTCTCAGAATGTACCCAACTGTTGATTTTGCTACTCCAAGCATGTCTGCTATCTCTCTGATGGATTTTTTCTTTTTTTTCAGCCTCAGGATGTTCTGTTCACCTCAATTGAGAGTTCCTTTGACCGCATGTTGTCTGGTCACAGCAACAGCTTCCAAATGCAAAACCACACACCTGGAATCCACCCCTGACCTTTTAACTACTTCATTGATTACAGGTTAACGAGGGAGACGCCTTCAGAGTTAATTGCAGCCCTTAGAGTCCATTGTCCAATTACTTTTGGTCCCTTGAAAAAGAGGAGGCTATGCATTACAGAGCTATAATTCCTAAACCCTTTCTCCGATTTGGATGTGGAAACTCTCATATTGCAGCTGGGAGTGTGCACTTTCAGCCCATATTATATATATAATTGTATTTCTGAACATGTTTTTGTAAACAGCTAAAATAACAAAACTTGTGTCACTGTCCAAATATTTCTGGCCCTAACTGTATATATATATATATATATATATATATATATATTACACAGTACAGACCAAACGTTTGGACACACCTTCTGATTCAAAGAGTTTTCTGTATTTTCACACTGAAGGCATCAAAACTATGAATTATCACATGTGGAATTATATACTGAACAAAAAAGTGTGAAACAACTGAAAATATGTCTTATATTCTAGGTTCTTCCTTTTGCTGTGATTTCTGCTTTGCACACTCTTGGCATTCTCTTGATGAGCTTCAAGAGGTAGTCACCGGATATGGTCTTCACTTCACAGGTGTGCCCTGTCAGGTTTAATAAGTGGGATTTCTTGTTATAAATGGGGTTGGGACCATCAGTTGTGTGGTGCAGAAGTCTGGTGGATACACAGCTGATATCCTACTGAATAGACTGTTAGAATTTGTATTAGAATTTTGATGCCTTCAGTGTGAATCTACAATTTTCATAGTCATGAAAATAAAGAAAACTCTTTGAATGAGAAGGTGTGTCCAAACTTTTGGTCTGTACTATATATATATATATACTGTATATATATGCAACCAGTATGTGTTAAAGGGGCCCACTGAGACTCTTTCACCAGGGGCCCACAGAAACCTGGAGCCGGCCCTGCATTGAGTACTGGGACGCTGCAGTTGTCGTGCTGTCACTTCCAGGTTCTGTGTCTGTGGAGGCTGGAGCAGCTCTCCCTGACAGTGACAGTGCTGCAGTGCTGTGCTGAGATACAGGGATGATACAAGGATGACCTGAGGGATCCTCCTAGACTGCTCCAGGTAAAGTGCCGGAGCAGGGCTGAGGAGGGAGAACGCCACCAGCATGATTTGGGGGGCTCAGATGGGGGAGAAGCTCGGCAACATCAAGGAAGCGGGGTCCTGTGAGCCCCAGGACCCCCCTCCCTTCCTTGATGCAGCCGAGATTCTTCCCCAGGACCCCCCTTTTCTTGATGCAGCCAAGCTTCTCCCCAAAGACCCTCCCTTCCTTGATACAGCCGAGCTTCTCCCCCAGGATCCTCCCTTCCTTGATGTGAGCTTCTCACCCAGGACCCCCCCCCCCCCCCCCTTTCCTGGATGCAGCTGAGCTTCTTCCCAGGCTGGGGGAGAGAAGCTTGGCTGCATCATGAATGGCCGGCTCCTGTGGGAGAAGCTCGATGGCATCATGAATGGGGCGGCTCCTGGGGGAGAAGCTCAGCTGCATCATGAATGGGGGACTCATGGGGGAGAAACAACATGAATCGGGGGGGCACATGGGGGAGAAGCAGCATAAACTGGGGGGGGGGGCACATGGGGGAGAAGCAGCATAAACTGGGGGGGTATAGGACGAGAAGCACTATGAGGAAAGTGGACTGCATATGGGGGAGAGCATTATGAAACAAAGGGGAACAGGGGGGTGACTATATATATATTACCTTGAGGTTGTCTTGGGCTATATACAGTTGTGGCCAAAAGTATTGACACCCCTGCAATTTTGTCAGATAATACTCAGTTTCTTCCTGAAAATGATTGCAATCACAAATTCTTTGGTATTATTATCTTCATTTAATTTGTCTTCAATGAAAAAACACAAAAAGAATTGTCCTAAAGCCAAATTGGATCTAATTCCACACCAAACATAAAAAAGGGGGTGGACAAAAGTATTGGCACCCTTAGAAAAAACGTGATGCTTCTCTAATTTGTGCAATTAACAGCACCTGTAACTTACCTGTGGCACCTAACAGGTGTTGGCAATAACTAAATCACACTTGCAGCCAGTTGACATGGAATAAAGTTGACTCAACCTCTGTCCTGTGTCCTTGTGTGTACCACATTGAGCATGGAGAAAAGAAAGAAGACCAAAGAACTGTCTGAGGACTTGAGAAACCAAATTGTGAGGAAGCATGAGCAATCTCAAGGCTACAAGTCCATCTCCAAAGACCTGAATGTTCCTGTGTTTACCATGCGCAGTGTCATCAAGAAGTTTAAAGCCCATGGCACTGTGGCTAACCTCCCTAGATGTGGACGGAAAAGAAAAATTGACGAGAGATTTCAACCCAAGATTGTGCGGATGGTGGATAAAGAACCTCGACTAACATCCAAACAAGTTCAAGCTGCCCTGCAGTCCGAGGGTACAACAGTGTCAAATTGTACTATCCGTCTGCGTCTGAATGAAAAGGGACTGTATGGTAGGAGACCCAGGAAGACCCCACTTCTTACCCAGAGACATAAAAAAGCCAGGCTGGAGTTTGCCAAAACTTACCTCAGAAAGCCTAAAACGTTTTGGAAGAATGTTCTCTGGTCAAATGAGACAAAAGTAGAGCTTTTTGGGCAAAGGCATCAACATTAGGGATGAGCGAGTATACTCGTTACTATTCGTTACTCGGCGAATAGTAGGGTACTCGCTCTACTCGTTACTCTGCGAGTATCCTTGCGATTACTCGCAAAGTAACGAGTACAATGTAAATCAATGGGGAATGCAATTCCTCTGCTGCTGGACCCTATAAAGAGGTCTTGCAGCAGAGGAAAAACCTGCAATTCCCCATTTCATTGTTTAAAAGCCAGCGGTAAAAAGCCGCCGGCTTTTAAACAATGCTGACAGCTGCTGACATTTTCCCCGCCGCCTGACAGCGGGACCCTCCGCTCCCCCCACCGCCTCTCCACCCTATCCTAACTTAGGATCGTGGGGGGGGGGGAGCAGAGGATCCTGCTGTCAGCAGTGGCTGGCACTATTGTGGGGGGGGGGGGAAGCCGATTCACTTACCGTCCTCCGCAGCCGCTGTCTTTCTTCTGTGTCTTTGCTGCTTTGCGAAAGCAGCAGCACAGAACGGCGGCGGCCGCAAAGCACGGCCGCTGTCACAGCATTAAGTGAAAACCGGATTCTCCCGGATTGCCCCGGTCCGGAGCAATCTGGAACCATAGAGCCCCATATTATGGGGCGCCGGATTGCACCTGCCGGGTACAATCCGGGAGAATCTGTTTTTCAAAACCGGATTCTCCCGGTCCGGTGCAATCCGGCGCCCCATAACTTGGGGCTCTATATTCTCGATTGCTCCGGACCGGGGCAATCCGGTTTTTAATCTGGTTTTCTATTTTTGACCTTCCCGCCTGGATTTTCAAATGAACAGCTCACTCAGGTCAGCTGCTCATTTGCAGTAGCAGTGCTGGCAGGGTTAATGTGAGTTCATGCTTGCCTGCATGAACTCACATGAACTTTCCCAGGGTGCACAGCTCTGCTACATCTTTGGTGGAGGTTCTCTACCAGAGATGTAGCAGAGCTAAAGAAGAACCTTGGATTGGACTATGATCGGATGGAAGTGGATTTTTTTAAATAAAGATGGAGTCCGTAAGTGTCTTTTTGTTTTTCTTTTCAAATAAAAATATTTTTTCTCTGTTGTGTTTTTTTTTTAAAAATTCACTATAAATTCATGGCGGTAATGTCTACTATTGGCGTGACCGCCATGAATTTCGGGCTTAGAGCCAGCTGGTAACAAAATCTGGCCCTAACCCCTTTATTACCCAGATAGCCTGCACCAGGACCCTGGAAGAGTTGGGTTCAGCGCCATTTTCTGGCGCTTCAATGAACGCGCCATTTTCTGGGGTGGCTGCGGGCTGCTATTTGCAGCGGGGGATGCCCAGAAGGCTTTGGCCTCCCTGCACTGCAGATTCCAGCCCCCAGCTGCCTAGCTGGACCTGGCTGGACATAGAAAATGTGCGGAGCCCCACACATTTTTTTTTTTTTATTATTTCATGAAATTCGTGAAATAATAAAAAATAAGGGCTTCCCGATATTTCTGTGTCCAGGCAGGTCCAAATAGTCAGCTGAGGGGTTGGGGGCAGCCCGTTGCCGCCTGCTGTATCCGGCTGGCATACAAAAATACGGCAAAGCCCACGTCAAAATTTTTCTGAAAAATCTATTAAAGGGATCCTGTCACCTCCAAAACGCCTCCTAAGCTAGCAAATCATGTCCCTGCAGCATCCCATCACTAATCCCACACTCCTTTTGTCTCCTAAAAGCATCCTGTGAAAGTGCATAAAAACATTTTAATGCTTACTCATTAGTGATTATAATTAGCATGGGCTATATTCTTTAGTCACCAGGGCAGGCTGGTTTGCAGCCTCGAGGATCCACCCTCTCTCTGTCTGTGCTGCTGTGATGTGCAGCTGAAGGCAGGACTAATGATTTGCATTCTGTGAGTGATAGAGAGGGGGAGGGCAATGCCTGCACAAGCACAGCAAACAGACAGAGAAAGGGTGGATCCTGGAGCCTGCAAAACAGCCCGCCCTGGTGCCTAAATAATATAGCCCCTGCTAATTATAATCACTAATGATTACCCGTATATACTCGTGTATAAGCGACCCGTGTATAAGCCGACCCCCCTACTTTTGCCCCCAAAACCTGGGAAAACCTATTGACTCGTGTATAGCGAGGGACCAGCACAGGTATAAGCCCCAGCATGTGGTATCAGCACACCCCTAGTGTATCAGCAGCAGCCCCAGTGGTAGTATACAGCAGCAGCCCCAGTGGTAGTATACAGCAGCAGCCCATGTAGTATACAGCAGCAGCCCCAGTGGTAGTATACAGCAGCAGCCCCAGTGGTAGTATACAGCAGCAGCCCAGTGTGTATACAGCAGCAGCCAGTGTTTCACCAGCCAGTGGTAGTATACAGCAGCCCCCCCATATCAGTATACAGGGCTCCCCTTGTTTAGCAATCCTGTAAGAAAGAGATTAGTATACTTATCCCTCCGCTGTCCCGCTGCCGCTGTCCCGCCGCCATCATCGCGCTGTCATTGTCTGCGCGCCAGAGGAGGAAGCCGGAAGAAGACGGAAGACGCTGGATGAAGACGGAGGAGCGCGATGACGGCGGCAGGACAGGCAGCGGCAGCGGGATAAGTATACTAATCTCTTCCTTTACAGGATTGCTAAACAAGGGGGGGCCCTGTATACTGATGGGGGGGCACTGTATACTGTATACATTGTATACAGTATATAGTGACTCGCGTATAAGCTGAGGGGGAACTTTTCAGCCCAATTTTTGGGCTGAAAAACTCGGCTTATACGCGAGTATATACGGTAAGTATTAAAACGTTTTTATGCACTTTCACAGGATGTTTTTAGGAGACAAAAGGAGTGTGGGATTAGTGATAGGATGCTGCCGGGACATGTTTTGGTAGTTTATGAGGTGTTTTGGAGGTGACAGGATCCCTTTAAACAATCCTCTAAAAAGGACTGCATCTTTATTAACCCATCAACCATGGTCGAGGGGCTAATAAAGATGCAGTCCCTTTTATTCTTATTGTTTTTTGGATTTTTCAGAAAAAAAATTGACGTGGGCTTCGCCTTTTTTTTTTGTGTCCAGCCGGATACAGCAGGCAGTGACGGGCTGCCACCAACCCCCAGGTGCCTATCTGTACCTGGCCGGACACAACAATATAGGGGAGCCCTTTTTTTTTTATTATTTCATGAAATAATAAAAAAAAAAAAAAAAAAAAATGCATGTCCAGCCAGGTCCAGATAGGCAGCTGGGGGCTGCAATCCGCAATGCAGGGAGGCCCAAGCCTTCTGGGCACCCCCCCCCCGCTGCGAATGGCAGCCCGCAGCCACCCCAGAAAATGGCACATTCATTGAAGCGCCATTTTCTGGCGCTAAACCCAAGGGCCCTGGTGCGGTGGCTCACTGGGCAATAAAGGGGTTAGGGCCAGCTTTGTATTATCAGCTGGCCCCAAGCCCGAAATTCATGGCGGTCACGCAAATAGTAGACATTACCGCCATGAATTTCTAGTGAATTTTTAAAAAAAAAAAAAAAAAAAAAAAAACCACAACACAGAGAAAAAATATTTTTATTTAAAAAAAAAACAAACAAAAAGACACTTAGGGACATCTTTATTTAAAAAAAAATCCACTTCCGTCCGATCGTAGTCCAATCCAGGGTTCTTCTTTAGCTCTGCTACATCTCTGGTAGAGAACCTCCACTAGAGATGTAGCAGAGATGTGCACCCATGGGAAAGTTCATGTGAGTTCATGCAGGCAAGCATGAACTCACATGAACCTGCCAGCACTGCTACTTCAAATGAACAGCTGACCTAAGTGAGCTGGTCATTTGAAAATCCAGGCGGGAAGGTCAAAAATAGAAAGCCGGATTAAAAACCGGATTGCCAGGCGGACGGGCCGCGCAGAGGACGGTGAGTGAACCGACCCCATCAACCACCCCCCGCCTCCCGAGCAATAGTGACAGCCTCTGCTGACAGCAGGATCCTCCACTCCCACACCGATCCTAAGTTAGGATAGGGTGGGGAGGCGGTGGCGGGAGCAGAGGATCCTGTTTTCAGGCAGCAGGGAAGCTGTCATCAGCTGTCAGCATTGTTTACAAGCCAGCGGCTTTTTAGCTTTTTACCGCTGGCTTTTAAAAAATGAAATGGGAAATTGCAGGTTTTTCCTCTGCTGCCAGACCTTATAGGGTCCAGCAGCAGAGGAATTACTCGCAATTACTCCTTCCCCATTGACTTACATTGTACTCGCTAGACTTGTAATGAGTATTAGGACCTACTCGTTACGAGTCTAGCGAGTCCGAGTATTTTAGTATTCGCTCATCCCTAATCAACATAGAGTTTACAGGAGAAATAAAGAGGCATTCAAAGAAAAGAACACAGTCCCTACAGTCAAACATGGCGGAGGTTCCCTGATGTTTTGAGGTTGCTTTGCTGCCTCTGGCACTGGACTGCTTGACCTTGTGCATGGCATTATGAAGTCTGAAGACTACCAACAAATTTTGCAGCATAATGTAGGGCCCAGTGTGAGAAAGCTGGGTCTCCTCAGAGGTCATGGGTCTTCCAGCAGGACAATGACCCAAAACACACTTCAAAAAGCACTAGAAAATGGTTTGAGAGAAAGCACTGGAGACTTCTAAGGTGGCCAGCAATGAGTCCAGACCTGAATCCCATAGAACACCTGTGGAGAGATCTAAAAATGGCAGTTTGGAGAAGGCGCCCTTCAAATATCAGGGACCTGGAGCAGTTTGCCAAAGAAGAATGGTCTAAAATTCCAGCAGAGCATTGTAAGAAACTCATTGATGGTTACCGGAAGTGGTTGATCGCAGTTATTTTGGCTAAAGGTTGTGCAACCAAGTATTAGGCTGAGGGTGCCAATACTTTTGTCTGGCCCATTTTTGGAGTTTTGTGTGAAATGATCAATGTTTTGCTTTTTGCTTCATTTCTCTTTTGTGTTTTTTCATTGAAGACAAATTAAATGAAGATAATAATACCAAAGAATTTGTGATTGCAATCATTTTCAGGAAGAAACTGAATATTATCTGACAGAATTGCAGGGGTGTCAATACTTTGGGCCATAACTATGTTATTTGGAGGCTATGCTGAGCTGTATATATTACCCGGAGGCGGTTTTGAGCTGTATATATTACCTGGAGGCTATGCTGGACTGCATATATTACCTGGAGGCTGTGCTGGGCTGTATATATTACCTGGAGGCTGTCTTGGGCTATATATGTCATTTGGAGGCTGTGCTGAGTTATATATGTTATTTGGAGGCTGTGCTGGGCTATATATGTTATTTGGAGGCTGTGCTGAGCTATATATAGTATTTGGAGGCTATGCTGGGCTATATATGTTATTTGGAGGCTGCAACTGACCTCCAAAAAAATATATACAGCCCAGCAGTAGCCTCCAGATAATAAAGACAGCCCTGAGGATGATGGAGTTGCAGTTGTGATGGTGTGGCTCCCCACAGGTGGAGCGGGTCCACAGGGCATCCAGAGGATAGTTATTGGGCTTTAGAGGGTCAGGGGGGCAACTCTGGCCGGAGGGTCAAGGTTGGGATGGCTTACCAGCGGGTTCTACAGCCGCCATGGTTTAGCAGCAGTCTATCGCTCCTCAGACGGGAAATAAGAGTCTCACGCACAGTTCTGAATTCCAAACCCTGTTTACTTGTCTATTTTTTGCAGGCACCACAGGGTACAGTTGTTGTTTCAGTTGCAGTTCGAGTAGTCCTCAGCAACCGGTATAGCTCATCCAGGATACCCCCTTTATGTTTCTCTCTTTGGTTGCTTCCCTCCTCAGCGCTGCCTGCTCGACTACTATTGACCAGTTGAAGTGCCAGACAGGCACGAAACGGGCCATTGTCCCCCGTTCTCCACTCCCCTCCCTGCCACCTGTACAGTATAATGGACCTGGAATAAAGGTGACTGTTTGCACAACTTATAGGTGAGTGCCCCTGATTTTCCTTCTCTGATGGATTTGTTATAATGGACTTCTGAATTGGGCACACCCAGTGCACTCGCACAGTGCCACCCAGTGCCACCACCGCAGATCGTGGGCACAGGGCGGCTTACATTTCTCAGTGAGCCTGTTATTGGGCAGGATAGATTGGTGCGCAGTCTTAGTGCACATAACTGCAGTTACACTTGGAGCTCAGCCACTGCGCATCGTCACAGAACAAGCAGGGGAACGGACTGACCCAAAGCTACATGCAGGACAGTCTTAGGACTGTCAGAAGTGAGTCCCCCTGTTATGGCAATAAATTGTTAATAACCTATATAACTCTTATAGAAGTCATTCAGAAATCTCCCAGTGTACTAACAGCATGTTATGTTAATATAAACCTTTGCTCCTATTCTTCTCCCTCATCCTCCCCTCCTCTGGAAACTCTTCTGCCTCAAGATTATGTAGTAGTGCTGAAGCAGTTCTTGTCAGCATGTGTGGCGCCCCTGCGACCAGGAGGCCACATAGGGAACTGCAGCCAGGTAGGAAGAAAGACAGTTTACACAAACACCCTCACAGACATCCCACACACCACTAGGAGGCAGCACCCAACCCGGAGCCCGGAACTCTAGGCGGGCAAGGGGTGGTGGGTGGTACAGCATGTAGGTCAGGTGACAGAAGGTAGAAATAGAGGAAGAGGAGGAGGAAGGAGTTAGTAGGCCGAGGTAGGCTGAGAAGCAAAGACAGAGGCACACGTTCTGGAGGAGTGGGGCTGATGGAGTTGCAGAATCCACAGCGCCAGAGAAACCATGGAGAGAAAGCACATCCATAGCCAGCACCCCTGGAGTGTGAGGAAAGAGACAGACCAGCAGCAATGAGTCTGAGGAACACAGCTGAAACGACCAACTACCGGCGGAGTAGCCTTCCATATTGAAACCAGAGTCACACGGGTCAGGAGGGAGCCTGATAGTGCCTTGTGGGAGAGGACTATTGGAGGCTAGGCAGACTGCAGAGAGTCAGCTCTGATGGGGAACCGAAGATCTACCCGGTATCCCCAGATTCACCGACGGGGAGCTCCAATTCTAGGTTGGAGTTCCCGCCTAAAGGACAGACAGCTCAGTGGCGACCACGAGGACCCACAAGGGTCCGATCTACCGCTACACTGTCCGGAGACACACACAGAGACGGAGAGTAAAGCCTGGAAAGGACGATAGAGAGAGTGAGGGGTCGCAGAGTAACAACCTGGCTGCAGGGAGTTTAGAGGAACCCGGAGTGGAAAGTCTGTAACCTGTGTAAGAAGTGAACTGTAACCTGAACCGTTGTACGGAGAGAACTGCACAGTAAACCCGGCGAACCCTGCTTCTGACTCCCTTGTATGATTATCTGCAGACAGAACTTTATGTTACCATCGCTCCCTTGCCTGTGACTAACTTCTTCCAGCTGGAGAGCAGAAAGATCTCACCTGGAGAGCCACGGCCTGTCAGCTCTGCATACTGGCTGGGAGAAGGCTGCAGCAGCAGGAAAGTAAGTGAACTGCACCTATTACAACCCTCCATCATACACTTTAACTATCACTGCCCTGGGGAACCCAGCTCTACCCGCAGAGAGCTATTCCATCTATAGCTGCCTAACATCATCCCCGGAGGTTCTGCAGCAGAGGTGGTCCCAACATTGACCACACACCGTGGGTGGCGTCACGACAAACTTTAATCCATTGTACATATTCCCCTTTTACTTGTGCGGGCCCGGGACACGGTCCGAACCAGGACCTCCGTGACATCCCCAGCAGCGACCCGGTCCGGTACCGAGTACCCCGTCTCAGTGGGCTCGACACATGGACTGAATGTACTAATCAAGGCTGAACTGAAATGCTAACTAACACAGTTCTATAAACTATATGAATGAATGTTCTCTTCAGAATAAAATGTAGATTCAGCATAATATGATGCAAACACCCCTAGTAACACCCCTAAGTAATATCCCTTTAAGGAGCCGTATAAAACTGCTAACCACTCCTAAAATAAAGGTCTTTGTCATTAAGCTCTACTTTGACTTGTTGTCAGCGTGGTTCTTACCGGTGGCGTGCACACACATAGACAAAGCATCAATTTGGCGGCAGACAATTAAGAGGACAGCCCACCCGAAAAGTGTGGAGGGCTCCCATTACACCCCATAAAGAAGATAGATGCACAGGAGAGCCTGCTATACATGAAGGATAGAGGGATCAGGGACGTGGGGTCTGCTGGAGAACCCGCACCAGTGGGATAAAGGAAGCCTATTGTATTGTGTCAGCTTGGTCAGCAGCATAGGCTCTGTTCACACTCGCTGTCATCACACCTCACATGTGACGGTTTCTCTGTACCTATCTGTGCAGCATGTTATCACTATCATGGCCATGGACCGTTTCTGGCGGTTTTATCACATAAAGTACCATCTGTTTTGCCATTAAAATGCCTCCTGACTATCCTGCATCAAAGTCAAGGGGCACGTCATTGACCACCTAGCTGACAGGGAGAACAGTAAAGATGGCATAACCACTCACATGCCCACTGTCACTGGCAGGGCTGTGAAGTCAGGGTCGTGGAGTGCGAGTTGGAATCAGAGTCGGATTCAGGGAAATTGAGGACTAGTCGGAGTCGGAGGTTTGGTTTATCGATTCCACAGCCCTGGTCACTGAAGCGTCAGTATACGGCATGGCCACGAAGACACATGCAAGAGGATCTGACCCATGCCACCCTGTGTACATTGTGCTCTGTGTGTCACAGATACTATAGGCATACCATCACTAAGCTCTATTCAATACTAGCTGTCACAGGCTAGTAAGGAATAACAGGGGGATTGGGTCTCCTAGACTGACCCCTCAGGCTACGAGGCCCTGTATGTCCCTTTTCCCAGAGTTCCTCTGATGGTGAGGACTTTATGGTCTTTTTCGCTTACTGCCAGCACCACTCTTGGGCTTTTCAGCCTGTGGCTAAATGGGTGGCCCCATATAGTATAGTGTGGCCCCATATAGCATAGTGTGGCCCCATATAGCATAGTGTGGCCCCATATAGCATAGTGTGGCCTGTGAGGTAGCAACCGGGGAACCCGCTTGCAAAACGACAACAACACGTGTTTATAAGTTTAACCAATGTCTACCCGTTTATTTACACATATTAATAACATAACCCGGGTAGCATGTTTGACACATAGCACATTGATTATAAACACTTTACATAAATACACCATACATTTACATTTAACATCACATAACACTTATATTGCACATAACTTTTATAGTAACCCGGACCTTTAACCATCTCTGTCCCCATTGGAGTTCTACTAACAGCTCCCATGGTGGCTACGGCCTCCGGCCTACTTACACTATACATAAGTTACAGTACGATGATGACCCTTCCGGGTTCATAACAGGGATTGGCAAACCCTAGTAACCCGTGGCTGCGGCCTCAGGCCTAACCACGCGTTACCCAGTACGGGAGCCCTTCTAACCCCTGCTTCTGACCTTCGTTACATACGCCTCAACGGGCCCTGTGGGTCCCAATGGCGTACCTGCCGCCTGGCTTTAGTCACCCAGCATGATGACTCAACATTCACCCGTAGTCAGGAATCCTGCCTGACCGGGTCCTTACATACCGTATGTGATCCATCATTCAAACGTCCATGGATCACACACCTGCTCACAGCCCACATCCATGGACTGTGGCCCCTCCATGGCCCATTACAGGGACTGGCAAACCATAGTGCACGGGAACCTCTACATCCGTTACCTACTAGGAGCCCTATTACCCCTGTGTCTGGCACCACAGGCACACCCACACCATTAGAGGTCGTGGTTGAGGGACGGGTACCCTCTGCAAGCAGCAGGGCAAGCCTCCCTCTCGTCCCAAGGACGGAACGCCTCCAACATCATCCATACTCGCTGGGTCACTCTCTCCCCACATCTTTATACATGGGTCTTACATATAGGCCATCATCTCTCATTCAGGGCCATTACTTAAGCCCTCATACACATAGTTCATCGGTCCCTTCACTGAGCACTCTGACTCGGACCCAAAGGCGGTCTATGCCCGCCTGGCACACTACATACAATTGCCTTCAAGGGCTATATACATTCCGGTTCATCAGGACCTTTAACGGACTCCACTGAGTCGGTCCCAAGGGCGATCTATACTCGCCTAACATGATTTACACACTAGGTGCACAGTTCACACTATCGCTCGGGAACTGCTTTCTTACCGGGCACGGGTCCGGGTCTCGCTACCTGTGTCACAGGTTCCACCAGGCATCCCCACAGGCTCCTTTCCCGGCGTGTTTCACCCCACGCCCGGGACCAGTATCCACCAGGTTCAGCCACGGCTTCCCCCTCCAGGTGCGGACACGACCACGGACCTCGGCACCGGCATGGAGCTAGCATGCTCCCATCATGTACTCAGAGCCTCTAGACTGCTCTGCACTTGGCTGGTCTCAGCTTCCATCTGAATCTATCTCAGCTTCCAGAATCTCTCTCACAATCACTCAGGTGGCCGGCTCTTATCGTGCCAGCCACTCCCACATGGACACACCCCCTCAGCTGCTGTTAATCAGCCTGTCACACAGCTCAGGTTAACTCCCTGTGTTCCGGGTTGTCAGCACTCACTCATTACATCCTATTCCTCATGGACTCCTCGATCTCATCCCACTCTCACTGCCGCTCATTAGGCTCATGAAACCTCATTGTGTTAAGGTTGGTTCACACAGTATTATCATCACAGGAAAACCGGCCAGTGTGCACAGGATCATCCCTGATCCTACATGTGATGTACCCCGGCCATGCGGATCATGCCGGCGGTGCCTCACAGGCCCCATATAGTATAGTGTGGCCTCATATAGTATAGTGTGGCCTCATATAGTATAGTGTGGCCCCATATAGCATAGTGTGGCCCCATATAGTATACTGTGGCCTCATATAGTATAGTGTGGCACCATTTGGCATAGTGTGGCCTCATATAGTATAGTGTGGCCTCATATAGTATATGTGGCCCCATATAGTATAGTGTGGCCTCATATAGTATAGTGTGGCCTCATATAGTATAGTGTGGCCCAATAGTATAGTGTGGCCTCATATAGTATAAGTGTGGCCTCATATAGTATAGTGTGGCACCATTTGGCATAACAGGGGGATTGGGTCTCCTAGACTGACCCCTCAGGCTACGAGGCCCTGTATGTCCCTTTTCCCAGAGTTCCTCTGATGGTGAGGACTTTATGGTCTTTTTGCTTACTGCCAGTACCACTCTTGGGCTTTTCAGCCTGTGGCTAAATGGGTGGCCCCATATAGTATAGTGTGGCCCCATATAGTATAGTGTGGCCCCATATAGTATAGTGTGGCCTCATATAGTATAGTGTGGCCCCATATAGTATAGTGTGGCCCCATATAGTATAGTGTGGCCCCATATAGTATAGTGTGGCCCCATATAGTATTTTGTGGCCTCATATAGTATAGTGTGGCCCCATATAGCATAGTGTGGCCCCATATAGCATAGTGTGGCCTCATATAGTATAGTGTGGCCCCATATAGTATAGTGTAGCCTCATATAGTACAGTGTGGCCCCATATAGTATAGTGTGGCCTCATATAGTATAGTGTGGCCTCATATAGTATAGTGTGGCCCCATATAGCATAGTGTGGCCCCATATAGTATACTGTGGCCTCATATAGTATAGTGTGGCACCATTTGGCATAGTGTGGCCTCATATAGTATAGTGTGGCCTCATATAGTATAGTGTGGCCCCATATAGTATAGTGTGGCCCCATATAGTATAGTGTGTGGCCCCATATAGTATAGTGTGGCCTCATATAGTATAAGTGTGGCCTCATATAGTAATAGTGTAGCCCCATATAGTATAGTGTGGACCCATATAGTAATAGTGTGGCCCCATATAGTATAGTGTGGCCTCATATAGTATCGTGTGGCCTCATATAGCATAGTGTGGCCTCATATAGTATAGTGTGGCCTCATATAGTATAGTGTAGCCCCATATAGCATAGTGTGGCCTCATATAGCATAGTGTGGCCTCATATAGTATAGTGTGTGCCTCATATAGTTAGTGTGGCCTCATATAGTATAGTGTGGCCCCATATAGTATAGTGTGGCCCCATATAGTATAGTGTGGTCCCACATAGTATAGTGTGGCCCCATATAGTATAGTGTGGCCCCATATAGTATAGTGTGGCCCCATATAGTATCGTGTGGCCTCATATAGTATAGTGTGGCCTCATATAGTAATAGTGTGGCCCCATATAGCATAGTGTGGCCCCATATAGCATATGTGTGGCCTCATATAGTATAGTGTGGCCCCATATAGTATAGTGTGGCCTCATATAGTATAGTGTGGCCTCATATAGTATAGTGTGGCCCCATATAGCATAGTGTGGCCCCATATAGTATACTGTGGCCTCATAAAGTATAGTGTGGCACCATTTGGCATAGTGTGGCCTCATATAGTATAGTGTGGCCTCATATAGTATAGTGTGGCCCCATATAGTATAGTGTGGCCCCATATAGTATAGTGTGGCCCCATATAGTATAGTGTGGCCTCATATAGTATAGTGTGGCCTCATATAGCATAGTGTAGCCCCATATAGCATAGTGTGGCCTCATATAGCATAGTGTGGCCTCATATAGTATAGTGTGGCCTCATATAGTATAGTGTGGCCTCATATAGTATAGTGTAGCCCCATATAGCATAGTGTGGCCCCATATAGTATAGTGTGGCCCCATATAGTATAGTGTGGCCTCATATAGTATAGTGTGGCCCCATATAGTATAGTGTGGCCCCATATAGTATAGTGTGGCCCCATATAGTATAGTGTGGCCCCATATAGCATAGTGTGGCCCCATATAGCATAGTGTGGCCTCATATAGTATAGTGTGGCCCCATATAGCATAGTGTGGCCTCATATAGTATAGTGTGGCCTCATATAGTATAGTGTGGCCCCATATAGTATAGTGTGGCCCCATATAGTATAGTGTGGCCCCATATAGTATAGTGTGGCCTCATATAGTATAGTGTGGCCTCATATAGTATAGTGTGGCCCCATATAGCATAGTGTGGCCTCATATAGTATAGTGTGGCCTCATATAGTATAGTGTAGCCCCATATAGTTATAGTGTGGCCCATATAGTATAGTGTGGCCCCATATAGTGTAGTGTGGCCCATATAGTATAGTGTGGCCTCATATAGTATAGTGTGGCCCCATATAGTATAGTGTGGCCTCATATAGTTAGTGTGGCCTCATATAGTATAGTGTGGCCCATATAGTATAGTGTGGCCCCATATAGTATAGTGTGTGCCTCATATAGTATAGTTAAGTTGTGTGGCCTCATATAGTATAGTGTGGCCTCATATAGTATAGTGTGGCCCCATATAGTATAGTGAGGCCTCATATAGTATAGTTGCCATATGTATGTGGCCTCATATAGTATAGTGTGGCCCCATATAGTATAGTGGGCCATATGTATAGTGTGCCCATATAGTATAGTGTGGCCCCATATAGTATAGTGTGGCCCATAGTTATGGGCCCTAGTATATGTGGCCTATATAGTTAGTGTGCCCCATATAGTATAGTGTAGCCATCGGTGGCGTAAGTAAAATAGGTGCAGGGACTGCTATCGCACCTGGGTCCCAGAGCCAGGGGGCCCCAAAAGTCACTTTATCCTATAGAAAAAGACTAATGCTATTAAAGATTTGCAATAATTGGGGCCCTTTGAGCTTTCGGATTGGGCCCATAGCTTCTATTATCATTGTGGCCATCATATAGTATAGTGTGGCCTCATACAGTATAGTGTGACCCCATATAGTATAGTGTAGCCCCATATAGTATAGTGTGGCCCCATATAGTATAATGTGGCCCCATATAGTATAGTGTGGCCTCATATAGTATAGTGTGGCCCCATATAGTATAGTGTGGCCCCATATAGTATAGTGTTACCCCATATAGTATAGTGTGGCCCCATATAGTATACTGTGGCCCCATATAGTATAGTGTGGCCCCATATAGTATAGTGTGACCCCATATAGTATAATGTGGCCTCATACAGTATAATGTGGCCCCATATAGTATAGTGTGACCCCATATAGTATAATGGCTCCTCTATAGTATAATGTGGCCCCCATATAGTATAATGGCTCCTCTATAGTATAATGTGGCCCCCATAGTCACACCCCACACGGCTTTACTCGCTCTTCGCACTGCCGCTGCAGTACACAGAGCTACCGTCAGAGGGCGCTGCAGTACACAGAGCTACCGTAAGAGGGCGCTGCAGTACACAGAGCTACTGTCAGAGGGCGCTGCAGTACACAGAGCTGCCGGCAGAGAGCGCTGCAGTACACAGAGCTACCGTCAGAGGGCGCTGCAGTACACAGAGCTACTGTCAGAGGGTGCTGCAGTACACAGAGCTACTGTCAGACCGTGCTGCAGTACACACAGCTACCGTCAGAGGGCGCTTCAGTACACAGAGCTACCGTCAGAGGGCGCTGCAGTACACAGAGCTACTGTCAGAGGGCGCTGCAGTACACAGAGCTACCGTCAGAGGGCGTTGCAGTACACAGAGCTACTGTCAGAGGGCGCAGCAGTACACAGAGCTACTGTCAGAGGGCGCAGCAGTACACAGAGCGGCCAGCAGAGAGCCCTGCAAGTACATAGAGCTGCCAATATCAAAAGGGATTAGTTTCTAAAATGTAACTTTTATTCGATTTTGTTAAGAAGGAAACTATAGTTCCTGTGATGCGGTTTATGCAATCCAAACCTTACCAAGGGGATCTAGGGGGGTGGGAGCGCTGTCCCTATACTCTCCCTGTCTCACACTGCCTTGCAATGGAGTTTTAGACACGTAAAACAAATCTTGCTGGTGTCCCCATACCACGGCGGCTGCCCCTTCTGACCCTGATTGCACACTAGGGTGAGGGGTCGTGAGTCTCGCAATTTTACACTAACCTAAGGACCTATTCGTCTCCTATGAGTGTCATGGAAGTGCAAAATGAGGTCCTATTAGCCAAGTCAGGGTCTATCCCCGTTGTTCAGTGGAATAATGCCACATAGGACGTGTTTATATAAGAATCTAATTCTTCTGATAGGGTTCCCCTCTATCACAGGGTATGTGTATGAGGGCGTATTAGTGTGGTGACCTATTTTCCAATACCAACAATGGTTGGCAATAATCCAAATCTCAGATGAGATATATGTCACACTTTACCTATAAACAACACACACCATGAAATATACATAAACTGTCAGAGACAAATCTATGGCCCAGACCATTGAAGGCAGGACCTAAGAGACACACAACCGTGCCACTGAGGGCACCTGTAAGGCAGGGGTATAAAATAGATCACCACACTAACACGCCCTCATACACATACCCTGTGATCAGGGGCGTAGCGTGGGGGGGGCGAGGGGGCAGTCCGCCCCAGGCGGCACCTGTGTAAGGGCGGCAGCAGGGCTGTATTCACAGCGCAGAGGAGCGCGAGCGTTTTTTTGTTTTTTTTATTTACCTCCCCCCGACTCCATATGAAAACTGGAGTCTTTGTGGGGGAGGGAGGGTGCATTGCCGCCCGGCCGCGGCTCCTGTGGTGCCCGCATGTATTGCGCCCCGCTCCCGGCCCCCCAGCGCTGAGAGGGATCATGCTGACAGGAAGCCGCTGCTGCTTCCTGTCCGTGATGGCTCCAAGTGCTGGTGCGGTGGAGGCGCCTGCAGTGCTGGCGGCTCCTCCACTCAGCCGGCCCCCCATGGACCCGCAGAGGTGAGGGAAACTGTGCAGGGGACAGGGGGGCAGAGGAGAAGAGAACAGGGGGGTAGAAGGACAGGGACAGAGGAGAAGAGGACAGGGGAGGCAGAAGGACAGGAACAGGTGGACAGAGAAGAGGGCAGGGGGACAGGAGAAGAGGACAGGGGGACAGAGAAGAGGACAAGGGGGGCAGAAGGACAGGAACAGGTGGACAGAGAAGAGGGCAGGGGGACAGAAGAAGAGGACAGGGGACAGAGAAGAGGACAAGGGGGGCAGAAGGACAGGAACAGGGGGACAGAGAAGAGGACAGGGGGACAGGAGAAGAGGACGGGGACAGGAACAGGGGGACAGAGAAGGGGACAAGGGGGGCAGAAGGACAGGAACAGGAGGACAGGGGGGCAGAAGGACAGGAACAGGGGGACAGAGGAGAAGACGAGCAGCTGGCGAGACAAAGGAGAGGAGGACGGGTGTGCAGCAGGACAGAGGAGAGGAGGACAGAGGAGAGGAGGATAGGGGTGCAGGAGGACAGAGGAGAGGAGGACAGGTGTGCAGCAGGACAGAGGAGAGGAGGACAGGGGTGCAGGAGGACAGAGGAGGATGGGCGTGCAGGAGGACAGGGGAGAGGAGGACGGGGGTGCAGGAGGACGGGGGTGCAGGAGGACAGGGGTGCAGGAGGACAGAGGAGGATGGGCGTGCAGGAGGACAGGGGAGAGGAGGACGGGGGTGCAGGAGGACAGGGGAGAGGAGGACCGGGGGTGCAGGAGGACAGGGGAGAGGAGGACGGGGGTGCAGGAGGACAGAGGAGGACAGGGGTGCAGGAGGACAGAGGAGGATGGGCGTGCAGGAGGACAGGGGAGAGGAGGACGGGGGTGCAGGAGGACAGGAGAGAGGAGGACGGGGGTGCAGGAGGACAGGGGAGAGGAGGACAGGGGTGCAGGAGGGACAGAGGAGAGGACGACGGGTGAGCAGGAGGAGTGGGGCTGTGTGTGGTGATAATGGCAGCTGTACCAGGTGTCTCTACCTCTATGCGGCAGCCTCCACCTTCCTGTGTTGGCAGGGTGTGGCATGCTGAGAATTGTAGTTCTCCTGCCAGTTCTGGCATTACTGTATGGTTTCTGGGCAGTGTGTTGGGTGCTGGGAGTTGTAGTTCTCCTGGGCGGCTCAATGTTCTCCCACCTCCTGTCTGTGGTTATTGTGCCTCTTCTGGGATGTCCTCAGCTCCGTGCTGTGCACGTTCAGTGTACCACCATGTCTCCAGCTCCGTGCTGTGCACAGTGTACCACCATATCCCCAGCTCCGTGCTGTGCAGAGTGTACCACCATGTCTTCATCTTCGTGCTGTGCACAGACAATGTACAGTATATTGTCTGTGCATAGCACAGAGCTGGAGACGTGGTGGTACACTGTGTAAAGCACGGAGCTGGGGACGTGGTGGTACACTGTGTACAGCACGGAGCTGGGGACGTGGTGGTACACTGTGTACAGCACGGAGCTGGGGACGTGGTGGTACACTGTGTACAGCACGGAGCTGGGGACGTGGTGGTACACTGTGTACAGCACGGAGCTGGGGACGTGTGGTTGTGTACACACTGGTGTACAGGGCACGAAGCTGAGGACACAGTGGTACACTGTCTCCCGCCGCCTTAAAATCAGTCTGTTTCTCATCCAGGAGAGTCGGACGAGTTACATCCGTTTTTTGGTCCGTTTGGCAACTGCTGTGCGAGTCTCTGACATTTTTCTTAGGGTGCTTTCACATCAGCGTTTTTTGAAATTCGCGGCAGATGCGGTGAAAAAACCGCATCTGCCGCGATTACCGCATAACCGCGACACTTGCGGCACACTTGCGGCAAGCCCCATGCAATGTCTATGGGGCTTGCGGTAAGGGTGCGGCAGATGCGGCAAGTGCGGTTTCGGCACTTGCGGCAGGTGCAAGCAGCGGTTTTTTTCGCGGCCGCACCTGCCGCAAGTGCCGAAACCGCACTTGCCGCACCCTTACCGCAAGCCCATAGACATTGCATGGGGCTTGCCGCAAGTGTGCGGCAAGTGTCGCGGTTATGCGGTAATCGCGGCAGATGCGGTTTTTTCACTGCATCTGCTGCGAATTTCAAAAAACGCTGATGTGAAAGGGCCCTTAGATCACATCCGTGTGCTATGCGTTTTTTTTCTCAGCAGCTATTAGTGTACAATCATTTACAGGAACATTTTACAGTGTTCTCAGCTACAGAATGATAATGTATCCATGAAAAAAACGGATGCCTCTCGGATGGTCCGTGTGCGGTCAGTGATTTTGTCGGACCCATAGGCTTGCATTGGTGAGTCTCGCGCTTGAATCGCATACTGTCACAGCATGTTGCAACTTTTTTCTCATCCTGAATCTGGATGAGAAAAAAGCTTCCGACACTTGTCATTGTGCTCTCAGAGATTGATTGCAACGCGAGAAAATCACACATTAAACTCATCAGAGTTTCACCCCAGTGTGTCTGTACCCTAATACTAAAATCCATATAGTAATCCTACTGGTATGGGGAGGATTTATGGCTCAGTAGTACACTCCATA
Organism: Allobates femoralis; assembly: GCA_033576535.1. Taxonomy (NCBI): domain Eukaryota; kingdom Metazoa; phylum Chordata; class Amphibia; order Anura; family Aromobatidae; genus Allobates; species Allobates femoralis. Next base: position 465,371,501 of record JARQOC010000002.1, on the reverse strand, counting down.
CTTCTGTTATTAACCAGTTAATGCTCTCTTGTCCACCGCACTGCAGTGTCAAAAGAGGACGACAGCGAGACAGACAGCAACATGGCATCAGAGAGCCCCTGACCTCGAAATAGAAGATCCTCAGATCCCGGTATTGTGACATAATATTAAGAATAAAGGGTTTTTGCATTTATATTACACTCTGAACTCCACAGTACAGCGGCAAAAAATTGCTCCGGCCCCGGGCCCTCCTTGAGTCCTGCTTGTTGCCATACACTGGGGTTGTGCAGAGGTGGCGGTGCACAGTGACAACCCCAATAGGTGAGTGGCCATTTGGCCCAATACTTACCCCCCAATTGCACCCCTTCTCTTTGTGTTTTGGTATAGAAGTTATATTCTTGTATATAGGGGCAGACAGTGTATACTATGTATACTTCCAGATTATCAATAACTAAAGGGGCGGCAAATTTTTCGACCGCCCCGGGAGCCACAAACAGTTGCTACGCCACTGCCTGTGATAGAGGGGAACCCTATCAGAAGAATTAGATTCTTACATAAACACGTCCTATGTGGCATTATTCCACTGAACAACGGGGATAGACCCTGACTTGGCTAATAGGACCTCATTTTGCACTTCCATGACACTCATAGGAGACGAATAGGTCCTTAGGTTAGTGTAAAATTGCGAGACTCACGACCCCTCACCCTAGTGTGCAATCAGGGTCAGAAGGGGCAGCCTGGGTATGGGGACACCAGCAAGATTTGTTTTACGTGTCTAAAACTCCATTGCAAGGCAGTGTGAGACAGGGAGAGTATAGGGACAGCGCTCCCACCCCCCTAGATCCCCTTGGTAAGGTTTGGATTGCATAAACCGCATCACTGGAACTATAGTTTCCTTCTTAACAAAATCGAATAAAAGTTACATTTTAGAAACTAATCCCTTTTGATATTTGCTTTGAAAAAGTTTGGATTAAAAAAAAACTAGAAAATCGGTGAGCAATTAAACATAGAGCTGCCGGTAGAGGGCGCTGCAGTAAACAGAGCTGCCGATAGAGGGCGCCGCAAGTACACAGAGCTGCCGGCAGAGAGCGCTGCAGTACACGGAACAGCCGGCAGAGAGCCCTGCAGTACACGGAGCAGCCGGCAGAGGGCGGTGCAGTACACGGAGCAGCCGGCAGAGGGCGCGCTGTGCTCACAGATCGGTCACGTCCGGAGCGGGCGGCGCTCAGTCTCTGTGGTGCGCCATGTTCCCTTGGTAACGGTCGCTATGGTTTCTGTTGTCATGAAGCCGGGACGCGGCCTGGAAGCTCCGGTGCACAGCAGATAGCGGGTGATGACCCCGGAGCGGCGGAGCCATGACCGAGATCTTCTGCCAGTGGCTGAACGAGGAGCTGGGGCTGTCCCGGAGAGTGGGTGAGTCCCGGGGCTGCTGGGACCTGTGGTGCCCCCTGTGGAGGCTGTGCACACTGTGCCTCCTGCCCTGCGGTTCTACCCTGGTCCTGACTCCTGATACATCCCAGGTGACAGCCCTGGTGGTCTAGGGTTAAAGGACAGGTCTCTGGGGGTCTCCACCGATGAATGGAGAAGGGTTAGGGTGGTCTCTGGAGGTGTCCCTGCCTAAGGACGTGAAAGGGTTAACGGGCACCTCCCTGGTGGTCTGAGGGAAGAAAGGGGTTAATAGGCTCAGCGGTGATGGGTGAGTTAATGGACACGTCCCTGGTGGGCTAGAGAGGCACCCTCAGCTGTGTGCGGGTGTAAAGGGTTAATGGACCCGTCCCTGGTGGGCTAGAGCGGCATCCCCAGCTGTGTGCGGGTGTAAAGGGTTAATGGACACGTCCCTGGTGGGCTAGAGCGGCATCCCCAGCTGTGTGCGGGTGTAAAGGGTTAATGGACCCGTCCCTGGTGTGCTAGAGCGGCATCCCCAGCTGTGTGCGGGTGTAAAGGGTTAATGGACATGTCCCTGCTGGGCTAGAGCGGCATCCCCAGCTGTGTGCAGGTGTAAAGGGTTAATGAACACGTCCCTGCTGGGCTAGAGCGACATCCCCAGCTGTGTGCGGGTGTAAAGGGTTAATGGACACGTCCCTGGTGGGCTAGAGCGGCATCCCCAGCTGTGTGCGGGTGTAAAGGGTTAATGGACACGTCCCTGGTGGGATAGAGCGGCATCCCCAGCTGTGTGCGGGTGTAAAGGGTTAATGGACACGTCCCTGGTGGGCTAGAGCGGCATCCCCAGCTGTGTGCAGGTGTAAAGGGTTAATGAACACGTCCCTGCTGGGCTAGAGCAACATCCCCAGCTGTGTGCGGGTGTAAAGGGTTAATGGACACGTCCCTGGTGGGCTAGAGCGGCATCCCCAGCTGTGTGCGGATGTAAAGGGTTAATGGACACGTCCCTGCTGGGCTAGAGCGACATCCCCAGCTGTGTGTGGGTGTAAAGGGTTAATGAACACGTCCCTGCTGGGCTAGAGCGGCATCCCCAGCTGTGTGTGGGTGTAAAGGGTTAATGAACACGTCCCTGCTGGGCTAGAGCGACATCCCCAGCTGTGTGCGGATGTAAAGGGTTAATGGACACGTCCCTGCTGGGCTAGAGCGGCATCCCCAGCTGTGTGTGGGTGTAAAGGGTTAATGAACACGTCCCTGCTGGGCTAGAGCGGCATCCCCAGCTGTGTGCGGGTGTAAAGGGTTAATGGACATGTCCCTGCTGGGCTAGAGCGGCATCCCCAGCTGTGTGCGGGTGTAAAGGGTTAATGAACACGTCCCTGCTGGGCTAGAGCGACATCCCCAGCTGTGTGCGGGTGTAAAGGGTTAATGGACACGTCCCTGGTGGGCTAGAGCGGCATCCCCAGCTGTGTGCGGGTGTAAAGGGTTAATGGACACGTCCCTGGTGGGATAGAGCGGCATCCCCAGCTGTGTGCGGGTGTAAAGGGTTAATGGACACGTCCCTGGTGGGCTAGAGCGGCATCCCCAGCTGTGTGCAGGTGTAAAGGGTTAATGAACACGTCCCTGCTGGGCTAGAGCGACATCCCCAGCTGTGTGCGGGTGTAAAGGGTTAATGGACACGTCCCTGGTGGGCTAGAGCGGCATCCCCAGCTGTGTGCGGATGTAAAGGGTTAATGGACACGTCCCTGCTGGGCTAGAGCGACATCCCCAGCTGTGTGCGGGTGTAAAGGGTTAATGGACACATCCCTGGTGGGCTAGAGCGGCATCCCCAGCTGTGTGCGGGTGTAAAGGGTTAATGGACACGTCCCTGGTGGGCTAGAGCGGCATCCCCAGCTGTGTGCGGGTGTAAAGGGTTAATGAACACGTCCCTGCTGGGCTAGAGCGACATCCCCAGCTGTGTGCGGGTGTAAAGGGTTAATGGACACGTCCCTGGTGGGCTAGAGCGGCATCCCCAGCTGTGTGCGGGTGTAAAGGGTTAATGAACACGTCCCTGCTGGGCTAGAGCAGCATCCCCAGCTGTGTGCGGGTGTAAAGGGTTAATGGACACGTCCCTGGTGGGCTAGAGCGGCATCCCCAGCTGTGTGCGGGTGTAAAGGGTTAATGAACACGTCCCTGCTGGGCTAGAGCAGCATCCCCAGCTGTGTGCGGGTGTAAAGGGTTAATGAACACGTCCCTGCTGGGCTAGAGCGACATCCCCAGCTGTGTGCGGGTGTAAAGGGTTAATGGACACGTCCCTGGTGGGCTAGAGCGGCATCCACAGCTGTGTGCGGGTGTAAAGGGGTTAATGGACACGTCCCTGGTGGGCTAGAGCTGCATCCCCAGCTGTGTGCGGGTGTAAAGGGTTAATGGACACTTCCCTGGTGGTCCTAGGAAATGGAAGGATGAAATGGTTCCTGTCATAGTGGATCGTCAGCGTGCAAGGGTTAATAGACACATCCCTGGGGGTCTGGGGGAGTAAAAGGGGTAAAGGGAATACCATGCTGGTGTAGGGCTGTGATGTAATGGTCATCTCAGGTGGTGAAGGTCTATGTTACTCCACAAGACCACCAGGGATGGGACCATTATCTATGTTACTCCACAAGACCACCAGGGATGGGACCCTTATCTATGTTACTCCACAGGACCCTCAGGAATGGATTTATTAATTCCTTTATTCCCCAAACAACCAGAGGAGGCGTCCTTTTTCACATGATAAAGCCGCAGGGTCAGTGCGTCCCTTCCACTCACTTCCCCTATTAGGCTCCTTTTCTGCAGAACAAGTTGTTGTTTTGATTATTCCATTCACTTTATCAATTAATGTGCTGAAAAGCAGGAGGAAAAAATGTACATGTATGTCACAAACTGGGAAGAAGTGTAATCTGTGCACCCTGAGATATACAGAGTGTGTTAGAAAGAGCATTCCAGAGAGCTAGTGCAGCACAAGAAAATAAGGTAGGAGTGGGAGGTTTACATTATGGAAGATGTGTTAAATCCGCAGAACCAAGAGCAAGGGTAGGGTGGTACAAAGAAATGTGTGGTAGATCTCTGTGGAGAGGACAGGTAGGTGATAGAGATGAGGGAGGTGTGTAGAGCGGTGCAGAACTGTGGAGAGGATGGGGAGGTGACAGATGAGGAGGAGTGTGGAGAGGACAAGTAGGTGATAGGCCAGTGATGGCGAACCTATGACACGCGTGTCAGCACTGACACGCGTAGCCATTTTCAGTGACACGCGGCCGCCGGAGAAACTAGACTCGCTATTTGGATAAAAACCACAGACACGGACACAGCAGCAAAAAACTGTTGCGAGTCGGGTTTCCAAAACAGCAATGCGAGCGCTTTCCGAGACATCTGCGAATTGTAAATGACACATTACTCGCTATTACTCGCTTCCCCATTCATTAACATTGGACTCGCTAGACTAGCAATGAGTAGCGAGTCCCGGGGTCGGACTCGCTAGACTAGAGTCAAGCGATTCCGAGTTAGGACTCGCCCATCACTAACTACAGCTGAGGAAAAAAAAATGTGCTGGAGGTCTGTAGCCAGAACAGCAGAGCTCCGGCACAGAGCGTCTAGTCCTGGGACTTCCGGTAAGCGGAACTTCTGGCTGGCGCAGCAGGGAGCAGCGGAACGCTGTGGGGGACGCATATCTGAGGCCCTGTGATCGCTGTCTGGAGGTCCAGTGATTACAACCATCCTCGAGTCCAGTGAAAGGTTCTGGGCAGAATCTGGGCTGGGTGTCATGAATGTGTGATTGCTGTAATAGGAACAAATGCCGAAATGCCCGCGCTGCCAAACCAGGAAACGAAGCGTTAACTGGGCAGATTTTTTCTTTATTTCATCCTACGCGTTTCAGAGCCTCTATCCGAGCTCCTTCCTCAGGGATGTTCCCTGAGGAAGGAGCTCGGATAGAGGCTCTGAAACGCGTAGGATGAAATAAAGAAAAAATCTGCCCAGTTAACGCTTCGTTTCCTGGTGATTCCTGTTTGGCAGCGCGGGCATTTCGGCATTTGTTCCCATTACAGCATTCCTGTTTCCACGTTTATCGTGAAGGTGCGGCCCTGCAGCAGCCATCTTATAAGCCATCTTACAGGCGATTATACTGGTTGTGGGTGACACAACTGAATCAGGTGAGCAGTTCTTAATTTACACCGATATAACTTTTTAAAAAAAGGATAAGACCCTATGCGCATTTATCTCACGTTTGCAGATGAATGTGTGATTGGCCATTACTGAGATAAGTGAGGGGGAGGCTGGAAGAGGCCTGTGCTATGGGTGCCGTTTCCCGCCATTGATTTACATAAGGAACGCCATCTTGCAGCGTACAGACTCCATTTCACCCTATTAATCCCTATTTCTGCTTATTAACTCTGCCCTTTCCTAAAAGACAGTTAACCCCTAATTGCCTTCTGTCACTGCCCCTCTTATGGAGAAGCCAAAAAAAACCAAGGTTAAGTAAAGGAAGTGGTAGTCGCAGTAGCCGACCCTTTCAAGAGACATGGACTGAGATGTATGGCATTATAGAAAAAAATGGCAGATCATTTTGCGTTCTATGTAGTGAAACGGTAGTAAGCAGAACGTGGAATATAAATAGACATTTTGACAGATAACCTTAGTAGCGCTTGCTTGGCCTTGAAGTGTACAAAATACCAACCTTCAATTGAAGATTTAGCCAATGAAATTCAGCAACAAAAAAGTCACTAAATCAGTGATGGTGAACCTGTGCAGTCCAGCTGTTGCTGGACTGCCACAGGTTCGCCATCACTGGAAGAATTCCCCCTCCCTCTCACTTATCTTACTTCATGACACCCCACACAAGTTAAATAACAGCAAGACCAACAAAAGAAACCAACTGACAGATTAACAAAGAAGTCACTAAGCAGGTAAGTTAAAGAATTATACATATTTGTTATTTAAACTATAAATATCGTAAAATTAGGGTTTTTTTTCTCAAGGTGACACACCTCGCGAGTTATGCTCGGTTTTTTGGCGAATTTTGACACACCAAGCTCAAAAGGTTGCCCATCACTGTGATAGGCAGAGATGAGGAAGAGATATAGTAACATAGTGAAGGAAGACCTTAACTCCATATAGTTCAACCCATAATAGAGCTATGCAGAGCTGTGGAGAGGGCGAGGAGGTGATAGAGATGAGGAGATGTAGGGCGGTGCAGAACTATGGAGAGGATGAGTAGATGATAGACAGAGATGAGGAGGAGATGTACAGTAGGGAGGTGCAGAACTGTGGAGAGGGTGAGTAGGTGATAGATAGAGATGAGGAGGAGATGTAGAGCGGAGCAGAACTGTGGAGAGGATGGGTAGGTGATAGACAGAGATGAGGGAGGAGATGTAGAGTGGTGCAGAACTGTGGAGAGGACAGATAGGTGATAGACAGAGATGAGGGAGGAGATGTAGAGTGGTGCAGAACTGTGGAGAGGATGAGAAGGTGATAGACAGAGATGAGGAGGAGATGTAGGGAGGTGCAGAACTGTGGAGAGGGTGAGTAGGTGATAGATAGAGATGAGGAGGAGATGTAGGGTGGTGCAGAACTGTGGAGAGGATGGGAAGGTGATAGACAAAGATGAGGAGGAGATGAAGGGGTGCAGAACTGTGGAGAGGGCGAGTAGGTGATAGAGATGAGGAGATGTAGGGCGGTGCAGAACTATGGAGAGGATTAGTAGGTGATAGACAGAGTTGAGGAGATGTAGGGCGGTGCAGAACTGTGGAGAGGATGGGAAGGTGATAGACAAAGATGAGTAGGGGATGTAGGGAGGTGCAAAACTATAGAGAGGTCGAGTAGGTGATAGAGATGAGGGAGGAGATAGGAGATGTAGAGCGGTGCAGAACTGAGGAGAGGACGGGTAGGTGATAGAGATGAGGAGGAGATCTAGGCTGGTGCAGAACTGTGGAGAAGATGGGTAGGTGATAGACAGAGATGAGGAGGAGATGTAGAGCAGTGCAGAACTGTGGAGTGGACGGGTAGGTGATAGACAGAGATGAGGAGGAGATGTAGAGTGGTGCAGAACTGTGGAGAAGACGGGTAGGTGATAGAGATGAAGAGGAGATGTAGGGCGGTGCAGAACTGTGGAGAGGATGGGTAGGTGATAGACAGAGATGAGGAGGAGATGTAGGGTGGTGCAGAACTGTGGAGAGGATGGGAAGGTGATAGACAAAGATGAGGAGGAGATGAAGGGGTGCAGAACTGTGGAGAGGGCGAGTAGGTGATAGAGATGAGGAGATGTAGGGCGGTGCAGAACTATGGAGAGGATGGGAAAGTGATAGAGATGAGGGCGGAGATGTAGGGCGGTGCAGAACTATGGAGAGGATGATTAGGTGATAGACAGAGATAAGGAGGAGATGTAGAGCGGTGCAGAACTGTGGAGAGGATGGGAAGGTGATAGAGATGAGGAAAAGATCTAGGCTGGTGCAGAACTTTGGAGAGGATGGGTAGGGGATAGACAGAGATGAGGAGGAGATGTAGAGCAGTGCAGAACTGTGGAGAGGATGGGTAGGTGATAAAAAATGATGAGGAGGAGATGTAGAGCAGTGCAGAACTGTGGAGAGGACGGGTAGGTGATAGACAGAGATGAGGAGGAGATGTAGAGTGGTGCAGAACTGTGGAGAGGACGGGTAGGTGATAGAGATGAAGAGGAGATGAAGGGCGGTGCAGAACTGTGGAGAGGATGGGTAGGTGATAGACAGAGATGAGGAGGAGATATAGGGCGGTGCAGAACTGTGGAGAGGACAGGTAGGTGATAGACAGAGATGAGGGCGGAGAAGTAGAGTGGTGCAGAACTGTGGAGAGGATGGGAAAGTGATAGATAGAGTTTAGGAGGAGATGTAGAGCGGTGCAGAACTGTGGAGAGGATGGGTAGGTGACAGAGATGAGGAGGAGTGTGGAGAGGACAAGTAGGTGATAGACAGAGATGAGGAAGAGATATAGTAACATTGTGAAGGAAGACCTTAACTCCATATAGTTCAACCCATAATAGAGCTATGCAGAGCTGTGGAGAGGGCAAGTAGGTGATAGAGATGAGGAGATGTAGGGCGGTGCAGAACTATGGAGAGGATGATTAGGTGATAGACAGAGATGAGGAGGAGATGTAGGGCTGTGCAGAACTGTAGAGAGGATGGGAAGGTGATAGATAGAGATGAAGAGGCGATGTAGAGCAGTGCAGAACTGTGGAGAGGACGGGTAGGTGATAGAGATGAGGAGGAGATCTAGGCTGGTGCAGAACTTTGGAGAGGACAGGTAGGTGATAGACAGAGATGAGGAGGAGATGTAGGGCGGTGCAGAACTGTGGAGAGGATGGGTAGGTGATAGACAGAGATGAGGAGGAATATAGGGCGGTGCAGAACTGTGGAGAGGACGGGTAGGTGATAGACAGAGATGAGGGAGAGTAGAGTGGTGCAGAACTGTGGAGAGGATGGAAGTGATAGAAGAGTTAGGAGGAGATGTAGAGCGGTGCAGAACTGTGGAGAGGAGGGTAGGATGACAGAGATGAGAGGAGTGTGCAGAAGTGGAAGGATGAGGTGATAGACAGAGAGAGGAAGAGAGGTGCTAGAACTGTGGAAGGAGTAGGATAACTCAATAGTAACATGTAGGGCTATGCAGAACTGTGAGAGGAGGGCAAGTAGGTGATAGGAGATAGAGATGTAAGGACAGGTGACAGAACTATGGAGAGGATGATTAGGTGATAGACAGAGATGAGGAGAGATGTAGGGCTGTGCAGAACTGTAGAGAGGATGGGAAGGTGATAGATAGAGATGAAGAGGCGATGTAGAGCAGTGCAGAACTGTGGAGAGGACGGTAGGTGATAGAGATGAGGAGGAGATTAGGCTGGTGCAGAACTTTGGAGAGGACAGGTAGGTGATAGACAGAGATGAGGAGGAGATGTAGGGCGGTGCAGAACTGTGGAGAGGATGGGTAGGTGATAGACAGAGATGAGGAGGAGATGTAGAGCGGTGCAGAACTGTGGAGAGGACGGTAAGGTGATCAGAGATGAGGAGGAGATGTAGAGCGGTGCAGAACTGTGGAGAGGATGGGTAGGTGATAGAAGAGATGAGGAGGAGATGTAGGCGGTGCAGAACTGTGGAGAGGATGGATTAGCGTAGTAACAGAGATGAGGCTGAGGAAGAATGTATGTGCTGATGACTGCAGATACTTGGAGAGTAGGTAGGTGAAAGCATGAGTGAGTGAGGCAATATGTAGAGTGGTGCAGAACTGTGGAGAGGATGGGTAAGGTGATAGACAGAGATGAGGAGGAGATGTAGAGCGTGCAGAACTGTGGAGAGGACGGGTAGGTGATAGACAGAGATGAGAAGGAGATGTAGGCTGGTGCAGAACTGTGGAGAGGATGGGTAAGGTGATAGAAGAGATGAGGAGGAGATGTAGAGCGGTGCAGAACTGTGGAGAGGAAGGTAGGTGATAGACAGAGATGAGGAGGAGATGTAGAGCGGTGCAGAACTGTGGAGAGGATGGGTAGGTGATAGACAGAGATGAGGAGGAGATGTAAGGCTGTGCAGAACTGTGGAGAAGGATGGGTAGGTGATAGACAGAGATGAGGAGGAGATGTAGAGCGTGCAGAACTGTGGAGAGGATGGGTAGGTGATAGAAGAGATGAGGAGGAGATGTAGAGCTGGTGCAGAACTGTGGAGAGGATGGGTAGGTGATAGAAGAGATGAGGAGGAGATGTAGGCGGTGCAGAACTGTGGAGAGGAGGTAGTGATAGACAGAGATGAGGAGGAGATGTAGAGCGTGCAGAACTGTGGAGAGGATGGTAGGTGATAGACAGAGATGAGGAGGAGATGTAGGCTGGTGCAGAACTGTGGAGAGGATGGGTAGGTGATAGAAGAGATGAGGAGGAGATGTAGGCTGTGCAGAACTGTGGAGAGGATGGGTAGGTGATAGACAGAGATGAGGAGGAGATGTAGAGCGGTGCAGAACTGTGGAGAGGATGGGTAGGTGATAGAAGAGATGAGAGGAGATAAGGCGTGCAGAACTGTGGAGAGGAGGTAGGTGATAGAGAGAGATAGGAGAGATAGTAGCTGAGTGCAGAACTGTGGAGAGGATGGGTAGGTGATAGACAGAGATAGGAGGAGATGTAGCGGTGCAGAACTGTGGAGAGGATGGGTAGGTGATAGAGAGAGATGAGGAGGAGATGTATGCTGGTGCAGAACTGTGGAGAGATGGGTAGGTGATAGACAGAGATGAGGAGGAGATGTAGAGCGGTGCAGAACTGTGGAGAGGATGGGTAGGTGATAGAGAGATGAGGAGGAGATGTAGGCGGTGCAGAACTGTGGAGAGGACATGGGTAGGTGATAGACAGAGATGAGAGGAGATGTATGAGCGGTGCAGAACTGTGGAAGTGATGGGTAGGTGATAGACAGAGATAGAGGAGATGTAGGCTGTGCAGAACTGTGGGAGGATGCGGAAGGTGATGACAGACGATGGGGAGCATGTAGAGCGCTGTGCAGTAACTAGTGGAGAGGAGCTGGTAGGTACAGACAGAGATGAGATGCATAAGCCAAACCTTGCATTATAAAGTATATAGACCCCATGGACCTATCTATTCTCTTGTGCACCTGTTTCTTACTCCTTGGGGAGTCTGTACACCTCCCTCCTGATATATTACAATGGGAGGATTCTCTGGAGTCTCCCTTTAAGGGTGAATGGCCCTGGTGGTGTGGATGAGCCGTACGAGGCTCTGATCTGGGCCGCCTGGTGCTATCGCAGGGTCACATTTTGGCAGCCTCTGTATATTTGCTGTAGTTACGGAGGTTTTGCTCCTCTGTGGCCCCGGAGGACGTCCCCGGTGTATCCCGCGAGTGCAAAGCAGCTCATCACCCTCATCATCCACCTGCGGCCATACACTGTCACCCTGTGCTCGCTCCATGTTTGGTCTCTTCTCTGATTTTGTTAGAGTTGTAATGATTGACAGGATGATATTGGAATGACGGTGAAGGCGTCCTGCAGGGAAGGAGCCCGGATTCAGTGTTCACCATTCTCATTCCCGGTGTGGACACTTGACACTGCGCCATGTTATGTCAGCATGTAACCTTGGCATTGACCACACATTGATTCCTTAGTATCTCACATTTGCTCATATTTCATACGATAAACCATAAATGTCTGATAATTGTGAGCCGTACCTCTCCCCTAAACCCTTCCTCCAGGTCTGTATGGAGCTGGCACACTGGGCACAGTCATGGGGAACACAGAAGGTCGTCACCAAACTGTTCCCACAAAGCTGAAGCTACAACTGTCCACAATGTCTTGTGTTGGAGGATTAAGATTTCCCCATCAGTGAAGCTAAGGTACCATCACACACAGTAATATTACTAGGCAATTTCACAGGCAATTTGCTGGTTGCAGTGAAATCATGGACACATTGTTCTATTTTGTGGCTGTTATAAATGGAACAATGTGTCCATGATTTCACTGCAACCAGCAAATTACCTGTGAAATTGCCTAGCAATGTTGCCGCGTGTGACGGTACCATAGAATCTTCGGCCACCCCCTGATAACAGCGCGGAGCATCATCCTCCTCCACCATCTCTACAGGCGCAAAATCCAGTCAAGGGAGAACGTCCCCCATGCACCAAACCCAGACTCCTCCATCAGATAGAGCAGTGTGATCCTTCACTGCACAGAACACGTCTCCTCCAGACTCCAGTTACACCGCTCCATTTGTTGCTCGGCATTGTGCTTGGTGATGTACGGCTTTACACCGCTCCATCTGATGCCATGTGCTGTGATGTACGGCTTTACACCGCTCCATCTGATGCTCGGCATTGTGCTTGGTGATGTACGGCTTTACACCGCTCCATCTGATGCTTCGGCATTGTGCTTGGTGATGTACGGCTTTACACCGCTCCATCTGACACTCAGCATTGTGCTTGGTGATGTACGGCTTTACACCGCTCCATCTGGCGTTCAGCATTGTGCTTGGTGATGTACAGCTTTACACTGCTCCATCTGACGCTTGGCATTGTGCTTGGTGATGTACGGCTTTACACGCTCCATCCGACACTCGGCATTGTGCTTGGTGATGTATGGCTTTACACCGCTCCATCCGACGCTCGGCATTGTGCTTGGTGATGTACGGCTTTACACCGCTCCATCTGACACTCAGCATTGTGCTTGGGATGTATGGCTTTACACTGCTCCATCTGACGTTCGGCATTGTGCTTGGTGATGTACGGCTTTACACTGCTCCATCCGACGGTCGGCATTGTGCTTGGTGATGTACGGCTTTACACCGCTCCATCTGACACTCAGCATTGTGCTTGGTGATGTACGGCTTTACACTGCTCCATCCGACGCTCAGCATTGTGCTTGGTGATGTACGGCTTTACACTGCTCCATCCGATGCTCAGCATTGTGCTTGGTGCTGTATGGCTTTACACCGCTCCATCTGACACTCAGCATTGTGCTTGGTGATGTACGGCTTTACATTGCTCCATCCGACACTCAGCATTGTGCTTGGTGATGTACGGCTTTACACCGCTCCATCTGATGCTCGCTTTGTGCTTGGTGATGTACGGCTTTACACTGCTCCATCTGACGTTCGGCATTGTGCTTGGTGATGTATGGCTTTACACAGCTCCATCCAACACTCAGCATTGTGCTTGGTGATGTACGGCTTGACACCGCTCTATCTGACGTTCAGCATTGTGCTTGGTGATGTACAGCTTTACACCGCTCCATCTGACGCTCGGCATTGTGCTTGGTGATGTACGGCTTTACACTACTCCATCTGAGGTTCAGCATTGTGCTTGGTGAATTACAGCTTTACACTTGCTCCATCTGACGCTCGGCATTGTGCTTGGAGATGTACGGCTTTACACCACTCCATCTGACGCTCAGCATTGTGCTTGGTGATGTACGGCTTTACACTGCTCCATCTGACGTTCAGCATTGTGCTTGGTGATGTACGGCTTTACTCTGCTCTATCCGATGCTCGGCATTGTGCTTGGTGATGTACAGCTTTACCTGCTCCATCTGACGCTCTGCATTGTGCTTGGTGATTTACAGCTTTACACCGCTCCATCTGATGCTCTGCATTGTGCTTGGTGATGTACAGCTTTACCTGCTCCATCTGACGCTCTGCATTGTGCTTGGTGATGTACAGCTTTACAGAGCTCCATCTATTGCTCTGCATTGTGCTTGGTGATGTACGGCTTCAGCTGCTCGTTAATGACCCTCCCGGAGGGCACAGTGTTTGTGCTGATGTTACAGAGTAGGTCTGGACTCTGCAGTTATGAGGTCAGCAGAGCGGTGGGGTGGGGACTTTTCTGCCCTCTGCTCCTCATCACTTGCCCCCCATCATTGTTATTTTCAGATTTGCTTTACAGTCGTGTTACAGGCAGGTCGCGTGAGATCGGACCCCATTTTCAAGAAGGTAGAAGTGTGATCTGCATCCATCAGTCATGTACAGCATACCCCGGGCAGCCTGATGGTCCTTCAACACAAAGGATCAGATATGTGGATATCCAGCTGCATCATCCTCTTTTCTCTCAAAATCTGCCCTAGAGGAAAAAGTTAGAATTCCCCCAAACAGATCTGATGGCCAGCCGGTCCCATCAACATTGAAAAGGGGAAGCGGCAGAATCCCAGGGATCACAGAGCACAGGCAGCTGTGGTTGAATATTAATAATCTTAACTTTATTTCTATAGCGCCAACATATACCCCAACACTGTACAATTCAGAGGGGACAGGTACAGAAAATATATGTGACAATACAGAGTAACTCAAGTCACCAGATACAAGAGGAGCGAGTGCCCTGATCACAAGAGCTGACAATCTATGGAGAAATAGGGGAGGCACAAAAGGTAAATGGTAAAAAACTGCCCTCATCTATAGTCCAGCCATCAATATATTAAATAGGGGATTCACATAACGCTGCATGAACTGGTCACCAACCAGGATCAGTACAAAGTGCTATTAAAGGGACACTGTCAGGTCATTTTTCAGTATGATACAGTTGTGGTCAAATGTATTGACACCCCTGCAATTCTGTCAGATAATACTCAGTTTCTTCCTGAAAATGATTGCAATCACAAATTCTTTGGTATTATTATCTTCATTTAATTTGCCTTCAATGAAAAAACACAAAAGAGAATGAAGCAAAAAGCAAAACATTGATCATTTCACACAAAACTCCAAAAATGGGCCAGACAAAAGTATTGGCACCCTCAGCCTAATACTTGGTTCCACAACCTTTAGCCAAAATAACTGCGATCAACCGCTTTCGGTAACCATCAATGAGTTTCTTACAATGCTCTGCTGGAATTTTAGACCATTCTTCTTTGGCAAACTGCTCCGGGTCCCTGATATTTGAAGGGTGCCTTCTCCAAACTACCATTTTTAGATCTCTCCACAGGTGTTCTATGGGATTCAGGTCTGGACTCATTGCTGGCCACCTTAGAAGTCTCCGGTGCTTTCTCTCAAACCATTTTCTAGTGCTTTTTTAAGTGTGTTTTGGATCATTGTCCTGCTGGAAAGACCCATGACCTCTGAGGGAGACCCAGCTTTCTCACACTGGGCCCTACATTATGCTGCAAAATTTGTTGGTAGTCTTCAGACTTAATAATGCCATGCACACGGTCAAGCAGTCCAGTGCCAGAGGCAGCAAAGCAACCCAAAACATCAGGGAACCTCCGCCATGTTTGACTGTAGGGAACGTGTTCTTTTCTTTGAATGCCTCTTTTTTTTTCTCCTGTAAACTCTATGTTGATGCCTTTGCCCAAAAAGCTCTACTTTTGTCTCATCTGACCAGAGAACATTCTTCCAAAACTTTTAGGCTTTCTCAGGTAAGTTTTGGCAAACTCCAGACTGGCTTTTTTATGTCTCGGGGTAAGAAGTGGGGTCTTCCTGGTCTCCTACCATACAGTCCCTTTTCATTCAGACGCCGACGGATAGTACAGGTCACACTGTTGTACCCTTGGACTGCAGGGCAGCTTGAAACTTGTTTGGATGTTAGTCGAGGTTCTTTATCCACCATCCGCACAAGCTTGCGTTGAAATCTCTTGTCAATTTTTCTTTTCCGTTTACATCTAGGGAGGTTAGCCACAGTGCCATGGGCTTTAAACTTCTTGATGACACTGCGCACAGGAGACACAGGAACATTCAGGTCTTTGGAGATGGACTTGTAGCCTTGAGATTGCTCATGCTTCCTCATAATTTGGTTTCTCAAGTCCTCAGACAGTTCTTTGGTCTTCTTTCTTTTCTCCATGCTCAATGTGGTACACACAAGGACACAGGACAGAGGCTGAGTCAACTTTAATCCATGTCAACTGGCTGCAAGTGTGATTTAGTCATTGCCAACACCTGTTAGGTGCCACAGGTAAGTTACAGGTGCTGTTAATTACACAAATTAGAGAAGCATCACATGATTTTTCTAACAGTGCCAATACTTTTGTCCACCCCCTTTTTTATGTTTGGTGTGGAACTATATCCAATTTGGCTTTAGGACAATTTTTTTTGTGTTTTTTGATTGAAGACAAATTAAATGAGGATAATAATACCAAAGAATTTGTGATTGCAATCATTTTCAGGAAGAAACTGAGTATTATCTGACAGAATTGCAGGGGTGTCAATACTTTTGGCCACAACTGTACTAATATTACCCTTGAATAGTGCTCGGGCAGCCCTTATAAAAACATGTAAAATCATCACTGTACCGTTTCACGTTCTCTTGCTATAAGCATTTTCACACCCTACAGGGAGCACCTGAATTAATCCTATCCATTATAAATGACCCGCCCCAGGGTCGTGGGGTACCCGGTCCCGGGTGTTGTAGATCACGGGGGATGTCAAGGGGCTTGTTGCCCAGACCCGTGACCCTGGTGGTCGCAGAAAAGGGGAGCAGTCAATGGTAAATAAAATAAAGGTGTTTCGTGACGCCACCTACGTTTCCGGTAACGTTACCTGCGCTGCGGAACGGACCTCCGGGGTGATGGTGGAGCAGCAAGATGGTTACGCTCCCCGTAGGTGGAGCGGGATCCCCGGGGCAGTAGTGGATGTTGGGAGTTGTTGATCAGTCATTTATTTACACAGGGGCGCAGCTACACCAGGTCTTGTTACTTATTCCTCTCATGCTGCAGTCGGCGGCTCCTCAGGCGCAGGTGAATAAATTACATCACACAGTTGGTAACTCTGTACGGGCTTTACTGGCAGTTCTTCAATAAGCAGTCTTTTCGGGTCTGCCTGGCCTGGGTAGTCACTAGGAATCAGGATGCTTTACTCAGGACGCTTGGTGGAATGCCTGCCATTTGTGTCCGGTCCCTTCCTGTGCTCTCTCCTGCCTCCTCAGTGCTCCGGCGCGCAGAACCTGAAACCAGCTCCCACGGATCCCCTCTGTCTGAGCGACTCCTCTCCGAGTCCTCGGGACCCTATACGGTGCCTTTTTCTCGGTGCGCTGGGCGTCGGCCAGAACTTCCAAAAAAAGCTCTGGCCTCCGGTTTGGTGGACATCCGCTCCCCTCCATTCCGGGACTGAACCCCTCCGGTCGGTAATCGTACTGGGACCGCAACACCTGGTGCCCCTAGCGTCCCCTTCCTTCTCAACGGCTTCTCCGCCGTCCCGCACTCCTCACTCTCCATTGGAGCTCTGTGCTGACTAACCTCACTCTCCTCCCACCCACACACTTTTGTACCCTTTCACTCATCCCATGGGACTGGGTCCTCCCTATAGCAGGTCCACCCACTGTCCCCTACCTAGGGTGTGTGTTATGAGGACCCTTTATGCAGCATCCCAATTCCCTAGTCACAGGAATACTACACGCTCTTTTGTGGGTGCAGTACCCCTATGTAGCGTCCCGACCATTGGGGCTCCACATAAACACAGAGGATTAATTCTGCTGTGTTAAACTGTTCATTTCAATATTCGCTCCTTCTCAGCAGCTCTCTCCTCCCTTCTCCTTCTCAGCAGCACTCTCCTCCCTCTTAGCAGCTTCTCTCCTCCCCCTCCCTTCAGCAGCTCTCTCCTCCCTCCTCCCTCTCAGCAGCTCTCTCTCCCTCCTCCCTCTCAGCAGCTCTTCCTCTCCTCCTCCCTCTCAGCAGCTTCTCCCCCTCTCCCTCGCAGTCTCCCTCTCTCTCAGCAGCTCTCTCCTCCCCTTCCCTCCCCTCTCAGCAGCTCTCTCCTCCTCCTCCCTCTCAGCAGCTCTCTCCTCCTTACAGCTCTCTCCTCCCTCTCTCAGCAGCTCCCTCCTCCCTCTCAGCAGCTCCTCCTCCTCTCCTCTCAGCAGCTCTCTCCTCCCTCCTCCCTCTCTAGCAGCTCTTCCTCCCTCAGCACTCCCTCCTCCCTCTCAGCAGCTCTCTCCTCCCTCCTCCCTCTCAGCAGCTCCTCTCCTCCTCCTCAGCAGCTCCCTCCTCCCTCTCAGCAGCTCTCTCCTCCCTCCTCCCTCTCAGCAGCTCTCTCCTCTTTCCCTCCTCTCCCTCTCCTCCCCTTCAGCAGCTTCTCCTCCCTCCTCCCTCTCAGCAGCTCTCTCCTCTCTCCTCCTCCTCTCAGCAGCTCTCTCCTCCTCCCTCTCAGCAGCTCTCTCCCTCTCTCCTCCCTCTCAGCAGCTTCTCCTCTCCTCCCTCTCCTCCCTCTCCCTCAGCAGCTCTCCTCCTTCCCTCTCCTCCCTCTTCAGCAGCTCTCTCCCCCTCCTCCCTCTCAGCAGCTCTCTCCTCTCTCCTCCCTCTCAGCAGCTCTCTCCTCTCTCAGCAGCTTCCTCCTCCCTCTCAGCAGCTTCCTTCCTCTCCTCCTTCCCTCTCAGCAGCTCTCTCCTCTCCCCTCAGCACTCCTCCTCTCTCCTCCTCTCAGCAGCTCTCTCCTCCTCCTCCCTCTCAGCAGCTCTCTCTCCTCCTCCCTCTCAGCAGCTCCTCCCTCCTCAGCCTCCTCCCTCCCTCTCAGCAGCTTCTCTCTCTCCTCCTCTAGCAGCTCCTCTCCTCCCTCCCTCTCAGCAGCTCTCTCTCCTCCCTCTCAGCAGCTCTCCTCCCTCTCAGCAGCTCTCTCCCTCTCCCTCTCAGCAGCTCTTCCTCCTCTCGAGCTCTCCCTCTCCTCCTCTCAGCAGCTCTCTCCTCCTCCTCCCTCTCAGCAGCTTCCCTCTCCTCCCTCTCAGCAGCTCTCTCCTCCTCCTCCCTCTCAGCAGCTCTCTCTTCTCTCCTCCCCTCAGCAGCTCTCTCCTCCCTCCTCCCTCTCAGCAGCTCTCTCTCTCTCCTCCCTCTCAGCAGCTCTCCTCCTCCTCCCTCTCAGCAGCTCTCTCTTCCTCCTCCCTCTCAGCAGCTCTCTCCTCCCTCTCAGCAGCTCTCTCCTCCCCTCTCCTCCCTCTCAGCAGCTCTCTCCTCCTCTCTCCCTCTCAGCAGCTCTCTCCTCCTCCTCCCTCTCAGCAGCTCTCTCCTCCCTCTCAGCAGTCTCCTCCTCCCTCAGAGCTCTCTCCTCCCTCTCGAGCCTCTCTCCCTCCTCCTCTCAGCAGCTTTCTCTCTCCACTTCTCCTCTCACAGCTCTCTCACTCTCTCCTCCCTCTCAGCAGCTCTCTCCTCCCCTCGCAGCTCTCCTCTCCTCTCAGCAGCTCTCTCCTCCCTCTCCTTCAGCAGCTCTCTCTCACTCTTCTCCTCCCTCTCAGCAGCTCTCTCCTCTCCCTCAGCAGCCTCTCCTCCCTCCTCCCTCTAGCAGCTCTTCCTCCTCCTCAGCAGCTCTCTCTCCTCTCAGCAGCTCTCTCCTCCCTCTCCCCAGCAGCTTCTCTCCCTCCTCTAGCACTCTCCTCCTCCCTCAGCAGCTCTCTCTCTCTCCCTCTCACTCTCCTCTCCTACACTCTCTCCTCCCTCTCAGCAGCTCTTCCTCTCCCTCCTCTCTCCTCCTTCAGCAGTCTTCTCTCCCTCCCTCTCAGCAGCTCTCTCCTCCCTCTACCCTCTTCAGCAGTCTCTCCTCCTCTCAGCAGCTCTCTCTCCCCCCTCTCAGCACTCTCCTCCTCTCCCTCTCAGCAGCTCTCTCTCTCCTCCTCTCTCAGCAGCTCTCTCCTCCTCCTCCCTCTCAGCAGTCTCTCCCCCTCTCAGCAGCTCTCTCTCCTCCTCCTCTCAGCAGCTCTCTCCTCCCTCAGCAGCTCTCTCTCCCTCCCTCACCTCTCTCCTCCAGCAGCTCTCTCCCTCCCTCACACTCTCTCCTCCCTCCTCAGCAGCTCTCTCCTCTCCTCCCTCTCAGCAGCTCTCTCTCCTCTCCTCTCAGCAGCTCTCTCCTCCCTCTCAGCAGCTCTCTCTCCCTCCCCCTCAGCAGCTCTCTCTCCTCCTCCCTCTAGCAGCTCTCTTCCTCCTCTCAAGCTCCTCTCTCCCCTCAGCAGCTCCTCCTCCTCTCAGCAGCTCCTCCTCCCTCTCAGCAGCTCTCTCCTCCTCCCTCTAGCGCTCTCTCCTCCCTCCCCCTCTCAGCAGCTCTCTCCTCCCTCCTCCTCTAGCAGCTCTCTCTCCTCCTCACAGCTTCTCTCTTCCTCCTCCTCCTCCTCTCAGCAGCTCTCTCCCTCAGCACTCTCTCCCCTCCCTCCCTGCCTCTTCTCTCTTCAGAGTTCCCCTCAGCCTCTCTATCAGAGCCCTTCAGCCCTCCTCCTCAGAGTATTTATCATTGAGTTTTAGAGCTATCTTTTTAGGGGTCTTCAGCCTTTTAGAGTTGTTAGGTTCTTTTTTGAGTCCTCTTGGCTCCCCTTTCTATTTCTCTCCTTTGGCTTTTTTAAGCATCTTTCCCTCCTTATTCTCCTCCTTAGACTCTTTCCAGATCCTTTTTCTCTGAACTTCCCTCTCAGCACTCTTTCAGCAGCTTTCCCCTCTCAGCCTCCTCTCCTTAGAGCTTTCCCTTCAGCAGCTCTCTCTCCCCTCAGCAGCTCTCCTCTTGCCCTCCCTCCCGCCTCTCTCCCTCAGCAGTTCTCTCCTTGCAGCTCCTCTCCTCACAGCTCCCTCCTCCTCTCTTCTCCCTCTAGCAGTCCCTCCTCTACGCCCTCTCCTCCCCCTCCAGCAGCTTCTCTCCCTCCTCCCTTCAGACTTTCCCTCTCAGCGCTCCTCTCTCTCGAGCTCTCTTCCTCTGCAGCTCTCCTCCTCTCAGAGCTCTCTCCTCTCTTAGCCTCCCTCTCCTCCTTAAGTCTTTCCTTCTCCTCTCCTCTCCTCCTCTAGAGCTCTCTCCCTCCTCTCTCACTTCTCCCTTCAGCAGCTCTCCTCCTTCACAGCTCTTCCTCCCTCAGCACTCTCTCCTCCCTCTCGCGCTTCTCTCCCCCTCAGCTCTTCCCTCTAGATCTTCTCAGCATTCTCCCCAGAGCTTTTTCTCGATTTCTCCCTGCTCTCTCCTCTCCTTCTCTTAGCATCTCTTCAGATCTCTAGATCTTCCTCTACAGCTCTCTCCTCCCTCAGACTCTTCCTACTCTAGCAGCTCTCTCCTCCCCTCTCAGCAGCTCTTCTCTCTCAGTCCTCCTCCCTCTCAGCAGCTCTCTCCTCCCTCTAAGCAGCTCCTCCTCCCTCACTCTCCCTCTTCAGCAGCTCTCTCCTCTCCTCCCTCTCAGCAGCTCTCTCCTCTCTCAACTCTCTCCCTCTCAGCAGCTCTCTCCTCCCTCCTTCAGCAGCTCTTCTCCTAGCTCTCTCCCTCAGCAGCTCTCTCCTCCCTCTCAGCAGTCTCTCTCCTCCTCCCTTCAGCAGCTCTCTCCTCTTCAGCAGCTCTCTCCTCCCTCTCAGCAGCTCTCTCTCTCTCTCCCTCTCAGCAGCTCTCTCCTCCCTCCAGCAGCTCTCTCCCCCTCCCCCTCTCAGCAGCTCTCTCCCTCTCGCTCTCTCTCCCCTCTCAGCGTCCTCCCTCTCAGCAGTCTCTCCTCCCTCTCAGCAGCTCTCTCCTCCTCCTCCCTCTCAGCAGCTCTCTCCTTCTCTCCCTCCTCTCAGCAGCTCTCCTCCTCCCTCTCAGCAGCTCTCTCCTCTCTCCCTCTAGCAGCTCTCTCCTCTCAGCTCTCTCCCCCCTCAGCAGTCTCTCCCTCTTCAGCAGCTCTCTCCTCTCCAGCTCTCTCCTCCTCAGCAGCTCTCTCCTCCCTCTCAGCAGCTCTCTCCTCCTCCTCCTCTCAGCAGCTCTTCCTCCCTCCTCCCTCTCAGCAGCTCTCTCCTCCTCTCTCCTCCCTCTCTAGCAGCTCCCCTCCTCTCAGCAGCTCTCTCCTTCCCTCTCAGCAGCTCTCTCTCCTCCTCCCTTCAGCAGCTCCTCTCTCTCCCTCAGCAGCTCTCCCTCCCACACTCTCTCCCTCTTCCTCTCTCTGTCAGGTCAGTTTCAATTCATGAGCTCATTGCAGCAACTCTCCTTTCTAGAGAAGAGGTCAGGAGCCCTGACTCAGGGAGGTGGGGTTACTAGGAAAGTCGGGTTGGATTTGGATGTAGCAGTAGGTGGCTATTGGTTAAGGGGTCTTAGGGCAGGAAGAGGGGGAGCAGAAGGGGACTTTATAGGAGTGAGAGGGGAATTAGTGATGGGTAAAATGCGATTTTTTGGTGAGCCGGCTCTTTTTGGCTCTTTTGGCTCCAAAAACAGGCTCTTCATTTCCTATTACCTTTGGCTTTAAATTTGAAGCCAAATTCTGGTTTGTTTTAACCCATGATTGTATACCTTTTAGTAAAAATCTTACCATGCCAATTTATGACATAAAACAGAATAGTTTCCAGAATAACCAGATTTTATATTATTTGCTGTAAAAACTTTAACAAACACAAAATGAACATGCAAAATAGCAACAAGATCTAATTCTCAGTGCCACATTGTAAAGCTCGTTCACACTTGGCGTTCGCTGTCTGCTGCAAACAGTCAAATGTGGCATCTGCATCCAGGCGGATTAGATAAGGAATTTGCTGCGGAATTCACCCGTCCATTGACTGCAATGAATTTCGCATATCGGATACGATTGTCATATCTGGCAATTAGAGATGAGCGAACAAACATTGTTCGATTCCATTATCGAATTGAATTCAAACATTGTTCGATAGCAGTTTTGCTATATTACGCTCACAACAGCATGCGTTCATAATTGCGAACGTTTATAATCGCGAGCATACATTCGCTTTGGTTCTACTCACAGTGGCCGAGAGCCATTTTTGTGCAGGTCAGTATTGAACCGCATTGCGAATAAACACAATGGGCGCTAAAATAGCGAATATTAGCGATTTTAGCCGCAGTATCGCGTATATTCACAATGCGGTTTAATTTAAACATTCAAATTGGAGCGCACAAAGTGTTCGAAATTGCCAGCACCGCACAAAACCAGAAATGTTTGATAAAAAAAAGTGCAGAAATCAAACAAGTGCAATTCAATGAGCTCAACACTACTGGCAATTGTATGCAAAATGGGATGTGATTTGAGAGTGCTGTACTGCCTTGTATAGTACTAGTGCATGTGCATGAAGTTGGTCCCTCAGATTGGCACTGCTATCATGTAACAGGGGCTGCTGGGAGGTTATTCACATACCAGAAACAACAGAACCATTCCAAGTTGCACTAGCTAATGGTGCATTTACACAGTCGATGCAGCACCCGAGGCTAAATCCAGATGTCAGTGTTCCTTTAATAAAGAGCCTGACTGCCTGACTGCTGCTTGTCACACATTGGAGGGGGCGGGGTGTGAGTCAGCGCTATGGCGGCAGCAGGAGGAGCATGGATAAGATCAGAGTGACTACTGCCGGGAGGGAGGGGCCATGAGGGGCGGGCAAGAGGGGACTGACTGTGGAACGTGAACTGGCAAAGAGCGTTTCAATTTCAATTGGCTCCTCCTGCCAGGAGCGATCATATGATTCACTATAAAGAGCCCGGCTCTAAGGCCGTCACACAGGGACATATCGCGGCGATGTTGCCGGCGATCGCGGGAGCGCGCATCCTGACAACATCGCGGTGAGCTGTCAGACGGAGCAACTACCGGCGATGTCGCGGCAAGTTGCCGCAGCTATCGCTCGTGGGTGCCAGCAACCAGTGAGCGATAACTCGCAATGTTGTACATAGGAATCGCCGCACATGCTGGTTGCCCCGTTACACAGGGCGATCAGCATGATCGCTGAGCACATCGCAGGTTCCCAACATTGTTGGGAAACCTGCGATGTGACTCAGGCGATCATCGCCTGATAATCGCCTGTCACACGCGGCAATTCGCCGGCGACGTCGCGCAACTGGCCAGCCTCAGTTGCCGGCACATCGCGGCGATATGTCCTGTGTGACGGGCCTTTAGAGCCGTTCAGGAGCTACCCATCACTAAGGGGAAGTGACCCCTCACTCCATTTCTGGGAGCAGAGCAGTTTACAGGGCACTGAGAGGTCTGGCTTACCAGCATGGCGGATCTTGCAGATTTGAGGGCGCTGATCCAGGGTGCTGCAGCGGTGCATGGGGCGCAGGCAGTGCAGGAGGGCTGCCTGTGCGTCCCCATCGGCACCCACCCCCTCAGCGCGTGGCCGCCGATCCTGGCCACCTGAGCGCTATTCCCGGAGGCACGGGGGGGGGAGGCGGGCTCATTTGGGGAGCTCCGGTGGGGACCCTCAGCGGCAGCGTGGGTGCCCATCCGCCCAGGGGCCTGCGCTGGCCAACGCAAGGAATCCACGGCGGGGCCGCGATGCTCCGGAAGTGGGCGGGGCCAGCCGGCGGTTCACTGCCGTTCCGCGGTCCGGTATGATTAACATGGCGGCGGCTCCCGGGCAGGCGCAGAGGGGGGAGAGTGCCGAGCGGCCACAGGGCGTAGTGCACATACCCCACACTCGGTGGGGGCAGGAGCGGCCTTCGGTAACGGAGGGGCCAACGACGTCTGGAGGGCATGAGACACCTGGGCGCAGCCTACGGTCACAGCTGGTAGCCAGGGAGAGGAGGCAGAGCCCGGTGCAGGGAGCCAGGAGGAACTGGCCAGCAGCAGCAGCGGTGTCTCCCAGGTATGGCGGGAGTGGCACCCAGTGGGGCACTGCAGCAGGCGCAGGGTCCAGGGATTCTGTAACGGACCCTCCCGAAGGATTAGGGGGGGCTCCCAGCGTAGCCCGGCTATGGTGCAGCCCTCCTGCAGTCGGCAGGGTGGGTTTGAGACTGGGTTCCCACTTGAGGGCTCTGGTCAGAAGAGGCCAAGGGGGCAGTCGATGAGCAGCAGGACCCGGAGGACACAAGGACGGTCCTCCAAGCAACAACGTCCAGCCAGGGGGGCCGTGGCCGCCACGGAGGCTAGGGGCGACAGCAGTGGTCGGCTTGGCTCGGGGTCGGCACCCCTGGGTGGCACAGACAACGAGAGCGAGGAAGAAGGAGAACTATCGGACAGATCATCATCGCCGAGTCGGACGCCAGAGGACTATGTTGCGGCTGCACAGCGGCAGCCTGGTGAGAATAATTCTATTGTCCATAATTGTTTGTCAGGTGTAGCTGGGAATGTAGGGGGGGTGTCGGGGGCGACGTTGCCGGGGGTATCCGTCGGGGAGACGTAGTGGGTCAGTTGTTAGGTCTGTTGCAGAGTTTACTGTCCGGCGGAGGAGGGGGTAGCCTGCCAGGATCTCCAGTAGGAGCCTGGGTGGGGCCGAGCGCGGCCCCGGCGAGTAGTGGGGTTGTGGCTGCAGAGCAGCCGAGGGATGGTGATACGGGTACAGCAGCGACGGTGCCGGATGCGGCAGTCGATGCGTCTGGGGTGGAAAAGGAGAAGGATGAAGTGGTGATTGGATAATAAGGCCAGGAGTGAGGTATACTTGTGTTTTGAGAGCCCATTGGGGACTCACCTTAAGAAAGAGGTGAGGGAGAAAATTTGGAAAGGGGAGTATGTCGAAATTTTTTCGCTGCTCCCTCTTGAAAAATTTAATTTGGATAAGGTTAAGCCTAGTGACTCCAAGAAGGAGGAGGAGGAGAAGCGGCGTTATCGGCTTATTCGCGAACGTTTGCTAATTGGTTGCAAGCCTTTGCTATTTTAGCGAGCGTAGTGGGGGAGAAGGAGCCGGAACATTGTTCCGCCCTGTTTGGTTACATGGACGCTATAGGGGAGGCTTACAGGGTGTATGGGGGCTTGTCTTGGTTACGTTATGACGAGCAATTTAGGCAACGCAAAGCTTTGCGTCCGACTTTGAGGTGGGACCACAAGGATATTTCGTTGTGGTTGCGTCTAATGACCGCTCCGGCTCAGCCCTTTCGTGGGGGGGCCGGGGCGTCGGGATCTGGAGCGGGTGCCCCGGCCACATTCCGCAAGGGTTGCTATTGGCAGTTCAATGAGGGGCAATGTAAGTTTGGAGCGTCGTTCAGGTTTAAACATGAGTGCTCGGGGTGCGGAGGCACCCATAGTTTTGCCAGATGTTTTAAAAAAGGCAGAGGAAAAGGCGGAGATGCGGCTGGAAAAAGGGAGGACTCCAGTGAGAGTCGAGGCGATGGCGCCGTTTCTAAGTAGATATCCTGATATCGAGGCCGCCAGGTTATTGAGGTCTGGGTTTTTGTTAGGTTTTCGGATTCCGTCGGTTACGGTAGGGGTGGTGTTTTGTTCAAAGAATTTGAGGTCGGCCTCGGCCCATCCGGAGGTGATTGTGTCTAAATTGAGGAAGGAGGTGGAGTTGGGACGTATGGCGGGTCCATTTCAGGACCCGCCATGCGCGAACCTGAGGGTGTCTCCATTGGGGGTGGTTCCGAAGAAGGAGCCGAACAAGTTTCGGTTGATCCACCACCTGTCTTTCCCGGAGGGTGCGTAAGTAAATGATGGTATCGCTCCAGAGTTGGCGGCAGTTTGTGTCGTTTGATAGGGCGGTTGAAATGGTTAAGGTCTGCCGGTCCGGGGGCATTGATGGCGAAGTCAGATGTGGAATCGGCGTTTCGTTTGTTGCCGGTTCACCCGGAGAGCCAGCATTTATTGGGTTACATGTGGGAGGGGAGTTTTTATGTTGATCGTTGTTTGCCGATTGGTTGTTCGATCTCTTGTTCTTACTTTGAGGCTTTTAGTTCGTTTGTGGAATGGGTGGTGAGGGACGTGTCGGGTATGGATTCTATTATCCATTACTTGGACGATTTTTTCTATGTGCGACCGGCTGGTTCCTCGGTTTGTGCTGGTTTGTTGTTCACGTTACAGAAGGTTGCAGGATGGTTTGGTATTCCGCTGGCAGAGGAAAAAACGGAAGGACCGGTTACGGTGTTGTGTTTCCTGGGAATTGAGATTGATTCGGTGGCCAGGAATGCCGGCTTCCAGAGAACAAACTTACGGATTTGAGGCGATCGGTGGCAGCGGTGTGCGGGGCCAGGCCAGGAAGGTGCGGCTTAAGGAGGTCCAATCATTGCTGGGAAAGCTTAATTTTGCATGCAGAATTTTGCCGATGGGCAGGGTTTTTGCTAGACGGCTATCAGTTGCAATGTCAGGCAAATCATGCCCAGCGCATTTTGTGCGCATTACCAGAGGAATTAGGGAGGATTTGCGAGTTTGGGATGTTTTTCTGCAGGACTACAATGGTCGCACATTATAGCCTCAGAGAGTAGTGCCTAATAGTGTGTTACAGCTGGATACAGATGCGGCTGGTTCTCTCGGTTTTGGTGCCTTTTTTAAGGGACATTGGTGCGCGGGGGAGTGGCCCGCGTTGTGGAAGGAGCAGGGCCTGGTGCGTAATTTGGCGCTACTGGAACTGTTTCCTATTGTGGTCGCGGTGGAATTATGGGGGCAGGAGTTTTCAGACAGGAAAGTGGGTTTCCATTGTGATAATGTGTCATTTGTTACGCGATTAAGTCATTGTCAGCCAAGTCGCCGCCAGTGGTGGACTATCTGCGGCATTTGATCTTGCGGTGCTTGCAATGGAATATTCAAGTGGTAGCTAAGCATGTTCCGGGCGTTTGCAATGCGGTGGCTGACTCGCTTTCAGTTTTGCAGGTTTCGGGAGCTAGTGCCGTGGGCGGACGAGGAGGGACTGCAGTGTCCGGACGGTTTATGGAGTCTGGTGACGTCATCGTGAGGCAGTTGATTCGCAGATCGGTGACCGAGGCTACTTGGTGCCGATATGGTAAAGTGTGGCAAGAATGGGAGGAGTTTACACACATGCTGCGGGAGGATGGTGGTATGGATGATGTCCAAGCATTGTTGACATTTATAGGAAACGATTTTGTGGAAGGGCGGTCTGCATCTGCAGTGTCGCAGAGGGTTGCAGCGCTGGCTTTCGGTTTCGGCTGTTGGGAATACATGACGCGACTAAGGATTTTAGGGTACGTCAGGCGTTGAAGGGATTTCGGAGGGGGATTCGTGAGAGGGATGCTCGGAGACCAATTTCAGTGGAAGTGTTGGAGAGGCTGGTAGATTGTTTGCTAAGGGTTTATCGTTCAGAATATGAGGGAGCTCTATTCTCGGCGGCTTTTGTGTTGGCCTTTTTCGGGACCTTCAGAATTGGGGAGTTGGTGAGCCCGTCCAGGATTAGGGCAGGTGGTTTGGCTTTAAGAGATGTGGCAATTTTGGAGGAGAGGGTGGAGTGTTGGTTACAGTGTTCGAAAGTGGACCAAGAAGGCCGAGGGCGTTAGTCATGGTTTATGCTCTCGGGGGAGTAGTTTATGTCCGGTGGCTGTGTTACGGCGTTTTTTGGCTTTTCGGGGTGGTTGCCCGGGTCCATTTCTGCGACATAAAGATGGTTCCTTTTTGTCTAGATTCAATTTGGGGCGCTGTTGAAGGAGTGTTTAGGGAGAATTGGTGAACGGCCGGAAGAATACGGCACGCACTCTTCTCGTATTGGGGCGGCTACGGAGGCTTCACGATGGGGGTTGGGGGAGGATGTTGTGAGAAAGATCGGGAGGTGGGAATCTTCCCGTTTTCGTTTGTATGTTCGGCCTCCTTTATTGTCCAGATGAAGCGGTGGGCGGTGAGGGCCCAGCACTGCTGGATCTGGGGCAAAAGAGGGGGGGGGGTCGGCGTTAAGATTATAGATGTTTGTTCTGGTTGGGTGGTTGTGACATTGGGATTGTCTGTTTATATTTTCTGCTTATTCAGGCCCCTGCTTAATATGGATCCTGGGACATTCCTACGTATTTTGGGGGGCCCGTCGAGCAGATGTTCGCCCCTAGGGTCGCCAGTTGGGATTGGACAGATCGTCGGCGACTGTGAAGTGGCTGGGTATTCGTGGCATGACTTGGGGGAGGGTGTTGCCTGAATTCGAGTACTTTTGTACGGTTATTCGACCTCCAGATGTGTTGGTTCTGCATGTTGGGGGGAATGATTTGGGGGTGAGAGTGTCTCGGGAGTTGATCAGGGACATAAAGTGTGATTTGTTACGTTTATGGTGTTCCCATCCTGGTTTGCTTGTGGTATGGTCTGACATTGTTGCGCGTGGGAGGTGGAAGTTTGCGAGGTCGGTAGACAAAATTAATAAGGCACGAGTGAAGGTGAACAAGGTGGTGGCACCGTTTGTAGCACGGAATGGTGGTATTGTAGTGCCCCATAGGGAGTTGGAGTCATCATCGCGGGAGTACTTGAAAGCGGATCGGGTGCATTTGAATGAGATTGGGATGGATTTATGGACGTTGGATTTGAGAGAAGGTGTGGAACAAGCGTTGGGTGTTTGGCGGGTCCAGGCCAGGTAAGGGGTCACCTGGCCTGTTCTGTGGCGGGGGTAGGTCTGGTCCAGAGGCAGTGAATCTTCGATGGTAATTGGGTGGTGAGCCACTTTTAAGATATAGTGGCTCCGGTTATAAGTACCTGGCAGGCACGGGGTTCTGCCAGGCTGGGGTATTGTTTATCGGTAGCAATACCTTTTCCCTGGGGCCGGTGTGTTGAGGGCCCGGGACAAAAAGTTAAAGGGGGACTTCTGGACCGGATCTATCCAGGTGTGAGAGGTGGAGTGCCTATTGTTATGTTGGGACACCCGTTGGACGGTGTACCCGTTGGTTTATTAGTATGTAAACAATAGGCAATAAAGGCTGCTGTGGCCAAAATTGTTAACCAAGTCACTAGCAGTTGTGTCGTTATTTAAGTTATGTTGGGGTTATTTCTGAGTTAAGATGGTTTATTAACGACCAGAGAATCCTCCCTCGAATGTCATGTATGTACACAGTGACTGCACCAGCAGAATAGTGAGTGCAGCTCTGGAGTATAATACAGGAGGTAACTCAGGATCAGTAATGTAATGTATGTACACAGTGACTGCACCAGCAGAATAGTGAGTGCAGCTCTGAGTATAATACAGGAGGTAACTCAGGATCAGTAATGTAATGTATGTACACAGTGACTGCACCAGCAGAATAGTGAGTGCAGCTCTGGAGTATAATACAGGAGGTAACTCAGGATCAGTAATGTAATGTATGTACACAGTGACTGCACCAGCAGAATAGTGAGTGCAGCTCTGGAGTATAATACAGGAGGTAACTCAAGATCAGTAATGTAATGTATGTACACAGTGACTGCACCAGCAGAATAGTGAGTGCAGCTCTGGAGTATAATAGAGGAGGTAACTCGGGATCAGTAATGTAATGTATGTACACAGTGACTGCACCAGCAGAATAGTGAGTGCAGCTCTGGAGTATAATACAGGAGGTAACTCAGGATCAGTAATGTAATGTGTGTACACAGTGACTGCACCAGCAGAATAGTGAGTGCAGCTCTGGAGTATAATACAGGAGGTAACTCAGGATCAGTAATGTAATGTATGTACACAGTGGCTACACCAGCAGAATAGTGAGTGCAGCTCTGGAGTATAATACAGGAGGTATCTCAGGATCAGTAATGTAATGTATGTACACAGTGACTGCACCAGCAGAATAGTGAGTGCAGCTCTGGAGTATAATACCGGAGGTAACTCAGGATCAGTAATGTAATGTATGTACACAGTGACTGCACCAGCAGAATAGTGAGTGCAGCTCTGGAGTATAATACAGGAGGTAACTCAAGATCAGTAATGTAATGTATGTACACAGTGACTGCACCAGCAGAATAGTGAGTGCAGCTCTGGAGTATAATACCGGAGGTAACTCAGGATCAGTAATGTAATGTATGTACACAGTGACTGCACCAGCAGATTGTGGGGCACTGTGGATTAACCACTGCAACCTGACTGTCCAGCCCTTAAAGGGCTAATTCCTTCCCCCCCTTCCTCCTCGCCTTACAGTGGCTGATTTGTTTTTTGTCACCCCCCCCCCTATCTGCCTAATGACCCCCACCTGTTATATATGCTCTGGGATACAGCCTTCTTGTTTTTTCCCATGCTGCTTGCCCAAAGAGCAGTTTTTTCCTCTCCCCCCATCTTAACCCAGGGCAGAATGGCTGCTGGAACAGATAGATCCGCTGGAACTGCGGTAAGGGAGAGAATCGTTAGGGAGGGGGCCGCCGGTTTGCTGGGCTTTCAGCGTCCTTGGTGTCCTCTCTGGCGAGGCACAAAGGCGGCAGTATGGCAGGTAGGAATCATCCAAACCTTCCCGCCTGCTGCAGCATTTGAGCCAGGGGATATTTATTGAGCAGAGCAGGCGCAGACCCTGCGCTCGCTCTGCGGTGGGGTCAGCCACCCATCACATTTGTAACCCGGCAGTGACTGCACGCACGCCCATCGTCAGATTGGGTAACGCGGTGCGGCTGGTCAGCAATGGGTCACGTACTGTGCACCTAATGCTGCAGGAAATTTTTATGCACTCACCCTGGCTGCATGAGAGGCAGGTAGATCAGGACACAACAGCTAGATTCAATGCAGTATTCAAGTTTTATACATAGTTCCTGCCCTTATTAACCCACCCTCCCCCAACCTGGCTGCACACAGGAGATTTGGATCAGGGAGCTGCAGCACTTATTTACACTGTGAGTCTCACAGACTACCAGCCCCTCCTCCAGGAGGCAGCTCCACTGTGCATGAAGTATCTATGCAGAGGGCTGTGCAGGTGCTTGTAAGAACTCAGTTGGGGCATTCCATTCCTTCCATATGTAAGCAGGTAGTGATCCTACAAATAAATCAGTTGCCCCTGCCCCCACCCCTCCCCCCATCCTCTCAATAATTAGCCACCTCTGTAACTAGAGGGAGGCATTAAGCTCCCTGGCCCTGCAGCCCATGACACGGTATCCCCTGCCCCAGCCATGACTTGTGGAGCAGGTAGACATGTTAGTGCAGATGTACAGCTAGTGTATCCCCTCTATTAGCTTCCGAGGATCTGGATCTCTGGCCCATGGGTGCAGCACCCGGTCCTCAAGGTACTCTTTATTACACAATAGTGAGAGGAGCCTTACATTAATGACTTCATGAGAGGAGCCTTCCATTAAGGACTTCATGAGAGGAGCCTTCCATTAAGGACTTCATGAGAGGAGCCTTCCATTACTGACTTCATGAGAGGAGCCTTCCATTAAGGACTTCATGAGAGGAGCCTTCCATTACTGACTTCATGAGAGGAGCCTTCCATTACTGACTTCATGAGAGGAGCCTTCCATTAAGGACTTCATGAGAGGAGCCTTCCATTACTGACTTCATGAGAGAAGCCTTCCATTAAAGGGAACCTGTCACCTAATCTATGGCCCCTAAACTATCACTACCTGCCCCTACAGACCCTAACTAGCTCCCTAACCATCCCTGGCTGACCTAATATGGCTTTATATAAGGTGAAATAAACACTTTATAAACTTACATGATCAGTGGCAGTGGGGCGTTCCTGACAGTAGGGCGGGGTCCCCAGAGCCGCGCTCCCCCCGCCTCGCTCCCTTCCTAACGCCCTAATGGGCGGCATTATCGATTTGAAGAGCGGGGGAGCCCATTGGAATCTTCCCGCCCCGCTCTTCATGACGCGGCCGGAGACCGCGTCATTTCCGGGTCCGCGCATGCGTAGTGCGCCGGGTGAAGCCGACCGGAATCGCAGCGTCGCTAGGCAACGACCGGCATCTTCGGAAGGTGAGTATCGGCGGCCCCCCCCCTCCCAAACCAGCCCATATATATGTGTGTGTAATCCACATGTACATATGGATTACACACACACATATATACATTCACTTTGATTAGGCACATTTCATATGTGCATCTATATATATATATAGATGCACATATATATAGATAGATTATATATATGTGTGTGTGTGCATGTATATATACAGTTAGGGCCAGAAATATTTGGACAGTGACACAATTTTCGCGAGTTGGGCTCTGCATGCCACCACATTGGATTTGAAATGAAACTTCTACAACAGAATTCAAGTGCAGATTGTAACGTTTAATTTGAAGGGTTGAACAAAAATATCTGATAGAAAATGTAGGAATTGTACACATTTCTTTACAAACACTCCACATTTTAGGAGGTCAAAAGTAATTGGACAAATAAACATAACCCAAACAAAATATTTTTATTTTCAATATTTTGTTGCGAATCCTTTGGAGGCAATCACTGCCTTAAGTCTGGAACCCATGGACATCACCAAACGCTGGGTTTCCTCCTTCTTAATGCTTTGCCAGGCCTTTACAGCCACAGCCTTCAGGTCTTGCTTGTTTGTGGGTCTTTCCGTCTTAAGTCTGGATTTCAGCAAGTGAAATGCATGCTCAATTGGGTTAAGATCTGGTGATTGACTTGGCCATTGCAGAATGTTCCACTTTTTTGCACTCATGAACTCCTGGGTAGCTTTGGCTGTATGCTTGGGGTCATTGTCCATCTGTACTATGAAGCGCCGTCCAATCAACTTTGCAGCATTTGGCTGAATCTGGGCTGACAGTATATCCCGATACACTTCAGAATTCATCCGGCTACTCTTGTCTGCTGTTATGTCATCAATAAACACAAGTGACCCAGTGCCATTGAAAGCCATGCATGCCCATGCCATCACGTTGCCTCCACCATGTTTTACAGAGGATGTGGTGTGCCTTGGATCATGTGCCGTTCCCTTTCTTCTCCAAACTTTTTTCTTCCCATCATTCTGGTACAGGTTGATCTTTGTCTCATCTGTCCATAGAATACTTTTCCAGAACTGAGCTGGCTTTTGGAGGTGTTTTTCAGCAAATTTAACTCTGGCCTGTCTATTTTTGGAATTGATGAATGGTTTGCATCTAGATGTGAACCCTTTGTATTTACTGTCATGGAGTCTTCTCTTTACTGTTGACTTAGAGACAGATACACCTACTTCACTGAGAGTGTTCTGGACTTCAGTTGATGTTGTGAACGGGTTCTTCTTCACCAAATAAAGTGTGCGGCGATCATCCACCACTGTTGTCATCCGTGGACACCCAGGCCTTTTAGAGTTCCCAAGCTCACCAGTCAATTCCTTTTTTCTCAGAATGTACCCAACTGTTGATTTTGCTACTCCAAGCATGTCTGCTATCTCTCTGATGGATTTTTTCTTTTTTTTCAGCCTCAGGATGTTCTGCTTCACCTCAATTGAGAGTTCCTTTGACCGCATGTTGTCTGGTCACAGCAACAGCTTCCAAATGCAAAACCACACACCTGGAATCCACCCCTGACTTTTTAACTACTTCATTGATTACAGGTTAACGAGGGAGACGCCTTCAGAGTTAATTGCAGCCCTTAGAGTCCATTGTCCAATTACTTTTGGTCCCTTGAAAAAGAGGAGGCTATGCATTACAGAGCTATGATTCCTAAACCCTTTCTCCGATTTGGATGTGGAAACTCTCATATTGCAGCTGGGAGTGTGCACTTTCAGCCCATATTATATATATAATTGTATTTCTGAACATGTTTTTGAAAACAGCTAAAATAACAAAACTTGTGTCGCTGTCCAAATATTTCTGGCCCTAACTGTATATACTAGCTGTGAGCCCGATGCAAATGCATCGGGTGTCTAGAATATTTTTATTTTTTTTTAGATTTTCAAATAATAATCCAATATAGTAGATAGGAATTTTTTATTTTATTATTTATTTTGTTTTGTTTTTTTACTATTTTTATTATTATTAAATGTATTTATTATTTGTTATTTTATGAAAATTTATTTGTATTAAAATTATTTTATTTTATTTAAAAACCGCATCTGCGGCGCGGTTGCGGTAATCCCCATAGAAAGTATAGGGGGACTTGCGGCAGGTGCGGCAAAACCGCACTTGCCGCACCTGCCGCAAGTCCCCCTATACTTTCTAAGGGGATTACCGCAACCGCGCCGCAAGTGCTCGCACTCAGCCAGCGACTCGCTGCCGCACCTGCCGCAAGTCCCCCTATACTTTTTATGGGGATTACCGCAACCGCGCCGCAAGTGTAGCGACTCGCAATGGCCTCGCGGCCATTGCTCGCGCTACACAGCGACTCGCAATAGATCCCCATTGAAAGTATAGGGGGAGTTGCGGCAGATGCGGCAGCTGAGGTAGCGACTCGCAATGGCCTCGCGGCCATTGCTCGCGCTACCTCAGCGGTAAATCGCTAACTTTGTAGCCGGGCCTCTGGTTCTATTTTCGGCCAGCGACTCGCAATGGCCGCTTCGCGGCCATTGCTCGCGCGTGGTGACGTCACAGCGTGACATAGCCACGGCGTTTTCGGGGTCCGACACAAAAATGCCTACGGCAATTATATAGTAGATAGCTACTTTTTGGGGGAGTCCAATACTTTTTTTGGGGGGTCCAATACTTTTTGGGGGGGTCCAATACTTATTGGGGCGCGTTCAATGCTTTTTGGGGTGCGTTCAATACTTATTGGGGCGCGTTCAATGCTTTTTGGGGCGCGTTCAATGCTTTTTGGGGCGTGTTCAATACTTTTTGGGGGGCGTTCAATACTTATTGGGGTGTGTTCAA